>JAPYXD010000428.1:635460-1270920 GCA_030998225.1 Diplolepis rosae
TTGGCCACTCTTTTCAAGACAGACTTCGTTCATCTCGCGTATTACTTGGCTTCTTATAAAAATTCTTATACTCCTAAGAACTCGCGCATTACTTGACCACCGTACTTAGAGTCAGAGTCCGGAAATCTCGCGTATTTCTTGGCCACTATTTAAAAATTTTATACTCCTATGAATTCGCGTATTACTTGGCCACTCTTTTCAGGACAGGCTTCGTCTAACTCGCGTATCACAAGGCCACTAATGTATTTATATCAGTCATGAGGTCCATTGAACTCGCGCATTACTTGATCACCTTACTTAAAGTCAGAGTCCGGAAATCTCGTGTATTATTTGGCCACTTTATAACAATTCTTACACTCCGAACAATTCGCGCATTACTTGGCCACATTACTTTAAGTCAGAGTCCGAAAATCTCACGTATTACTTGGCCACTTTATAAAAATTCTCATACTCCTAAGAATTCGCGCATTACTTGGCCACTCTTTTCAAGACAGACTTCGTTTATCTCGCGTATTACAAGGCCACTTATGTATTTATATCAGTCATTAGCATCATTGAACTCGCGCATTACTTGATCACCTTACTTAAAGTCAGAGTCCGGAAATCTCGTGTATTAGTTGGCCACTTCATAACAATTCTTATACACCTAAGAATTCGCGCATTACTTGGCCACTCTTTTCAAGACAGACTTCGTTTATCTCGCGTATTACAAGGCAACTTATGTATTTATATCAGTCATTAGGTCCATTGAACTCGCGCATTACTTGATCACCTTACTTAAAGTCAGAGTCCGGAAATCTCGTGTATTATTTGGCCACTTCATAACAATTCTTATACTCCTAAGAACTCGCGCCTTACTTGGCCACTCTTTTCAAGTCAGACTTCGTTTATCTCGCGTCTTACAAGGCCACTTATGTATTTATATCAGTCATTAGGACCATTGAACTCGCGCATTACTTGATCACCTTACTTAAAGTCAGAGTCCGGAAATCTCGTGTATTAGTTGGCCACTTCATAACAATTCTTATACTCCTAAGAACTCGCGCATTACTTGGCCACTCTTTTCAAGACAGACTTCATTTATCTCGCGTATTACTTGGCTACTTATAAAAATTCTTATACTCCAAAGAACTCGCGCATTACTTGACCACCGTACTTAGAGTCAGAGTCCGGAAATCTCGCGTATTACTTGGCCACTTTATAAAAATTCTTATACTCCTATGAATTCGCGTATTACTTGGCCACTCTTTTCAGGACAGGCTTCGTCTAACTCGCGTATCACAAGGCCACTTATCAATATATATCAGTCAAGACGACCAATGAACTCGCGCATTACTTGATCACCTTACTTAAAGTCAGAGTCCGGAAATCTCGTGTATTAGTTGGCCACTTCATAACAATTCTTATACACCTAAGAATTCACGCATTACTTGGCCACTCTTTTCAAGACAGACTTCGTTCATCTCGCGTATTACTTGGCTTCTTATAAAAATTCTTATACTCCTAAGAACTCGCGCATTACTTGACCACCGTACTTAGAGTCAGAGTCCGGAAATCTCGCGTATTACTTGGCCACTTTATAAAAATTCTTATACTCCTATGAATTCGCGTATTACTTGGCCACTCTTTTCAGGACAGGCTTCGTCTAACTCGCGTATCACAAGGCCACTTATGTATTTATATCAGTCATGAGGTCCATTGAACTCGCGCATTACTTGATCACCTTACTTAAAGTCAGAGTCCGGAAATCTCGTGTATTATTTGGCCACTTTATAACAATTCTTATACTCCTAACAATTCGCGCATTACTTGGCCACATTACTTTAAGTCAGAGTCCGGAAATCTCGCGTATTACTTGGCCAATTTATAACAATTCTCATACTCCTAAGAATTCGCGCATTAGCTTGGCCACTCTTTTCAAGACAGACTTCGTTTATCTCGCGTATTACAAGGCAACTTATGTATTTATATCAGTCATTAGGTCCATTGAACTCGCGCATTACTTGATCACCTTACTTAAAGTCAGAGTCCGGAAATCTCGTGTATTAGTTGGCCACTTCATAACAATTCATATACACCTAAGAACTCGCGCCTTACTTGGCCACATTACTTTAAGTCAGAGTCCGGAAATCTCACGTATTACTTGGCCACTTTATAAAAATTCTTATACTCCTATGAATTCGCGTATTACTTGGCCACATTACTTTAAGTCAGAGTCCGGAAATCTCACGTATTACTTGGCCACTTTATAAAAATTCTCATACTCCTAAGAATTCGCGCATTACTTGGCCACTCTTTTCAGGACAGACTTCGTCTAACTCGCGTATTACAAGGCCACTTATGTATTTATATCAGTCATGAGGTCCATTGAACTCCGCATTACTTGATCACCTTACTTAAAGTCAGAGTCCTGAAATCTCGTGTATTAGTTGGCCACTTCATAACAATTCCTATACACCTAAGAATTCGCGCATTACTTGGCCACTCTTTTCAAGACAGACTTCGTTTATCTCGCGTATTACTTGGCTACTTATAAAAATTCTTATACTCCTAAGAACTCGCGCATTACTTGGCCACCTTACTTAGAGTCAGAGTCCGGAAATCTCGCGTATTACTTGGCCACTTTAGAAAAATTCTTATACACCTATGAATTCGCGTATTACTTGGCCACCTTACTTTAAGTCAGAGTCCGGAAATCTCGCGTATTAGTTGGCCACTTTATAACAATTCTTATACTCCTAACAATTCGCGCATTACTTGGCCACTTTACTTTAAGTCAGAGTCCGGAAATCTCACGTATTACTTGGCCAATTTATAAAAATTCTTATACTCCTATGAATTCGCATATTACTTGGGCCACACTTTTAGGACAGGCTTAGTCTAACTCGCGTATCACAAGGCCACTTATGTATTTATATCAGTCATTAGGTCCATTGAACTCGCGCATTACTTGATCACCTTACTTAAAGTCAGAGTCCGGAAATCTCGTGTATTAGTTGGCCACTTCATAACAATTCTTATACTCCTAAGAACTCGCGCCTTACTTGGCCACTCTTTTCAAGTCAGACTTCGTTTATCTCGCGTCTTACAAGGCCACTTATGTATTTATATCAGTCATTAGGACCATTGAACTCGCGCATTACTTGGCCACCTTACTTTAAGTCAGAGTCCGGAAATCTCGTGTATTAGTTGCCCACTTCATAACAATTCTTATACACCTAACAATTCGCGCATTACTTGGCCACTCTTTTCAAGACAGACTTCGTTTATCTCGCGTATTACAAGGCAACTTATGTATGTATATCAGTCATTAGGTCCATTGAACTCGCGCATTACTTGATCACCTTACTTAAAGTCAGAGTCCGGAAATCTCGTGTATTAGTTGGCCACTTTATAACAATTCTTATACTCCTAAGAACTCGCGCATTACTTGGCCACTTTACTTTAAGTAAGAGTCCGGAAATCTCACGTATTACTTGGCCACTTTATAAAAATTCTTATACTCCTATGAATTCGCGTATTACTTGGCCACTCTTTTTAGGACAGGCTTCGTCTAACTCGCGTATCACAAGGCCACTTATGTATTTATATCAGTCATTAGGTCCATTGAACTAGCGCATTAGTTGATCACCTTACTTAAAGTCAGAGTCCGGAAATCTCGTGTATTAGTTGGCCACTTCATAACAATTCCTATACACCTAAGAATTCGCGCATTACTTGGCCACTCTTTTCAAGACAGACTTCGTTTATCTCGCGTATTACTTGGCTACTTATAAAAAATCTTATACTCCAAAGAACTCGCGCATTACTTGGCCACTTTACTTTAAGTCAGAGTCCGGAAATCTCGCGTATTACTTGGCCACTCTTTTCAAGGCAGACTTCGTTTAACTCGCGTATTACGAGGACACTTATGTATTTATATCAGTCCTGTGGTCCATTGAACTCGCGCATTACTTGGCCACCTTACTTTAAATCAGAGTCCGGAAATCTCGTGTATTAGTTGGCCACTTCATAACAATTCTTATACACCTAACAATTCGCGCATTACTTGGACACTCTCTTCAAGACAGACTTCGTTTATCTCGCGTATTACTTGGCTACTTATAAAAATTCTTATACTCCTAAGAACTCGCGCATTACTTGGCCACCTTACTTAGATTCAGAGTCCGGAAATCTCGCGTATTACTTGGCCACCTTACTTTAAGTCAGAGTTCGGAAATCTCGCGTATTAGTTGGCCACTTTATAACAATTCTCTTACTCCTAAGAATTCGCGCATTACCTGGCCACTCTTATCAAGACAGACTACGTTTAACTCGCGCATTACTTGGCCACTCTTTTCAGGACACGCTTCGTCTAACTCGCGTATTACTAGGCTACTTATGTATTTATATCAGTCATGAGGTCCATTGAACTCGCGCATTACTTGATCACCTTACTTTAAGTCAGAGTCCGGAAATCTTGCGTATTACTTGGCCACTTTAGAAAAATTGTTATACTGCTAAGAACTCGCGCCTTACTTGGCCACTCTTTACAGGACACGCTTCGTCTAACTCGCGTATTACAAGGCCACTTAGGTATTTATATCAGTCATTAGGTCCATTGAACTGGCGCATTACTTGATCACCTTACTTAAAGTCAGAGTCGGGAAATCTCGTGTATTAGTTGGCCACTTCATAACAATTCTTATACTCCTAACAATTCGCGCATTACTTGGCCACTTTACTTTAAGTAAGAGTCCGGAAATCTCACGTATTACTTGGCCAATTTATAAAAATTCTTATACTCCTATGAATTCGCGTATTACTTGGCCACACTTTTTAGGACAGGCTTCGTCCAACTCGCGTATTACTAGGCTACTTATGTATTTATATCAGTCATTAGGTCCATTGAACTCGCGCATTACTTGATCACCTTACTTAAAGTCAGAGTCCGGAAATCTCGTGTGTTAGTTGGCCACTTCATAACAATTCTTATACTCCTATGAATTCGCGTATTACTTGGCCACTCTTTTCAGGACAGGCTTCGTCCAACTCGCGTATTACTAGGCTACTTATGTATTTATATCAGTCATGAGGTCCATTGAACTCGCGCATTACTTGATCACCTTACTTTAAGTCAGAGTCCGGAAATCTCGCGTATTAGTTGGCCACTTTATAACAATTCTTATACTCCTAACAATTCGCGCATTACTTGGCCACTTTACTTTAAGTAAGAGTCCGGAAATCTCACGTATTACTTGGCCACTTTATAAAAATTCTCATACTCCTATGAATTCGCGTATTACTTGGCCACTCTTTTCAAGACAGACTTCGCATATCTCGCGTATTACAAGGCCACTTATGTATTTACATCAGTCATTAGATCCATTGAACTCGCGCATTACTTGATCACCTTACTTAAAGTCAGAGTCCGGAAATCTCGTGTATTAGTTGGCCACTTCATAACAATTCTTATACACCTAAGAATTCGCGCATTACTTGGCCACTCTTTTCAGGACAGGCTTCGTCTAACTCGCGTATCACAAGGCCACTTATGTATTTATAGCAGTCATGAGGTCCATTGAACTCCGCATTACTTTCTCACCTTACTTAAAGTCAGAGTCCGGAAATCTCGTGTATTACTTGGCCACTTTATAAAAATACTCATACTCCTAAGAATTCGCGTATTACTTGGCCACTCTTTTCAGGACAGGCTTCGTCTAACTCGCGTATCACAAGTCCACTTATGTATTTATAGCAGTCGTGAGGTCCATTGAACTCCGCATTACTTGATCACCTTACTTAAAGTCAGAGTCCAGAAATCTCGTGTATTAGTTGGCCACTTCATAACAATTCCTATACACCTAAGAATTCGCGCATTACTTGGCCACTCTTTTCAAGACAGACTTCGTTTATCTCGCGTATTACTTGGCTACTTATAAAAATTCTTATACTCCTAAGAACTCGCGCATTACTTGGCCACCTTACTTAGAGTCAGAGTCCGGAAATCTCACGTATTACTTGGCCACTTTAGAAAAATTCTTATACACCTATGAATTCGCGTATTACTTGGCCACCTTACTTTAAGTCAGAGTCCGGAAATCTCGCGTATTAGTTGGCCACTTTATAACAATTTTTATACTCCTAACAATTCGCGCATTACTTGGCCACTTTACTTTAAGTAAGAGTCCGGAAATCTCACGTATTACTTGGCCAATTTATAAAAATTCTTATACTCCTATGAATTCGCGTATTACTTGGCCACACTTTTTAGGACAGGCTTCGTCTAACTCGCGTATCACAAGGCCACTTATGTATTTATATCAGTCATGATGTCCATTGAACTCGCGCATTACTTGATCACCTTACTTAAAGTCAGAGTCCGGAAATCTCGTGTGTTAGTTGGCCACTTCATAACAATTCTTATACTCCTAAGAACTCGCGCCTTACTTGGCCACTCTTTTCAAGTCAGACTTCGTTTATCTCGCGTCTTACAAGGCCACTTATGTATTTATATCAGTCATTAGGACCATTGAACTCGCGCATTACTTGATCACCTTACTTAAAGTCAGAGTCCGGAAATCTCGTGTATTAGTTGGCCACTTCATAACAATTCTTATACACCTAAAAATTCGCGCATTACTTGGCCACTCTTTTCAAGACAGACTTCGTTTATCTCGCGTATTACAAGGCAACTTATGTATTTATATCAGTCATTAGGTCCATTGAATTCGCGCATTACTTGATCACCTTACTTAAAGTCAGAGTCCGGAAATCTCGGGAATTAGTTGGCCACTTCATAACAATTCTTGTACTCCTAACAATTCGCGCATTACTTGGCCACTTTACTTTAAGTAAGAGTCCGGAAATCTCACGTATTACTTGTGCCAATTTATAAAAATTCTTATACTCCTATGAATTCGCGTATTACTTGGCCACACTTTTTAGGACAGGCTTCGTCTAACTCGCGTATCACAAGGCCACTTATGTATTTATATCAGTCATTAGGTCCATTGAACTCGCGCATTACTTGATCACCTTACTTAAAGTCAGAGTCCGGAAATCTCGTGTATTAGTTGGCCACTTCATAACAATTCTTATACTCCTAAGAATTCGCGTATTACTTGGCCACTCTTTTCAGGACAGGCTTCGTCTAACTCGCGCATTACTTGGCCACTCTTTTCAAGACAGACTTCGTTTATCTCGCGTATTACTTGGCTACTTATAAAAATCCTTATACTCCTAACAATTCGCGCATTACTTGGCCACATTACTTTAATAAAGAGTCCGGAAATCTCACGTATTACTTGGCCACTTTATAAAAATTCTTATACTCTTATGAATTCGCGTATTACTTGGCCACTCTTTTCAAGTCAGACTTCGTTTATCTCGCGTCTTACAAGGCCACTTATGTATTTATATCAGTCATTAGGTCCATTGAACTCGCGCATTACTTGATCACCTTACTTAAAGTCAGAGTCCGGAAATCTCGCGTATTACTTGGCCACTTTATAAAAATTCTTATACTCCTAAGAATTCGCGCATTACTTGGCCACTCTTTTCAAGACAGACTTCGTTTATCTCGCGTATTACAAGGCCACTTATGTATTTATATCAGTCATTAGGTCCATTGAACTCGCGCATTACTTGATCACCTTACTTAAAGTCAGAGTCCGGAAATCTCGTGTATTAGTTGGCCACTTCATAACAATTCTTATACACCTAAGAATTCGCGCATTACTTGGCCACTCTTTTCAAGACAGACATCGTTTAACTCGCGTATTACTTGGCTACTTATAAAAATTCTTATACTCCTAACAATTCGCGCATTACTTGGCCACATTACTTTAAGTAAGAGTCCGGAAATCTCACGTATTACTTGGCCACTTTATAAAAATTCTTATACTCCTATGAATTCGCGTATTACTTGGCCACTCTTTTCAAGTCAGACTTCGTTTATCTCGCGTATTACAAGGCCACTTATGTATTTATATCAGTCATTAGGTCCATTGAACTCGCGCATTACTTGATCACCTTACTTAAAGTCAGAGTCCGGAAATCTCGCGTATTACTTGGCCACTTTATAAAAATTCTTATACTCCTAACAATTCGCGCATTACTTGGCCACATTACTTTAAGTCAGAGTCCGGAAATCTCACGTATTACTTGGCCACTTTATAAAAATTCTTATACTCCTATGAATTCGCGTATTACTTGGCCACTCTTTCCAGGACAGGCTTCGTCTAACTCGCGTATCACAAGGCCACTTATGTATTTATATCAGTCATTAGGTCCATTGAACTCGCGCATTACTTGATCACCTTACTTAAAGTCAGAGTCCGGAAATCTCGTGTATTACTTGGCCATTTTAGAAAAATTCTCATACTCCTATGAATTCGCGTATTACTTGGCCACTCTTTTTAGGACAGGCTTCATTTATCTCGCGTATTACTTGGCTACTTATAAAAATTCTTATACTCCTAAGAACTCGCGCATTACTTGGCCACCTTACTTAGAGTCAGAGTCCGGAAATCTCGCGTATTACTTGGCCACTTTATAAAAATTCTTATACTCCTATGAATTCGCGTATTACTTGGCCACCTTACTTTAAGTCAGAGTTCGGAAATCTCGCGTATTAGTTTGCCACTTTATAACAATTCTCTTACTCCTAAGAATTCGCGCATTACTTGGCCACCTTACTTAGAGTCAGAGCCCGGAAATCTCGCGTATTACTTGGCCACTTTAAAAAAATTCTTATACTCCTATGAATTCGCGTATTACTTGGCCACCTTACTTTAAATCATAGTTCGGAAATCTCGCGTATTAGTTGGCCACTTTATAACAATTCTCTTACTCCTAAGAATTCGCGCATTACTTGGCCACTCTTATCAAGACAGACTTCGTTTAACTCGCGCATTACTTGGCCACTCTTTTCAAGACAGACTTCGTTTATCTCGCGTATTACAAGGCCACTTATGTATTTATATCAGTCATTAGGTCCATTGAACTCGCGCATTACTTGATCACCTTACTTAAAGTCAGAGTCCGGATATCTCGTGTATTAGTTGGCCACTTCATAACAATTCTTATACACCTAAGAATTCGCGCATTACTTGGACACCTTATTTTAAGTCAGAGTCCGGAAATCTCGCGTATTACTTGGCTACTTATAAAAATTCTTATACTCCTAAGAACTCGCGCATTACTTGGCCACCTTACTTAGAGTCAGAGTCCGGAAATCTCGCGTATTACTTGGCCACTTTATAAAAATTCTTATACTCCTATGAATTCGCGTATTACTTGGCCACCTTACTTTAAGTCAGAGTTCGGAAATCTCGCGTATTACTTGGCCACTTTATAAAAATTCTTATACTCCTAGGAATTCGCGCATTACTTGGCCACTCTTTTCAGGACAGGCTTCGTCTAACTCGCGTATTACAAGGCCACTTATGTATTTATATCAGTCATTAGGTCCATTGAACTCGCGCATTACTTGATCACCTTACTTAAAGTCAGAGTCCGGAAATCTCGTGTATTAGTTGGCCACTTCATAACAATTCTTATACACCTAAGAATTCGCGCATTACTTGGCCACTCTTTTCAAGACAGACTTCGTTTATCTCGCGTATTACAAGGCCACTTATGTATTTATATCAGTCATTAGGTCCATTGAACTCGCGCATTACTTGATCACCTTACTTAAAGTCAGATTCCGGAAATCTCGTGTATTAGCTGGCCACTTCATAACAATTCTTATACTCCTAAGAACTAGCGCATTACTTGGCCACCTTACTTAGAGACAGATTCCGGAAATCTCGCGTATTACTTGGCCACTTTATAAAAATTTTATACTCCTATGAATTCGCGTATTACTTGGTCACCTGACTTTAAATCACAGTTCGGAAATATCGCATATTACTTGGCCACCTTACTTAGAGTCAGAGTCCGGAAATCTCACGTATTACTTGGCCACTTTAGAAAAATTCTTATACTCCTAAGAACTCGCGCATTACTTGGCCACTCTTTTCAGGACAGGCATCGTCTAACTCGCGTATTACAAGGCCACTTATGTATTTATATCAGTCATTAGGTCCATTGAACTCGCGCATTACTTGATCACCTTACTTAAAGTCAGAGTCCGGATATCTCGTGTATTAGTTGGCCACTTCATAACAATTCTTATACACATAAGAATTCGCGCATTACTTGGACACCTTATTTTAAGTCAGAGCCCGGAAGTCTCGCGTATTAGTTGACCACTTTATAACAATTCTTATACTCCTTACAATTCGCGCATTACTTGGCCACTTTACTTTAAGTCAGAGTCCGTAAATCTCACGTATTACTTGGCCACTTTAAAAAATATTCATACTCCTAAGAATTCGCGCATTACTTGGCCACTCTTTTCAAGACAGACTTCGTTTATCTCGCGTATTACAAGGCCACTTATGTATTTATATCAGTCATTAGGTCCATTGAACTCGCGCATTACTTGATCACCTTACTTAAAGTCAGAGTCCGGATATCTCGTGTATTAGTTGGCCACTTCATAACAATTCTTATACACCTAAGAATTCGCGCATTACTTGGACACCTTATTTTAAGTCAGAGCCCGGAAATCTCGCGTATTACTTGGCCACTTTATAAAAATTTTATACTCCTATGAATTCGCGTATTACTTGGCCACCTTACTTTAAATCACAGTTCGGAAGTCTCGCGTATTACTTGGCCAACTTACTTAGAGTCAGAGTCCGGAAATCTCACGTATTACTTGGCCACATTAGAAAAAGTCTTATACTCCTAAGAACTCGCGCATTACTTGGTCACTCTTTTCAGGACAGGCTTCGTCTAACTCGCGTATTACAAGGCCACTTATGTATTTATATCAGTCATTAGGTCCATTGAACTCGCGCATTACTTGATCACCTTACTTAAAGTCAGAGTACGGAAATCTCGCGCATTACTTGGCCACTTTAGAAAAATTCTTATACTCCTAAGAACTCGCGCATTACTTGGCCACTCTTTTCAGGACAGGCTTCGTCTAACTCGCGTATTACAAGGCGACTTATGTATTTATATCAGTCATTAGGTCCATTGAACTCGCGCATTACTTGATCACCTTACTTAAAGTCAGATTCCGGAAATCTCGCGTATTACTTGGCCACTTTAGAAAAATTCTTATACACCTATGAATTCGAGTATTACTTGGCCACCTTACTTTAAGTCAGAGTCCGGAAATCTCGCGTATTAGTTGGCCACTTTAGAAAAAATTCTTATATTCCTAAGAACTCGCGCATTACTTGGCCACTCTTTTCAGGACAGGCTTCGTCTAACTCGCGTATTACAAGGCCACTTATGTATTTATATCAGTCATTAGGTCCATTGAACTCGCGCATTACTTGATCACCTTACTTAAAGTCAGAGTACGGAAATATCGCGTATTACTTTGCCACTTAATAAAAATTCTTATACTCCTAAGAACTCGCGTATTACTTGGCCACTTTATAAAAATTCTTATACTCCTAAGAATTCGCGCATTACTTGGCCACCTTACTTTAAGTCAGAGTCCGGAAATCTCGCGTCTTAGTTGGCCACTTTATAACAATTCTTATACTCCTAACAATTCGCGCATTACTTGGCCACTTTACTTTAAGTCAGAGTCCGGAAATCTCACGTATTACTTGGCCACTTTATAAAAATTCTCATACTCCTAAGAATTCGCGCATTACTTGGCCACTCTTATCAAGACAGACTTCGTTTAACTCGCGTATTACTTGGCCACTTTATAAAAATTCTTATACTCCTAAGAACTCGCGCATTACTTGGACACCTTATTTTAAGTCGGAGCCCGGAAATCTCGCGTATTACTTGGCCACCTTACTTTAAGTCAGAGTTCGGAAACATCGGGTATTAGTTGGCCACTTTATAACAATTCTCTTCCTCCTAAGAATTCGCGCATTACATTGCCACTCTTATCAAGACAGACTTCGTTTAAATTGCGTATTACTTGGCCACTTATAAAAATTCTTATACTCCTAAGAACTCGCGCATTACTTGGCCACTTTACTTTAAGTCAGAGTCCGGAAATCTCACGTATTACTTGGCCACTTTATAACAATTCTTATACTCCTAACAATTCGCGCATTACTTGGCCACTTTACTTTAAGTCAGAGTCCGGAAATCTCACGTATTACTTGGCCACTTTATAAAAATTCTCATACTCCTAAGAATTCGCGCATTACTTGGCCACTCTTTTCAAGACAGACTTCGTTTATCTCGCGTATTATAAGGCCACATATGTATTTATATCAGTCATTAGGACCATTGAATTCGCGCATTACTTGATCACCTTACTTAAAGTCAGAGTCCGGAAATCTCGTGTATTAGTTGGCCACTTCATAACAATTCTCTTCCTCCTAAGAATTCGCGCATTACATTGCCACTCTTATCAAGACAGACTTCGCTTAAGTCGCGTATTACTTGGCCACTTATAAAAATTCTTATACTCCTAAGAACTCGCGCATTACTTGGCCACTTTACTTTAAGTCAGAGTCCGGAAATCTCACGTATTACTTGGCCACTTTATAACAATTCTTATACTCCTAACAATTCGCGCATTACTTGGCCACTTTACTTTAAGTCAGAGTCCGGAAATCTCACGTATTACTTGGCCACTTTATAAAAATTCTCAAACTCCTAAGAATTCGCTCATTACTTGGCCACTCTTTTCAAGATAGACTTCGTTTATCTCGCGTATTACAAGTCCACTTATGTATTTATATCAGTCATTAGGTCCATTGAACTCGCGCATTACTTGATCACCTTACTTAAAGTCAGAGTCCGGAAATCTCGTGTATTAGTTGGCCACTTCATAACAATTCTTATACTCCTAAGAACTCGCGCATTACTTGGCCACCTTACTTAGAGTCAGAGTCCGGAAATCTCGCGTATTACTTGGCCACTTTATAAAAATTCTTATACTCCTATGAATTCGCGTATTACTTGGCCACCTTACTTTAAATCAGAGTTCGGAAATCTCGCGTATTATTTGGCCACTTTATAACAATTCTCTTCCTCCTAAGAATTCGAGCAATACTTGCCCACTCTTATCAAGACAGACTTCGTTGAACTCGCGCATTATTTGGCCACTCTTTTCAGGACAGGCTTCGTCTAACTCGCGTATTCCAAGGCCACATATGTATCTATATCAGTCATTAGGTCCATTGAACTCGCGCATTAGTTGATCACCTTACTTAAAGTCAGAGTCCGGAAATCTCGTGTATTAGTTGGCCACTTCATAACAATTCTTATACTCCTATGAATTCGCGTATTACTTGGCCACCTTACTTTAAGTCAGAGTCCGGAAATCTCGCGTATTAGTTGGCCACTTTATAACAATTCTCTTACTCCTAAGAATTCGAGCATTACTTGGCCACTCTTATCAAGACAGACTTCGTTGAACTCGCGCATTACTTGGCCACTCTTTTCAGGACAGGCTTCGTCTAACTCGCGTATTCCAAAGCCACATATGTATTTATATCAGTCATTAGGACCATTGAATTCGCGCATTAATTGATCACCTTACTTAAAGGCAGAGTCCGGAAATCTAGTGTATTAGTTGGCCACTTCATAACAATTCTTATACACCTAAGAATTCGCGTATTACTTGGCCACCTTACTTTAAATCAGAGTTCGGAAATCTCGCGTATTATTTGGCCACTTTATAACAATTCTCTTACTCCTAAGAATTCGCGCATTACATTGCCACTCTTATCAAGACAGACTTCGTGTAAATCGCGTATTACTTGGCCACTTATAAAAATTCTTATACTCCTAAGAACTCGCGCATTACTTGGCCACTTTACTTTTAGTCAGAGTCCGGAAATCTCACGTATTACTTGGCCACTTTATAACAATTCTTATACTCCTAACAATTCGCGCATTACTTGGCCACTTTACTTTAAGTCAGAGTCCGGAAATCTCACGTATTACTTGGCCACTTTATAACAATTCTAAAACTCCTAACAATTCGCTCATTACTTGGCCACTCTTTTTCAAGACAGACTTCGTTTATCTCGCGTATTATAAGGCCACATATGTATTTATATCAGTCATTAGGACCATTGAATTCGCGCATTACTTGATCACCTTACTTAAAGTCAGAGTCCGGGAAATCTAGTGTATTAGTTGGCCACTTCATAACAATTCTTATACACCTAAGAATTCGCGCATTACTTGGCCACTCTTTTCAAGACAGACTTCGTTTATCTCCCGTATTACAAGGCCACATATGTATTTATATCAGTCATTAGGTCCATTGAACTCGCGCATTACTTGATCACCTTACTTAAAGTCAGAGTCCGGAAATCTCGTGTATTAGTTGGCCACTTCATAACAATTCTTATACTCCTAAGAACTCGCGCATTACTTGGCCACCTTACTTAGAGTCAGAGTCCGGAAATCTCGCGTATTACTTGGCCACTTTATAAAAATTCTTATACTCCTATGAATTCGCGTATTACTTGGCCACCTTACTTTAAATCAGAGTTCGGAAATCTCGCGTATTATTTGGCCACTTTATAACAATTCTCTTCCTCCTAAGAATTCGAGCAATACTTGGCCACTCTTATCAAGACAGACTTCGTTGAACTCGCGCATTACTTGGCCACTCTTTGCAGGACAGGCTGCGTCTAACTCGCGTATTCCAAGGCCACATATGTAGGTATATCAGTCATGAGGTCCGGTGAACTCGCGCCTTACTTGATCACCTTCCTTAACCTCAGAGTCCGGAAATCTCGTGTATTAGTTGGCCACTTCATAACAATTCTTATACTCCTATGAATTCGCGTATTACTTGGCCACCTTACTTTAAGTCAGAGTCCGGAAATCTCGCGTATTAGTTGGCCACTTCATAACAATTCTTATACACCTAAGAATTCGCGCATTACTTGGCCACTCTTTTCAAGACAGACTTCGTTTATCTCCCGTATTACAAGGCCACATATGTATTTATATCAGTCATTAGGTCCATTGAACTCGCGCATTACTTGATCACCTTACTTAAAGTCAGAGTCCGGAAATCTCGTGTATTAGTTGGCCACTTTATAACAATTCTTATACTCCTAAGAACTCGCTCATTACTTGGCCACCTTACTTAGAGTCAGAGTCCGGAAATCTCGCGTATTACTTGGCCACTTTATAAAAATTCTTATACTCCTATGAATTCGCGTATTACTTGGCCACCTTACTTTAAATCAGAGTTCGGAAATCTCGCGTATTATTTGGCCACTTTATAACAATTCTCTTCCTCCTAAGAATTCGAGCAATACTTGGCCACTCTTATCAAGACAGACTTCGTTGAACTCGCGCATTACTTGGCCACTCTTTTCAGGACAGGCTTCGTCTAACTCGCGTATTCCAAGGCCACATATGTATTTATATCAGTCATTAGGTCCATTGAACTCGCGCATTACTTGATCACCTTACTTAAAGTCAGAGTCCGGAAATCTCGTGTATTAGTTGGCCACTTCATAACAATTCTTATACTCCTATGAATTCGCGTATTACTTGGCCACCTTACTTTAAGTCAGAGTCCGGAAATCTCGCGTATTAGTTGGCCACTTTATAACAATTCTTATACTCCTAACGATTCGCGCATTACTTGGCCACTTTACTTTAAGTCAGAGTCCGTAAATCTCACGTATTACTTGGCCACTTTATATAAATTCTCATACTCCTAAGAATTCGCGCATTACCTGGCCACTCTTATCAAGACAGACTTCGTTTAACTCGCGCATTACTTGGCCACTCTTTTCAAGACAGACTTCGTTTATCTCCCGTATTACAAGGCCACATATGTATTTATATCAGTCATTAGGTCCATTGAACTCGCGCATTACTTGATCACCTTACTTAAAGTCAGAGTCCGGAAATCTCGTGTATTAGTTGGCCACTTCATAACAATTCTTATACTCCTAAGAACTCGCGCATTACTTGGCCACCTTACTCAGAGTCAGAGTCCGGAAATCTCGCGTATTCCAAGGCCACATATGTATTTATATCAGTCATTAGGTCCATTGAACTCGCGCATTACTTGATCACCTTACTTAAAGTCAGAGTCCGGAAATCTCGTGTATTAGTTGGCCTCTTCATAACAATTCTTATACTCCTATGAATTCGCGTATTACTTGGCCACCTTACTTTAAGTCAGAGTCCGGAAATCTCGCGTATTAGTTGGCCACTTTATAACAATTCTTATACTCCTAACGATTCGCGCATTACTTGACCACTTTACTTTAAGTCAGAGTCCGTAAATCTCACGTATTACTTGGCCACTTTATATAAATTCTCATACTCCTAAGAATTCGCGCATTACTTGGCCACTCTTTTTTAAGACAGGCTTCGTCTAACTCGCGTATTACAAGGCCACTTATGTATTTATATCAGTCATGAGGTCCATTGATCTCGCGCATTACTTGATCACCTTACTTAAAGTCAGAGTCCGGAAATCTCGTGTATTATTTGGCCACTTCATAACAATTCTTATACTCCTTACAATTCGCGCATTACTTGGCCACTTTACTTTAAGTCAGAGTCCGGAAATCTCACGTATTACTTGGCCACTTTATAACGATTCTTATACTCCTAACAATTAGCGCATTACTTGGCCACTTTACTTTAAGTCAGAGTCCGGAAATCTCACGTATTACTTGGCCACTTTATAAAAATTCTCAAACTCCTAAGAATTCGCTCATTACTTGGCCACTCTTTTCAAGATAGACTTCGTTTATCTCGCGTATTATAAGGCCACTTATGTATTTATATCAGTCATTAGGACCATTGAACTCGCGCATTACTTGATCACCTTACTTAAAGTCAGAGTCCGGAAATCTCGTGTATTAGTTGGCCACTTCATAACAATTCTTATACACCTTAGAATTCGCGTATTACTTGGACACTCTTTTTCAGGACAGGCTTCGTCTAACTCGCGTATTACAAGGCCACTTATGTATTTATATCAGTCATGAGGTCCATTGATCTCGCGCATTACTTGATCACCTTACTTAAAGTCAGAGTCCGGAAATCTCGCGTATTAGTTGGCCACTTTATAACAATTCTCTTACTCCTAAGAATTCGAGCATTACTTGGCCACTCTTATCAAGACAGACTTCGTTTAACTCGCGCATTACTTGGCCACTCTTTTCAAGACAGACTTCGTTTATCTCGCGTATTACAAGGCCACATATGTATTTATATCAGTCATTAGGTCCATTGAACTCGCGCATTACTTGATCACCTTACTTAAAGTCAGAGTCCGGAAATCTCGTGTATTAGTTGGCCACTTCATAACAATTCTTATACACCTAAGAATTCGCGCATTACTTGGCCACTCTTTTCAAGACAGACTTCGTTTATCTCGCGTATTACAAGGCCACTTATGTATTTATATCAGTCATTAGGTCCATTGAACTCGCGCATTAGTTGATCACCTTACTTAAAGTCAGAGTCCGGAAATCTCGCGTATTACTTGGCCACTTTAGAAAAATTCTTATACTCCTATGAATTCGCGTATTACTTGGCCACCTTACTTTAAGTCAGAGTCCGGAAATCTCGCGTATTAGTTGGCCACTTTATAACAATTCCCTTACTCCTAAGAATTCGCGCATTACTTGGCCACTCTTATCAATACAGACTTCGTTTAAACTCGCGTATTAGTTGGCCACTTTATAACAATTCTTATACTCCTAAGAATTCGCGCATTACTTGGCCACCTTACTTAGAGTCAGAGTCCGGAAATCTCGCGTATTACTTGGCCACTTTATAAAAATTCTTATACTGCTAAGACCTCGCGCCTTACTTGGCCACTCTTTTCAGGACAGGCTTCGTCTAACTCGCGTATTACAAGGCCACTTAGGTATTTATATCAGTCATGAGGTCCATTGAACTCGCGCATTACTTGATCACCTTACATAAAGTCAGAGTCCGGAAATCTCGTGTATTAGTTGGCCACTTCATAACAATTCTTATACACCTAAGTATTCGCGCATTACTTGGCCACTCTTTTCAAGTCAGACTTCGTTTATCTCGCGTATTACTTGGCGACTTTATAAAAATTCTTATACTCCTATGAATTCGCGTATTACTTGGCCACTCTTTTCAGGACAGGCTTCGTCTAACTCGCGTATTACAAGGCTACTTATGTATTTATATCAGTCATGAGGTCCATTGAACTCGCGTATTACTTGGCCACCTTACTTTAAGTCAGAGTTCGGAAATTTCGCGTATTAGTTTGCCACTTTATAACAATTCTAATACACCTAAGAATTCGCGCATTACTTGGCCACTCTTTTCAAGACAGACTTCGTTTATCTCGCGTATTACTTGGCAACTTCATAACAATTTTTATACACCTAAGAATTCGCGCATTACTTGTCCACTTTACTTAGAGTCAGAGTCCGGAAATCTCGCGTATTACTTGGCCACTTCATAACAATTCTTATACTCCTAAGAATTCGCGCATTACTTGGCCACTCTTTTCAAGACAGACTTCGTTTATCTCGCGCATTACAAGGCCACTTATGTATTTATATCAGTCATTAGGTCCATTGAACTCGCGCATTACTTGATCACCTTACTTAAAGTCAGAGTCCGGAAATCTCGTGTATTAGTTGGCCACTTCATAACAATTCTTATACACCTAAGAATTCGCGCATTACTTGGCCACTCTTTTCAAGACAGACTTCGTTTATCTCGCGTATTACTTGGCTACTTATAAAAATTCTTATACTCCTAATAACTCGCGCATTACTTGATCACCTTACTTAAAGTCAGAGTCCGGAAATCTCGCGTATTAGTTGGCCACTTCATAACAATTCTTATACTCCTATGAATTCGCGTATTACTTGGCCACCTTACTTTAAGTCAGAGTCCGGAAATCTCGCGTATTAGTTGGCCACTTTATAACAATTCTTATACTCCTATGAATTCGCGTATTACTTGGCCACTCTTTTCAGGACAGGCTTCGTCTAACTCGCGTATTACAAGGCTACTTATGTATTTATATCAGTCATGAGGTCCATTGAACTCGCGTATTACTTGGCCACCTTACTTTAAGTCAGAGTTCGGAAATTTCGCGTATTAGTTTGCCACTTTATAACAATTCCCTTACTCCTAAGAATTCGCGCATTACTTGGCCACTCTTATCAAGACAGACTTCGTATAACTCGCGTATTAGTTGGCCACTTTATAACAATTCTTGTACACCTAAGAACTAGCGCATTACTTGGCCACCTTACTTAGAGTCAGAGTCCGGAAATCTCGCGTATTACTTGTCCACTTTATAAAAATTTTATACTCCTATGAATTCGCGTATTACTTGGTCACCTGACTTTAAATCACAGTTCGGAAATCTCGCATATTACTTGGCCACCTTACTTAGAGTCAGAGTCCGGAAATCTCACGTATTACTTGGCCACTTTAGAAAAATTCTTATACTCCTAAGAACTCGCGCATTACTTGGCCACTCTTTTCAGGACAGGCTTCGTCTAACTCGCGTATTACAAGGCCACTTATGTATTTATATCAGTCATTAGGTCCATTGAACTCGCGCATTACTAGATCACCTTACTTAAAGTCAGAGTCCGGATATCTCGTGTATTAGTTGGCCACTTCATAACAATTCTTATACACCTAAGAATTCGCGCATTACTTGGACACCTTATTTTAAGTCAAAGCCCGGAAGTCTCGCGTATTAGTTGACCACTTTATAACAATTCTTATACTCCTAACAATTCGCGCATTACTTGGCCACTTTACTTTAAGTCAGAGTCCGGAAATCTCGTGTATTAGTTGTCTACTTTATAACAATTCTTATACTCCTAAGAATTCGCGCATTACTTGGCCACCTTACTTAAAGTCAGAGTCCGGAAATCTCGTGTATTAGTTGGCCACTTCATAACAATTCTTATACACCTAAGAATTCGCGCATTACTTGGCCACTCTTTTCAGGACAGACTTCGTTTATCTCGCGTATTACAAGGCGACTTATGTATTTATATCAGTCATTAGGTCCATTGAACTCGCGCATTACTTGATCACCTTACTTAAAGTCAGATTCCGGAAATCTCGTGTATTAGCTGGCCACTTCATAACAATTCTCATACTCCTAAGAATTCGCGCATTACTTGGCCATTCTTTTCAAGACAGACTTCGTTTATCTCGCGCATTACAAGGCCACTTATGTATTTATATCAGTCATTAGGTCCATTGAACTCGCGCATTACTTGATCACCTTACTTAAAGTCAGAGTCCGGAAATCTCGTGTATTAGTTGGCCACTTCATAACAATTCTTATACACCTAAGAATTCGCGCATTACTTGGCCACTCTTTTCAAGACAGACTTCGTTTATCTCGCGTATTACTTGGCTGCTTATAAAAATTCTTATACTCCTAAGAACTCGCGCATTACTTAATCACCTTACTTAAAGTCAGATTCCGGAAATCTCGTGTATTAGTTGGCCACTTTATAACAATTCCCTTACTCCTAAGAATTCGCGCATTACTTGGCCACTCTTATCAAGACAGACTTCGTATAACTCGCGTATTAGCTGGCCACTTCATAACAATTCTTATACTCCTAAGAACTAGCGCATTACTTGGCCACCTTACTTAGAGACAGATTCCGGAAATCTCGCGTATTACTTGGCCACTTTATAAAAATTTTATACTCCTATGAATTCGCGTATTACTTGGTCACCTGACTTTAAATCACAGTTCGGAAATATCGCATATTACTTGGCCACCTTACTTAGAGTCAGAGTCCGGAAATCTCACGTATTACTTGGCCACTTTAGAAAAATTCTTATACTCCTAAGAACTCGCGCATTACTTGGCCACTCTTTTCAGGACAGGCATCGTCTAACTCGCGTATTACAAGGCCACTTATGTATTTATATCAGTCATTAGGTCCATTGAACTCGCGCATTACTTGATCACCTTACTTAAAGTCAGAGTCCGGATATCTCGAGTATTAGTTGGCCACTTCATAACAATTCTTATACACATAAGAATTCGCGCATTACTTGGACACCTTATTTTAAGTCAGAGCCCGGAAGTCTCGCGTATTAGTTGACCACTTTATAACAATTCTTATACTCCTAACAATTCGCGCATTACTTGGCCACTTTACTTTAAGTCAGAGTCCGAAAATCTCACGTATTACTTGGCCACTTTAAAAAATGCTCATACTCCTAAGAATTCGCGCATTACTTGGCCACTCTTTTCAAGACAGACTTCGTTTATCTCGCGTATTACAAGGCCACTTATGTATTTATATCAGTCATTAGGTCCATTGAACTCGCGCATTACTTGATCACCTTACTTAAAGTCAGAGTCCGGATATCTCGTGTATTAGTTGGCCACTTCATAACAATTCTTATACACCTAAGAATTCGCGCATTACTTGGACACCTTATTTTAAGTCAGAGCCCGGAAATCTCGCGTATTACTTGGCCACTTTATAAAAATTTTATACTCCTATGAATTCGCGTATTACTTGGCCACCTTACTTTAAATCACAGTTCGGAAGTCTCGCGTATTACTTGGCCAACTTACTTAGAGTCAGAGTCCGGAAATCTCACGTATTACTTGGCCACATTAGAAAAAGTCTTATACTCCTAAGAACTCGCGCATTACTTGGTCACTCTTTTCAGGACAGGCTTCGTCTAACTCGCGTTTTACAAGGCCACTTATGTATTTATATCAGTCATTAGGTCCATTGAACTCGCGCATTACTTGATCACCTTACTTAAAGTCAGAGTACGGAAATATCGCGTATTACTTTGCCACTTAATAAAAATTCTTATACTCCTAAGAACTCGCGTATTACTTGGCCACTTTATAAAAATTCTTATACCTCCTAAGAATTCGCGCATTACTTGGCCACCTTACTTTAAGTTAGGAGTCCGGAAATCTCGCGTCTTAGTTGGCAACTTTATAACAATTCTTATACTCCTAAGAATTCGCTCATTACTTGGCCACTCTTTTCAAGATAGACTTCGTTTATCTCGCGTATTATAAGGCCACTTATGTATTTATATCAGTCATTAGGTCCATTGAACTCGCGCATTACTTGATCACCTTATTAAAGTCAGAGTCCGGAAATCTCACGTATTACTTGGCCACTTATAAAAATTCTTATACTCCTAAGAACTCGCGCATTACTTGGACACCTTATTTTAAGTCAGAGCCCGGAAATCTCGCGTATTACTTGGCCACCTTACTTTAAGTCAGAGTCCGGAAATCTCGCGTCTTAGTTGGCAACTTTATAACAATTCTTATACTCCTAAGAATTCGCGCATTACTTGGCCACTCTTTTCAAGACAGACTTCGTTTATCTCGCGTATTACAAGGCCACTTATGTATTTATATCAGTCATTAGGTCCATTGAACTCGCGCATTAGTTGATCACCTTACTTAAAGTCAGAGTCCGGAAATCTCGCGTATTACTTGGCCACTTTAGAAAAATTCTCATACTCCTAAGAATTCGCTCATTACTTGGCCACTCTTTTCAAGACAGACTTCGTTTATCTCGCGTATTACAAGGCGACTTATGTATTTATATCAGTCATTAGGTCCATTGAACTCGCGCATTACTTGATCACCTTACTTAAAGTCAGATTCCGGAAATCTCGCGTATTACTTGGCCACTTTAGAAAAATTCTTATACACCTATGAATTCGAGTATTACTTGGCCACCTTACTTTAAGTCAGAGTCCGGAAATCTCGCGTATTAGTTGGCCACTTTAGAAAAAATTCTTATATTCCTAAGAACTCGCGCATTACTTGGCCACTCTTTTCAGGACAGGCTTCGTCTAACTCGCGTATTACAAGGCCACTTATGTATTTATATCAGTCATTAGGTCCATTGAACTCGCGCATTACTTGATCACCTTACTTAAAGTCAGAGTACGGAAATATCGCGTATTACTTTGCCACTTAATAAAAATTCTTATACTCCTAAGAACTCGCGTATTACTTGGCCACTTTATAAAAATTCTTATACTCCTAAGAATTCGCGCATTACTTGGCCACCTTACTTTAAGTCAGAGTCCGGAAATCTCGCGTCTTAGTTGGCAACTTTATAACAATTCTTATACTCCTAAGAATTCGCTCATTACTTGGCCACTCTTTTCAAGATAGACTTCGTTTATCTCGCGTATTATAAGGCCACTTATGTATTTATATCAGTCATTAGGACCATTGAACTCGCGCATTACTTGATCACCTTACTTAAAGTCAGAGTCCGGAAATCTCGTGTATTAGTTGGCCACTTCATAACAATTCTTATACACCTAAGAATTCGCGCATTACTTGGACACTCTTTTCAGGACAGGCTTCGTCTAACTCGCGTATTACAAGGCCACTTATGTATTTATATCATTCATGAGGTCCATTGATCTCGCGCATTACTTGATCACCTTACTTTAAGTCAGAGTCCGGAAATCTCGCGTATTAGTTGGCCACTTTATAACAATTCTTATACTCCTAACGATTCGCGCATTACTTGGCCACTTTACTTTAAGTCAGAGTCCGTAAATCTCACGTATTACTTGGCCACTTTATATAAATTCTCATACTCCTAAGAATTCGCTCATTACTTGGCCATTCTTTTCAAGACAGACTTCGTTTATCTCGCGCATTACAAGGCCACTTATGTATTTATATCAGTCATTAGGACCATTGAACTCGCGCATTACTTGATCACCTTACTTAAAGTCAGAGTCCGGAAATCTCGTGTATTAGTTGGCCACGTCATAACAATTCTTATACTCCTTACAATTCGCGCATTACTTGGCCACTTTACTTTAAGTCAGAGTCCGGAAATCTCGCGTATTAGTTGGCCACTTTATAACAATTCTCTTACTCCTAAGAATTCGAGCATTACTTGGCCACTCTTATCAAGACAGACTTCGTTTAACTCGCGCATTACTTGGCCACTCTTTTCAAGACAGACTTCGTGTATCTCGCGTATTCCAAGGCCACATATGTATTTATATCAGTCATTAGGTCCATTGAACTCGCGCATTACTTGATCACCTTACTTAAAGTCAGAGTCCGGAAATCTCGTGTATTAGTTGGCCACTTCATAACAATTCTTATACACCTAAGAATTCGCGCATTACTTGGCCACTCTTTTCAAGACAGACTTCGTTTATCTCGCGTATTACAAGGCCACTTATGTATTTATATCAGTCATTAGGTCCATTGAACTCGCGCATTAGTTGATCACCTTACTTAAAGTCAGAGTCCGGAAATCTCGCGTATTACTTGGCCACTTTAGAAAAATTCTTATACTCCTATGAATTCGCGTATTACTTGGCCACCTTACTTTAAGTCAGAGTTCGGAAATTTCGCGTATTAGTTTGCCACTTTATAAGAATTCCCTTACTCCTAAGAATTCGCGCATTACTTGGCCACTCTTATCAATACAGACTTCGTTTAATTCTCGCGTATTACTTGGCCACTTTATAACAATTCTTATACTCCTAAGAATTCGCGCATTACTTGGCCACCTTACTTAGAGTCAGAGTCCGGAAATCTCGCGTATTACTTGGCCACTTTATAAAAATTCTTATACTGCTAAGACCTCGCGCCTTACTTGGCCACTCTTTTCAGGACAGGCTTCGTCTAACTCGCGTATTACAAGGCCACTTAGGTATTTATATCAGTCATGAGGTCCATTGAACTCGCGCATTACTTGATCACCTTACATAAAGTCAGAGTCCGGAAATCTCGTGTATTAGTTGGCCACTTCATAACAATTCTTATACACCTAAGTATTCGCGCATTACTTGGCCACTCTTTTCAAGTCAGACTTCGTTTATCTCGCGTATTACTTGGCGACTTTATAAAAATTCTTATACTCCTATGAATTCGCGTATTACTTGGCCACTCTTTTCAGGACAGGCTTCGTCTAACTCGCGTATTACAAGGCTACTTATGTATTTATATCAGTCATGAGGTCCATTGAACTCGCGTATTACTTGGCCACCTTACTTTAAGTCAGAGTTCGGAAATTTCGCGTATTAGTTTGCCACTTTATAACAATTCTTTTACACCTAAGAATTCGCGCATTACTTGGCCACTCTTTTCAAGACAGACTTCGTTTATCTCGCGTATTAGTTGGCCACTTTATAACAATTCTTATACACCTAAGAATTCGCGCATTACTTGGCCACTTTACTTTAAGTCAGAGTCCGGAAATCTCACGTATTACTTGGCCACTTTATAAAAATTCTCATACTCCTAAGAATTCGCGCATTACTTGGCCACTCTTTTCAAGACAGACTTCGTTTATCTCGCGCATTACAAGGCCACTTATGTATTTATATCAGTCATTAGGTCCATTGAACTCGCGCATTACTTGATCACCTTACTTAAAGTCAGAGTCCGGAAATCTCGTGTATTAGTTGGCCACTTCATAACAATTCTTATACACCTAAGAATTCGCGCATTACTTGGCCACTCTTTTCAAGACAGACTTCGTTTATCTCGCGTATTACTTGGCTACTTATAAAAATTCTTATACTCCTAAGAACTCGCGCATTACTTGATCACCTTACTTAAAGTCAGAGTCCGGAAATCTCGCGTATTAGTTGGCCACTTCATAACAATTCTTATACTCCTATGAATTCGCGTATTACTTGGCCACCTTACTTTAAGTCAGAGTCCGGAAATCTCGCGTATTAGTTGGCCACTTTATAACAATTCTTATACTCCTATGAATTCGCGTATTACTTGGCCACTCTTTTCAGGACAGGCTTCGTCTAACTCGCGTATTACAAGGCTACTTATGTATTTATATCAGTCATGAGGTCCATTGAACTCGCGTATTACTTGGCCACCTTACTTTAAGTCAGAGTTCGGAAATTTCGCGTATTAGTTTGCCACTTTATAACAATTCCCTTACTCCTAAGAATTCGCGCATTACTTGGCCACTCTTATCAAGACAGACTTCGTATAACTCGCGTATTAGTTGGCCACTTTATAACAATTCTTGTACACCTAAGAACTAGCGCATTACTTGGCCACCTTACTTAGAGTCAGAGTCCGGAAATCTCGCGTATTACTTGTCCACTTTATAAAAATTTTATACTCCTATGAATTCGCGTATTACTTGGTCACCTGACTTTAAATCACAGTTCGGAAATCTCGCATATTACTTGGCCACCTTACTTAGAGTCAGAGTCCGGAAATCTCACGTATTACTTGGCCACTTTAGAAAAATTCTTATACTCCTAAGAACTCGCGCATTACTTGGCCACTCTTTTCAGGACAGGCTTCGTCTAACTCGCGTATTACAAGGCCACTTATGTATTTATATCAGTCATTAGGTCCATTGAACTCGCGCATTACTAGATCACCTTACTTAAAGTCAGAGTCCGGATATCTCGTGTATTAGTTGGCCACTTCATAACAATTCTTATACACCTAAGAATTCGCGCATTACTTGGACACCTTATTTTAAGTCAAAGCCCGGAAGTCTCGCGTATTAGTTGACCACTTTATAACAATTCTTATACTCCTAACAATTCGCGCATTACTTGGCCACTTTACTTTAAGTCAGAGTCCGGAAATCTCGTGTATTAGTTGTCTACTTTATAACAATTCTTATACTCCTAAGAATTCGCGCATTACTTGGCCACCTTACTTAAAGTCAGAGTCCGGAAATCTCGTGTATTAGTTGGCCACTTCATAACAATTCTTATACACCTAAGAATTCGCGCATTACTTGGCCACTCTTTTCAGGACAGACTTCGTTTATCTCGCGTATTACAAGGCGACTTATGTATTTATATCAGTCATTAGGTCCATTGAACTCGCGCATTACTTGATCACCTTACTTAAAGTCAGATTCCGGAAATCTCGTGTATTAGCTGGCCACTTCATAACAATTCTCATACTCCTAAGAATTCGCGCATTACTTGGCCACTCTTTTCAAGACAGACTTCGTTTATCTCGCGCATTACAAGGCCACTTATGTATTTATATCAGTCATTAGGTCCATTGAACTCGCGCATTACTTGATCACCTTACTTAAAGTCAGAGTCCGGATATCTCGTGTATTAGTTGGCCACTTCATAACAATTCTTATACACCTAAGAATTCGCGCATTACTTGGACACCTTATTTTAAGTCAGAGCCCGGAAATCTCGCGTATTACTTGGCCACTTTATAAAAATTTTATACTCCTATGAATTCGCGTATTACTTGGCCACCTTACTTTAAATCACAGTTCGGAAGTCTCGCGTATTACTTGGCCAACTTACTTAGAGTCAGAGTCCGGAATTCTCACGTATTACTTGGCCACATTAGAAAAAGTCTTATACTCCTAAGAACTCGCGCATTACTTGGTCACTCTTTTCAGGACAGGCTTCGTCTAACTCGCGTATTACAAGGCCACTTATGTATTTATATCAGTCATTAGGTCCATTGAACTCGCGCATTACTTGATCACCTTACTTAAAGTCAGAGTACGGAAATATCGCGTATTACTTTGCCACTTAATAAAAATTCTTATACTCCTAAGAACTCGCGTATTACTTGGCCACTTTATAAAAATTCTTATACTCCTAAGAATTCGCGCATTACTTGGCCACCTTACTTTAAGTCAGAGTCCGGAAATCTCGCGTCTTAGTTGGCAACTTTATAACAATTCTTATACTCCTAAGAATTCGCTCATTACTTGGCCACTCTTTTCAAGATAGACTTCGTTTATCTCGCGTATTATAAGGCCACTTATGTATTTATATCAGTCATTAGGTCCATTGAACTCGCGCATTACTTGATCACCTTATTAAAGTCAGAGTCCGGAAATCTCACGTATTACTTGGCCACTTATAAAAATTCTTATACTCCTAAGAACTCGCGCATTACTTGGACACCTTATTTTAAGTCAGAGCCCGGAAATCTCGCGTATTACTTGGCCACCTTACTTTAAGTCAGAGTCCGGAAATCTCGCGTCTTAGTTGGCAACTTTATAACAATTCTTATACTCCTAAGAATTCGCGCATTACTTGGCCACTCTTTTCAAGACAGACTTCGTTTATCTCGCGTATTACAAGGCCACTTATGTATTTATATCAGTCATTAGGTCCATTGAACTCGCGCATTAGTTGATCACCTTACTTAAAGTCAGAGTCCGGAAATCTCGCGTATTACTTGGCCACTTTAGAAAAATTCTCATACTCCTAAGAATTCGCTCATTACTTGGCCACTCTTTTCAAGACAGACTTCGTTTATCTCGCGTATTACAAGGCCACTTATGTATTTATATCAGTCATTAGGTCCATTGAACTCGCGCATTACTTGATCACCTTACTTAAAGTCAGATTCCGGAAATCTCGCGTATTACTTGGCCACTTTAGAAAAATTCTTATACACCTATGAATTCGAGTATTACTTGGCCACCTTACTTTAAGTCAGAGTCCGGAAATCTCGCGTATTAGTTGGCCACTTTAGAAAAAATTCTTATATTCCTAAGAACTCGCGCATTACTTGGCCACTCTTTTCAGGACAGGCTTCGTCTAACTCGCGTATTACAAGGCCACTTATGTATTTATATCAGTCATTAGGTCCATTGAACTCGCGCATTACTTGATCACCTTACTTAAAGTCAGAGTACGGAAATATCGCGTATTACTTTGCCACTTAATAAAAATTCTTATACTCCTAAGAACTCGCGTATTACTTGGCCACTTTATAAAAATTCTTATACTCCTAAGAATTCGCGCATTACTTGGCCACCTTACTTTAAGTCAGAGTCCGGAAATCTCGCGTCTTAGTTGGCAACTTTATAACAATTCTTATACTCCTAAGAATTCGCTCATTACTTGGCCACTCTTTTCAAGATAGACTTCGTTTATCTCGCGTATTATAAGGCCACTTATGTATTTATATCAGTCATTAGGTCCATTGAACTCGCGCATTACTTGATCACCTTATTAAAGTCAGAGTCCGGAAATCTCACGTATTACTTGGCCACTTATAAAAATTCTTATACTCCTAAGAACTCGCGCATTACTTGGACACCTTATTTTAAGTCAGAGCCCGGAAATCTCGCGTATTACTTGGCCACCTTACTTTAAGTCAGAGTCCGGAAATCTCGCGTCTTAGTTGGCAACTTTATAACAATTCTTATACTCCTAAGAATTCGCGCATTACTTGGCCACTCTTTTCAAGACAGACTTCGTTTATCTCGCGTATTACAAGGCCACTTATGTATTTATATCAGTCATTAGGTCCATTGAACTCGCGCATTAGTTGATCACCTTACTTAAAGTCAGAGTCCGGAAATCTCGCGTATTACTTGGCCACTTTAGAAAAATTCTCATACTCCTAAGAATTCGCTCATTACTTGGCCACTCTTTTCAAGACAGACTTCGTTTATCTCGCGTATTATAAGGCCACATATGTATTTATATCAGTCATTAGGACCATTGAATTCGCGCATTACTTGATCACCTTACTTAAAGTCAGAGTCCGGAAATCGAGTGTATTAGTTGGCCACTTCATAACAATTCTTATACACCTAAGTATTCGCGCATTACTTGGCCACTCTTTTCAAGACAGACTTCGTTTATCTCCCGTATTACAAGGCCACATATGTATTTATATCAGTCATTAGGTCCATTGAACTCGCGCATTACTTGATCACCTTACTTAAAGTCAGAGTCCGGAAATCTCGTGTATTAGTTGGCCACTTCATAACAATTCTTATACTCCTAAGAACTCGCGCATTACTTGGCCACCTTACTTAGAGTCAGAGTCCGGAAATCTCGCGTATTACTTGGCCACTTTATAAAAATTCTTATACTCCTATGAATTCGCGTATTACTTGGCCACCTTACTTTAAATCAGAGTTCGGAAATCTCGCGTATTATTTGGCCACTTTATAACAATTCTCTTCCTCCTAAGAATTCGAGCAATACTTGGCCACTCTTATCAAGACAGACTTCGTTTAACTCGCGCATTACTTGGCCACTCTTTTCAGGACAGGCTTCGTCTAACTCGCGTATTACAAGGCCACTTAGGTATTTATATCAGTCATTAGGTCCATTGAACTCGCGCATTACTTGATCACCTTACTTAAAGTCAGAGTCCGGAAATCTCGTGTATTAGTTGGCCTCTTCATAACAATTCTTATACTCCTATGAATTCGCGTATTACTTGGCCACCTTACTTTAAGTCAGAGTCCGGAAATCTCGCGTATTAGTTGGCCACTTTATAACAATTCTTATACTCCTAACGATTCGCGCATTACTTGGCCACTTTACTTTAAGTCAGAGTCCGTAAATCTCACGTATTACTTGGCCACTTTATATAAATTCTCATACTCCTAAGAATTCGCGCATTACCTGGCCACTCTTATCAAGACAGACTTCGTTTAACTCGCGCATTACTTGGCCACTCTTTTCAGGACAGGCTTCGTCTAACTCGCGTATTACAAGGCCACTTAGGTATTTATATCAGTCATTAGGTCCATTGAACTCGCGCATTACTTGATCACCTTACTTAAAGTCAGAGTCCGGAAATCTCGTGTATTAGTTGGCCTCTTCATAACAATTCTTATACTCCTATGAATTCGCGTATTACTTGGCCACCTTACTTTAAGTCAGAGTCCGGAAATCTCGCGTATTAGTTGGCCACTTTATAACAATTCTTATACTCCTAACGATTCGCGCATTACTTGGCCACTTTACTTTAAGTCAGAGTCCGTAAATCTCACGTATTACTTGGCCACTTTATATAAATTCTCATACTCCTAAGAATTCGCGCATTACTTGGCCACTCTTTTTAAGACAGACTTCGTTTATCTCGCGTATTACAAGGCCACTTATGTATTTATATCAGTCATTAGGTCCATTGAACTCGCGCATTACTTGATCACATTATTAAAGTCAGAGTCCGGAAATCTCGCGTATTACTTGGCCACTTTATAAAAATTCTTATACTCCTATGAATTAGCGTATTACTTGGACACTCTTTACAGGACAGGCTTCGTCTAACTCGCGTATTACAAGGCCACTTATGTATTTATATCAGTCATGAGGTCCATTGATCTCGCGCATTACTTGATCACCTTACTTAAAGTCAGAGTCCGGAAATCTCGTGTATTATTTGGCCACTTCATAACAATTCTTATACTCCTTACAATTCGCGCATTACTTGGCCACTTTACTTTAAGTCAGAGTCCGGAAATCTCACGTATTACTTGGCCACTTTATAGCGATTCTTATACTCCTAACAATTAGCGCATTACTTGGCCACTTTACTTTAAGTCAGAGTCCGGAAATCTCACGTATTACTTGGCCACTTTATAGAAATTCTCAAACTCCTAAGAATTCGCTCATTACTTGGCCACTCTTTTCAAGATAGACTTCGTTTATCTCGCGTATTATAAGGCCACTTATGTATTTATATCAGTCATTAGGACCATTGAACTCGCGCATTACTTGATCACCTTACTTAAAGTCAGAGTCCGGAAATCTCGTGTATTAGTTGGCCACTTCATAACAATTCTTATACTCCTAAGAACTCGCGCATTACTTGGCCACCTTACTCAGAGTCAGAGTCCGGAAATCTCGCGTATTCCAAGGCCACATATGTATTTATATCAGTCATTAGGTCCATTGAACTCGCGCATTAATTGATCACCTTACTTAAAGTCAGAGTCCGGAAATCTCGTGTATTAGTTGGCCTCTTCATAACAATTCTTATACTCCTATGAATTCGCGTATTACTTGGCCACCTTACTTTAAGTCAGAGTCCGGAAATCTCGCGTATTAGTTGGCCACTTTATAACAATTCTTATACTCCTAACGATTCGCGCATTACTTGGCCACTTTACTTTAAGTCAGAGTCCGTAAATCTCACGTATTACTTGGCCACTTTATATAAATTCTCATACTCCTAAGAATTCGCGCATTACTTGGCCACTCTTTTTAAGACAGACTTCGTTTATCTCGCGTATTACAAGGCCACTTATGTATTTATATCAGTCATTAGGTCCATTGAACTCGCGCATTACTTGATCACCTTATTAAAGTCAGAGTCCGGAAATCTCGCGTATAAACTTGGCCACTTTATAAAAATTCTTATACTCCTATGAATTCGCGTATTACTTGGACACTCTTTTCAGGACAGGCTTCGTCTAACTCGCGTATTACAAGGCCACTTATGTATTTATATCAGTCATGAGGTCCATTGATCTAGCGCATTACTTGATCACCTTACTTAAAGTCAGAGTCCGGAAATCTCGTGTATTATTTGGCCACTTCATAACAATTCTTATACTCCTTACAATTCGCGCATTACTTGGCCACTTTACTTTAAGTCAGAGTCCGGAAATCTCACGTATTACTTGGCCACTTTATAACAATTCTTATACTCCTAACAATTAGCGCATTACTTGGCCACGTTACTTTAAGTCAGAGTCCGGAAATCTCACGTATTACTTGGCCACTTTATAAAAATTCTCAAACTCCTAAGAATTCGCTCATTACTTGGCCACTCTTTTCAAGACAGACTTCGTTTATCTCCCGTATTACAAGGCCACATATGTATTTATATCAGTCATTAGGTCCATTGAACTCGCGCATTACTTGATCACCTTACTTAAAGTCAGAGTCCGGAAATCTCGTGTATTAGTTGGCCACTTCATAACAATTCTTATACTCCTAAGAACTCGCGCATTACTTGGCCACCTTACTTAGAGTCAGAGTCCGGAAATCTCGCGTATTACTTGGCCACTTTATAAAAATTCTTATACTCCTATGAATTCGCGTATTACTTGGCCACCTTACTTTAAATCAGAGTTCGGAAATCTCGCGTATTAGTTGGCCACTTTATAACAATTCTCTTACTCCTAAGAATTCGAGCATTACTTGGCCACTCTTATCAAGACAGACTTCGTTTAACTCGCGCATTACTTGGCCACTCTTTTCAGGACAGGCTTCGTCTAACTCGCGTATTCCAAGGCCACATATGTATTTATATCAGTCATTAGGTCCATTGAACTCGCGCATTACTTGATCACCTTACTTAAAGTCAGAGTCCGGAAATCTCGTGTATTAGTTGGCCACTTCATAACAATTCTTATACTCCTATGAATTCGCGTATTACTTGGCCACCTTACTTTAAGTCAGAGTCCGGAAATCTCGCGTATTAGTTGGCCACTTTATAACAATTCTTATACTCCTAACGATTCGCGCATTACTTGGCCACTTTACTTTAAGTCAGAGTCCGTAAATCTCACGTATTACTTGGCCACTTTATATAAATTCTCATACTCCTAAGAATTCGCGCATTACCTGGCCACTTTACTTTAAGTCAGAGTCCGTAAATCTCACGTATTACTTGGCCACTTTATATAAAATCTCATACTCCTAAGAATTCGCGCATTACTTGGCCACTCTTTTTAAGACAGGCTTCGTCTAACTCGCGTATTACAAGGCCACTTATGTATTTATATCAGTCATGAGGTCCATTGATCTCGCGCATTACTTGATCACCTTACTTAAAGTCAGAGTCCGGAAATCTCGTGTATTATTTGGCCACTTCATAACAATTCTTATACTCCTAACGATTCGCGCATTACTTGGCCACCTTACTTTAAGTCAGAGTCCGGAAATCTCGCGTATTAGTTGGCCACTTTATAACAATTCTTATACTCCTAACGATTCGCGCATTACTTTGCCACTTTACTTTAAGTCAGAGTCCGTAAATCTCACGTATTACTTGGCCACTTTATATAAAATCTCATACTCCTAAGAATTCGCGCATTACTTGGCCACTCTTTTTAAGACAGGCTTCGTCTAACTCGCGTATTACAAGGCCACTTATGTATTTATATCAGTCATGAGGTCCATTGATCTCGCGCATTACTTGATCACCTTACTTAAAGTCAGAGTCCGGAAATCTCGTGTATTATTTGGCCACTTCATAACAATTCTTATACTCCTTACAATTCGCGCATTACTTAGCCACTTTACTTTAAGTCAGAGTCCGGAAATCTCACGTATTACTTGGCCACTTTATAACGATTCTTATACTCCTAACAATTAGCGCATTACTTGGCCACTTTACTTTAAGTCAGAGTCCGGAAATCTCACGTATTACTTGGCCACTTTATAAAAATTCTCAAACTCCTAAGAATTCGCTCATTACTTGGCCACTCTTTTCAAGATAGACTTCGTTTATCTCGCGTATTATAAGGCCACTTATGTATTTATATCAGTCATTAGGACCATTGAACTCGCGCATTACTTGATCACCTTACTTAAAGTCAGAGTCCGGAAATCTCGTGTATTAGTTGGCCACTTCATAACAATTCTTATACTCCTAAGAACTCGCGCATTACTTGGCCACCTTACTCAGAGTCAGAGTCCGGAAATCTCGCGTATTCCAAGGCCACATATGTATTTATATCAGTCATTAGGTCCATTGAACTCGCGCATTACTTGATCACCTTACTTAAAGTCAGAGTCCGGAAATCTCGTGTATTAGTTGGCCTCTTCATAACAATTCTTATACTCCTATGAATTCGCGTATTACTTGGCCACCTTACTTTAAGTCAGAGTCCGGAAATCTCGCGTATTAGTTGGCCACTTTATAACAATTCTTATACTCCTAACGATTCGCGCATTACTTGGCCACTTTACTTTAAGTCAGAGTCCGTAAATCTCACGTATTACTTGGCCACTTTATATAAATTCTCATACTCCTAAGAATTCGCGCATTACTTGGCCACTCTTTTTAAGACAGACTTCGTTTATCTCGCGTATTACAAGGCCACTTATGTATTTATATCAGTCATTAGGTCCATTGAACTCGCGCATTACTTGATCACCTTATTAAAGTCAGAGTCCGGAAATCTCGCGTATAAACTTGGCCACTTTATAAAAATTCTTATACTCCTATGAATTCGCGTATTACTTGGACACTCTTTTCAGGACAGGCTTCGTCTAACTCGCGTATTACAAGGCCACTTATGTATTTATATCAGTCATTAGGTCCATTGAACTCGCGCATTACTTGATCACCTTACTTAAAGTCAGAGTCCGGAAATCTCGTGTATTAGTTGGCCACTTCATAACAATTCTTATACACCTAAGAATTCGCGCATTACTTGGCCACTCTTTTCAAGACAGACTTCGTTTATCTCGCGTATTACAAGGCCACTTATGTATTTATATCAGTCATTAGGTCCATTGAACTCGCGCATTAGTTGATCACCTTACTTAAAATCAGAGTCCGGAAATCTCGCGTATTACTTGGCCACTTTATAACAATTCTTATACTCCTAAGAATTCGCGCATTACTTGGCCACTCTTTTCAGGACAGGCTTCGTCTAACTCGCGTATTACAAGGCCACTTATGTATTTATATCAGTCATTAGGTCCATTGAACTCGCGCATTACTTGATCACCTTACTTAAAGTCAGAGTCCGGAAATCTCGTGTATTAGTTGGCCACTTCATAACAATTCTTATACACCTAAGAATTCGCGCATTACTTGGCCACTCTTTTCAAGACAGACTTCGTTTATCTCGCGTATTACAAGGCCACTTATGTATTTATATCAGTCATTAGGTCCATTGAACTCGCGCATTAGTTGATCACCTTACTTAAAGTCAGAGTCCGGAAATCTCGCGTATTACTTGGACACTTTATAACAATTCTTATACTCCTAACAATTCGCGCATTACTTGGCCACTTTACTTTAAGTCAGACTTCGTATAACTCGCGTATTAGTTGGCCACTTTATAACAATTCTTATACACCTAAGAATTCGCGCATTACTTGGCCACTTTACTTTAAGTCAGAGTCCGGAAATCTCACGTATTACTTGGCCACTTTATAAAAATTCTCATACTCCTAAGAATTCGCGCATTACTTGGCCACTCTTTTCAAGACAGACTTCGTTTATCTCGCGTATTATAAGGCCACTTATGTATTTATATCAGTCATTAGGACCATTGCACTCGCGCATTACTTGATCACCTTACTTAAAGTCAGAGTCCGGAAATCTCGTGTATTAGTTGGCCACTTCATAACAATTCTTATACACCTAAGAATTCGCGCATTACTTGGCCACTCTTTTCAAGACAGACTTCGTTTATCTCGCGTATTACAAGGCCACTTATGTATTTATATCAGTCATTAGGTCCATTGAACTCGCGCATTAGTTGATCACCTTACTTAAAGTCAGAGTCTGGAAATCTCGCGTATTACTTGGCCACTTTAGAAAAATTCTTATACTCCTATGAATTCGCGTATTACTTGGCCACCTTACTTTAAGTCAGAGTTCGGAAATTTCGCGTATTAGTTTGCCACTTTATAACAATTCCCTTACTCCTAAGAATTCGCGCATTACTTGGCCACTCTTATCAAGACAGACTTCGTTTAACTCGCGTATTAGTTGGCCACTTTATAACAATTCTTATACTCCTAAGAATTCGCGCATTACTTGGCCACCTTACTTAGAGTCAGAGTCCGGAAATCTCGAGTATTACTTGGCCACTTTATAAAAATTCTTATACTGCTAAGACCTCGCGCCTTACTTGGCCACTCTTTTCAGGACAGGCTTCGTCTAACTCGCGTATTACAAGGCCACTTAGGTATTTATATCAGTCATGAGGTCCATTGAACTCGCGCATTACTTGATCACCTTACATAAAGTCAGAGTCCGGAAATATCGAGTATTAGTTGACCACTTCATAACAATTCTTATACACCTAAGTATTCGCGCATTACTTGGCCACTCTTTTCAAGTCAGACTTCGTTTATCTCGCGTATTACTTGGCGACTTTATAAAAATTCTTATACTCCTATGAATTCGCGTATTACTTGGCCACTCTTTTCAGGACAGGCTTCGTCTAACTCGCGTATTACAAGGCTACTTATGTATTTATATCAGTCATGAGGTCCATTGAACTCGCGTATTACTTGGCCACCTTACTTTAAGTCAGAGTTCGGAAATTTCGCGTATTAGTTTGCCACTTTATAACAATTCCCTTACTCCTAAGAATTCGCGCATTACTTGGCCACTCTTATCAAGACAGACTTCGTATAACTCGCGTATTAGTTGGCCACTTTATAACAATTCTTATACACCTAAGAATTCGCGCATTACTTGGCCACTTTACTTTAAGTCAGAGTCCGGAAATCTCACGTATTACTTGGCCACTTTATAAAAATTCTCATACTCCTAAGAATTCGCGCATTACTTGGCCACTCTTTTTCAAGACAGACTTCGTTTATCTCGCGCATTACAAGGCCACTTATGTATTTATATCAGTCATTAGGTCCATTGAACTCGCGCATTACTTGATCACCTTACTTAATGTCAGAGTCCGGAAATCTCGTGTATTAGTTGGCCACTTCATAACAATTCTTATACACCTAAGAATTCGCGCATTACTTGGCCACTCTTTTCAAGACAGACTTCGTTTATCTCGCGTATTACTTGGCTACTTATAAAAATTCTTATACTCCTAAGAACTCGCGCATTACTTAATCACCTTACTTAAAGTCAGAGTCCGGAAATCTCGTGTATTAGTTGGCCAATTCATAACAATTCTTATACTCCTATGAATTCGCGTATTACTTGGCCACCTTACTTTAAGTCAGAGTCCGGAAATCTCGCGTATGAGTTGGCCACTTTATAACAATTCTTATACTCCTATGAATTCGCGTATTACTTGGCCACCTTACTTTAAGTCAGAGTTCGGAAATTTCGCGTATTAGTTTGCCACTTTATAACAATTCTCATACTCCTAAGAATTCGCGCATTACCTGGCCACTCTTATCAAGACAGACTTCGTTTAACTCGCGCATTACTTGGCCACTCTTTTCAGGACAGGCTTCGTCTAACTCGCGTATTACAAGGCCACTTAGGTATTTATATCAGTCATTAGGTCCATTGAACTCGCGCATTACTTGATCACCTTACTTAAAGTCAGAGTCCGGAAATCTCGTGTATTAGTTGGCCACTTCATAACAATTCTTATACACCTAAGTATTCGCGCATTACTTGGCCACCCTTTTCAAGACAGACTTCGTTTATCTCGCGTATTACTTGGCCACTTTATAAAAATTCTTTTACTCCTATGAATTCGCGTATTACTTGGACACTCTTTTCAGGACAGGCTTCGTCTAACTCGCGTATTACAAGGACACTTATGTATTTATATCAGTCATGAGGTCCATTGATCTCGCGCATTACTTGATCACCTTACTTAAAGTCAGAGTCCGGAAATCTCGTGTATTATTTGGCCACTTCATAACAATTCTTATACTCCTAACAATTCGCTCATTACTTGGCCACTTTACTTTAAGTCAGAGTCCGGAAATCTCACGTATTACTTGGACACTTTATAACAATTCTTATACTCCTAAGAACTCGCGCATTACTTGATCACCTTACTTAAAGTCAGAGCCCGGAAATCTCGTGTATTAGTTGGCCACTTCATAACAATTCTTATACACCTAAGAATTCGCGCATTACTTGGCCACTCTTTTCAAGACAGACTTCGTTTATCTCGCGTATTACAAGGCCACTTATGTATTTATATCAGTCATTAGGTCCATTGAACTCGCGCATTACTTGATCACCTTACTTAAAGTCAGAGTCCGGAAATCTCGCGTATTACTTGGCCACTTTAGAAAAATTCTTATACTCCTATGAATTCGCGTATTACTTGGCCACTCTTATCAAGACAGACTTCGTTTAACTCGCCTATTACTTGGCCACTTATGTATTTATATCAGTCATTAGGACCATTGAACTCGCGCATTACTTGATCACCTTACTTAAAGTCAGAGCCCCGGAAATCTCGTGTATTAGTTGGCCACTTCATAACAATTCTTATACACCTAAGAATTCGCGCATTACTTGGCCACTCTTTTCAAGACAGACTTCGTTTATCTCGCGTATTACAAGGCCACTTATGTATTTATATCAGTCATTAGGTCCATTGAACTCGCGCATTACTTGATCACCTTATTTAAAGTCAGAGTTCGGAAATCTCGCGTATTAGTTGGCCAGTTTATAACAATTCTCTTACTCCTAAAAATTCGCGCATTACTTGGCCACTCTTATCAAGACAGACTTCGTTTAACTCGCGCTTTTCTTGGCCTCTCTTTTCAGGACAGGCTTCGTCTATCTCGCGTATTACGAGGCCACTTATGTATTTATATCAGTCATTAGGTCCATTGAACTCGCGCATTACTTGATCACCTTACTTAAAGTCAGAGTTCGGAAATCTCGCGTATTAGTTGGCCAGTTTATAACAATTCTCTTACTCCTAAAAATTCGCGCATTACTTGGCCACTCTTTTCAAGACAGACTTCGTTTATCTCGCGTATTACTTGGCTACTTATAAAAATTCTTATACTCCTAAGAACTCGCGCATTACTTGACCACCTTACTTAGAGTCAGATTCCGGAAATCTCGCGTATTACTTGGCCACTTTATAAAAATTCTTATACTCCTATGAATTCGCGTATTACTTGGCCACTCTTTTCAGGACAGGCTCCGTCTAACTCGCGTATCACAAGGCCACTTATGTATTTATATCAGTCATTAGGTCCATTGAACTCGCGCATTACTTGATCACCTTATTTAAAGTCAGAGTTCGGAAATCTCGCGTATTAGTTGGCCAGTTTATAACAATTCTCTTACTCCTAAAAATTCGCGCATTACTTGGCCACTCTTATCAAGACAGACTTCGTTTAACTCGCGCTTTTCTTGGCCTCTCTTTTCAGGACAGGCTTCGTCTATCTCGCGTATTACGAGGCCACTTATGTATTTATATCAGTCATTAGGACCATTGCACTCGCGCATTACTTGATCACCTTACTTAAAGTCAGAGTCCGGAAATCTCGTGTATTAGTTGGCCACTTCATAACAATTCTTATACACCTAAGAATTCGCGCATTACTTGGCCACTCTTTTCAAGACAGACTTCGTTTATCTCGCGTATTACAAGGCCACTTATGTATTTATATCAGTCATTAGGTCCATTGAACTCGCGCATTACTTGATCACCTTACATGCAGTCAGAGTCCGGAAATCTCGCGTATAAACTTGGCCACTTTATAAAAATTCTTATACTCCTATGAATTCGCGTATTACTTGGACACTCTTTTCAGGACAGGCTTCGTCTAACTCGCGTATTACAAGGCCACTTATGTATTTATATCAGTCATGAGGTCCATTGATCTAGCGCATTACTTGATCACCTTACTTAAAGTCAGAGTCCGGAAATCTCGTGTATTATTTGGCCACTTCATAACAATTCTTATACTCCTTACAATTCGCGCATTACTTGGCCACTTTACTTTAAGTCAGAGTCCGGAAATCTCACGTATTACTTGGCCACTTTATAACAATTCTTATACTCCTAACAATTAGCGCATTACTTGGCCACGTTACTTTAAGTCAGAGTCCGGAAATCTCACGTATTACTTGGCCACTTTATAAAAATTCTCAAACTCCTAAGAATTCGCTCATTACTTGGCCACTCTTTTCAAGACAGACTTCGTTTATCTCCCGTATTACAAGGCCACATATGTATTTATATCAGTCATTAGGTCCATTGAACTCGCGCATTACTTGATCACCTTACTTAAAGTCAGAGTCCGGAAATCTCGTGTATTAGTTGGCCACTTCATAACAATTCTTATACTCCTAAGAACTCGCGCATTACTTGGCCACCTTACTTAGAGTCAGAGTCCGGAAATCTCGCGTATTACTTGGCCACTTTATAAAAATTCTTATACTCCTATGAATTCGCGTATTACTTGGCCACCTTACTTTAAATCAGAGTTCGGAAATCTCGCGTATTAGTTGGCCACTTTATAACAATTCTCTTACTCCTAAGAATTCGAGCATTACTTGGCCACTCTTATCAAGACAGACTTCGTTTAACTCGCGCATTACTTGGCCACTCTTTTCAGGACAGGCTTCGTCTAACTCGCGTATTCCAAGGCCACATATGTATTTATATCAGTCATTAGGTCCATTGAACTCGCGCATTACTTGATCACCTTACTTAAAGTCAGAGTCCGGAAATCTCGTGTATTAGTTGGCCACTTCATAACAATTCTTATACTCCTATGAATTCGCGTATTACTTGGCCACCTTACTTTAAGTCAGAGTCCGGAAATCTCGCGTATTAGTTGGCCACTTTATAACAATTCTTATACTCCTAACGATTCGCGCATTACTTGGCCACTTTACTTTAAGTCAGAGTCCGTAAATCTCACGTATTACTTGGCCACTTTATATAAATTCTCATACTCCTAAGAATTCGCGCATTACCTGGCCACTTTACTTTAAGTCAGAGTCCGGAAATCTCACGTATTACTTGGCCACTTTATATAAAATCTCATACTCCTAAGAATTCGCGCATTACTTGGCCACTCTTTTTAAGACAGGCTTCGTCTAACTCGCGTATTACAAGGCCACTTATGTATTTATATCAGTCATGAGGTCCATTGATCTCGCGCATTACTTGATCACCTTACTTAAAGTCAGAGTCCGGAAATCTCGTGTATTATTTGGCCACTTCATAACAATTCTTATACTCCTAACAATTCGCGCATTACTTGGCCACTTTACTTTAAGTCAGAGTCCGGAAATCTCGCGTATTAGTTGGCCACTTTATAACAATTCTTATACTCCTAACGATTCGCGCATTACTTTGCCACTTTACTTTAAGTCAGAGTCCGTAAATCTCACGTATTACTTGGCCACTTTATATAAAATCTCATACTCCTAAGAATTCGCGCATTACTTGGCCACTCTTTTTAAGACAGGCTTCGTCTAACTCGCGTATTACAAGGCCACTTATGTATTTATATCAGTCATGAGGTCCATTGATCTCGCGCATTACTTGATCACCTTACTTAAAGTCAGAGTCCGGAAATCTCGTGTATTATTTGGCCACTTCATAACAATTCTTATACTCCTTACAATTCGCGCATTACTTGGCCACTTTACTTTAAGTCAGAGTCCGGAAATCTCACGTATTACTTGGCCACTTTATAACGATTCTTATACTCCTAACAATTAGCGCATTACTTGGCCACTTTACTTTAAGTCAGAGTCCGGAAATCTCACGTATTACTTGGCCACTTTATAAAAATTCTCAAACTCCTAAGAATTCGCTCATTACTTGGCCACTCTTTTCAAGATAGACTTCGTTTATCTCGCGTATTATAAGGCCACTTATGTATTTATATCAGTCATTAGGACCATTGAACTCGCGCATTACTTGATCACCTTACTTAAAGTCAGAGTCCGGAAATCTCGTGTATTAGTTGGCCACTTCATAACAATTCTTATACTCCTAAGAACTCGCGCATTACTTGGCCACCTTACTCAGAGTCAGAGTCCGGAAATCTCGCGTATTCCAAGGCCACATATGTATTTATATCAGTCATTAGGTCCATTGAACTCGCGCATTACTTGATCACCTTACTTAAAGTCAGAGTCCGGAAATCTCGTGTATTAGTTGGCCTCTTCATAACAATTCTTATACTCCTATGAATTCGCGTATTACTTGGCCACCTTACTTTAAGTCAGAGTCCGGAAATCTCGCGTATTAGTTGGCCACTTTATAACAATTCTTATACTCCTAACGATTCGCGCATTACTTGGCCACTTTACTTTAAGTCAGAGTCCGTAAATCTCACGTATTACTTGGCCACTTTATATAAATTCTCATACTCCTAAGAATTCGCGCATTACTTGGCCACTCTTTTTAAGACAGACTTCGTTTATCTCGCGTATTACGAGGCCACTTATGTATTTATATCAGTCATTAGGTCCATTGAACTCGCGCATTACTTGATCACCTTATTAAAGTCAGAGTCCGGAAATCTCGCGTATAAACTTGGCCACTTTATAAAAATTCTTATACTCCTATGAATTCGCGTATTACTTGGACACTCTTTTCAGGACAGGCTTCGTCTAACTCGCGTATTACAAGGCCACTTATGTATTTATATCAGTCATTAGGTCCATTGAACTCGCGCATTACTTGATCACCTTACTTAAAGTCAGAGTCCGGAAATCTCGTGTATTAGTTGGCCACTTCATAACAATTCTTATACACCTAAGAATTCGCGCATTACTTGGCCACTCTTTTCAAGACAGACTTCGTTTATCTCGCGTATTACAAGGCCACTTATGTATTTATATCAGTCATTAGGTCCATTGAACTCGCGCATTAGTTGATCACCTTACTTAAAATCAGAGTCCGGAAATCTCGCGTATTACTTGGCCACTTTATAACAATTCTTATACTCCTAAGAATTCGCGCATTACTTGGCCACTCTTTTCAGGACAGGCTTCGTCTAACTCGCGTATTACAAGGCCACTTATGTATTTATATCAGTCATTAGGTCCATTGAACTCGCGCATTACTTGATCACCTTACTTAAAGTCAGAGTCCGGAAATCTCGTGTATTAGTTGGCCACTTCATAACAATTCTTATACACCTAAGAATTCGCGCATTACTTGGCCACTCTTTTCAAGACAGACTTCGTTTATCTCGCGTATTACAAGGCCACTTATGTATTTATATCAGTCATTAGGTCCATTGAACTCGCGCATTAGTTGATCACCTTACTTAAAGTCAGAGTCCGGAAATCTCGCGTATTACTTGGCCACTTTATAACAATTCTTATACTCCTAACAATTCGCGCATTACTTGGCCACTTTACTTTAAGTCAGACTTCGTATAACTCGCGTATTAGTTGGCCACTTTATAACAATTCTTATACTCCTAAGAATTCGCGCATTACTTGGCCACTTTACTTTAAGTCAGAGTCCGGAAATCTCACGTATTACTTGGCCACTTTATAAAAATTCTCATACTCCTAAGAATTCGCGCATTACTTGGCCACTCTTTTCAAGACAGACTTCGTTTATCTCGCGTATTATAAGGCCACTTATGTATTTATATCAGTCATTAGGACCATTGCACTCGCGCATTACTTGATCACCTTACTTAAAGTCAGAGTCCGGAAATCTCGTGTATTAGTTGGCCACTTCATAACAATTCTTATACACCTAAGAATTCGCGCATTACTTGGCCACTCTTTTCAAGACAGACTTCGTTTATCTCGCGTATTACAAGGCCACTTATGTATTTATATCAGTCATTAGGTCCATTGAACTCGCGCATTAGTTGATCACCTTACTTAAAGTCAGAGTCTGGAAATCTCGCGTATTACTTGGCCACTTTAGAAAAATTCTTATACTCCTATGAATTCGCGTATTACTTGGCCACCTTACTTTAAGTCAGAGTTCGGAAATTTCGCGTATTAGTTTGCCACTTTATAACAATTCCCTTACTCCTAAGAATTCGCGCATTACTTGGCCACTCTTATCAAGACAGACTTCGTTTAACTCGCGTATTAGTTGGCCACTTTATAACAATTCTTATACTCCTAAGAATTCGCGCATTACTTGGCCACCTTACTTAGAGTCAGAGTCCGGAAATCTCGAGTATTACTTGGCCACTTTATAAAAATTCTTATACTGCTAAGACCTCGCGCCTTACTTGGCCACTCTTTTCAGGACAGGCTTCGTCTAACTCGCGTATTACAAGGCCACTTAGGTATTTATATCAGTCATGAGGTCCATTGAACTCGCGCATTACTTGATCACCTTACATAAAGTCAGAGTCCGGAAATCTCGTGTATTAGTTGACCACTTCATAACAATTCTTATACACCTAAGTATTCGCGCATTACTTGGCCACTCTTTTCAAGTCAGACTTCGTTTATCTCGCGTATTACTTGGCGACTTTATAAAAATTCTTATACTCCTATGAATTCGCGTATTACTTGGCCACTCTTTTCAGGACAGGCTTCGTCTAACTCGCGTATTACAAGGCTACTTATGTATTTATATCAGTCATGAGGTCCATTGAACTCGCGTATTACTTGGCCACCTTACTTTAAGTCAGAGTTCGGAAATTTCGCGTATTAGTTTGCCACTTTATAACAATTCCCTTACTCCTAAGAATTCGCGCATTACTTGGCCACTCTTATCAAGACAGACTTCGTATAACTCGCGTATTAGTTGGCCACTTTATAACAATTCTTATACACCTAAGAATTCGCGCATTACTTGGCCACTTTACTTTAAGTCAGAGTCCGGAAATCTCACGTATTACTTGGCCACTTTATAAAAATTCTCATACTCCTAAGAATTCGCGCATTACTTGGCCACTCTTTTCAAGACAGACTTCGTTTATCTCGCGCATTACAAGGCCACTTATGTATTTATATCAGTCATTAGGTCCATTGAACTCGCGCATTACTTGATCACCTTACTTAATGTCAGAGTCCGGAAATCTCGTGTATTAGTTGGCCACTTCATAACAATTCTTATACACCTAAGAATTCGCGCATTACTTGGCCACTCTTTTCAAGACAGACTTCGTTTATCTCGCGTATTACTTGGCTACTTATAAAAATTCTTATACTCCTAAGAACTCGCGCATTACTTAATCACCTTACTTAAAGTCAGAGTCCGGAAATCTCGTGTATTAGTTGGCCAATTCATAACAATTCTTATACTCCTATGAATTCGCGTATTACTTGGCCACCTTACTTTAAGTCAGAGTCCGGAAATCTCGCGTATGAGTTGGCCACTTTATAACAATTCTTATACTCCTATGAATTCGCGTATTACTTGGCCACCTTACTTTAAGTCAGAGTTCGGAAATTTCGCGTATTAGTTTGCCACTTTATAACAATTCCCTTACTCCTAAGAATTCGCGCATTACCTGGCCACTCTTATCAAGACAGACTTCGTTTAACTCGCGCATTACTTGGCCACTCTTTTCAGGACAGGCTTCGTCTAACTCGCGTATTACAAGGCCACTTAGGTATTTATATCAGTCATTAGGTCCATTGAACTCGCGCATTACTTGATCACCTTACTTAAAGTCAGAGTCCGGAAATCTCGTGTATTAGTTGGCCACTTCATAACAATTCTTATACACCTAAGTATTCGCGCATTACTTGGCCACCCTTTTCAAGACAGACTTCGTTTATCTCGCGTATTACTTGGCCACTTTATAAAAATTCTTTTACTCCTATGAATTCGCGTATTACTTGGACACTCTTTTCAGGACAGGCTTCGTCTAACTCGCGTATTACAAGGACACTTATGTATTTATATCAGTCATGAGGTCCATTGATCTCGCGCATTACTTGATCACCTTACTTAAAGTCAGAGTCCGGAAATCTCGTGTATTATTTGGCCACTTCATAACAATTCTTATACTCCTAACAATTCGCTCATTACTTGGCCACTTTACTTTAAGTCAGAGTCCGGAAATCTCACGTATTACTTGGACACTTTATAACAATTCTTATACTCCTAACAATTCGCGCATTACTTGGCCACTTTACTTTAAGTCAGAGTCCGGAAATCTCACGTATTACTTGGCCACTTTATAAAAATTCTCATACTCCTAAGAATTCGCGCATTACTTGGCCACTCTTTTCAAGACAGACTTCGTTTATCTCGCGTATTATAAGGCCACTTATGTATTTATATCAGTCATTAGGACCATTGAACTCGCGCATTACTTGATCACCTTACTTAAAGTCAGAGCCCGGAAATCTCGTGTATTAGTTGGCCACTTCATAACAATTCTTATACACCTAAGAATTCGCGCATTACTTGGCCACTCTTTTCAAGACAGACTTCGTTTATCTCGCGTATTACAAGGCCACTTATGTATTTATATCAGTCATTAGGTCCATTGAACTCGCGCATTACTTGATCACCTTACTTAAAGTCAGAGTCCGGAAATCTCGCGTATTACTTGGCCACTTTAGAAAAATTCTTATACTCCTATGAATTCGCGTATTACTTGGCCACTCTTATCAAGACAGACTTCGTTTAACTCGCCTATTACTTGGCCACTTATGTATTTATATCAGTCATTAGGACCATTGAACTCGCGCATTACTTGATCACCTTACTTAAAGTCAGAGCCCGGAAATCTCGTGTATTAGTTGGCCACTTCATAACAATTCTTATACACCTAAGAATTCGCGCATTACTTGGCCACTCTTTTCAAGACAGACTTCGTTTATCTCGCGTATTACAAGGCCACTTATGTATTTATATCAGTCATTAGGTCCATTGAACTCGCGCATTACTTGATCACCTTATTTAAAGTCAGAGTTCGGAAATCTCGCGTATTAGTTGGCCAGTTTATAACAATTCTCTTACTCCTAAAAATTCGCGCATTACTTGGCCACTCTTATCAAGACAGACTTCGTTTAACTCGCGCTTTTCTTGGCCTCTCTTTTCAGGACAGGCTTCGTCTATCTCGCGTATTACGAGGCCACTTATGTATTTATATCAGTCATTAGGTCCATTGAACTCGCGCATTACTTGATCACCTTATTTAAAGTCAGAGTTCGGAAATCTCGCGTATTAGTTGGCCAGTTTATAACAATTCTCTTACTCCTAAAAATTCGCGCATTACTTGGCCACTCTTATCAAGACAGACTTCGTTTATCTCGCGTATTACATGGCTACTTATAAAAATTCTTATACTCCTAAGAACTCGCGCATTACTTGACCACCTTACTTAGAGTCAGAGTCCGGAAATCTCGCGTATTACTTGGCCACTTTAGAAAAATTCTTATACTCCTAAGATCTCGCGCATTACTTGGCCACTCTTTTCAGGACAGGCTTAGTCTAACTCGCGTATCACAAGGCCACTTATGTATTTATATCAGTCATTAGGTCCATTGAACTCGCGCATTACTTGATCACCTTACTTAAAGTCAGAGTTCGGAAATCTCGCGTATTAGTTGGCCAGTTTATAACAATTCTCTTACTCCTAAAAATTCGCGCATTACTTGGCCACTCTTATCAAGACAGACTTCGTTTAACTCGCGCTTTTCTTGGCCTCTCTTTTCAGGACAGGCTTCGTCTATCTCGCGTATTACGAGGCCACTTATGTATTTATATCAGTCATTAGGTCCATTGAACTCGCGCATTACTTGATCACCTTACTTAAAGTCAGAGTCCGGAAATCTCGTGTATTAGTTGGCCACTTCATAACAATTCTTATACACCTAAGAATTCGCGCATTACTTGGCCACTCTTTTCAAGACAGACTTCGTTTATCTCGCGTATTACTCGGCTACTTATAAAAATTCTTATACTCCTAAGAACTCGCGCATTACTTGACCACCTTACTTAGAGTCAGATTCCGGAAATCTCGCGTATTACTTGGCCACTTTATAAAAATTCTTATACTCCTATGAATTCGCGTATTACTTGGCCACTCTTTTCAGGACAGGCTTCGTCTAACTCGCGTATCACAAGGCCACTTATGTATTTATATCAGTCATGAGGTCCATTGAACTCGCGCATTACTTGATCACCTTACTTAAAGTCAGAGTCGGAAATCTCGTGTATTAGTTGGCCACTTCAGAACAATGCTTATACACCTAAGAATTCGCGCATTACTTGGCCACTCTTTTCAAGACAGACTTCGTTTATCTCGCGTATTACTTGGCTACTTATAAAAATTCTTATACTCCTAAGAACTCGCGCATTACTTGGCCACCTTACTTAAAGTCAGAGTCCGGAAATCTCGCGTATTACTTGGCCACTTTATAAAAATTCTTATACTCCTAAGAACTCGCGCATTACTTGGCCACTCTTTTCAGGACAGGCTTCGTCTAACTCGCGTATTACAAGGCCACTTATGTATTTATATCAGTCATGAGGTCCATTGATCTCGCGCATTACTTGATCACCTTACTTAAAGTCAGAGTCCGGAAATGTCGTGTATTATTTGGCCACTTCATAACAATTCTTATACTCCTTACAATTCGCGCATTACTTGGCCACTTTACTTTAAGTCAGAGTCCGGAAATCTCACGTATTACTTGGTCACTTTATAACAATTCTTATTCTCCTAACAATTAGCGCATTACTTGGCCACGTTACTTTAAGTCAGAGTCCGGAAATCTCACGTATTACTTGGCCACTTTATAAAAATTCTCAAACTCCTAAGAATTCGATCATTACTTGGCCACTCTTTTCAAGACAGACTTCGTTTATCTCGCGCATTACAAGGCCACTTATGTATTTATATCAGTCATTAGGTCCATTGAACTCGCGCATTACTTGATCACCTTACTTAAAGTCAGAGTCCGGAAATCTCGTGTATTAGTTGGCCACTTCATAACAATTCTTATACTCCTAAGAACTCGCGCATTACTTGGCCACCTTACTTAGAGTCAGAGTCCGGAAATCTCGCGTATTACTTGGCCACTTTATAAAAATTCTTATACTCCTATGAATTCGCGTATTACTTGGCCACCTTACTTTAAATCAGAGTTCGGAAATCTCGCGTATTAGTTGGCCACTTTATAACAATTCTCTTACTCCTAAGAATTCGAGCATTACTTGGCCACTCTTATCAAGACAGACTTCGTTTAACTCGCGCATTACTTGGCCACTCTTTTCAGGACAGGCTTCGTCTAACTCGCGTATTCCAAGGCCACATATGTATTTATATCAGTCATTAGGTCCATTGAACTCGCGCATTACTTGATCACCTTACTTAAAGTCAGAGTCCGGAAATCTCGTGTATTAGTTGGCCACTTCATAACAATTCTTATACTCCTATGAATTCGCGTATTACTTGGCCACCTTACTTTAAGTCAGAGTCCGGAAATCTCGCGTATTAGTTGGCCACTTTATAACAATTCTTATACTCCTATGAATTCGCGTATTACTTGGCCACCTTACTTTAAGTCAGAGTCTTGAAATCTCGCGTATTAGTTGGCCACTTTATAACAATTCTTATACTCCTAACGATTCGCGCATTACTTGGCCACTCTTTTCAAGACAGACTTCGTTTATCTCGCGTATTACAAGGCCACTTATGTATTTATATCAGTCATTAGGTCCATTGAACTCGCGCATTACTTGATCACCTTACTTAAAGTCAGAGTCCGGAAATCTCGCGTATTACTTGGACACTTTATAACAATTCTTATACTCCTAACAATTCGCGCATTACTTGGCCACTTTACTTTAAGTCAGAGTCCGGAAATCTCACGTATTACTTGGACACTTTATAACAATTCTTATACTCCTAACAATTCGCGCATTACTTGGCCACTTTACTTTAAGTCAGAGTCCGGAAATCTCACGTATTACTTGGCCACTTTATAAAAATTCTCATACTCCTAAGAATTCGCGCATTACTTGGCCACTCTTTTCAAGACAGACTTCGTTTATCTCGCGTATTATAAGGCCACTTATGTATTTATATCAGTCATTAGGACCATTGCACTCGCGCATTACTTGATCACCTTACTTAAAGTCAGAGTCCGGAAATCTCGTGTATTAGTTGGCCACTTCATAACAATTCTTATACACCTAAGAATTCGCGCATTACTTGGCCACTCTTTTCAAGACAGACTTCGTTTATCTCGCGTATTACAAGGCCACTTATGTATTTATATCAGTCATTAGGTCCATTGAACTCGCGCATTAGTTGATCACCTTACTTAAAATCAGAGTCCGGAAATCTCGCGTATTACTTGGCCACTTTAGAAAAATTCTTATACTCCTATGAATTCGCGTATTACTTGGCCACCTTACTTTAAGTCAGAGTTCGGAAATTTCGCCTATTAGTTTGCCACTTTATAACAATTCCCTTACTCCTAAGAATTCGCGCATTACTTGGCCACTCTTATCAAGACAGACTTCGTTTAACTCGCGTATTAGTTGGCCACTTTATAACAATTCTTATACTCCTAAGAATTCGCGCATTACTTGGCCACCTTACTTAGAGTCAGAGTCCGGAAATCTCGCGTATTACTTGGCCACTTTATAAAAATTCTTATACTGCTAAGACCTCGCGCCTTACTTGGCCACTCTTTTCAGGACAGGCTTCGTCTAACTCGCGTATTACAAGGCCACTTAGGTATTTATATCAGTCATGAGGTCCATTGAACTCGCGCATTACTTGATCACCTTACATAAAGTCAGAGTCCGGAAATCTCGTGTATTAGTTGACCACTTCATAACAATTCTTATACACCTAAGTATTCGCGCATTACTTGGCCACTCTTTTCAAGTCAGACTTCGTTTATCTCGCGTATTAGTTGGCCACTTTATAACAATTCTTATACACCTAAGAATTCGCGCATTACTTGGCCACTCTTTTCAAGACAGACTTCGTTTATCTCGCGTATTACAAGGCCACTTATGTATTTATATCAGTCATGAGGTCCATTGAACTCGCGTATTACTTGGCCACCTTACTTTAAGTCAGATTTCGGAAATTTCGCGTATTATTTTGCCACTTTATAACAATTCCCTTACTCCTAAGAATTCGCGCATTACTTGGCCACTCTTATCAAGACAGACTTCGTATAACTCGCGTATTAGTTGGCCACTTTATAACAATTCTTATACACCTAAGAATTCGCGCATTACTTGGCCACTTTACTTTAAGTCAGAGTCCGGAAATCTCACGTATTACTTGGCCACTTTATAAAAATTCTCATACTCCTAAGAATTCGCGCATTACTTGGCCACTCTTTTCAAGACAGACTTCGTTTATCTCGCGCATTACAAGGCCACTTATGTATTTATATCAGTCATGAGGTCCATTGAACTCGCGCGTTACTTGATCACCTTACATAAAGTCAGAGTCCGGAAATCTCGTGTATTAGTTGGCCACTTCATAACAATTCTTATACACCTAAGTATTCGCGCATTACTTGGCCACTCTTTTCAAGTCAGACTTCGTTTATCTCGCGTATTACTTGGCGACTTTATAAAAATTCTTATACTCCTATGAATTCGCGTATTACTTGGCCACTCTTTTCAGGACAGGCTTCGTCTAACTCGCGTATTACAAGGCTACTTATGTATTTATATCAGTCATGAGGTCCATTGAACTCGCGTATTACTTGGCCACCATACTTTAAGTCAGAGTTCGGAAATTTCGCGTATTAGTTTGCCACTTTATAACAATTCCCTTACTCCTAAGAATTCGCGCATTACTTGGCCACTCTTATCAAGACAGACTTCGTATAACTCGCGTATTAGTTGGCCACTTTATAACAATTCTTATACACCTAAGAATTCGCGCATTACTTGGCCACTTTACTTTAAGTCAGAGTCCGGAAATCTCACGTATTACTTGGCCACTTTATAAAAATTCTCATACTCATAAGAATTCGCGCATTACTTGGCCACTCTTTTCAAGACGGACTTCGTTTATCTCGCGCATTACAAGGCCACTTATGTATTTATATCAGTCATTAGGTCCATTGAACTCGCGCATTACTTGATCACCTTACTTAAAGTCAGAGTCCGGAAATCTCGTGTATTAGTTGGCCACTTCATAACAATTCTTATACACCTAAGAATTCGCGCATTACTTGGCCACTCTTTTCAAGACAGACTTCGTTTATCTCGCGTATTACTTGGCTACTTATAAAAATTCTTATACTCCTAAGAACTCGCGCATTACTTGGCCACCTTACTTAGAGTCAGAGTCCGGAAATCTCGTGTATTAGTTGGCCACTTCATAACAATTCTTATACTCCTAAGAATTCGTGCATTACTTGGCCACCTTACTTAGAGTCAGAGTCCGGAAATCTCGCGTATTACTTGGACACTTTATAAAAATTCTTATACTCCTAACAATTCGCGCATTACTTGGCCACTTTACTTTAAGTCAGAGTCCGGAAATCTCACGTATTACTTGGCCACTTTATAAAAATTCTCATACTCCTAAGAATTCGCGCATTACCTGGCCACTCTTATCAAGACAGACTTCGTTTAACTCGCGCATTACTTGGCCACTCTTTTCAGGACAGGCTTCGTCTAACTCGCGTATTACAAGGCCACTTAGGTATTTATATCAGTCATTAGGTCCATTGAACTCGCGCATTACTTGATCACCTTACTTAAAGTCAGAGTCCGGAAATCTCGTGTATTAGTTGGCCACTTCATAACAATTCTTATACACCTAAGTATTCGCGCATTACTTGGCCACCCTTTTCAAGACAGACTTCGTTTATCTCGCGTATTACTTGGCCACTTTATAAAAATTCTTTTACTCCTATGAACTCGCGCATTACTTGGCCACCTTACTTAGAGTCAGATTCCGGAAATCTCGTGTATTAGTTGGCCAATTCATAACAATTCTTATACTCCTAAGTACTCGCGCATTACTTGGCCACCTTACTTTAAGTCAGAGTCCGGAAATCTCACGTATTACTTGGCCACTTTATAAAAATTCTCATACTCCTAAGAATTCGCGCATTACTTGGCCACTCTTTTCAAGACAGACTTCGTTTATCTCGCGTATTATAAGGCCACTTATGTATTTATATCAGTCATTAGGACCATTGCACTCGCGCATTACTTGATCACCTTACTTAAAGTCAGAGTCCGGAAATCTCGTGTATTAGTTGGCCACTTCATAACAATTCTTATACACCTAAGAATTCGCGCATTACTTGGCCACTCTTTTCAAGACAGACTTCGTTTATCTCGCGTATTACAAGGCCACTTATGTATTTATATCAGTCATTAGGTCCATTGAACTCGCGCATTAGTTGATCACCTTACTTAAAATCAGAGTCCGGAAATCTCGCGTATTACTTGGCCACTTTAGAAAAATTCTTATACTCCTATGAATTCGCGTATTACTTGGCCACCTTACTTTAAGTCAGAGTTCGGAAATTTCGCCTATTAGTTTGCCACTTTATAACAATTCCCTTACTCCTAAGAATTCGCGCATTACTTGGCCACTCTTATCAAGACAGACTTCGTTTAACTGGCGCATTACTTGGCCACTCTTTTCAGGACAGGCTTCGTCTAACTCGCGTATTACAAGGCCACTTAGGTATTTATATCAGTCATTAGGTCCATTGAACTCGCGCATTACTTGATCACCTTACTTAAAATCAGAGTCCGGAAATCTCACGTATTACTTGGCCACTTTATAAAAATTCTCATACTCCTAAGAATTCGCGCATTACCTGGCCACTCTTATCAAGACAGACTTCGTTTAACTCGCGCATTACTTGGCCACTCTTTTCAGGACAGGCTTCGTCTAACTCGCGTATTACAAGGCCACTTAGGTATTTATATCAGTCATTAGGTCCATTGAACTCGCGCATTACTTGATCACCTTACTTAAAGTCAGAGTCCGGAAATCTCGTGTATTAGTTGGCCACTTCATAACAATTCTTATACACCTAAGTATTCGCGCATTACTTGGCCACCCTTTTCAAGACAGACTTCGTTTATCTCGCGTATTACTTGGCCACTTTATAAAAATTCTTTTACTCCTATGAATTCGCGTATTACTTGGACACTCTTTTCAGGACAGGCTTCGTCTAACTCGCGTATTACAAGGCCACTTATGTATTTATATCAGTCATGAGGTCCATTGATCTCGCGCATTACTTGATCACCTTACTTAAAGTCAGAGTCCGGAAATCTCGTGTATTATTTGGCCACTTCATAACAATTCTTATACTCCTAACAATTCGCGCATTACTTGGCCACTTTACTTTAAGTCAGACTTCGTATAACTCGCGTATTAGTTGGCCACTTTATAACAATTCTTATACACCTAAGAATTCGCGCATTACTTGGCCACTTTACTTTAAGTCAGAGTCCGGAAATCTCACGTATTACTTGGCCACTTTATAAAAATTATCATACTCCTAAGAATTCGCGCATTACTTGGCCACTCTTTTCAAGACAGACTTCGTTTATCTCGCGCATTACAAGGCCACTTATGTATTTATATCAGTCATGAGGTCCATTGAACTCGCGCATTACTTGATCACCTTACATAAAGTCAGAGTCCGGAAATCTCGTGTATTAGTTGGCCACTTCATAACAATTCTTATACACCTAAGTATTCGCGCATTACTTGGCCACTCTTTTCAAGTCAGACTTCGTTTATCTCGCGTATTACTTGGCGACTTTATAAAAATTCTTATACTCCTATGAATTCGCGTATTACTTGGCCACTCTTTTCAGGACAGGCTTCGTCTAACTCGCGTATTACAAGGCTACTTATGTATTTATATCAGTCATGAGGTCCATTGAACTCGCGTATTACTTGGCCACCATACTTTAAGTCAGAGTTCGGAAATTTCGCGTATTAGTTTGCCACTTTATAACAATTCCCTTACTCCTAAGAATTCGCGCATTACTTGGCCACTCTTATCAAGACAGACTTCGTATAACTCGCGTATTAGTTGGCCACTTTATAACAATTCTTATACACCTAAGAATTCGCGCATTACTTGGCCACTTTACTTTAAGTCAGAGTCCGGAAATCTCACGTATTACTTGGCCACTTTATAAAAATTCTCATACTCATAAGAATTCGCGCATTACTTGGCCACTCTTTTCAAGACGGACTTCGTTTATCTCGCGCATTACAAGGCCACTTATGTATTTATATCAGTCATTAGGTCCATTGAACTCGCGCATTACTTGATCACCTTACTTAAAGTCAGAGTCCGGAAATCTCGTGTATTAGTTGGCCACTTCATAACAATTCTTATACACCTAAGAATTCGCGCATTACTTGGCCACTCTTTTCAAGACAGACTTCGTTTATCTCGCGTATTACTTGGCTACTTATAAAAATTCTTATACTCCTAAGAACTCGCGCATTACTTAATCACCTTACTTAAAGTCAGAGTCCGGAAATCTCGTGTATTAGTTGGCCACTTCATAACAATTCTTATACTCCTATGAATTCGCGTATTACTTGGCCACCTTACTTTAAGTCAGAGTCCGGAAATCTCGCGTATGAGTTGGCCACTTTATAACAATTCTTATACTCCTAACGATTCGCGCATTACTTGGCCACTTTACTTTAAGTCAGAGTCCGGAAATCTCACGTATTACTTGGCCACTTTATAAAAATTCTCATACTCCTAAGAATTCGCGCATTACCTGGCCACTCTTATCAAGACAGACTTCGTTTAACTCGCGCATTACTTGGCCACTCTTTTCAGGACAGGCTTCGTCTAACTCGCGTATTACAAGGCCACTTAGGTATTTATATCAGTCATTAGGTCCATTGAACTCGCGCATTACTTGATCACCTTACTTAAAGTCAGAGTCCGGAAATCTCGTGTATTAGTTGGCCACTTCATAACAATTCTTATACACCTAAGTATTCGCGCATTACTTGGCCACCCTTTTCAAGACAGACTTCGTTTATCTCGCGTATTACTTGGCCACTTTATAAAAATTCTTTTACTCCTATGAATTCGCGTATTACTTGGACACTCTTTTCAGGACAGGCTTCGTCTAACTCGCGTATTACAAGGCCACTTATGTATTTATATCAGTCATGAGGTCCATTGATCTCGCGCATTACTTGATCACCTTACTTAAAGTCAGAGTCCGGAAATCTCGTGTATTATTTGGCCACTTCATAACAATTCTTATACTCCTAACAATTCGCGCATTACTTGGCCACTTTACTTTAAGTCAGAGTCCGGAAATCTCACGTATTACTTGGCCACTTTATAACGATTCTTATACTCCTAACAATTAGCGCATTACTTGGCCACTTTACTTTAAGTCAGAGTCCGGAAATCTCACGTATTACTTGGCCACTTTATAAAAATTCTCATACTCCTAAGAATTCGCGCATTACTTGGCCACTCTTTTCAAGACAGACTTCGTTTATCTCGCGTATTACTTGGCTACTTATAAAAATTCTTATACTCCTAAGAACTCGCGCATTACTTAATCACCTTACTTAAAGTCAGAGTCCGGAAATCTCGTGTATTAGTTGGCCACTTCATAACAATTCTTATACACCTAAGAATTCGCGCATTACTTGGCCACTCTTTTCAAGACAGACTTCGTTTATCTCGCGTATTACTTGGCTACTTATAAAAATTCTTATACTCCTAAGAACTCGCGCATTACTTAATCACCTTACTTAAAGTCAGAGTCCGGAAATCTCGTGTATTAGTTGGCCACTTCATAACAATTCTTATACTCCTATGAATTCGCGTATTACTTGGCCACCTTACTTTAAGTCAGAGTCCGGAAATCTCGCGTATGAGTTGGCCACTTTATAACAATTCTTATACTCCTAACGATTCGCGCATTACTTGGCCACTTTACTTTAAGTCAGAGTCCGGAAATCTCACGTATTACTTGGCCACTTTATAAAAATTCTCATACTCCTAAGAATTCGCGCATTACCTGGCCACTCTTATCAAGACAGACTTCGTTTAACTCGCGCATTACTTGGCCACTCTTTTCAGGACAGGCTTCGTCTAACTCGCGTATTACAAGGCCACTTATGTATTTATATCAGTCATTAGGACCATTGAACTCGCGCATTACTTGATCACCTTACTTAAAGTCAGAGTCCGGAAATCTCGTGTATTAGTTGGCCACTTCATAACAATTCTTATACTCCTAAGAACTCGCGCATTACTTGGCCACCTTACTCAGAGTCAGAGTCCGGAAATCTCGCGTATTCCAAGGCCACATATGTATTTATATCAGTCATTAGGTCCATTGAACTCGCGCATTACTTGATCACCTTACTTAAAGTCAGAGTCCGGAAATCTCGTGTATTAGTTGGCCTCTTCATAACAATTCTTATACTCCTATGAATTCGCGTATTACTTGGCCACCTTACTTTAAGTCAGAGTCCGGAAATCTCGCGTATTAGTTGGCCACTTTATAACAATTCTTATACTCCTAACGATTCGCGCATTACTTGGCCACTTTACTTTAAGTCAGAGTCCGTAAATCTCACGTATTACTTGGCCACTTTATAAAAATTCTTATACTCCTATGAATTCGCGTATTACTTGGACACTCTTTTCAGGACAGGCTTCGTCTAACTCGCGTATTACAAGGCCACTTATGTATTTATATCAGTCATGAGGTCCATTGATCTCGCGCATTACTTGATCACCTTACTTAAAGTCAGAGTCCGGAAATCTCGTGTATTATTTGGCCACTTCATAACAATTCTTATACTCCTTACAATTCGCGCATTACTTGGCCACTTTACTTTAAGTCAGAGTCCGGAAATCTCACGTATTACTTGGCCACTTTATAACAATTCTTATACTCCTAACAATTAGCGCATTACTTGGCCACGTTACTTTAAGTCAGAGTCCGGAAATCTCGTGTATTACTTGGCCACTTTATAAAAATTCTTATACTCATAAGAATTCGCGCATTACTTGGCCACCTTACTATGAGTCAGTGTCCGGAAATCTCGCGTATTACTAGGCCACTTTATAAAAATTCTTAAACTCCTATGAATTCGCGTATTACTTGGCCACCTTACTTTAAATCAGAGTTCGGAAATCTCGCGTATTAGTTGGCCACTTTATAACAATTCTTATACACCTAAGAATTCGCGCATTACTTGGCCACTTTACTTTAAGTCAGAGTCCGGAAATCTCACGTATTACTTGGCCACTTTATAAAAATTCTCATACTCATAAGAATTCGCGCATTACTTGGCCACTCTTTTCAAGACGGACTTCGTTTATCTCGCGCATTACAAGGCCACTTATGTATTTATATCAGTCATTAGGTCCATTGAACTCGCGCATTACTTGATCACCTTACTTAAAGTCAGAGTCCGGAAATCTCGTGTATTAGTTGGCCACTTCATAACAATTCTTATACACCTAAGAATTCGCGCATTACTTGGCCACCTTACTTTAAGTCAGAGTCCGGAAATCTCGCGTATTAGTTGGCCACTTTATAACAATTCTTATACTCCTAACGATTCGCGCATTACTTGGCCACTTTACTTTAAGTCAGAGTCCGGAAATCTCACGTATTACTTGGCCACTTTATAAAAATTCTCATACTCCTAAGAATTCGCGCATTACCTGGCCACTCTTATCAAGACAGACTTCGTTTAACTCGCGCATTACTTGGCCACTCTTTTCAGGACAGGCTTCGTCTAACTCGCGTATTACAAGGCCACTTAGGTATTTATATCAGTCATTAGGTCCATTGAACTCGCGCATTACTTGGCCACCTTACTTAGAGTCAGAGTCCGGAAATCTCGCGTATTACTTGGCCACTTTATAAAAATTCTTAAACTCCTATGAATTCGCGTATTACTTGGCCACCTTACTTTAAATCAGAGTTCGGAAATCTCGCGTATTAGTTGGCCACTTTATAACAATTCTTATACACCTAAGAATTCGCGCATTACTTGGCCACTTTACTTTAAGTCAGAGTCCGGAAATCTCACGTATTACTTGGCCACTTTATAAAAATTCTTTTACTCCTATGAATTCGCGTATTACTTGGACACTCTTTTCAGGACAGGCTTCGTCTAACTCGCGTATTGCAAGGCCACTTATGTATTTATATCAGTCATGAGGTCCATTGATCTCGCGCATTACTTGATCACCTTACTTAAAGTCAGAGTCCGGAAATCTCGTGTATTAGTTGGCCACTTCATAACAATTCTTATACTCCTATGAATTCGCGTATTACTTGGCCACCTTACTTTAAGTCAGAGTCCGGAAATCTCGCGTATGAGTTGGCCACTTTATAACAATTCTTATACTCCTAACGATTCGCGCATTACTTGGCCACTTTACTTTAAGTCAGAGTCCGGAAATCTCACGTATTACTTGGCCACTTTATAAAAATTCTCATACTCCTAAGAATTCGCGCATTACCTGGCCACTCTTATCAAGACAGACTTCGTTTAACTCGCGCATTACTTGGCCACTCTTTTCAGGACAGGCTTCGTCTAACTCGCGTATTACAAGGCCACTTAGGTATTTATATCAGTCATTAGGTCCATTGAACTCGCGCATTACTTGATCACCTTACTTAAAGTCAGAGTCCGGAAATCTCGTGTATTAGTTGGCCACTTCATAACAATTCTTATACACCTAAGTATTCGCGCATTACTTGGCCACCCTTTTCAAGACAGACTTCCTTTATCTCGCGTATTACTTGGCCACTTTATAAAAATTCTTTTACTCCTATGAATTCGCGTATTACTTGGACACTCTTTTCAGGACAGGCTTCGTCTAACTCGCGTATTGCAAGGCCACTTATGTATTTATATCAGTCATGAGGTCCATTGATCTCGCGCATTACTTGATCACCTTACTTAAAGTCAGAGTCCGGAAATCTCGTGTATTATTTGGCCACTTCATAACAATTCTTATACTCCTAACAATTCGCGCATTACTTGGCCACTTTACTTTAAGTCAGAGTCCGGAAATCTCACGTATTACTTGGCCACTTTATATAAATTCTCATACTCCTAAGAATTCGCGCATTACTTGGCCACTCTTTTTAAGACAGACTTCGTTTATCTCGCGTATTACAAGGCCACTTATGTATTTATATCAGTCATTAGGTCCATTGAACTCGCGCATTACTTGATCACCTTATTAAAGTCAGAGTCCGGAAATCTCGCGTATAAACTTGGCCACTTTATAAAAATTCTTATACTCCTATGAATTCGCGTATTACTTGGACACTCTTTTCAGGACAGGCTTCGTCTAACTCGCGTATTACAAGGCCACTTATGTATTTATATCAGTCATGAGGTCCATTGATCTCGCGCATTACTTGATCACCTTACTTAAAGTCAGAGTCCGGAAATCTCGTGTATTATTTGGCCACTTCATAACAATTCTTATACTCCTTACAATTCGCGCATTACTTGGCCACTTTACTTTAAGTCAGAGTCCGGAAATCTCACGTATTACTTGGCCACTTTATAAAAATTCTCAAACTCCTAAGAATTCGCTCATTACTTGGCCACTCTTTTCAAGATAGACTTCGTTTATCTCGCGTATTATAAGGCCACTTATGTATTTATATCAGTCATGAGGTCCATTGATCTCGCGCATTACTTGATCACCTTACTTAAAGTCAGAGTCCGGAAATCTCGTGTATTATTTGGCCACTTCATAACAATTCTTATACTCCTTACAATTCGCGCATTACTTGGCCACTTTACTTTAAGTCAGAGTCCGGAAATCTCACGTATTACTTGGCCACTTTATAACGATTCTTATACTCCTAACAATTAGCGCATTACTTGGCCACTTTACTTTAAGTCAGAGTCCGGAAATCTCACGTATTACTTGGCCACTTTATAAAAATTCTCAAACTCCTAAGAATTCGCGCATTACTTGGCCACTCTTTTTAAGACAGACTTCGTTTATCTCGCGTATTACAAGACCACTTATGTATTTATATCAGTCATTAGGTCCATTGAACTCGCGCATTACTTGATCACCTTATTAAAGTCAGAGTCCGGAAATCTCGCGTATAAACTTGGCCACTTTATAAAAATTCTTATACTCCTATGAATTCGCGTATTACTTGGACACTCTTTTCAGGACAGGCTTCGTCTAACTCGCGTATTACAAGGCCACTTATGTATTTATATCAGTCATGAGGTCCATTGATCTCGCGCATTACTTGATCACCTTACTTAAAGTCAGAGTCCGGAAATCTCGTGTATTATTTGGCCACTTCATAACAATTCTTATACTCCTTACAATTCGCGCATTACTTGGCCACTTTACTTTAAGTCAGAGTCCGGAAATCTCACGTATTACTTGGCCACTTTATAACAATTCTTATACTCCTAACAATTAGCGCATTACTTGGCCACGTTACTTTAAGTCAGAGTCCGGAAATCTCACGTATTACTTGGCCACTTTATAAAAATTCTCAAACTCCTAAGAATTCGCTCATTACTTGGCCACTCTTTTCAAGACAGACTTCGTTTATCTCCCGTATTACAAGGCCACATATGTATTTATATCAGTCATTAGGTCCATTGAACTCGCGCATTACTTGATCACCTTACTTAAAGTCAGAGTCCGGAAATCTCGTGTATTAGTTGGCCACTTCATAACAATTCTTATACTCCTAAGAACTCGCGCATTACTTGGCCACCTTACTTAGAGTCAGAGTCCGGAAATCTCGCGTATTACTTGGCCACTTTATAAAAATTCTTATACTCCTATGAATTCGCGTATTACTTGGCCACCTTACTTTAAATCAGAGTTCGGAAATCTCGCGTATTAGTTGGCCACTTTATAACAATTCTCTTACTCCTAAGAATTCGAGCATTACTTGGCCACTCTTATCAAGACAGACTTCGTTTAACTCGCGCATTACTTGGCCACTCTTTTCAGGACAGGCTTCGTCTAACTCGCGTATTCCAAGGCCACATATGTATTTATATCAGTCATTAGGTCCATTGAACTCGCGCATTACTTGATCACCTTACTTAAAGTCAGAGTCCGGAAATCTCGTGTATTAGTTGGCCACTTCATAACAATTCTTATACTCCTATGAATTCGCGTATTACTTGGCCACCTTACTTTAAGTCAGAGTCCGGAAATCTCGCGTATTAGTTGGCCACTTTATAACAATTCTTATACTCCTAACGATTCGCGCATTACTTGGCCACTTTACTTTAAGTCAGAGTCCGTAAATCTCACGTATTACTTGGCCACTTTATATAAATTCTCATACTCCTAAGAATTCGCGCATTACCTGGCCACTCTTATCAAGACAGACTTCGTTTAACTCGCGCATTACTTGGCCACTCTTTTCAGGACAGGCTTCGTCTAACTCGCGTATTACAAGGCCACTTAGGTATTTATATCAGTCATTAGGTCCATTGAACTCGCGCATTACTTGATCACCTTACTTAAAGTCAGAGTCCGGAAATCTCGTGTATTAGTTGGCCTCTTCATAACAATTCTTATACTCCTATGAATTCGCCTATTACTTGGCCACCTTACTTTAAGTCAGAGTCCGGAAATCTCGCGTATTAGTTGGCCACTTTATAACAATTCTTATACTCCTAACGATTCGCGCATTACTTTGCCACTTTACTTTAAGTCAGAGTCCGTAAATCTCACGTATTACTTGGCCACTTTATATAAAATCTCATACTCCTAAGAATTCGCGCATTACTTGGCCACTCTTTTTAAGACAGGCTTCGTCTAACTCGCGTATTACAAGGCCACTTATGTATTTATATCAGTCATGAGGTCCATTGATCTCGCGCATTACTTGATCACCTTACTTAAAGTCAGAGTCCGGAAATCTCGTGTATTAGTTGGCCACTTCATAACAATTCTTATACTCCTAAGAACTCGCGCATTACTTGGCCACCTTACTCAGAGTCAGAGTCCGGAAATCTCGCGTATTCCAAGGCCACATATGTATTTATATCAGTCATTAGGTCCATTGAACTCGCGCATTACTTGATCACCTTACTTAAAGTCAGAGTCCGGAAATCTCGTGTATTAGTTGGCCTCTTCATAACAATTCTTATACTCCTATGAATTCGCGTATTACTTGGCCACCTTACTTTAAGTCAGAGTCCGGAAATCTCGCGTATTAGTTGGCCACTTTATAACAATTCTTATACTCCTAACGATTCGCGCATTACTTGGCCACTTTACTTTAAGTCAGAGTCCGTAAATCTCACGTATTACTTGGCCACTTTATATAAATTCTCATACTCCTAAGAATTCGCGCATTACTTGGCCACTCTTTTTAAGACAGACTTCGTTTATCTCGCGTATTACAAGGCCACTTATGTATTTATATCAGTCATTAGGTCCATTGAACTCGCGCATTACTTGATCACCTTATTAAAGTCAGAGTCCGGAAATCTCGCGTATAAACTTGGCCACTTTATAAAAATTCTTATACTCCTATGAATTCGCGTATTACTTGGACACTCTTTTCAGGACAGGCTTCGTCTAACTCGCGTATTACAAGGCCACTTATGTATTTATATCAGTCATGAGGTCCATTGATCTCGCGCATTACTTGATCACCTTACTTAAAGTCAGAGTCCGGAAATCTCGTGTATTATTTGGCCACTTCATAACAATTCTTATACTCCTTACAATTCGCGCATTACTTGGCCACTTTACTTTAAGTCAGAGTCCGGAAATCTCACGTATTACTTGGCCACTTTATAACAATTCTTATACTCCTAACAATTAGCGCATTACTTGGCCACGTTACTTTAAGTCAGAGTCCGGAAATCTCACGTATTACTTGGCCACGTTATAAAAATTCTCAAACTCCTAAGAATTCGCTCATTACTTGGCCACTCTTTTCAAGACAGACTTCGTTTATCTCGCGCATTACAAGGCCACTTATGTATTTATATCAGTCATTAGGTCCATTGAACTCGCGCATTACTTGATCACCTTACTTAAAGTCAGATTCCGGAAATCTCGTGTATTAGTTGGCCACTTCATAACAATTCTTATACACCTAAGAATTCGCGCATTACTTGGCCACTCTTTTCAAGACAGACTTCGTTTATCTCGCGTATTACTTGGCTGCTTATAAAAATTCTTATACTCCTAAGAACTCGCGCATTACTTGATCACCGTACTTAAAGTCAGAGTCCGGAAAACTCGAGTATTAGTTGGCCTCTTCATAACAATTCTTATACTCCTATGAATTCGCGTATTACTTGGCCACCTTACTTTAAGTCAGAGTCCGGAAATCTCGCGTATTAGTTGGCCACTTTATAACAATTCTTATACTCCTAACGATTCGCGCATTACTTGGCCACTTTACTTTAAGTCAGAGTCCGTAAATCTCACGTATTACTTGGCCACTTTATATAAATTCTCATACTCCTAAGAATTCGCCCATTACTTGGCCACACTTTTTAAGACAGACTTCGTTTATCTCGCGTATTACAAGGCCACTTATGTATTTATATCAGTCATTAGGTCCATTGAACTCGCGCATTACTTGATCACCTTATTAAAGTCAGAGTCCGGAAATCTCGCGTATAAACTTGGCCACTTTATAAAAATTCTTATACTCCTATGAATTCGCGTATTACTTGGACACTCTTTTCAGGACAGGCTTCGTCTAACTCGCGTATTACAAGGCCACTTATGTATTTATATCAGTCATGAGGTCCATTGATCTCGCGCATTACTTGATCACCTTACTTAAAGTCAGAGTCCGGAAATCTCGTGTATTATTTGGCCACTTCATAACAATTCTTATACTCCTTACAATTCGCGCATTACTTGTCCACTTTACTTTAAGTCAGAGTCCGGAAATCTCACGTATTACTTGGCCACTTTATAACAATTCTTATACTCCTAACAATTAGCGCATTACTTGGCCACGTTACTTTAAGTCAGAGTCCGGAAATCTCACGTATTACTTGGCCACTTTATAAAAATTCTCAAACTCCTAAGAATTCGCTCATTACTTGGCCACTCTTTTCAAGACAGACTTCGTTTATCTCGCGCATTACAAGGCCACTTATGTATTTATATCAGTCATTAGGTCCATTGAACTCGCGCATTACTTGATCACCTTACTTAAAGTCAGATTCCGGAAATCTCGTGTATTAGTTGGCCACTTCATAACAATTCTTATACTCCTAAGAACTCGCGCATTACTTGGCCACCTTACTTAGAGTCAGAGTCCGGAAATCTCGCGTATTACTTGGCCACTTTATAAAAATTCTTATACTCCTATGAATTCGCGTATTACTTGGCCACCTTACTTTAAATCAGAGTTCGGAAATCTCGCGTATTAGTTGGCCACTTTATAACAATTCTCTTACTCCTAAGAATTCGAGCATTACTTGGCCACTCTTATCAAGACAGACTTCGTTTAACTCGCGCATTACTTGGCCACTCTTTTCAGGACAGGCTTCGTCTAACTCGCGTATTCCAAGGCCACATATGTATTTATATCAGTCATTAGGTCCATTGAACTCGCGCATTACTTGGCCACCTTACTTAGAGTCAGAGTCCGGAAATCTCGCGTATTACTTGGCCACTTTATAAAAATTCTTATACTCCTATGAATTCGCGTATTACTTGGCCACCTTACTTTAAATCAGAGTTCGGAAATCTCGCGTATTAGTTGGCCACTTTATACCAATTGTCTTACTCCTATGAATTCGAGCATTACTTGGCCACTCTTATCAAGACAGACTTCGTTTAACTCGCGCATTACTTGGCCACTCTTTTCAGGACAGGCTTCGTCTAACTCGCGTATTCCAAGGCCACATATGTATTTATATCAGTCATTAGGTCCATTGAACTCGCGCATTACTTGATCACCTTACTTAAAGTCAGAGTCCGGAAATCTCGTGTATTAGTTGGCCACTTCATAACAATTCTTATACTCCTATGAATTCGCGTATTACTTGGCCACATTACGTTAAGTCAGAGTCCGGAAATCTCGCGTATTAGTTGGCCACTTTATAACAATTCTCTTACTCCTAAGAATTCGAGCATTACTTGGCCACTCTTATCAAGACAGACTTCGTTTAACTCGCGCATTACTTGGCCACTCTTTTCAGGACAGGCTTCGTCTAACTCGCGTATTCCAAGGCCACATATGTATTTATATCAGTCATTAGGTCCATTGAACTCGCGCATTACTTGATCACCTTACATGCAGTCAGAGTCCGGAAATCTCGCGTATTACTTGGCCACTTTAGAAAAATTCTTATACTCCTAAGATCTCGCGCATTACTTGGCCACTCTTTTCAGGACAGGCTTCGTCTATCTCGCGTATTACGAGGCCACTTATGTATTTATATCAGTCATTAGGTCCATTGAACTCGCGCATTACTTGATCACCTTACTTAAAGTCAGAGTCCGGAAATCTCGTGTATTAGTTGGCCACTTCATAACAATTCTTATACTCCTATGAATTCGCGTATTACTTGGCCACTCTTTTCAGGACAGGCTTCGTCTAACTCGCGTATTACAAGGCCACTTATGTATTTATATCAGTCATGAGGTCCATTGATCTCGCGCATTACTTGATCACCTTACTTAAAGTCAGAGTCCGGAAATCTCGTGTATTATTTGGCCACTTCATAACAATTCTTATACTCCTTACAATTCGCGCATTACTTGGCCACTTTACTTTAAGTCAGAGTCCGGAAATCTCACGTATTACTTGGCCACTTTATAACAATTCTTATACTCCTAACAATTAGCGCATTACTTGGCCACGTTACTTTAAGTCAGAGTCCGGAAATCTCACGTATTACTTGGCCACGTTATAAAAATTCTCAAACTCCTAAGGAATTCGCTCATTACTTGGCCACTCTTGTCAAGACAGACTTCGTTTATCTCGCGCATTACAAGGCCACTTATGTATTTTTTTAAGTGATTTGTTCCTTGTTCATCTCGGATTTCTTGATCACCTTACTTAAAGTCAGAGTCCGGAAATCTCGTGTATTAGTTGGCCACTTCATAACAATTCTTATACACCTAAGAATTCGCGCATTACTTGGCCACTCTTTTCAAGACAGACTTCGTTTATCTCGCGTATTACTTGGCTGCTTATAAAAATTCTTATACTCCTAAGAACTCGCGCATTACTTGGCCACCTTACTTAGAGTCAGATTCCGGAAATCTCGTGTATTAGTTGGCCTCTTCATAACAATTCTTATACTCCTATGAAATCGCGAATTACTTGGCCACCTTACTTTAAGTCAGAGTCCGGAAATCTCGCGTATTAGTTGGCCACTTTATAACAATTCTTATACTCCTAACGATTCGCGCATTACTTGGCCACTTTACTTTAAGTCAGAGTCCGTAAATCTCACGTATTACTTGGCCACTTTATATAAATTCTCATACTCCTAAGAATTCGCGCATTACTTGGCCACTCTTTTTAAGACAGACTTCGTTTATCTCGCGTATTACAAGGCCACTTATGTATTTATATCAGTCATTAGGTCCATTGAACTCGCGCATTACTTGATCACATTATTAAAGTCAGAGTCCGGAAATCTCGCGTATAAACTTGGCCACTTTATAAAAATTCTTATACTCCTATGAATTCGCGTATTACTTGGACACTCTTTTCAGGACAGGCTTCGTCTAACTCGCGTATTACAAGGCCACTTATGTATTTATATCAGTCATGAGGTCCATTGATCTCGCGCATTACTTGATCACCTTACTTAAAGTCAGAGTCCGGAAATCTCGTGTATTATTTGGCCACTTCATAACAATTCTTATACTCCTTACAATTCGCGCATTACTTGGCCACTTTACTTTAAGTCAGAGTCCGGAAATCTCACGTATTACTTGGCCACTTTATAACAATTCTTATACTCCTAACAATTAGCGCATTACTTGGCCACGTTACTTTAAGTCAGAGTCCGGAAATCTCACGTATTACTTGGCCACTTTATAAAAATTCTCAAACTCCTAAGAATTCGCTCATTACTTGGCCACTCTTTTCAAGACAGACTTCGTTTATCTCGCGCATTACAAGGCCACTTATGTATTTATATCAGTCATTAGGTCCATTGAACTCGCGCATTACTTGATCACCTTACTTAAAGTCAGATTCCGGAAATCTCGTGTATTAGTTGGCCACTTCATAAAAATTCTTATACACCTAAGAATTCGCGCATTACTTGGCCACTCTTTTCAAGACAGACTTCGTTTATCTCGCGTATTACTTGGCTACTTATAAAAATTCTTATACTCCTAAGAACTCGCGCATTACTTAATCACCTTACTTAAAGTCAGAGTCCGGAAATCTCGTGTATTAGTTGGCCAATTCATAACAATTCTTATACTCCTATGAATTCGCGTATTACTTGGCCACCTTACTTTAAGTCAGAGTCCGGAAATCTCGCGTATGAGTTGGCCACTTTATAACAATTCTTATACTCCTAACGATTCGCGCATTACTTGGCCACTTTACTTTAAGTCAGAGTCCGGAAATCTCACGTATTACTTGGCCACTTTATAAAAATTCTCATACTCCTAAGAATTCGCGCATTACCTGGCCACTCTTATCAAGACAGACTTCGTTTAACTCGCGCATTACTTGGCCACTCTTTTCAGGACAGGCTTCGTCTAACTCGCGTATTACAAGGCCACTTAGGTATTTATATCAGTCATTAGGTCCATTGAACTCGCGCATTACTTGATCACCTTACTTAAAGTCAGAGTCCGGAAATCTCGTGTATTAGTTGGCCACTTCATAACAATTCTTATACACCTAAGTATTCGCGCATTACTTGGCCACCCTTTTCAAGACAGACTTCGTTTATCTCGCGTATTACTTGGCTACTTATAAAAATTCTTATACTCCTAAGAACTCGCGCATTACTTGATCACCTTACTTAAAGTCAGAGTCCGGAAATCTCGTGTATTAGTTGGCCACTTCATAACAATTCTTATACACCTAAGAATTCGCGCATTACTTGGCCACTCTTTTCAAGACAGACTTCGTTTATCTCGCGTATTACTTGGCTACTTATAAAAATTCTTATACTCCTAAGAACTCGCGCATTACTTAATCACCTTACTTAAAAGTCAGAGTCCGGAAATCTCGTGTATTAGTTGGCCACTTCATAACAATTCTTATACTCCTATGAATTCGCGTATTACTTGGCCACCTTACTTTAAGTCAGAGTCCGGAAATCTCGCGTATGAGTTGGCCACTTTATAACAATTCTTATACTCCTAACGATTCGCGCATTACTTGGCCACTTTACTTTAAGTCAGAGTCCGGAAATCTCGTGTATTAGTTGGCCACTTCATAACAATTCTTATACACCTAAGTATTCGCGCATTACTTGGCCACTCTTTTCAAGACAGACTTCGTTTATCTCGCGTATTACTTGGCTACTTATAAAAATTCTTATACTCCTAAGAACTCGCGCATTACTTAATCACCTTACTTAAAGTCAGAGTCCGGAAATCTCGTGTATTAGTTGGCCACTTCATAACAATTCTTATACTCCTATGAATTCGCGTATTACTTGGCCACCTTACTTTAAGTCAGAGTCCGGAAATCTCGCGTATGAGTTGGCCACTTTATAACAATTCTTATACTCCTAACGATTCGCGCATTACTTGGCCACTTTACTTTAAGTCAGAGTCCGGAAATCTCACGTATTACTTGGCCACTTTATAAAAATTCTCATACTCCTAAGAATTCGCGCATTACCTGGCCACTCTTATCAAGACAGACTTCGTTTAACTCGCGCATTACTTGGCCACTCTTTTCAGGACAGGCTTCGTCTAACTCGCGTATTACAAGGCCACTTAGGTATTTATATCAGTCATTAGGTCCATTGAACTCGCGCATTACTTGATCACCTTACTTAAAGTCAGAGTCCGGAAATCTCGTGTATTAGTTGGCCACTTCATAACAATTCTTATACACCTAAGTATTCGCGCATTACTTGGCCACCCTTTTCAAGACAGACTTCGTTTATCTCGCGTATTACTTGGCCACTTTATAAAAATTCTTTTACTCCTATGAATTCGCGTATTACTTGGACACTCTTTTCAGGACAGGCTTCGTCTAACTCGCGTATTACAAGGCCACTTATGTATTTATATCAGTCATGAGGTCCATTGATCTCGCGCATTACTTGATCACCTTACTTAAAGTCAGAGTCCGGAAATCTCGTGTATTATTTGGCCACTTCATAACAATTCTTATACTCCTAACAATTCGCGCATTACTTGGCCACTTTACTTTAAGTCAGAGTCCGGAAATCTCACGTATTACTTGGACACTTTATAACAATTCTTATACTCCTAACAATTCGCGCATTACTTGGCCACTTTACTTTAAGTCAGAGTCCGGAAATCTCACGTATTACTTGGCCACTTTATAAAAATTCTCATACTCCTAAGAATTCGCGCATTACTTGGCCACTCTTTTCAAGACAGACTTCGTTTATCTCGCGTATTATAAGGCCACTTATGTATTTATATCAGTCATTAGGACCATTGAACTCGCGCATTACTTGATCACCTTACTTAAAGTCAGAGCCCGGAAATCTCGTGTATTAGTTGGCCACTTCATAACAATTCTTATACACCTAAGAATTCGCGCATTACTTGGCCACTCTTTTCAAGACAGACTTCGTTTATCTCGCGTATTACAAGGCCACTTATGTATTTATATCAGTCATTAGGTCCATTGAACTCGCGCATTACTTGATCACCTTACTTAAAGTCAGAGTCCGGAAATCTCGCGTATTACTTGGCCACTTTAGAAAAATTCTTATACTCCTATGAATTCGCGTATTACTTGGCCACTCTTATCAAGACAGACTTCGTTTAACTCGAGCATTACTTGGCCACTCTTTTCAAGACAGACTTCGTCTAACTCGCGTATCACAAGGCCACTTATGTATTTATATCAGTCATGAGGTCCATTGAACTCGCGCATTACTTGATCACCTTACTTAAAGTCAGAGTCGGAAATCTCGTGTATTAGTTGGCCACTTCAGAACAATGCTTATACACCTAAGAATTCGCGCATTACTTGGCCACTCTTTTCAAGACAGACTTCGTTTATCTCGCGTATTACTTGGCTACTTATAAAAATTCTTATACTCCTAAGAACTCGCGCATTACTTGGCCACCTTACTTAAAGTCAGAGTCCGGAAATCTCGCGTATTACTTGGCCACTTTATAAAAATTCTTATACTCCTAAGAATTCGCGCATTACTTGGCCACTCTTTTCAGGACAGTCTTCGTCTAACTCGCGTATTACAAGGCCACTTATGTATTTATATCAGTCATGAGGTCCATTGAACTCGCGCATTACTTGATCACCTTACTTAAAGTCAGATTCCGGAAATCTCGCGTATTAGTTGGCCACTTTAGAAAAATTCTTATACTCCTAAGAACTCGCGCATTACTTGGCCACTCTTTTCAAGACAGGCTTCGTCTATCTCGCGTATTACAAGGCCACTGATGTATTTATATCAGTCATGAGGTCCATTGAACTCGCGAATTACTTGATCACCTTACTTAAAGTCAGAGTCCGGAAATTTCGCGTATTACTTTGCCACTTAATAAAAATTCTTATACTCCTAAGAACTCGCGCATTACTTGGCCACTTTACTTTAAGTCAGAGTCCGGAAATCTCGCGTATTAGTTGGCAATTTTATAACAATTCTTATACTCCTAACAATTCGCGCATTACTTGGCCACTTTACTTTAAGTCAGAGTCTGGAAATCTCACGTATTACTTGGCCACTTTATAAAAATTCTCATACTCCTAAGAATTCGCGCATTACTTGGCCACACTTTTCAAGACAGTCTTCGTTTATCTCGCGTATTACAAGGCCACTTATGTATTTATATCAGTCATTAGGTATATTGAACTCGCGCATTACTTGATCACCTTACTTAAAGTCAGAGTCCGGAAATCTCGTGTATTAGTTGGCCACTTCATAACAATTCTTATACACCTAAGAATTCGCGCATTACTTGGCCATTCTTTTCGAGACAGACTTCGTTTATCTCGCGTATTACAAGGCCACTTATGTATTTATATCAGTCATTAGGTCCATTGAACTCGCGCATTACTTGATCACCTTACTTAGAGTCAGAGGTCGGAAATCTCGTGTATTAGTTGGCCACTTCATAACAATTCTTATACTCCTAAGAACTCGCGCATTACTTGGCCACCTTACTTAAAGTCAGAGTCCGGAAATATCGCGTATTACTTGGCTACTTTATAAAAGTTCTTATACTCCTATGAATTCGCGTATTACTTGGCCACCTTACCTTAAGTCCGAGTTCGGAAATCTCGCGTATTAGTTGGCCAGTTTATAACAATTCTCTTACTCCTAAAAATTCGCGCATTACTTGGCCACTCTTATCAAGACAGACTTCGTTTAACTCGCGCATTACTTGGCCACTCTTTTCAGGACAGTCTTCGTCTAACTCACGTATCACAAGGCCACTTATGTATTTATATCAGTCATTAGGTCCATTGAACTCGCGCATTACTTGATCACCTTACTTAAAGTCAGAGTCCGGAAATCTCGTGTATTAGTTGGCCACTTCATAACAATTCTTATACACCTAAGAATTCGCGCATTACTTGGCCACTCTTTTCAAGACAGACTTCGTTTTTCTCGCGTATTACTTGGCTACTTATAAAAATTCTTATACTCCTAAGAACTCGCGCATTACTTGACCACCTTACTTAGAGTCAGAGTCCGGAAATCTCGCGTATTACTTGGCCACTTTATAAAAATTCTTATACTCCTATGAATTCGCGTATTACTTGGCCACTCTTTTCAGGACAGGCTTCGTCTAACTCGCGTATCACAAGGCCACTTATGTATTTATATCAGTCATGAGGTCCATTGAACTTGCGCATTACTTGATCACCTTACTTAAAGTCAGAGTCCGGAAATCTCGTGTATTAGTTGGCCACTTCAGAACAATGCTTATACACCTAAGAATTCGCGCATTACTTGGCCACTCTTTTCGAGACAGACTTCGTTTATCTCGCGTATTACTTGGCTACTTATAAAAATTCTTATACTCCTAAGAACTCGCGCATTACTTGGCCACCTTACTTAGAGTCAGAGTCCGGAAATCTCACGTATTACTTGGCCACTTTAGAAAAATTCTTATACTCCTAAGAACTCGCGCATTACTTGGCCACTCTTTTCAGGACAGGCTTCGTCTAACTCGCGTATTACAAGGCCACTTATGTATTTATATCAGTCATTAGGTCCATTGAACTCGCGCATTACTTGATCACCTTACTTAAAGTCAGAGTCCGGAAATCTCGCGTATTACTTGGCCACTTTAGAAAAATTCTTATACTCCTAAGAACTCGCGCATTACTTGGCCACTCTTTTCAGGACAGGCTTCGTCTAACTCGCGTATTACAAGGCCACTTATGTATTTATATCAGTCATTAGGTCCATTGAACTCGCGCATTACTTGATCACCTTACTTAACGTCAGAGTCCGGAAATCTCTGGTATTACTTGGCCACTTTAGAAAAATTCTTATACTCCTAAGAACTCGCGCATTACTTGGCCACTCTTTTCAGGACAGGCTTCGTCTAACTCGCGTATTACAAGGCCACTTATGTATTTATATCAGTCATTAGGTCCATTGAACTCGCGCATTACTTGATCACCTTACTTAAAGTCAGAGTCCGGAAATCTCGCGTATTACTTGGCCAATTTAGAAAAATTCTTATACTCCTAAGAACTCGCGCATTACTTGGCCACTCTTTTCAGGACAGGCTTCGTCTAACTCGCGTATTACAATGCCACTTATGTATTTATATCAGTCATTAGGTCCATTGAACTCGCGCATTACTTGATCACCTTACTTAAAGTCAGAGTCCGGAAATCTCGCGTCTTACTTGGCCACTTTAGAAAAATTCTTATACTCCTAAGAACTCGCGCATTACTTGGCCACTCTTTTCAGGACAGGCTTTGTCTAACTCGCGTATTACAAGGCCACTTATGTATTTATATCAGTCATGAGGTCCATTGAACTCGCGCATTACTTGATCACCTTACTTAAAGTCAGAGTCCGGAAATCTCTCGTATTACTTGTCCTCTTTAGAAAAATTCTTATACTTCTAACAATTCGCGCATTACTTGGCCACTTTACTTTAAGTCAGAGTCCGGAAATCTCACGTATTACTTGGCCACTTTATAAAAATTCTCATACTCCTAAGAATTCGCGCATTACTTGGCCACTCTTTTCAGGACAGACTACGTCTAACTCGCGTATTGAAAGGCCACTTATGTATTTATATCAGTCATTAGGTCCATTGAACTCGCGCATTACTTGATCACCTTACTTAAAGTCAGAGTCCGGAAATCTCGCGTATTCCTTGGCCACTTTAGAAAAATTCTTATACACCTATGAATTCGCGTATTACTTGGCCACTTTACTTTAAGTCAGAGTACGGAAATCTCGCGTATTACTTGGCCACTTTATAAAAATTTTCATACACCCAAGAACTCGCGCATTACTTGGCCTCCTCACTTAAAGTCAGAGTCTGAAGTGCTCGCGCATCACTTTGCAACTTTTTATTAGTCTCAGAATCCGTAGTGCTACCGTATTAATTGACCTCTATTCAAATCAGAGTTTGAATAGCTCGCGTAATATTTTACCACTTTACAACAGTCTTATAATCCGAAAAACTCGGACATCATACTTATAAACTTAATATTGTATTTTGCCGGGTTCCAGTTATTATGAATCAGAGGTTTCGAAAAACCAGGAAATTAATTTTTCGTGAATCTCCACTTTAGCTGCATTTTACTTTCTATATCCACAAAAATGTGTATAATTTTTTTGACGCCGGGACCGTATTGAGTGCCTTTCCTTACAGAATTCTTCGAACACGTGGTAGGGGTTTGCTTTCCTTAGACGCTTGAGCACATAGAAATCTCAAGTGCCGGGGACATTAAAGTAAATTTTGACTGTGTATAACCCTTGGTGTTGGAACCTGACCTATCATGGAGAATGCTCTCCATATACGTCAAACTCTGAACAGTTGTCTTCCTAAACACGACTTATTCCCAAATCAGTTTTCTTCTAGCCATGTGGCAGAGTGGTGGACTTACATCCGTCTGTCATCTCTGTGGTTTTTGAGAAAATAAATAAATTTTTCTATACCAATTGCAATGTTCTGATTGTTTTAACTTCAGTGTCCTTTACTTCTCGTGCTCGTGCATATGTGTGGTTTGCTGTGCGTACTTTACCAAGGACCCACGTTATATTCTCCAGTGTGTTGTTTCTTTCTGGTCTGAAATAATTGTGTTTATATATGTGCCCTTGAGGGAGTGCGTTCCGCGGCCGCATTTTTCACGGTTCGTATGGGAGAGGATTACTTGTTGGAGCAGTTTTTGGAACGGCCTGGTTTCTTCACACCTAGGAACTCGCTTACTCATACGTTTTTCTGCATGTTTACTCTATTTTTAATTAATAAGCAAAAAGAAAAAAACAAAAAAACAAAAAATACCATATATTTTTTAATTGCATGTATTAGTTAATAAATATTTAAAGGTTAAAATTAAGCTAATTGGCACTGAAGAGGGCCCCCATCTGTGTCCGAAACGTATGCCTTCCTACTTTTTATGTCATCAATTTTAAACTTAAATAGAAATTTTCTCTTAAGACATTCTTTTTAATAGAAAATAATTCTCTGATTAAAAATGTTTTAAATGTACGGATAAAATGTTTGGAAATTCGATATTTATGATTAAAGATTTAATTTGAAAACCTAAAATTCTTTTCAATTTTTATATTGGTTAAGATTCTGAATATTGATTGGTATTAAATTTTACTAAACGTTTATTTTTTAAGTGTTAAAATCCTTATAAAAGTTCGTAGGGCCTTTCAGATATTTAAATCAAGCAGATTTTTTCAAAAATATTGAAATAAGAAGTATTATTTCTTTAACTACATATTTCGTAAATTCGAAATTGTCGTCTGCTTCCCGCCTCTTTTGCATGGATTCGAGAAAAATACAATTCTCAATTTCGACTCTATAAAAAATAGGGTAAAAATCTGAAATTATCATTGCAAGGAGGAAGCAAGGTGAATAAGGAGAAGTTGGAGGTGTCGTTTTCGCACGCAAGAACGACAAGGAAGAAACAAAAGCAGCGCGCCCCGTCGTCTCTCCCTACTCGCTTCACACGGATACGGCCTGACATTGCGTCTGTAGGTACCCCGATTTGCAATCTGAGCACACTGGAAGTTACTCTTTGGCTGGATAGTGAATGTGGAACTTGTGTGATAACTTTTCTGATTTTCTTGAAAAAGTAAGAAAATTAAATATTTTTGATATTGTTAAATAAAAAATGTTATGAATAAAAATTTTGATAAACATTTACAGGCAATACGCAATGAACTAAATTAATTTCCAGAGTGTAATGCATTGTTGAAAAAATGGAAAAGTTGAATAATTGTTGATATTGTTAAACAAACAAAAGTTATAAACAAATTAGTTTCATAAACATTTTTCAAGCAATACACAATGAACTAAATTAATGTCTGCTTTTTTTCGGCCTTTTTATATATAAAAACTCCCATGAGATCCATAAGTATGACAGAGAAAGCACTAGGATTGATACCGTTTATACACGGTGTCCTAGTCTTTTCATTGCCTTACAGTGGAATTTTCGAACTTATTACATTTTTTAATGGCATTGCTGAAATCTGCTATAATGTATATTTCCTACTCTTGTATTGCGAATTTCCACAAGTATTCCTTATCTTAACTGTTCCTATAGATAAATGCTAAACAAATTTTACTTATAAAATTGTACATTTACTGAAACAAAAAAACCTTACTATAATTATCTAACCTGTGATTTTGTCTATAATTTACATTTGTTCAGTTATGACTTTCTTGTGATTTGATTAATCTGAATTCAAGAATAATTTCTTATTTAATAATTCGAGACTCTAGAAGGCATATTCAACTCGATTTCTCGAGTCTAGGATGCATCCTTATCTCAGGTGCATGTTTATTTTTTGACACTATTCCGGGTTTACGTCTTCTGAAAGAGATTATCCTTGAATCTACCGGATGTACAGTGTTTCTTATGATCTACTTACTCATAAATGCATTTTATAGTTTAATAAGACGTAACACCAAACTTAAACCTTTTTCTAGAATACTCAAAATTGGAGCTAGGACAAGGCAACCTGTTGCATTAAGCGTCACAAACTCGGAAATTGCTGAAGGCTACGTGCCTTAGCTAAATACCCTTGATCGGCTCTACTTAGGAGAGGCAGCAGTCTCAGCCCCTCGTGGACACTTCAAGTATTGCGAATGACAATGGGAATTAAAAATGCTCCTGCTATCATCTGACACCTCACGTGCATCATTTTGAAGGGCATGCATGGAACCGAAGTCTGTTTTACTGGGTGACATTGTCATTCATTCAGAAGCCTTAAAAGAGTACGACACAAAAGCCAGGAGATTGTTCAATAGGATATGAAAGGCACATCTGAAGCGCAAGCCGGACAAATGCGAATTTCTACGGACTGAGGTGGCTTATTCAGCCCACATGATTGGTTGGGACGGAGTTAAACTCAATCCCGCCAAACTATAAACTTATAGTTACGATCAAAATGTTTCCACGACCAAAAATAGTCCGAGTAATTCGAAAATTCCTAGGCCTTTCGGGTTGCTATAGGGTGTTCATAAAGGACTACGCAAATTTGGAAACGTGTACCAAGTCATAGGAGAATACCAGAAAACGAAATAGTCTACAAGCTGACCAGAGAAGGGCTCAAAGACCTACCGTCTACCGAGGACAAGGGAGAAGGGATATTTCCTGAACAAATAATGATTTATGTTCTACCACAACCCCTAGACATCGAAGACAGCGAAGACAGCGACGAAACTGATAAGGATGTCTGAGAAAAACAAGACTAGAAGCAACTTAAGAGAGGATCTACAGAAGTCCTTCTTAAAACTAGATGAATTAATAGTAAGCCAAAGAATCAAGAGTCCCAATATTGCTCATAAATCTCTATGGTGGAATCATTGAGACATGAAGAACGATTGTCGACCTCCATGTACTTACGTCTCTATAGGAGAAGAAGGCCAAGATCTCCTGGTAAACTTAGAATACCTTGATCCCTACGGAAAATATGACAATGGCAAGTTCTCTAAAAGAGTCAAGAAGTTCCTAGAAAAATACGAAAAAGAAATAGGCAAGGACGCATGTACTTCACGAGATTCGGAAACCTGCAACTGGGTCCTCTACTAACTGAAGAAAATTTTCACGCGAACCTTGAACTGATACGCAGCCACCCGGGTTAACGCAATTTTCGAATTAAAATTCTGGGGGCAACGAGGAAAGCATAGGTTGGTTTAAGAACGTTTCTAAGGCAGTAAATCTTCAGAGTCCCCAATAATTGGAAAAAAGCCCTTGAGAAGACCCCTGCTTACAACACCAGCGGCCACTGCAACGTCAAGAGCCTGATCTATGCCCTTTAAAAGATTAGTTATCAGTTTAGATGACGAAAGAAGAGACTCAGTAAGAGGAGGAATAAGGATGAAACCAAGAAGACTGAAACAGACTACTCAGGGGTGGCTTTTCCAATATCCAGACCTCATGTGGACGTCGATGAACTGATCAGCTTATCCACCGTCACCCCGATCTACAAAAAGGGAGTCCTTGAAATACTGCAGGAAATAACACTATCCAAAAGAACTAACAATCTGGCATACTGATTACACCTAGTTCCAGTGCCCCAGGCCATCCTAAAAAATAACTCCGGAAGAGCAAAGAATGAAAGAGAAGAATACCTGTCTATTTCAGGAGTATCTTGATTTGCTCTGATATACATCGCGAGGCTAGCATAAATTCCATAATCACATCCTTTCCTCGTGCGCCAGCCCTTGATTAGATGCTTCAATCAGCTGATCTCCAACAACAAAGACCACGTGGTTTTTTAGCTTAAACCTAACATTCATCTGTATGATTATCTAAATGATTATGTTGAAGCTTTTAATCCATATAAGAATGATAAGCCTAGAATAATTCAATATATTTAAATTTACAATTTAATGACCATGTATCAATTATTAAAAATCGATGAGCGCATTTTCTTTCTCATGATAAGTGTAGAAAGAGGGGAGAAATATTTGCCATTTAAAAATCAGCAAATGATGCAATAGCCACATCAGCATGCATGCTAATTCCTAAATTCTCCCTGCCATTATTACCTTTGTCCAATCACAGATTCCTTATTCATAAAAAACATTACCATGTTCACCTCGTGATGATCCAGTAAAACAGATCAAGATAAAATCAATTTCGCAGTCCTCTAAGCGTCTCGATACCCATCAGAAGAGTTCCATTCTTCTTATTAGCTCGACAAAAAAAGTTAACCCGCGGGCGCCAAGACTGTCATAAATTAATAAAAAATAACTAACCACAAAAAGGAAAATCTGAAATTCACTGCCAACTTAATTATCTTGTCCCCTCGGAAAAACGCTACGCGAGGCCACAATATTCAGAGGCTAATAATTTTAAGTATGAAACCTACGTCCTAGTAATTTCCCTGAATAAGTTCGAATTAAACTCCCTATGGACTCATAATATCGGAATCAAAGAAAAAGTTGGCCTAGCCCAGCCCCGTTTGAGTTACTGGTAGAGCGCGGGTATCGTGTACACTGTTTCAGGATATCAGTCCGCTAAAGGAATATTAAATTCGACACAACAACATCATTTAAATATATAAGGAACAGAGAATTTATTGCATGTTATTCAGCAGTCCCCGATATCTATTACAGCAATATAAAGGTTTTATTATATTTTATTTACGTTGGGCCTACAACGTCGTTATCTTGCACACTACGCGCCAACAAGCTATTCGCGCATTAATTTATTCCATAACTTTTTACCGCTGGTAGGAAAATCAAACTTAGACAATTCGAAATCAATTCACACAAGGCCACGCTATTCGGTCATTCGACATAAAACTCACTCTAAATCCCGTAAGATTCGTATCGACTTCTTACTAAACAAAAAATTCGATTATCAAACGTATAATAGCGTTGTTAAGAGAACTCGTCCAGACCGCAGCTGCATAAAGCGGCTTTAAATTTACCACGCTCATCACTAGCCTTCTCCTAGCTTCCATGGGACCACCAATGTTGGGCATGAGCCGAGTCAGAGTGGCTCCACATTAGAGGGCTTTAGCAGTCGTGATCTACAGGTGTTCGCCGAAGCTAAGCCTTCGATCCAACTGCACACCCAGGTACTTGATGCTTTTTTTCCCCTCAATCTCATGTTCCCCGAAAACGATCTTTGGGTATTCCAAGGATCTCCTGTCCGAGACCAGTAGGGTGTTTCATAAAAAACTTTTTTTTGTTTGTCCGCGACCGTATCGCGACAATTGGTTTCTGTAGGTGAGAAAATACTTACCTAATTTTTTCAGATTAAAAAAAAATGTAGAGGTTGCAAGCATCAATTTCATGTAAAAATTAAGATTTTTGTAGTTTTCGATTTTTCAAAAGCTTAAATATTGATTATAGAGAAATACTCGATAGATGAAAATGGTGGTTAATACATAGCACGAAACTGTCATTTTATAGCTGATTGAAAAAAAAATTGGTCCCGGTAGTGGTCACAAAAGGCATGATTTCGTAGTAACATAAAGAGATAAAGACATAATTGTATCCCTAAACATTTTTATAAGGATTGAAAAAATTACGGGATCTTCTCCGTACAATACAAAACTGTTATGAAAATAAGAGGAAAAATTTTAAAACGAAGCGCAAGAAAAAAATATATAAATAGAAAAAAAATTTATTTGATAGTGCGGCTTTTAATGGCTTCTTTATCATTGAACTACATCAAGTAATTAATAAATGCCCTATTAAAATTTTCTTAGAGCATCAAATAATTATAGAAAACATGTAAACATTTTACATTATTATAAAATAAGTCCTTTAATTATCGCAGATTTACTAGCTGAAGAAAATTGTAAAATGAAATTGTGAAATTTTTATATGTTTTCTATTATTATTTAATGCTCTAAGAACATTTTAATATGACGTTTATTAATTACTTGATGTAGTTCAATGATAAAGAAGCCATTAAAAGCCGCACTATCAAATAATTTTTTTTTTCTATTTATATATTTTTTTCTTGCGCTTAGTTTTAAAATTTTTCCTCTTATCTTCATAACAGTTTTACCCCTATTGTACGGAGAAGGTCCCGTAATTTTTTCAATCCTTGTAAAAAATGTTTAGGGATACAATTGTGTCTTTATCTCTTTATGTTTCTACGAAATCATGCCTTTTGTGACCACTACCGGGACCAATTTTTTTTTCAATCAGCTATAAAATGACAGTTTCGTGCTATGTATTATCCACCATTTTCATCTATCGAGTATTTCTCTATAATCAATATTTAAGCTTTTAAAAAATCGAAAACTACAAAAATCTTAATTTTTACATGAATCTGATGCTCGCGACCTCTACATTTTTTTTTAATCTGAAAAAATTAGGTAAGTATTTTCTCACCTGCAGAAACCAATTGTCGCGATACGGCCGCGGACAAACGAAAAAAAGTTTTTTGTGCAACACCCTAGTGAGCAGCAAATCCTCAGTCTTTTCAGGGGACATTTTCAGGCATCTGCCATCCAACCAACGTTTTGCCCGACATAGACTTTCATTGGCCCTCAGCTCCAGAATTCCGATGTCGTCAGGGGCGCACGCGACAAGTGCGTCATCCGCGAAGCCGATGATGCTTGTTCCAGCAGGTAGGTCCATGCGCAGGAAATCGTCATACATGACGTTCCAAACGAGTGGACCCACCTGCGACCCTTGAGGGGCGCCACATGTCATCTCTTCTTTGAGAGACCATTTGTTGCCCTCGTATATCACCCACCTGTCGCTCAGATAGTCACCTATCATTCGCAACAGGTAGTCTGGAACCTTTTTCCGCACCATCGCCTCGATGCAGATGTTCCACCTTGCGGTATTGAACGCATTGCGTATGTCAATGCTGATCAACGCGCAGAATCACTTACGCTTACCAGTTCCTCTTCCTGCTTTAGTGGCGATGTCCACCACTGCCTGGATGGCGTTAACTGTGGACCTGCCTTTTCGGAAGCCGAACTGGTTTTCCGAGAGACCGTTCTCGCCGACCATGTGACCCTGTAGTCTTTGTAGAATCATTTCCCCAGAAGCTTCCCCATTGTATCCAATAGACAAATAGGTCTATAGGACAAGGCATCCTCCAGAGGTTTTTCTCCCTTCCTGATTGGAACCAACCTCTGCCTCTTCCATTCGTCGAAGAACCTTCCCTCCCGGAGTCAGGAGTTACAAGCTTCCAAAAGAGTCTCCGGGTATACCATGATCACTTCTTTGACGATCTCATTTGGCTCCCCATCGATCCCCGGTGCCATATTAGCTTTAAACCTCCCACCCGCTCTCTTCAGTTCTTCGAGAGTGAAAAGCTTTTCGCGACGGACTATGAAGGAACTTCTGTCCTGTCGCAGAGCTGATTTTGCTATTTTCCATGCCTCCTGCAGCAGAGAATCACCCTTTGAGCGGGTGAATCTCCGCCGCGCTGTGAGGCATTCATGACGCAGGACAGACAACTACTCGTTCCACATCGAGTCCCTGGTACGCCTGTACCCGCAGAGAGGCATTGAGTGGTCTTCACTCGGGCGACTTACTATTAAAGTCGCCTGCAACAAGGGACCGCCTACTAGCCTCTCTGAGGCTTTCCTCAAGGAGGAGGATCTGGGTCTCGAAGGTATCGGAGAGATCGTTGGAAGAGAAGTACGAAGCTGTACACACGCACACCCGCCATCTCCACCCAAACGAACCCCACGTCAGTGGGCAGCAGTAGGTCCGAGCCTTCCTTCCCTCTCCCGAGGTAGAGCTATAGAAACTGAACTTTGCACCCCTCAACCTCGAGAACTCTGCCCTAAATACTGGGCAAGAACCGCTCCCCGAAGCACGATACACTACCTTGGCAGAGCTAGGCACTCACCAGCCTCGCCTCCTCGTGGGCCGTGGGAGGCACCACTCGGTGACGAAGCACTCCCAGTAAGATGCCATACGGAAACGATCAGTTGGACCGTTTTTGGTCAGACTGCGGAGGATTTGCAGTGTTCCCCAGGAGATTCCATACATCAATTCGTTCTGAGCCTCACTCAAGAGAGAGCCCGTTTATAGAGTCTTCTCTACAATTTAAGGACATATATCACAGTCATGCGGCGCTGACATTCATTCAATTCACTCATTCCTCGCAGGCACTTACAGACCCATTTTCAGCGTCGCTGCCCGGGACATACATTCTTCTCCATGCATGGGGATAGACGCGTCTATAGCTTCCCCCGGTTTCAACCTGGGATAGACCCATTTATAGGGCACCCTTCACGTACTGGGAAGATGCCCGTCTATAGAACCCCCTGCATTTATTCACCAATTCATCGGGACGGTACAATCTCCATGGCCTGAGGGCCGTCTGCTAAGCCTCCCCACCCGTCCTTTTTGACATAACCAAGAGAAGGACCTCGTCAAGGTACCAGTCCCAGGGGAGGTTATTATTATTATTATTGTTCTTTCATTTTTAAAGAATTTGAAATCTTTCTGTGGAAAAAAGACGCTTTCGACTGCGCTGTGATTCGAGCCCAGCTCTGATCACTGAGCTACACAGGCGTCCGACATCTCCTTTTCCACAGTAAGACCTCCTTATATCGCCTAGTGGCATTGCCTTATGGCTGTAAGTATTTCAAATTAATTAGCTGAGTTTGAAATTTCTGCCCATGTTTAGTGGGTAAATATTAACCGATTTGGCTGAAATTTGATGTACTTCCTTTTTTTGTGCCCAAGATGAGGCCTAATGGACTGAAAAGGAGCCTCATTATCACTCTTTGTGATATTAGAATTTTCACTCCGACTTTCAATCATCAACCGGACAAAAAAACAAAATTGTATTAGCCAATGAAGTCTCGCGAGCTGCACAGTCATATAAAATTAATATCGTCTTTAGAAGTAAACTAATTATAATAGTTTTATGTCGCGACATTCCGACGCCCATGTATGACAATAATTTTATGTTCTACTTAAGTTCTCTTAGAAAAGTCATTGAATAATAAATTCTTTGTGCAAAGCATATATTATAAATACTATAAAGGCTAATCGCATTTTGATCATAATTATTAACTGTGCAATAAACACATATTATCTGCACTGATATTATGCAGCATTCGTATTCAATATATTTCTCTGTCGAATCGCTCTTATTCTATGCCAATCTCACTACTTCTATTTTAATGATCTATTTCATAAATAATCCTAAAACTATTCTTTATTTGATTGAATAATGTCCATTACCGTTGAAAAAATCTCAAAATAAGCCTAAAAATCTTTAATTGGCCTAACGCATCCGGTTTAGCGAACCCAGCGAATTCATTGATCATTCACTGACCGTCCACTCGCAATATTGTGAATAAGCACGGTAAAAAATACCATTTACGTCATTGCAATTATGCTTCAGTGATCAAATTCGAATTAAAAGGTGTAGAAATAACTACAATAATTTGATTTTTCAGCGACAAAAACCAGAAAAATATCATATACTTGTTATTAAAGGCAATGCAGTAATTCACTATTTGCGAAACGTCTCCACCGTCAGGATTGGCCATTGATAGAAGTGAGATGAAAAATAGTTGTGTCTAACTCCAGCCAATATTCAACCCTGACGGTGGAGACCTTCCGTAAATTGTGAACCACTGCACTGCCTTCAATGACAAAATTAAAGGGTGTCTTCATGAGTGTAAATTTGTGCGCAACCAGAGACAGAAGTTTCTATTAAGCATCTAAACAAATCCACGCCCGCTCTACTAGGGCATCGTAAGCCGGAACTCCTTCTTTTCATCAACTTCGTTGCCCTAGGAATGGTAGAATTAAGACTTCAGCATCGGTAATGTACCTTGGTATCGTTCCTTGTATTTTTTCAATGATTATTATTATTCTGTCTTCATTATAAGCTGTTGCTCAAGTCGGTACTGAATAAATGAGTTTTTCTTTCTAAAATAAAAATTGCTAGTGTCTTGAATTTGATTGTTCCTTTTTACACAAAATTTTTGTATAGGATAAATTAAAACTTTCGAAGGCGGGCATCGCGGTGTTAGCCTTGTCTGACAGACAAGAGAGAGAATAGCGATCCCAAAATAATAAACAAATATTTAGTGATAAAGAACTATATATTTGGAAGTTTAAAGCCTCAACGACCTATTATATTTTCAGATTTGAATTAATGCTTCTTGTTCATCACTTTTGTCATTATACCTAAATTCTAAAAAAGGTCGTTCGTAAGATCCATTTGCGTCAGGAAAAGGTAGATATAACTTCCTTGACCCCACACGGTCTTTCAAATATGTTCAAACATAACTCAGTTCCGAAGTTAAAATCACAGTGACAGCAGTGTAAAATAATATGTGTCTCTAGCCAACGGGGAAAAAAATTAACAAAAATTATGGTTTTCTGCTATAATGTTCCTCTCTCTTACGGATATTCCAAATAATAGTTAGCCATGACAAAATTTGTTATAAAATTTTTTATCAAAATTAAATTCCTTGACACCGAGAAATTTAAAATTCAATTTTCGAGTGCTTCCATAGCTTACATGTGAACCTTTTTTTCCATTATTTTTATATACACATACACTTAAATAGCAAATTTAGGCCTCGTAAAAAAATTATATCCATAAAAAATTTATAGAAAAGTTGTTTTCTTACAAGTTCATATACTGCTACACTGTTAAAAATTTCTGTATTGAGGTTCCATCACATGTAATAGAAGCTTTTTATAACGTATATCAAATTCAAAATACTTTCACCTTAAAAAATACAAACCTTCGTTTTGAAATTTAATACACTTGTCTACATATTTTGTTAATGATTGTTAATTTTAATAAATTTTGATTTGAAAGTTTATGTAAATTTGATAGGAATGTGTAATTCAGGCTGCTATTATTCAATTTTTATTCTTAAGAACTATCATATGGTTTGTGTAAGGTGTTGGTATATTTTGATGCAAAATGTATTCATTTTTTTGTCTTTGTACATTACTAAAGTTTAAACCAAAGTAGAGCTCATATGTGTAATATTTTAGGAGATATTATTTTGATATTTCAGAAATAAAGACCACTGATAAGGACCCCAATTAGAGTTGAAACGTTTGAAGGAAAAAAATGAAACTGTGTGTTATATTATTTCTGGATCCTGAAGCCATTTTAAAGACCAAGCACCATTAATATTATTGAGGGTCCATATAAGCCAGCTATTTATGAATCATGTATAAACTTAATAAAACTGCTTATGGTTGTAAGGATAAGGTCTTTCTGGCTCTGATGATAACAATTTCTAGTTGTCGCCGGACAATCTATGGCTTCATTCTAACACCCTTACGCCCCCCCCCCCCCTTCCCACCTGCAAGGCAGTACACCTTCGCTGGCTTCATTACAGACGGGGCTGGAAGGCATACATTTTATCTGAAATAATGTTAATTTGACCTCATAAATAAATTAAGCGCATCAAAATACATAAAAATACGATGCTGTTCCGAAAAGTCCTGTGACATTTTATTAAAGGCTATGTTGAGAATTTCTCAAGAATGGAACTGAAAGTAATTGGAAAAAAATCTTATTTGTGCGTCTGTTTTAGTTTTTGAAAAGCAGTGCCAAATATGTCTGAAGAAAATAATCAATAGTTTTTATTTCCTAGTAGTTATTTTTCCTCATGGTTACTCTGCTGGGAGACCACTCGAAAGTGGCCGAAAACCAACTTCAAAGTACAAATTAAGAAGTTCGATAAACGGAAGATTTTACTGAAGAGTAAAAAGTATTATAAATGCTACAACAAGTGGAAAGCTTCAAAACAAACGTGAAAATAGTTTCGGTTGAAGAACTTTGTATGGTTGAATTCTGAATTCAGTCTCCGATATGAAAATTTCAGAAACTCATCTGAATGATATCGTCTCTTTACCGTGAGCTGGTGGGCCATCTATATACTCCATTCGCGCTGAAGTCTGGAAGATTGAAGAGGCGAGGCGCAGTAACGATTAAAAATGATAATGAGAGCGTAGGACGTAGGACAAACCAGAGTTCTCATTTGGACAGTCCAAATGAGAAGTTCAATTAAATTTTTCGAATCGCGTCACTACTCTTCAGGTCATTTTCAACTTCTGTTTCAAGAATTATTATGAATGAAATTCTTTTTAAAGATTTTAAAAATATTTTGTGCCTTTAAAAAAATAAATATCGTGATCGAAAATTGTTTATTTCATTATAATCTAAACCCAGATTTCAACCACGGTAAAAAAACTGTGCAAAAATTCTTGTTGACGAGAAATTAAGTGTATATTTCATTTTTGTTCAACTGAAAGCAACCTTGGGACCCATCTCGCGGAAATTTCAGAAAATCCCCAGTTTGTTTACAATAATATTTTGTGCTTGTTTATACAAAATGCCATCAGTCTCAACCATTTCTCTTATTTTAATACTCTCCAAAGCTCGTTTCAACTCATTTTCCCACTTTTTTACCATTGTTTTATGTAAATTATTATTATGGCTAAGAACGGAAATAAAAACATTTAAAGTATTGCAATTATCATTCTGCGATCAAATTTGAATTAGAAGGTGTAGAAATAAAAACAATAATTTTATTTGTACTGTAATTTATTTGCACTGCCTTCAATGACAGGTATACGATGTTTTTTTAGTTTTTATCGATGAAGTATAAAATTATTGTATTTATTCCTACACCTGCTAATTCAAATTTGATCGCAGAATGATAATTGCAATACTTTAAATGTTTTTTACCGTTCTTAGCCATAATAATACGAGGTCAGAGAACGGTCAGAGAATACTTTGACCGTTCTCTCAACCGGACCGCTAGGGCTACCCTAGTTATTTTATAATTTTTATTATGAAAATATCAAACATACATTGGAAATGTACCTTGAATGGGAATTTCTTTTATTTTCATGTTTTTGAATGTATAAAACTTTTAAAACTTTTAATGACAATTTTCCTTACAGTATGCAGTTTTGTAGTTCATAAACGATGTCATGAGTACGTAACCTTCACGTGCCCTGGCGCAGACAAAGGTGCAGATTCTGACGTAAGTAGCAATAATCAGAATAAAGTACAAACGTATCTGTCTCTATTTTTAAAAATGCTATCACGCATTATCTTTTCAGGCTGTGAGCGCACCCCACAAATGGGATGTATTTACATACCTTACTCCAACCTTTTGTGATCATTGTGGTTCGATGCTTCATGGCATCGCTCATCAGGGTTTGAAATGTTCAGGTGATTCTAGTTATTAAGAGAATTTATAGTGAATAATAAACCTGTAAAAATGCTCATTATATAAAAAATTCCAATATCAAAAAATACCAAGACAGTCAGGCTGTGCAATCGGAAAAACAATGATCCATTATTTACTTGTTGCCAAAAGGAAATGGATTTTCTTTCGAGTCTGATGTCTTGATAACATACCTATCTAAAAATAATTAAAACCCTTTCATTTCCAGTGAGGATGAGGATAACAAACATTTTTAAAAAATGCAATAATTGAGCCTCTGTAAAGCATAAAGCCTGAGCGCGTGAACCGAGATTGTCCAGTAGGTAAGGGAGGCGATACGCGTTGTCATGCGCTGCGTTTAATTAAACACAAAATTTAAAAATTGCAGTTTCTCGAGCAATAATAATCAGATCGAATTGATTCTTTCGTAAAAATTTTCATAAGTCTTTGCCGCTTCTAACGAATCTAGTCACATGATTTATTTTGCAGAACTTCACTTTACAAACAATGAACGAATTTTTACAAATTGAGCTGAAAAACTTTTAGGACAGCATGAATTCGGAATTTTACTCCTTTTTCGGCACAATTTTCTTCGTAGAGCGGGAAACATCCTTTAAAAATGAAAAATTAGATCCAAAAACCTTGTTTTTATGCATTGAAAACTGTCGCTTGAGATCATATGATGTTTTTACGCTCTAAATTTAATTAAAATTTCAATGATATGAAAAAAAAACTATTTTTCTTTTTTTAATTAGAGAATATACCTTATGAGTCCGCCAAATGCATTTTCAAGCAAAACAATAGAATGTTTTGCCTTTAACAAATGACGATCGGCGTTTATTTTCGACGGAAAATAATCCGATCGAGCTGAATTTGTGTGCCATTATTACTAAATGTATGAAGAATAAAGCGATATTTGTGATTCACGCCAATGTGTAAATTTATAGCGAAGTTTTTGAACTGAAAGTTATGAAAACTTTGATTATCGAAAAAAATTGAAGTTTTTTGATTTGACAATAATATTGATATCGGCGGTAGCAGCAAAAACTTGCGGAAATTTCTGTGCAAAAATCATCTCGATCTGATTATTATTACCCGAGAAAATGCGGTTTCAAAATTTTGTGCTTAATTAAACGCAGCGCATGGCAACGCGTATCCCCTCCCTTACCTACTAGGGAATCTCGGTTTACGCGCTCAGGCCTTTATACTTTCCGGAGGCTCAATCAAATCTAATAATGCTTTTCCATCAAACCTACAAGATCATTGAGCAAACCAAGTATCGATTTGATAAATAATGAAAACGTTTAAGGAGTCTCGTACCCTGCTTTTTACAGTAGTTTTTGAAGTTAAACTGGGATGCAGTCTTAATCCAGTGGTCCATAGTTGGTTTTCTGATTTTCTAAAATAAGTACACTTCCATTAAATAATGTAACAATTATAAGCTACGTAATTCGGTGTTAGACGTCCAAAATACGTCTGACTCCCTGTACAATAAGTTTTTGTTTTCCTTTTATATTGATTGGTCTTCATCCAACCATTGCTGAATAAAAAGGGTGACGCCTGATTTACCATGGCATAACACCCCCCTTTTCATGCCGACAATAGCTCATGAACCTAAATCATAATCTGTCATTGAACCTCTGCTCCACTGACGATCCAAGTTACAATAAAATCTTAAGAGAAAAGAAGAATGACAAATGTATTGCACAAAAGCACGAAATATCTATCCCCCGCGTAAAGAACTCCTAGTGAACAAAGACATATCTCTGCATATCGCATATCGCATAATGCTTTTTACGGAGGACTATCTTTCAAGAATTCCAATTCGAAAAAATGGAATCAAGTAATTTATTTACGCGGTGGTGGTAGAAGAATTCGTTTTCTACTTTCCACACAGGAGACGCGCGCGTCTTTTTCTGGACGTCAGAAAGCTGCTTGCAGGTCCGCTCAACTCAATGGTACAAATATGAAGAAAGATAGTCGGTGGAAGCACCAACAGGTCAGACTATTAATAATAATATACATCAATTTCTTCCAAAAAATCAACGTTTCACATACCTCTCTCGCAGCATCTTCAGGAAAATCTTGGTTTGAAAATAATATTTGCAAGCTTTATCAATTATTGTCTACACTCATTAATCACATCACAGTTATTGATAATTAAAATTTGAATATAGTGTCATCAAAATAAAGTCATTTATAAAATAAAAAATTTGAAAACATCATAACATTTTAAATTTTAATTTTGTTGAGGTCGTTTTTCAGTTTGTCTGGTAATTTTGTATCTTAAAAAATGTCTATCTTTACTACTTCCCTATATTTGAGGTTTTCGTTATACACGTCTCTAATTCTATCGTTGATTTGGCTAGCTATATTTCCGATTTGTCGTTACTTTACTGAGTTTGTAGGGTAAGGTGTTTTAGGATTTGGAATCTGTTTCATGTAGGAATGCTGAACAAGCTTGGGATATCTTTATACGGGTTTGCTTTGGGATTTTGGACGTTTTTTTCTTTGTGGCATAGGTCTGAGTCATCATTTGCTTGGATTAAATTGTTATGGTTCCTTCCTATCACCGTTTTACCATTTCCTCTTTCATTGTTTAATTTAGTTTTTCCCCTAAATTTCGGTTTTGATTCCTTATTATTTTTTTCTATACCTCTCGTTTCTGACTTAATCCGATTGTTTACGCTGGTAAATCGTTACTTAGGGTCATTTACAGTTAACAACTAAAATAAACTTTTTTTCCCTATTTACACACGAATTCTTTCCTATTGGAAGGTCGAAGAATGGATTTGTTAGCCCCACAGGGGACGACAATAAAATACATTTTATCAACGGCCAGTAGGAAAAAATATTTCTTTTTCTTAGTTAAACAATCTACTATTTCACAACGCCCCTGTCGAACGTCCAACTTCCGACATTTGTGTAGTTATCGAAAGTGAGCAATGGCGGACAACTTTACTTTCGTGCCGCTAAAAAATCTACTTTCTGCCCTAGGGGAGAGAAGATGAGCTACGTCATCTACTTTTCTGACCTGGGGAAGGAAGTAGATGCTGTAGCGCGACGAAAGTAAAGACTAGCCTGCATTGCTCACTTTTCAAAATCACGAACCCAGATAAAATTGTGAGGATCATACATTGTGCATGTCGGAAGTACGGCGTGATTATAAACCCGCAGGCGTGAGGGCATATTCGAAGCATGTGCGTCGGCAATTGAGGCTCATAAAGCCAGCACACTAGAGCCCATTGAAAATTTTTTTCCTGCGCACGCGGACTCTCTTTTTTAAATTCAATTTCATTTATTTTACATTTTCCAGGATATAAATTATTTTTCATAGTGCCTCCTTTGAAAATCCGATTTTCGGTACCTGTAGAGCGGATTGAAACTACGATTTTCAACCCTAGGGTTGAAAGTCGCTGTTTCAACCCGCTCCACAGTTACAGCCAATCAGATTCTCAAAAGAGTTGCTATGAAAAATAGTATACATTACTTGAAACAAAACACAGCGAAAGCATTTCGTGTGATTGCAGCCCTCGTTTCACTCGGGCAGCAAACTTCACACTCATGCAATCGCTCTGTTTCGCCCCTTGTAATGTAATATATTAATACAGTTATTCCGTTGGAACTATTGAACATTTATTTGTTAATCTTATATGAATTAATAAACAAATTACAGTATTCTATGAAAAAAATATTATTTGACGCTCAGTTATGAAAAAAATTGACGTTTTTTATAAACGTGAAAAACATGTGAAAAGAGAAATTTAAAAAAACATCGTAAAAAGAGAGAAATTCTTATTATTTTTCATTACACATAAATATTGAAAATTTCTATTCCCTAGATTGGCGTTATGAACACTTGCATTATTCATTGGTTGATTTTCGTGAAATTTGCATTTGTAAAATTTGTATTTGTGGTATTCAAATCCTCGATACAATTTATCTCTTCAGCATCTTCGGATAATAGTTCTTTATCGGAAGATGCTTTTTCGGTATTTTCGCCGATGTCATTATATATTGAAGTCGAGTCGCCTTCTAGATTTTGATACCGAGCATTTCCTTTTGCTTTAACCTGTTTGTTCCGGGCTCTTTGTTTCAAGGCACAAAACACTTCAAGGAGCTCGTTTTGTTATTGAAAGAAAATCACCATCTTGTGCCGACACTAAAAATTTTAAAATATAATTATTGAATTTTCCTACACATACATACACACACAAGATTTTCTTATAGAATAGAACGTTACATATCCTTGTATCGTAGAATTTTTTAGTTTGTTTGTCGCCTGACCACGTAAATTTACAAGTCAAATCGTCTGTCATGACGATTTTCATCGCGATGCTCAGATACTCTCGCATTGAAGATTCTACCAATTCATTCAAGTGATTGTACTAAAAACAATGAAAAAGGCTTCTTCTGAAGCGATCCACATTACTATTTTTTAGGGTATTTAGTTCCTCTTGAAAAGTTTCAAATTTTATACTGACTTTTCCAAGTAGATCTTGAATTCCATTGAAAAAAGGAGTAAATGTATTCATCAGTAACATTACAATTTTAATTTCAATAGAGTTACGACGCTCAATGATCTAAAAATATTTAGGTGAAATTAACACAATCACTAGGAACCAATTGTTAAGGAGAAGTTACATTTTCATTGCTTTCTGTGTAATCAATTCAATCATTAATCACATTTCGTCATTTACACGGAAATTTGTTTACAATTTAAGAAGAAAGAATATGACTTTAATATTTAAACTGTCGTCTCTTTCGCTCCCCCTCAAGAAATTCGAATTTATGGATGCATTCGCTCTGAATCCTGTATCACTGTCATCCGAATGATTAAATGCATCTTCAGAGGGTGAAGCTGCATCCGGTAAGATAGAAGTATTTGAGGGAACCGGATTTACGGGGATGCTATTCGTGTCTTTTAGAGGATTGAGTGATTCGGCCTTATATTATTTGTTCCAATACTAGTATTATATGAAATAGTACATTAGAATAGGATCTCATATGTCTAGTTATATTAACGGAAATTATTAGTCACAGTATTCAATAACTTTGAATATAACAACCCATTGTCCCTCTTTTCTAAATTGTTGTTGCTAAACTTTTCAATAAATGGGGCACCGGATTCCATAACTGACGGAGCGCCTGGCCTAGTAGGCAAAAGAGGGACTACCGCAATGCGCGAACATTTTTTTTCATTTAAATTAAAAATTCAGAAAAATGATCAAAAAAACATGTCAGTACATGTTAAATATCGTTCCGTATATTTTTTCTTCCATAAATTTTTGTGTCTGAACTGTAGTTTTTTTATATTAAAAGAAAACCGTATTTTTTGAAGGTACGAAATCAATTGATTTTTTACAATCAACTCTCTGTTTTTCGTACAGAGTTGTCCAGAATAGTGTGAAATTTTATCAACAGACTCAAAAAATCTTAGAGCTTTAGATGGTTATGTTTAGCATAACAAAATTCTCAATTTATTAATAATTTTTATTATAACAGTTGCGGCTGGCAGAATTCTCATGTTTAAACTTTAAAAAAAAAGTATGCGAGGACGTTAAGTTGAGCGAACTTTCAGCGAGCAAGTTGTTCAGTAGGCTGTCAGGCAGTTTTTTAATATATTTTGAGATTTTTGAATCCAATACTGCGGTCAGGATAGGAATTTATTTAACTGCGCTCAAGCGCACCGATACCGCCATGAGGTATATCAATCGAACGCAGGAGAAAGAGAGATGCACCCATGCTGAGAGCACGCGATTCGACAGAGTTACAACATCATTTTTGCCAATTCGATTTCTTTATTTATATCTATTCTGTAAAAATAATTTAGAAATACTCTAGATGAATGGGAAGAAATGATATATATATATATATACACACTTTATATTGGCAATAATATCCTAAGAAACAAATTCTGAAGTTGGAAGGAAAAGATTAAAGAATCCCGAAAAGTGGAGCCGGAATATTGGAAAGAAAGCCAGAAACGAGGTACAGTTGTTACAGATTATTAGTGAGCTAGTAAAAAAAGTATTAATATTCAAATAACAATTGAATAACATTGTCAGCATCATAATTTTATTATATTTGATTTATATAATTTTAATCTGTCAAAAGGAATGTTTTTAATAATGGGTTGCTTGTCTTCCATTTTCACGAACATTTCGGGTATTTATCTTACAAAATGTATTAGTCCTAAAAAATTCGAAAAATTTTTGTTATATTATTTCCAATATAAAGTGTATATATATATATATATATATATATATATATCATTTCTTCCCATTCGTATAGAGTGTTCCTAAATACTTATTACAAAATAGATATAAATAAAGAAAACGAACTGAAAAAAATGATGTTGCAACTCTGTCGAATCGCGTGCTCTCGGCATGAGTGCATCTCTCTTTCTCCTGTGTACGATCGATATACCTCATGACGGTATTGGTGCGCTCAAGCTTAGTTAAATAAATTCCTATCCTGACCGCAGTATTGGATTCAAAAATCTCAGAATATATTTAAAAATTGCCTGAAACCCTACTGAAGAACTTTCTCGCTAAAATTTCTCTCAACTAAACTTCCTTGAATACTTTTTTTTTTTAAGTTGAAACATGAGAATTCTGCCAGCCGCAACTGTTATAATAACAATTATTAACAAATTGAGAATTTTGTTATGTTAAACATAACCATCTGTAACGTAGTAGATTACGTTTAATTTTTTTACCTCGACCGGCAACGACAGGATTGAGCCCAAACCATCTTTTTAATTAAAAACTCAACATTTTTAGGGATAGTCTGAGAGCTGCTCATAAAATGCTCTTATTTTGATTGTTTTCTGGCCGTTTTCTTTTTTTATTTGTTTCATTTAAAAACACCAGCTTGAAAGGCGCCGCCAAGGAGATCGCTATGTTACCATCGCACGCAGAGGGGTTCACCGGCAAGCAACAGAGGGCATCACCCAGCAGGCATTGTAACACCCCAAATGGGTGTCGGTAAGAATGATTTCTTCAAAGGAGAGTTCTCGACTGCCTTAAACGTAAAAACGCAAAAGGTAGGGAATTAATAATAATTTTAACACTTCGGTTTAATTTCACTTTGAATTTACACACACATAAAATTTATTTCCAAGATGTTTTAATTATTAAGATATAATTAATAAGCTGGAAGTCTTGGGTGCAGTTCGCGGGTGTAAAGTTAAAAACTAAAACTTCTATCGAATTTAGAAATGGTTCAAGGAAAATCGAGAGAGAAAAACGAGCGACTGTCTCGAAAGAGTCAAAAATCAATCTGACTCTCCAGCCGAGAAACGATGATAAAAATCCGGCCCCTCTGCATATAGTTTCTTGGTTTCGAGAAACGCCCCTGCCCCAATTCCAGCCAGTAAACACAGGGTTTCCTTCCACTTTTCCTGAGTTTTCCCTCCACCAAGAAAATCTGTAAAAACATTGAGAGCCTCCTTAGTCCCGTCCGCTTGGACATTTATGACCTTTGCGATGGCTCCCAGGTCAAGTCAAAGGGTCCTCGAGAAACTAGCCTGCGCCACATGTCGAGTGGACGATACAATGGGTGGTTTTTTATGCGTCCTTTCCCTCGCAAAATAGTTTCACTTTTCTTAGTAACCCTACTTTAAGTTTTCTAAGTAACTCTACTATAATACAAATTGGAAATAAGATTTATCGCCTATGTTTCTAACAATTCGATGAGCGTGAGAACTTACTCTCTAAACCTAAACAAACTCCAAGACTTCCCTTATCTAGAAATTATAGAATAGTATATTATACATTTTTCATGCTTAAAACTTAAAATTTAGTACATCTCATATTTCAAAAATAAAGTGTCACTCAAAATACGTTTCTAAGGTTCCAAGAGCGTCCTAAAATCATTCAAACATTCTTGTCTCTTTGCATCCTGTCACATGTTTATTCTGAGCTTATTTTAGATACTATTTCTTAAATTTGTACCTCTATTACTTAACATGAACAATAAATCTTTCTTTATATATGGTTTGGTGCCATTTATATTGTAAATTACATTCTAAGATCTAAGAAATATTACTAATTAGAAATTGTAGGTAATTTAATGAATCTACTTTATCTGATCGGTAAAGTAGTTTGTTCGCGCCAGTCAGCGATCATCACACCTCCCCCCTTATAGTAAAGGTGTTTCCTATGGAGACGCCTTTTCTAAAATTATTTAAATAGAGAGAGCATGTCCTCAATTGTTATATACGAAGATTCGATTTGAAAAAAATAAATAAATTAAAGTTTCAATTAAATTCAAAATTTTTTTTCGTATGAGTATTTTTACAATGATTGCCTCTTAATTCTACCATTTCTACGAGGTACAATGATGGGGGGGGGGGGTGTTCCTTAGCACATCAAAATATTTCGGAAAAAAATTGGTATATTGGGCATGTGCATGGGCGAACGAAAGAAGGAACCGATAAGCGGCAAAAGGTGCAGTGTCATACAGTGCATAGGCGTACGTGCGCTGGATATCTCTTCCTCTTTCTCTCTTTTTTCTCTTTTATTCTTCCATTCTATTGTAATTGTCAGCTCTTTTAAGGTGCTTTTTACCGACGGTCCAGCAGATGATTGCAGTTTCTTTCGTGTTGCTATTCCATCTTCCGTTGATGAATCGCGCAATTTCACTGGACCTCTGACTCCTTTGCCACTTAGAGTTTTGTATTTCACTCTTTTTCGTTTCTTTCCAATCTTTTCTTTGCTGCTTCATTCATATATCCTAGAATAATATGAAAATATTGTATATATACTTACGAGTCCTCGTCTTCCTTCGCGTGAGCGATTACCTGTTGGTTTGTCACACAGGTGAGCTCCTTGCGGAGCTGAAAGGTCTCCTGCCCTTCCTTCACCAATAAGTCTATTGGCGGGACGCTCGCCAGGATCAACACAGCACTCGTCGACACAGCTCGGTATGCTGAGACTATTCTCAGCGCCGCATCTCTCTGTGCCGAAAACAGCTTTTCTTGATAGCATGGTTGCTGAGGGCACTTGCTCAGACCAGAGCTGCATAAAGCAGCTTCGAGTGTACCACGCTCGCCACCCGTCTTCTCTTGATTTCCCTGGGTCCAACACTCTTGGGCATGAGTCGGGCCAAGTTAGCTTCACATTTGATAGCTTTGGTAGTCGCGATCTGCAGGTGTTCGCCAAAGATAAGCTTCCGATCAGTGATCAGTGACCACGATCCCATGTGGGAGCACAAACAATCAAGCGCGCCGTGTCGGTGTGTCCCCAATTCCTCGCTTCAATTTCACGCTTTCGTCTGTTAAGCCAAGATCGAAAATTATGTTTCTGTCGATTTCGTGTCAAAGTGGCGCGAAGCAGACGACAAATTTAAAATATACAAATATATCATTTAAGATATTACCATTCTTTCTTTGATATTTTTGAAAAAATTTTCTTAAAATGAATATCTAAACATTTTATTTTGAATTTTAGGATAATTTAAAGACTTAAAAAATGATCTTCTATTGAAATTTAAACTCAATAAATTTTCAAAGTTTCAAAACGAAATATCAATTTCTATATTTTTTAGCTATGCAAATCAAAGAATTCAATTACAAAATTATATAGAGAATATTATATATTGATGAATGATAAATTATGATATTGGAGTTTGAAAAATAAAATATTAATATAATTAAGTAATACATAAATTATATCTAATTATACAATCGAAATTATACAGTAGAGTTTCTAATCTGGTATAAGGCAACATTGAAAAAAATTTCATTCAAATAAAATACTCAGAAAACTAATATGTAATATTAGTCACATATGAATTTCATTATAAAATTGTGAATAAATGGTTTCAGTATTCAAAAAAACCAAAATTACATCTAAATTTGCATACGAAATTACATTTCACGATTTCTCTTATAGAAAATACAAATATAAAATATTTACTTCAAATAAAATAGTTTTAAAAAAATGTTATAGTACGTGAATCAACGATATCAATTAAAAAATTAAGTGGAAAATATTTTATTTAAAAAAAATAAGAAATTAAGGTTGAAAATGTACATTCCTAATTACATGGTGATAGTATGTAAAAATGTTCTCATTTTACGTTTTAGTGGCTTATATGCATAGACTTTTCAATGAAATAGTATATTACGTGCCTAGGCGCGCAATGAGGGTTATTGCGTGACGAGCAAGAATGCTCACAGGAGATCGAAGCCAAGGCGTAGGTGAGGCGTAGTCGAGGTATAGCCGATGCGTAGTCGAGACAAAGCCGAGACGAAGCTGAGGTGCAATCAGTCCTGCGAGCATTGTCGCGAGTTTCGTAATTTCCCGAATTACATAATACTATTTCAGAAATTTGGGAAAACATGTCGTCCTAATTATATGATGTCCGTAAATTAATAGTATTCATTAACGATCTTATTAGAATGGTGAAGGTAATTGGCTGATACGCAGCATATGCGAGTTCAAACCCACAATTGAATTAAAATTTATGTTGCCTAGAAATTGTAGCTGATGATTCCAAATTTTCACCTCACGTTTTTGTGGCCTATGCATAGATTTTTAATAAAAAAATTGAAAAATCTAGGAAAATGAAGAATTTTCTGATTAAAATAGTCAACTAACAAAACTACTAAATTTCAAATCAATACCTTAACTTGAAATTTTAAACATTTATTGACTATGGAATTTTATTGATATCTGAAGAACATTCGCCTAATATAAACATTTTAGAGATTATGTGAAATTCTTGGAAATGTACTAAATTTTTATATATATATATATGTATATATATATGTAAAATATACTGAAATGTACTGAATTTTTATATACACAAGTATATATATATATATATATATATGGGTCATTTCATGGGAGATTTACAGTCAAAATTATTTTACTTTTATTTTTACTTTGAAAATAATCGACACGTACTTTTTTTTCAATGTGAAACTTGAAAATTTCGAGATATAATTTTTTTACATTCTCATCATGGATGAGAAGGTATTGGTTTTATGTGAAAAATGACTTTCGAAAATTTCATCAAATCTTTACGTTTTGAGAACCCCTGAGTCCGAAAAAAGGGTTTTTCGAAAGTGTCTGTCTGTCTGTCTGTAGGTCGTGTGCGGCATAACTCTCGATAGAATTATCAGATTGAATTGAGCTTTGGCACACTTTATCGGAGCCGAAAAAGTAAGGAAAATTTCGTTAACCAGCCACATCTAATCAAAATTGAGGGATTGAGCACTACTTTTGTGTTTTTGAAAATAATTTTTTGAAAAAATAAAAAATTTCAATACTGGTTTTTGATAGTGCGTATAAATCTCTACAAATTATCCTGATAAGATTTTTCGATTAAATCAAAATTAGAAATGTTACAGCATATTCAAATTCGAAAAAAGTCAATATCAAAATTCCATTTTCCAGTTAAATTATACGAGATACGAAAAAACGTTATGATACAATATTATTTTCTACATAAAGACCTACAAATTTGAATTGTAGCATTTTTTCATAAGATGCATTTTTTTTTTTAATTCAAAAATAATGTATTGAAAATCCAGAATTCAATTTTTTAATAATAATATGTGAAATACGAAAAAAACGTAAGAATACAAAGTTGTTCGTTTCAAAAAGATCTAAAAGTTTTGTTTCACACAGTTTATGAAAAAACATATATTTTTCGTTTCAATTCCAAAAAATACGATTAAAATTCAATAATTCCATTTTTTAGACAAGATATATGAGATACATAAAAAAAGTTTAGATGAAAAATTATTTGCCTAAATGAGGTCTACACATTCTTATTAAGAAATTTCTCGACAGGATGTATATTTTATGTTTTGATTTTTAATATTAAATAATTCGATTTTATTCACCAAAATATGTGAGATACACAAAAAAATAATGTTATTAATAAATTTTATTTTTGCCCAAACTTATTTTCTTATCGCTTCGAGTCAAATTTTTAAAATGATGCGATTCTAATAAATTATGGTTCATTTTTTCAGAAAAAAGATTCTCTACAACTTGACCGTTTCCTATTATTGAATTTTTTCTTGAAAGCAAAATTATTTATTTTAGCCTGGGGTCTAATTTTCGTGATCGTACTACCTTAAATAAAGTCTATGATTATTTTTTCTTTTTGAGAGATTTGGAAGAAAATAAATTATTTTAATCATGTCATTTATTAAAAAGTTACTGAAATGTATACAGAAAATCGAGCGCGAAGCGCGAGTGTCATGATGAGAATGTGTTCCTTAAGGCCGATAGAGCCTTAAGTAAATTGAATTTCCTGTTTCACTTAAACTGAAAAAGAAATTTAGTAAATTTGAGAAAATGAGTAATTCACATCATCGGTAATATTATTATAAAATTGGTTTGAGCTTCAGTATCAAATTATAAGAAATAAACTGAAATGTATGCAAAGAGCACAAGAACGAGCGCGAAGCGCGAGGTCCAGAAAGATCGGAGCGCGAAGCGCGACGTTCAAAAATTCCGGAGCGCGCAACGCGACGATCGAGTATTACGAAGCGCGAAGCGCGACGATCAAATCGCGCGCCCTAATCGCGCTCAAGCTTGCGAGCTGCGCGCGAAGCGCGCGACGAGAATGTGCCCGCTAAGCGGGCAGATTTTTAAGTTTGGCACTCGGGGAAAATTTTTTTTTTCGAACAGCTCACTGTAAAAGCAGTTTTGAATATAAAATGTAACCCTTGCACTTGAAATGCGCGAAAGAGTACAAGCTTTCAAAAAAGTTATAGCACATATTTCGTTGTTTTATTTGTAATAACAATATAGTACATTTTTATAAACAATTGAATTTTTTTTAAATTCGGAACTAATTTTTTTTCGATTTTTTTGTTTCTAAATCTTTGTTGAAGGTTTTTCAATAAGCAGGCAACATTTTGGAATGGAAAAATGAAAACTCTAGTTGCAATTAATTTATAAAATCTGTCCCGCGCGTTGCAATGAGCGAGCTCGCACGCTGCAACTACGCTTAAGCTTGATTAGGCATGCTCGGACTCGAAGCACGTGTGGCAGTGAATGCAGTGACCGCTGTTTTAGTTTTCTGTTAATGTTCCTCAAGTGTTCACCTATTTCAAATTAATACAGAAATGCCAAGCTCTCGATTTAAACATGTCTGCTGCAATCCGTTAAATAAAAAAAATCATAGTGGAAAAAAGCAAAAAAAAAATTTGCTTAAGGTGGCTTGAGCGTTTTTGAAAAAAATTACAGATTGCTCTGAAATTTAAAGATTATCTTAATAAAATATGCTAGATTCATTTGGGAAAAAGAAATACCGTGGTTGACGATGTCAATGCCGAAAAAATCGCTACCAAAAAATGTCAGTTTAACACGTAGTCTTATGGGATTCCTCATCAAAATCGGCGAAACTCCGGAACAAAAAACAAGTCCCCATGAATCATATATATAATAGTACTTTCGATTTCGAGGAATCTATCAGTATTATAAAAACAAAGGGTTGATGACTTCAATCAAGAGAAAATTGCGAGAAAAGTACAGAATATAAAAAACCGCCTCGAGGTGAAACTATTAAATTTTTACTATCACTTTTTTCAGAGGACATTTCCGTGATTTTTTACCCTTCTACTCAGATGTAACTATAATACATATGATTATTAAAAAAATAAGTAGCAATGAGCATCCATGTAACACGTGCCCCCACGGTGCCCCTCACTTCATACGACACCAAACGCTCAAGCCACCTTAAGTGTATCATTTAGAGTAATTTTATCGTAAAACTTCACTCATCAATTCATCATTATAATAATTGATTCGTTTTGAAATACTCTACGTTCAAGTTTGAATTTACTTACAACAAAAATCTTCCATCTCCATTTCATTTGCTTCTATTCTGCATTGTGTACAAGAAACATCCTCCGGTTTGAAAATTTTCAATTTTTCAGGTATCGAGGACGAAACGCGGCGCAAATTTTTTTTTGCCTTTTTGCACTATGATTTTTTTTATGAAACGGATTGCAGCAGACATGTTTAAATCGAGAGCTTGGCATTCCTGTATTAATTTGAAATAGGTGAACACTTGAGGAACATTAACAGAAAACTAAAACAGCGGTCACTGCATTCACTGCCACACGTGCACGCAGAAAAAAGAAAGGCAAAATTTACTAACTAGAAACAGTAAATGATTTTAAGTAAATGTAACAGTAAAAACTGTTAACATAGTTGAAAAGAAATTTCGGAATTACTGAGCGTTTCGTAAATCTCATAGTAAAATCAAAGTAAATCTAACTCTGTCACTTGTGAGTTAAAAATACCTTTATCATATGTATTAAATACAGGATGATAAGTACCATTCACTGGAACTGAATTACAATACTAGTATAGTACACTTTAACGAAAGATCAGTAGATTTTACCGATCTGGTTGTTTAGCTCAACTCGCGCACATGTCACGAAAACATAACCTTCATGTGTAAATCACGTGTGCCGGCAACGCTGGGTGTGAACAGAAGAATTTCCATCGACAAAGAAAGTAGCCGCAAAACAAAAGACCTGTGTTATCCGAAAGCGAACTCTTTCGTGATCCTCGTGGATGCTCATTCGCTCTTTCGCTTTTTGTGCCCTAACGAACTCTTTCGTGATCCTCGTGGATGCTCATTCGCTCTTTCACTTTTTGTGTCCTAATTTTGTTTCAAAAAGATGGATGACTTCGTTTCAAATATTCTTAACGAGTGGGGCCTTGACATAAATGTACAAGAAAGTTTTGAAAGTAAGTAAATTTTATAAATATTGAACATAATAAGTGGTCCTCAGATTTGTATAGGTTATGAAGTACGAAAAAGTATTGCCTTCATTTTTTGTAGGCTCATTCTCAATATTATTTCATATATTTTATTTTTAATTGCAAATAAAACTTATAGTCAAATCATTTGTTCAAATCTATTTAAATCATCTATGTGCAGAGAACAAAATAGACACGGAAGCTTTTCCTTCTTTGACCGATACTACACGCAGAAAAAAGTTCCGTATAATATACTCAAAATCCGGTAAATTTTACTTAATTTCCAAGTACTTATATGGACAACTGGCCAGTTAACTGAGTGTTACTAGGCTGAACAAGCAACTGTAATCAGATTTGGTAGTTACAAATACGAATACGTAAGTGGTACTGACTTGCGGATCAGTAAATTTCACCGTGCCAGTTGCTATCCTACACTGTTTCTAAATACTACAAATGCTTATTATTCTGTTAGATTTCCATATCGTGCAAGAGAATGTAACTTACTATAACGGTATAGTTTATCAAAATGTTAGTGCTCTTTACGTTTGTCGAATGTCAGAATTACTTATAAGACAGTAGCTCTACCGATTATTCCTAGTGAAAGTGGCATGATGAGCAGTAAATTCTTCTTACTAGAGTGGTGTTTTACACGTTTGCCGAACGTTAAAAATACCTACACGACTGTAGTTTCAACGAATAATTTAAGTAGAAGGAACTTCATAAATAATATATTTTATCTATCCTAGTAGTGATTTTCGTGTGTACCAAATGTTAAATTTACTTTTAAGTCTGTCACCATTACTGATTTTTCTGAATAAAAATAGTGTCGGTCTCAATCCTTTTTAAACGTAAACTTACGTTAAGCTTTCTTTAAACTATTAAAAATTTACTAGCAACATAATAAGTCGACACTTTTTGCACTAAAAGGCATGGAAATTTGTAAGGTAGGTCGTTATAAATCATTACGAATTCTTTACATTTACCTGTCATTACGTCCACTTCGTAAGCATGAAAATGTTCATCAAATTTTATAGTGACTAGAGGCATAATTAGGAAGTGCACCACGTCTTTGATTAAGTATACCGAACAAATCTTACCAAATTTTGGATTTGGAGTCTCGATTTTAGTTACAACTATAGTTCCAGGAGTATAATTCGTACCCCATATGTTTGCCCATTTCACACAAGTTATTACTTTAGGATCTTTGTGACTGGGAAAGCATAATTTATAATGTATTCGATCAAATCGATAATTAGGAATGACAGGACCAACGGTATAATCACAGCCAATACAATTATTCTCAAGAAAATAAGAAACTTTCAATTGATGTTTCACAGCTAACGTGTGAGGAAGGTTTACTTTGCTGCAAGAAACATTAGATGTATTTTTTGATTCTTTATGTTTTGATTCATACCTCATCGATGAACAGTTGGTTACAGGTCCCAACCAGGCTATTAACTTTGGATAGTGCAGTAAAAAATGAAATTTGGGTTTTAAATTTTCTTTGAAAACATCGAGGTACATAGTATGATGTTCCGTTAATAACTGTTTCAACAATGCAGGATCTGTGTGACGCATCTTGGGAGACTGAATGATTTCAGTTATTTGTCTTAGTTTCAAATACAAGATCCACACAATATTTTTTCGGGGAACTAAATCACCAACCATTAAACCAAAGTAACGTACAAAACAGGTCATCTCTGAAGCTGACATTTTTAATTTAACACTTGAAGACTTTCGTACACAGATAAAAGGTGGTTTATTTGATTTCTCTAGCTGTCCATAGTTGAACATTTGAATTCGAAAATCTAGTATTTGTAAAGAAAAAACTTTTAAATCGAAAATAAAGTAATTTAATATTTTCGTCATTACATATGTTTGTACAACTTCTCTAGAATCGTGCATTTCATCAACTGCGACATTTTTAGTTATGTGGAAACCAGTAACATCGTGCCATACGCAACGCTCTTTGATTCCACTTTCAGATAGATTATTTAACTTCAAATCACTTTCGTAGTTATCTTCTGTTCGAAGAAGCTCAGGATCTTCTGAGCACATTTTTTTATCAATTCTTTAGAGGCTTTGCATATTCTGCATGGAAAATTGGCACTGAAGCATTCAGTAAGGCCCAAAATACTGTGCAAACCTAAATTATCACCCAAAATTAAAATTAGTTGAAAATAAATCATTTCACCATTAACAACAATACCATGTTCGCGTAAGTAATTCAATTCTTTAATCAGAACATGAAAAATTGCTTTATTGCCATAAAAATGCCTGTGATCAGATCTGAAAAGTAACACTAGAAATGTGTGTCGTAAATTTGAGGCATATTTGGGCGGTAAACATGCAATTCTAGCATAAACTGCTCCAAATTTGTTATCGCCTGCGTGTGACCCTAATGGATTACCAGATTCCCAATCATCAGAGTGGATGTAAAGAGGCAAGTAAAATTTGCTACCGGAATCTTTTTGCATTTCTTTCCAAAGTTTTCCTTGAATGATATTAGTAATCAATAAATCATCATTTAAAACGTTTTGCATATATGACTTTATTTCGTCGAGAAGATTGGGGATTTCTAAAATTACTTTTCATGTCTCTTTTAACGAAATAAACTGTCCTTCAGCATCCACAGGTTCCAATATAACTTGCCCGTCAACATTTTTTTTCTGCACTTTCAAGCCCTAGAAAGTACTTAGTCGGTGAGCTGTAAGAACTGTTTTGTTTGAAGCATTCAAACCTTTTATACTCTGAATCTAAAGTCCTGAACGGATTAGGAACGCTATCTAATATTGTGTCAATTTGTGCGGAAAGATTATCAGAATTTAAGCTCTGATAACTTACTTTCAAATATGAATTTAATTTTTGCTTGATAAATGGTTGGTATGCCTTTTCTAAAAATGCATTAATACCATCTACAACAGTTTGGACAATATTTCTAGGCACCAAAGAATTATCATACAATGATAGTGTAAACAATCTTGCCTCTAAAAATAAATCAATTTCCCCAGCTTTTTGATCGGATAGATTTTTATAGAGTGAGGATGTTGTATTTCGAGCAAAATCTTCTGCTGTATTTGCAGTTGCGCTTGCTGTATCTACGTCGGATACATAAGCATGATCGGCATTTATTTTTATAAAAATCTCTTGAGAAGCATCGTTTTCTCTATAAGCAGTATTTATGTCGATTTTTTTAACAGCATGATAGTTTATCAAATGCTTTCTAAAGGAATTCAAGTTATTGTAAACGCGTTTGCAAGTTTCGCCATTGCATTTATAAACATCGTTGTTTTGCATATTACGAAAATGTTTCAAGTGTAATAAATAGTGATTGACAGAATCGGTCGTATAAGTACACTTAAAACAAATCATTGTAATTTATTATAAAAATATTGTAGCCCAGATTTCACTTTTTAGTTGGATGAAGTTAGTAACTCAGACTTACTTTTCCAATGCGGTTATTAACTTATTGACGCTGGTATAATTTTTCATAGAATAATCTTTCATCTCATATATGAAATTATGAAGAAACGTCCAGATATGCGCGCTTTCCCTTGGATATTCAGCATTTAAAACGAAAAACGCTTTGTAACAGAGATCAATGGCTTTCAATGGACTAGGCAGTGAATAAACATGTTGATTTATCTTAACTTGACAGCTGACAATATTGTCAACTGATCCAATGAGGACAGGAATAGGTTGATTTGGTAACTTGTATCTTACAAGTGTCGACTGCCTCTCTTCGAATATTGCTGTTAATTGTTCAAGAGTCTGGAATTTGTAATTTTTTATTATTCTACAAAATGTTGAGTACCCAAATAAACTGGATTTTTAAATAAAGATATTGACTAGGAACAAATTATTTCAGAAGCAGAAACTGTACTTAAAAATTAGCAGCTAGTTTATCGCACGCAATTAACATTAAATATTCGTTACAGAAATTAAATTTTGTATAAGTTTTTCTGGCCTGTTGAAATAAGTCAGTTTCAACATAAAGAAGTAGGTATAGGGAATTAAGTAGGGCATACATGTGGGATATATTGTATTATACAAATTTATTACACACCTCTACGTGAATCAAAAAACCTCTCTGAACTTCTTCCGTAGAAGGTCTCCAATGCTCTCCAAGTTTCTTTGATTCAACGTTGCTGTTTTTCAATATGAAAGGCAGTACAAGAAATGCTAAAACGTCAATTTTTCCTGTAAAATACCATCAATTAAAAGTTAGAGACAAGTTTACAAATACAACATATTAGAATAAAGAACAATTTCCGTTACCTTCCTTGATGCAAGAGTCATTTTTCTTTAACAGATCTATAATGTGTTTTTCCTTCCGAGCTTGAGCAATAGCTATTACCTTCTGAGCCACATTTGACCATTTATTAAGCAATCCGAGGTTGTCCCCAAACGTTGTATTAAAGTCAATATCAATCTATACAATAATAATTATCATCATAATTTAATTTTTGTACATCTTCAGTTTGAAAACATCATGAATATAATTATTGAATGGCGTTTTATACCAGAGTATATCCAAACGGACGTTTGAGAGCTTTATATCTATCAAAATACTGTTCAATGGATAGAGTATTTCCTTCACGTCATCTAGCATTAACGGTTTTTATCCATCTTTCCCTTGTCTCAGTTTGATCATCGTTATGCTGCAGCCATTGCAGATCATTTATAGTTTCAGCACCTTCTATAGGCTGATTATCTACGTATGTGTAAAAAAAGAGACGGAAAAAATAAGGTCAATAAATTGATACATTTCTGTCACTCAAGTTTTTAAAATAAGTATAAATTAATGACTTCAAAATTCAAATATTAAAATATGAAATTAGGTGGTTGAGTTCGAAACTTTTTCCACTCCCTTCATTTTTTTTTTTTTTTTTTTTTTTTTTTTTTTTTTTTTTTGGTGAGGAGGAAAAATGGAAAAATCTTTTATAGACGTTGTACAGGACTCTCCTAGGACGGGTCTAGGCATACCTGTTAAAACCAAAAAACCCCCTCTCTCGAACCAATACACCACCCGCGGAACCGCCTTTCGGCTTTAAACTTCACGGGTGGTTGGTTCCATTAAAGTCGCGTACGACTCTTCCGTCATCCGTTCGCCCCGAACTTCCACCCGCGGCCACACGCCCAATAGGATAACCGACTAGCCGCGCCACCCAGGGGAGAAACAAACAGATCCCCCCCCCCCGAACGACGCGGACAGTCAAGTCTACCCGAGACGCAGGACCGCGGGTGCCGGCCCCGATGCGATTTCTACTGGCCCTCCCCGTTGTTTCGCTCCCGACGCCCATCAAGCTCTCTCGTCTTCATCACAAGTGTGACGAATGACTCGATGAGCGTCCAGAACCGTTCAGACTGGAGCATGAGGGGGACCATCGTGTCAGGAGTAAGTTCGGAACCCACCGCCTGTCCGAGGACCTCCCTAGCCACACCCCATTTTGCGCAGACGAAGAGTGCGTGCTCTGCGTTATCCACCGGGGAATCGCAGTAGCAACACGTCTCCTCGTCTCTCTTCTTAAAGCGCCTCAGGTACGCGTTAAAACAGCCATGGCCCGAGAGCGCTTGTGCCAAGTAAAAGCCGACTTCCCCGTGCTTTCTGTTCAGCCAGGTGGCGAGCTCCGGGATCAGGCGGTAGGTCCACCTCCCTGTCTGCTCACCATGCCATCTCATCTGCCATTTCTCGACGAGTCTGCGCCTTCCATCCTTGCGGATGGCCTCCTTTGCGCGAGCGATTTCCTGCAGGTCGGCGCAGGTAAGCTCCTTGCGAAGCTGAAAGGTTTCCTGCCTTTCCTCCGCCAATAAACCTATTGGCGGGACGCTCGCCAGGACCAGCACAGCGCTCGTCGAGATAGTTCTATATGCCGAAACTATTCTCAGCGCGACAAGTCTCTGCGCCGAGAACAGCTTCTTCTGGATAGCATGGTTTTGCAAGGCATTGGCCCAGACCGGAGCTGCATAAAGCAGCTTCGAATGGACCACGCTCGCCACCAATCTTCTTTTCGCTTCCCTGGGTCCACCAATGTTTGGCATAAGCCGGGCCAAGTTTGCTCCACATTGGGTGGCTTTGGCGGCTGCGATCTTTACGTGTTCGCCAAAGCTAAGCCTACGATCCAGCTGCACCCCCAGGTACTTAATGCTTGTTTTCCACTCGACTTCATGCTCTCCGAGAACGATCCTCGGGTATTGGAAGGATCTCCTGTCCGTAACGAGCAAAGCCTCGGTTTTCTCAGGGGCCATTTTAAGACCTCTGCCATCCAACCAGCGCTTCGCTCGCCACAGACTTTCATTGATCCTCAGCTCTAGGATTCCGACGTCGTCAGCGGCGCACACGACAAGTGCGTCATCCGCGAAGCCGACGATGCTCGTTCCAGCAGGCAGGTCCATGCGCAGGAAATCGTCGTACATGACGTTCCAAACGAGTGGACTCACCCGCGACCCTTGAGGGGCGCCACATGTCATCTCCTCCTTGAGAGACCATGTGTCGCCCTCATATATCACCCACCTGTCGCTCAGATAGTCATCTATCATTCGCAACAGGTAGTCTGGAACCTTTTTCCGCACCATCGCCTCGATGCAGATGTTCCATCTCGCGGTATTGAACGCATTGTGTATGTCAATGCTAATCAACGCACAGAATCCCTTACGCTTACCAGTTCCTTTTCTTGCATTTGTGGCGATGTTAACCACAGCTTGGATGGCGTCCACAGTGGACCTGCCTTTCCTGAATCCGAACTGGTTTTCCGAGAGCCCGTTCTCCCCGACCAAGAGAGCCTGAAGCCGTTGTAGAATCAACTCCTCCAGAAGCTTCCCCATCGTATCCAATAAGCATATTGGTCTATACGACGAGGCAACCCCTAGAGGTTTGTTGCCCTTCGTCAGCAGGACCAACCTCTGCTTCTTCCAATCTGCGAAGAACCCTCCCTCCCGAAGACAGGAGTTAAAGGCTTCTAGGAGGATCTCTGGGTACGCCCCGATCACCTCTTTGAGGATCTCGTTCGGCACCCCGTCGATACCCGGCGCTGTATTTGCCTTAAGCCTTCCACCCGCTCTCTTTAGTTCTTCGAGAGTGAAGAGTTCTTCGCGCCGGACCACGCAGGAACTTCGGTCCTGTCTTTGGAACGGCTCCACGTGTGGAAACAAGCTACGCACAATGTACTGGACTCGATCGGGATTATCCAGGCCCGGGGTCTTTCTTCTAGCCACCAATCTCTTGGTGACTATTTTGAAGGCGAGACCCCATGGGTTCTTCTCGACCTCACCGATCAAGTCTTTCCAGCATTGAAGTCGGCTTTTTTTTATGCCTCGCCTCAAAGCTGTTTTTGCCCCTTTCCATGCCTCGTGCAGCGTAGCATCCCCCTTTGAACGGGTGAATTTTCGCCGCGCTTCGAGGCATTCTCGACGTAGGGCTGCCAACTGGTCGTTCCACCAGTACATCGAACCCTTGGCTTGCCTGCGCTCACGGCGAGGCATCGAGTAGTCGCAAGCCGCGACCACCTTCTGCTTCACCGAGCGCACAGAAGCTTCAAACGACCCAGCAGGGCAGACCCAACCAAGCTCATCGATGAGCCTGGTTTCTTCGAGGTGTTCGCGAAGTCTTTCCCTGCTGAGTCGTTTCGTGTTCCAGGAGGGGCTCCTTCCTTCGCCGCCTCTACCCTTATTCACCGCCTGACACCGTTGTTCTAGTGTGAATTCGATGCAACGGTGGTCACACAAGGTTATTAACTCGAGGACCGACCAGTCGCTTATCCTTGAAGCGAGGCGAGGTGCGGCAATTGTGAGATCAATAATTGACCCCCCCGCTCCTCGTCTGAACGTAAATTCCCCGCCCTGATTCAAGACGATCAGTTCGTTCCTAGCGACCATCTCGCCAACCAAGATTCCCCTCCTATCTAGGCGGGCTTCACCCCACTCGGGCGACTTACTGTTGAAGTCACCCCCTATGAGGGATCGCCCGATGGCCTCACGGAGGCTTTCCTCAAGGAGGAGGATCTGGGTCTCAAAGACATCGAAGGGATCGCCGGGGGAGAAGTAGCAGCTGTACACACGCACATCCGCCACCTCCACCCAGACGAACCCTGCGTCGGTCTTCAGGAAGTCCCCGATGCCGAAATCAGGGTTACAAACAAGGATGCCGGCCCTCCTTGATGCATCCTGATACCAAGCAGAGTTATCGGACCACTTGTACTGCTCACTAATGGGCAGCACATCAGCCCCCCTCTCCCTGGCAGTCTGCATCAGGAGGTCCTGGGCATCCTTCCCCCTTCCGAGGATGAGCTGCAGGAACTTCAATTCCTGCCTCTCAACCTCCGAAGCTCTTCCCGGAAGACCGGGCAGGAGCCGCTCCCCGACACATGGGCGACATCTTTGTCGCCCCTGTCTGCGCATGACGGACACCTTGGTGGCGCCTTACAGGTCCTGGCCAAGTGTCCCGTGGCGCCGCATCTCCAACAGGCGTTTTTCCTGTCGGGGTTGCTGCAGCTCCGGGACCCGTGGCCGTATCCAAAGCACCTGAAGCAGCGGGCGACTTCCAGGTGCTCGCGAATGCGGCACTCTACCCACCCGATCCTCAACTTGCCTAGCTGAAGCAGACGCGCGGCGTCTGCCTCAGTTAGCCGGATGACTGCAGTCTTCACCCCACCAAAGCGGGTGAAGAGCCTGCAGGATCCCTCAAAAGCCGGTCTGCCCAATGCCAAGCACAGGGCAGACACAACCTCTTCTTTTTCAACGGTCTCGTCGAGGTCCCTAATTTCGAGGGACCTCGTCGAGACCAGGGCTGAAATTTGCGCCCTTTCCCCGACCGCCATGTCGAGCTCCTTTCGGAAGGCCGAAACGTCTCCCCCCTTTTTGAGGACCAGAAGGACTCCTTCCTTCCTGGTCCTCCGGATAGACAGGACCTCAAGTCCTGCCTTCCGGGGGTCGACCTTCGCCTTCATTTCCCTCAAGATGTCGGCGTAGGACTGGCCGTCCTTCGCCGACACCTTGATGGCGTCGCCCGACCTGGCGGGCGTGGAGCGCTTCGGCTTAGGAGTGGCGGTGGTCCCCTGCGCTCTTTGGGCAGGGTCCTCCGCCCTTTTCTCCTTTTTTTTTTCTTTTTTCTTTTTTTTTCTTTTTTTTGTGACCACATGCCAGTCCCCTTCTTTATTTGGGGGCTGGCTCGTGGCCACCTCGGCATAAGAGGGCGAAGAGCCACCCTTCCCCCTCTTGGGAGTTTTTTCCAGAGGGGGAGAGGGCGCAGATCTTTTTTCGCCCTTCGCCTGATTTTTTGGGGTATCTCCCAGAGACGCCGATCGTGGTCTCTGGAAGATCCCCAATTTCTTCATAGCGGGGTGAGATTCCATTTTCTTCTGGAATTTCACCCCGCTCTCCAGGAGGCACTTGTGGGTGTTGAGCATGCCGCTCAACACCTCAGTTGCCTCGTTCACCGAGTCTTTAACGAAGCCAGGGTTATTCCTCAGCATACCCTGTTGTATAACGCTGAGGGCCCTGGCTAACCTTTCCATTTTTTCATTTTGCTCCTTCAGGAGCTGAAGGACGTCTTGCCATCCCTCAGCTCCTGTAGAAGTATGTGAGTGCGCATCTGGCGCCTTCACCTCTCCATGTCCTTTATTTTTTTCAGAGTTCATATTTGTTTTCCTCGTGTCTTAAGACGGTTCGCCCATCATGGGAGCCCTACCGCAGTAGGGCTACTATCCTCGCCTGTATAGATCCCTAGTTATATGCGCCGAAACCGAGAAGCGGCTTATCGGGAGGTCGATCCTATCGGCACATTAAATGAAACTACCAAAAAAGGTTACGGGATAGGCCCGCGCCATAATGATGCTAAAGGTTTAACGTCACCCCTATCGACCGAGCGGTGCCGGGTCCGCCCCGACACCTGACCCGGACTTCAGGCTAGACGGTGAGCGATTTATCCTACGCAGCGTCGGATATAAGGAAATACTGACCAGGTAATCCTTCATTCCTGCGCCCGGACGTCCATGATTTCAACCCCGACATTGGCTCCAGACAGTAGGATCGTGAGCGGTTTTCCCAGATTAACATGTGGTTTCACGGGATCTTTGCCCTTCGCGGTTGAACACCGGAGGGACTTACGGTTACCCATATTACTTCCGCAGAGGTGAGGTACTGACATCGCGTCCTACCCTGGTCGAGAGGCTACTACTCCTCCCTTGGCTAGTCTATCGGGAATATCCACCAGGTGCCGGCCGCAGCCCCATTCACTCAGCGTCCCATTCATTCTGATGTGTGTGGGTGTCGGTGTCGTGCATGTTATTAGAGGATCATTAGTCACGTATCATTATTTACCATTATCTAATTTGTTGTTTTTTCTCGCCTTCAACATTCCTATTCTTATATATTTACGATCTTCTTTGATTCAAGTATCTTTCGTAAAAGATACCTTTGCCACAAGTTTTTCCTAAACTACTAATACTCTTTGTATAAAAAGTTTCCTCTTTTTCTACCGGAAACAATTGTGTGTCATTCATTCTCAAATTCACTAAGTTTCTTTTTCAGTTTAAGTGAAACAGAAGATTCAATTTACTTAAGGCTCTATCGGCCTTAAGGAACACATTCTCATCATGACACTCGCGCTTCGCTCTCGATTTTCTGTATGCATTTTTGTAACTTTTTAATAAATTACATGATTATTGATAAATTTTTTTTCTTCCAAATATCTCAAAAAGGAAAAACAATCGTAGACTTTACTTAAGGAAACGATTTTGCAGAACAACGCTTATTTCGTATCTAACATATTTTGGTGAAAAAAATCGAATTTTTTCAATATTAAAAATCAAAAAATTAAAATATACATCCTGTCGAGAAATTTCTCGATAAGAATGTGTAGACCTTACTTGGCCAAACAATTTTTCATCTAAAAGTTTTTTTTGTATCTCACATATTTTGTCTAAAAAATGTAATTTTTGAATTTTAATCGTATTTTTTGGAATTGAAACAAAAAATATATCTTTTATCAGAAACTGTGTGAGACAAAATTTGTAGATCTTTTTGAAACGAACAACTTTGTTTTCTTACGTTTTTTTCGTATTTCACATATTATTGTTAAAAAATTGAATTTTGGATTTTCAATGGTTTTTTTTAATTAAAAAGAAAAATATGCATCTTATGAAAAAATGGTACGATTCAAATTTGTAGGTCTTTATGCAGAAAATAATATTGTATCATAACGTTTTTTCGTATCTCGTATAATTTAACTGGAAAATGGAATTTTGATATTGACTTTTTTCGAATTTGAATATGCTGTAACATTTCTAATTTTGATTTAATCGAAAAATCTTATCAGGATAATTTGTAGAGATTTATAAGCACTATCAAAAACCAGTATTGAAATTTTTTATTTTTTCAAAAAATTATTTTCAAAAACACAAAAGTAGTGCTCAATCCCTCAATTTTGATTGGATGTGGCTGGTTAACGGACTTGTCCTTCCTTTTTCGGCTCCGATAAAGTGTACCAAAGCTCAATTCAATCTGATAATTCTGTCGAGAGTTATGCCGCACACGACCTACAGACAGACAGACAGACAGACAGACAGACAGACGGACAGACAGACAGACAGACACTTTCGTAAAAACCCTTTTTTCTGACTCAGGGGGTCTCAACACGTAAAGATTTGATGAAAATTTCGAAAGTCATTTTTCACATAAAACCAATACCTTCTCATCCATGATGAGAATGTAAAAAACCGATAGAACGCGCGTCTCTTTGAATTGTGTATTTGTCATTTGCATATTCAGGAAATAAAAATTCAATCGGATGGTGACACTTGGAATCTGCCATTTGTGCGCAATGTTTTAAATCTGCCCTTCGACATTGGTTAAATCGTTAAGTGAATAGGTTTGAATAAGACTAATTAACCTCAAATAATTCCTAATGGCAATGTACGATTCATTGATGTTCGCATGAATCGGTTGAAATTCCAAATGAAATCGAAGTCTTAAAAGGTCACTCTGAATAAGAGAAATACAATAAAAACAGAATACGAATTGTATTGTAAACGATTGTTCACTTTAAATACATTATTTTCTATCGGAAATATTGGTTTTCAAGCTGTTAATGCTGAAATTCCAGTGACAGATACGCAATTCAGAACACCTCAATTTCAATTTCTCGAATCCTCCTCAGAATTTGCCAAATTCGTTTTCACTAATTCTAATACAGGTGCTTCGTCAACAGGAACAATATAATTGTTTGGTGAACAGTTTTCACCATTATCATCTTCAAAATTATCAACAGGGGTTTTTGTCGTCTGAAGAAACTTGACATCAGCTGCACCATCAATTATGATTGGTTCTGAAATTTCTGGAGGCTGCAAACCGAGTTGCTTGTATTTGTTGCAGAATTTACTGCGATCTCCTACTAAAGGTATTAATTCTTTGACCATAGTATCGGTCAAAGAAGGAAAAGCTTCCGTGTCTATTTTGTTCTCTGCACATAGATGATTTAAATAGATTTGAACAAATGATTTGACTATAAGTTTTATTTGCAATTAAAAATAAAATATATGAAATAATATTGAGAATGAGCCTACAAAAAATGAAGGCAATACTTTTTCGTACTTCATAACCTATACAAATCTGAGGACCACTTATTATGTTCAATATTTATAAAATTTACTTACTTTCAAAACTTTCTTGTACATTTATGTCAAGGCCCCACTCGTTAAGAATATTTGAAACGAAGTCATCCATCTTTTTGAAACAAAATTAGGACACAAAAAGTGAAAGAGCGAATGAGCATCCACGAGGATCACGAAAGAGTTCGTTAGGGCACAAAAAGCGAAAGAGCGAATGAGCATCCACGAGGATCACGAAAGAGTTCGCTTTCGGATAACACAGGTCTTTTGTTTTGCGGCTACTTTCTTTGTCGATGGAAATTCTTCTGTTCACACCCAGCGTTGCCGGCACACGTGATTTACACATGAAGGTTATGTTTTCGTGACATGTGCGCGAGTTGAGCTAAACAACCAGATCGGTAAAATCTACTGATCTTTCGTTAAAGTGTACTATACTAGTATTGTAATTCAGTTCCAGTGAATGGTACTTATCATCCTGTATTTAATACATATGATAAAGGTATTTTTAACTCACAAGTGACAGAGTTAGATTTACTTTGATTTTACTATGAGATTTACGAAACGCTCAGTAATTCCGAAATTTCTTTTCAGCTATGTTAACAGTTTTTACTGTTACATTTACTTAAAATCATTTACTGTTTCTAGTTAGTAAATTTTGCCTTTCTTTTTTCTGCGTGCAGTGTAGAATTTGTATTAACAATTTTAAGCTAATTTTCATAAATAATCCTTTGTAATTTTATGCTACATATGTAATTGCATTTATATCTTCAGTCGCATTTAGACACAAATATATACTAGTTTTTTAGTTCATTTACATTAGAGTTATGTCTTAGAATTCTATTGTTATTCCTAAGGAAGTTTTTAGATAATTTACCGATGCTTTTTGTACAATTATATGCAAATTTTCTCACGATATTTTACATTTTTTTACAATTTTTACATTACCAAAGTTTATTCCAAAATAGAGCTCATATGTGCAATATTTTTTATCAGCTGTTTTAAAATTTTAGAAATAAAGATCTCTGATGAGGACTCAGATTAGTCGAAATGTTTGAAAGTATGTGACTTCCTGAGTTATCATTTCTGGACCCTAAAGCCAATTATTAACAACAACATCGTATAGAATTTTTATCTATTTTCACCCTGTAATTAGGAATGTAGATTTTCAATCTTAATTTCTTATTTCTCATTTTTTTAAATAAAATTTTTCCACTTAATTTTTTAATTGTTATCGTTGATTCACGTACTATAACATTTTTTTTAAACTATTTTATTTGAAGTAAATATTTTATATTTGTATTTTATATAAGAGAAATCGTGAAATGTAATTTCGTATGCAAATTTAGATGTAATTTTGGTTTTTTTGAATACTGAAACCTTTTATTCACAGTTTTATAATGAAATTCATATGTGACTAATATTACGTATTAGTTTTCTGAGTATTTTATTTGAACGTAATTTTTTTCAATGTTGCCTTATACCAGATTAGAAACTCTACTGTATAATTTCGATTGTATAATTAGATATAATTTATGTATTACTTAATTATATTAATATTTTATTTTTCAAACTCCAATATCATAATTTATCATTCATCAATATATAATATTCTCTATATAATTTTGTAATTGAATTCTTTGATTTGCATAGCTAACAAATATAGAAATTGATATTTCGTTTTGAAACTTTGCAAATTCATTGAGTTTAGATTTCAATAGAAAATCATTTTTTAAGTCTTTAAATTATCCTAAAATTCAAAATAAAATGTTTAGATATTCATTTTAAGTGAATGTTTTCATAAATATCAAAGAAAGAAAAGTAATATCTTAAATGATATATTTGTAGATTTTAAATTTGTCGTCTGCTTCGCGCCACTTTGACACGAAGTCGACAGAAACATAATTTGCGATCTTGGCTCAACAGACGAAAGCGTGAAATCGGAGCGAGGAAGTGGGGACACACCGACACGGCACGCTTGATTGTGTGTGCTCCCACATGGGAGCGTGGTGGGGGCCGCCAGCTCCCACGTTCTGGGATCACTGCTTCCGATCTAACTGCACTCTCAGGTACTTAATACTCTTCTTCCACACGACTTTGTGTTCCCCAAGAACAATCTTCAGGTACTGAAAGGATCTCCTGTCAGTGACCATCAAAGCTTCGGTATTTTCAGCAGCCATTTTTAGGCCTCCGCTATTCAACCAACGCTTTTCCTGCCACAGACTCTCATTGATCCTCAGCTACAGGATTCCAACGTCTTCAGCAGGGGGCATGGCAAGTGCGTCATCCGCCAAGCCGATGACGCTCGTTCGAGCAGGAAGGTCCATGTGCATGAAATCGTCATACATGACGTTCCATACGAGTGATCCTACCCACAACCTTTTTTCGCGTCATCGCCTCAATGCAGTTCTTCCATCTGGCGGTATTAAAAGCATTGCGTATGTCAATGCTAATCAACAGGATCTTCGGCCTTGTCTCTAGAATGACTCTACGTGTGGAAACAAGCTACGCATGATGTACTTGACTCGATCGGGATAGTCCAGGCCAGGGGTCTTTCTTCTAGTCATCAATCTCTTGGTAACTATTTTAAAGGCGAGACTCCATGGGACTGCGACCAATTTCCATCTCGGCGCCCGCTCTGAATCTCCCATCGATCCTGAAGACTTCGCCCAACCAAGCCCATCTATGAGCCTGGTTTCTTCAAGATGTTCTCGGAGTTTGTCTTTGCTGAGTCGTCTTGTGTTTTAGGAAGGGTTCCGTCTTTTGCCGCCCCTTCCTGAGACATATATCCTTATCCATTCATGGGAATAAGCGCATCTATAGCGTATCCCTCTTTCAGCTTGGAATACACCGGTTTATAGATAACCCTTGATGTAACTTTGAAGATTCCCGTTTATAGAGCCCCTTGCATTTTTTGATCGATTCATTGGGACACTAAAAATCTCCATGGCCTGAAGGCCGTCTGATAAGCCTCCACACCCGTCCTTTTTTGGCGTAGCCGAGAGGAGGACTGTAAGAAAGTGACAGTCCAAGGGGAGGAATGTGGATAAATTGTCCACCTGTTCGAAATCGAAACATTTGTTTGTCAATGCCTTTTGGAGATTTTAAAAGTGTTATTGGATCCTTCGGTAAATTTGCAATGTAGGTAAATCTGCTTCTTTATCTTTACCGTGATTTCGAAAATTGTCAAACGCATTGTTATTTTGTTCATTTTTCTCTAATCTAAAATCATTATCATTCATCTCTCCTTGTATTCATTCATTTCTTTTATTTTCTGCTATCATTTCTTCATCTCATTCATGATCTGTGATATCATTTTCACTTTCGCTTGAGTCATCTTTAGCAACGGTTGGCTTGTTTAGATCATTTCTGTATTCAGATTCCGATTCATCAGAAATCGACTGTTTCATTTAGGGGTTACATGGGTTTTAAAATTTGAAACATCGCAGATTCATGAAGGCAGCAGGTTAACTGTTGCTTTTCTCTCTTGCCTTTTGTATTCATCGTGGTAAAGAGGTTTTTAGAGACATTTTACTGTTGCAAACACAGAAATAATAATAATGAAACTAAGCCAGCTCATTTGGAAAATTACTCCAAAAACACTTCCTACTGGTTAAAAAATAGTTGACTTTGCAGTGAGCAGGAAACATTGCAGGCAGCGATTAATGCAAGTTTAAAAAATGAAGGGTTTGAATATTTTTTGCAATATGGACCATTTTCTACATTATAATTTGGATCAATAAATGTAAATTAAGGGTTTCATAAGTTAAAGAAATAAATGAATTATATCTAAATCTATATACGAATTGATACCTAAAATTTTTTTGTATGATGCTGATTCTACAAAACTTGACTCTTTAAACTTTTATAGAATAAAGTACTTTTAATAAAAAATTTTGAAGTACGTTACATCTTATGCATAGCAATTTCAATAAATGTATGCAAAATAAACTGTTTGCTAATTTAAGAAAGTACATAAGTTATATCGTAATTCGAGTATGCATTTACACCTCAAACTTTTCTTAGTAAGAAGCTAAGTCGACAAACCTTTACTGTAGAGTAAAATAAAATAAATAAAAGTTATTGAAATTTAACATCTTTTACATGACAATTTGGATATATAAACTACCATCGGAAATAACTGGTTAAACTGGAGTTTCGACTTTTGTTGAAGTGTCTTATTTTATGAATTAAAAAGTTGAAACTTTTCCAAAATCATAGCATGAATGTTAATAAAATGTTGCATCTAATGCGACGTCAGAAAAACCTCACAAAAACCTTATTTGAACCTAGAACTTTCGTTCCAATAGTTTAGGAAACAAACGTTATAGGATGTCTTTATTCTTGGTTTAAAGCCTTTTAGGGAAGGGTTAAAATAAGGAAAAACTAACAACAGCACTGGGTTGTCACCAGCACTAAGTAGATTCGGAGAGGAAATACAATAATATTTTTTTTTATATGTAAATTTTAAAAAACTGGAACACCTGGATTTTTTTGAAGAAAAAATTGAAAACTTTTAAAAACTGAAAAACTGAGAACTTTTGAACTTATATTGTAACTTTTTGAACTTAGAATTTTTTTAACTCAACTTATTCAACTGAAATTTTGAACTAAACTGACTTTTTTAGATGTGCAACCCGTTTTTATATAATGCTCTACTTTCCCTTTCCATAAAAAATGTTCCAACGTTACTTGAGGTTATCTTTTTGTCTTTTAATTGGTTGAGGTAAGCAAGAGCAGCAACACTCTTGATTCTCATAGGAAGATTCTGTAGCGGGCCCTGATATCTGGGTCTAGTGGGTGGTGGCAAATTTTCCTCAAGTTCATCTCTTTTCTCAGAGATGGAGACATTTGTACAATGTTCATTATAAAATATGGTTTATTTTAGAATATTGGCGTAGAAATTATTTTTAAATTTAATATTTAGAGTTTGATTACGAAAATAAAATATTTAAAAGAAAAAGAAGGATGATAGAATGATTTAATCCTATTGATTACACTACGCATTTTAATTGTTGTCTTTTTCATAGTAAAAGTGATGTAAAAAGAAATCAACATGTATCCAAGTGTAGGTTATTTACAATCTGAATCGGTTAAAGTGTCGGGTATTGAGATATTGCATCGAATTTGGCGATTATCAAATATATGTAAATATATCAGTATACATGAACGGAATTTTGACGAGTCTATTATTCACCATTTAGATTCACTGCAAAAATAAGTTCAGAGTTCTGTGAAAGTAATTTCAAGTAAATTAATATATTGCCATACAAGTCGTAGACTAGGATTTTACTTTTATAAACAGATTCATTCGAAACTTGAAGTATTTGCATCATATGATTCTAGATAATTAAATAATTAATTCGAATTACCCTTTTTTATAAAAACGGTCATTATTGCCTATAACTGGAAAAGAATAACTTCAATTATTAGATTCAATAGAAATAGACTTGAAATATAATTTTTTCTGTTAAAAAAAAGTATTATAGGAGGTCTGTCCGGAAAGTATCGGAGCTACCTTTATACCTCCGCGCCATAGTGTTTGAGCGACCTCTGCGGTGCATGAACGTCAACAGTAAAGCCTCACGAACGGAATTTGGTTCGGCGGATTTTGTGAATGTTAAAAATGACTGAAAAAAAAGACCAACGAATTTGCATCAAATTTTGTTTTCAACTCGGAAAAACGAGTTCGGAAACTATTCAGATGATGCAGAGGGCCTTTGTGAATGAGTTTATGAGCAAAACACGAATAAAAAAGTGGTATAATCGTTTCAAAGGAGGCCGCACTTCTGTTGATAGTGATTCTCGTTCTGGCCGATCTTCGACGACGAAAACATTGGATAATATTAAGCGTGTGTGACTGGAGATTGAAGCTGATCGTCGATTAACTGTTCATGAACTAGAAAATGATCTCGGAATACCGAAAACTACTGTTCGGGAAATTTTGAACAATATTATAGGAATGACTCGCGTGCTAGAGCATTCATCGAATCTTGTGCAGCAGTTTCTGAGTAAACACAGTATCGCTTGCTTCGACAACCTCCGTACAGTCCCGACATAAATCCCTGTGACTATTGGCTGTTTCCAAAACAAAAGAAACAACTCAAAGGACGGCGATTCGATGACAAAACGACGGTTGAAAATAATGCGACGAGCGTACTCAAGGCCATCCCTAAAAGTGAGTTCCAGGACTGTTTCGAGAAGCGGAAACATCGCTGGAACCGTGTTATTCAATCAAGTGGGGATCACTTTGAAGGATGCCACCCACCCGATGATGAAGAATAACGCCAGCGCGGAGATATGAAGGTAGGAACGATACTTTCCGGACAGACCTCGTATGTACGTTAATTTGTCTATATATGTAATTTGTTAAAAAAAAGAGAATAAAATTAATTTTTCAGTAGACGCGAGATTCTTATACTTATTATGATTTATTAGAATGTGACTCTGTTATTTCTGAAGAGGAAATGCATTCAAGTCCATTTATATTCACTTAGGTTTTTGTACGGGTGGCACCTGCCCTTTTCAGACGATGATGCAAGTCGTTTTCTAGTTTCTAGAAAGTCTAAACAAAATTAAACTTACTTCTCCCATTTATATCATAGTTCATACATTTGATAATACTTAATGAGCGTGACTTTTTTAGAGCAAAGTGTGATTGTAAGTGATGAGTTAAGCTTAAATATTCATTTGCTTTGGACTGCAGACGCTTTTTATATGTCTAGTAGATTTTGCAGGCGTCTAAACGAGATTTTCTTTTAGATATTTAAATGTATACATAGACACAAGTTAAATTATTCGTGAGAACAAAAAACATATGCTGGATTTTTTTAATTTTTTAATTTTTTTTTTTTTTTGGTGAGGAGGAAAAATGGCGAAATCTTTTATAGACGCTGTACAAGACTCTCCTAGGACGGGTCTAGGCCTACCTGTTAAAACCAGAAAACCCCCTCTCACGAACCAATACACCGCCCGCGGAACCGCCTTTCGGCTTTAAACATCGCGGGCAGTTGGTTCCAGCTTAAAGTCGCGTGCGACTCTTCCGTTTGTTAAACAGGTGAGCTCCTTACGGAGCTGAAAGGTCTCTTTCGTTTCCTCCGCCAATAACTCTATTGGTGGGACGCTCGCCAGGACCAGCACAGCGCTCGTAGACACAGTTCGGTATGCTGAGACAATTCTCATCACCACACCTCTCTGTGCCGAGAACAGCTTCTTCAGAATAGCATGGTTGTTAAGGCACTTGTCCAGATCCGAGCTGCATAAAGCAGCTTCTAGTTTACCACGCTCGCCACCAGCCTTCTCTTGGCTTCCCAAGGTCCACTAATGTTGGTCATGAGCCGAGTCAGGGCGGCCCCACATTGGATAGCTTTGGCAGTCGCGATCTGCAGGTGTTCGCCGTAGCTAAGCCTTCGATCCAACTGCACACCCAGGTACTTAATGCTCTTTTTCCACTTGATTTCCTGTTCCCCGAGAACGATCCTCGGGTATTTGAAGGATCTCCTGTCTGTGACCAGCAAAGCTTCGGTTTTTTCAGGGGCCATTTTCAGGCATCTGCTATCCAACGAACGCTTTGCCCGCCACAGACTACATTGATCCTAAGCTCCAGGATCTCGACGTCGTCAGCGGCGCACGCGACGACTGCGTCATCCGCGAAGCCGATGATGCTCGTTCCAGCAGGCAGGTCCATGCGCAGAAAATCGTCGTACATGACGTTCCAAACGAGTGGTCCCATCCGCGAGCCTTGAGGGGCACCACATGTCATCTCTTCCTTGAGAGACCATTTGTCCTCCTCGTATATCACCCACCTGTCGCTCAGATAGACATCTATCCTTCGCAACAGGCAGTATGGAACCTTTTTCTGCACCATCGCCTCGATGCCGATGTTCCATCTCGCGGTATTGAACGCATTGCGTATGTCAATGCTGATCAACGCGCAGAATCCCTCAATCTTACCAGTTCCTCTATTTGCTTTAGTGGCGATGTCCACCACTGCCTGGATGGCGTCAACTGTGGACCTGCCTTTCCTAAATCTAAACTGGTTTTCCGAGAGATCATTCTCGTGGACCATGTGACCCTGTAGTCTTTGTAGTATCATTTCCTCCAGAAGTTTCCCCATCGTATTCAATAAGCATATTGGTCTAGACGATGAGGCATCCCCTAGAGGTTTGTTGCCCTTCCTCAGCAGGACCAAACTCTGCTTCTTCCAGTCAGCGAAGAACTTCCCCTACCGAAGACAGGAGTTAAAGACTTATAGGAGGATCTCCCTTTATACCCCGATCACCTCTTTGAGGATCTCGTTCGGCAACCCGTCGATCCCCGGCGCTGTGTTTGCCTTGAGCCTTCCACCCGTTCTCTTTAGTTCTTCGAGAGTGAAGAGCTCCTCGCTCCGGACCACGCAGGAACTTCGGTCCTGTCTTTGGAACGGCTCTACATGCGGAAACAAGTTCCGCACGATGTACTTGACTCGATCGGCGTAATCCAGGCCGGGGTCTTTCTTCTAGTCACCAATCTCTTAGTGACTATTTTATTTTTAATCCTTTTCGACATCCCCGATCAAGTCTTTCCAGCACTAAAGTCGGCTTTTCTTTATGCTTTGCCTCAGAGCTGATTTTGCTCTTTTCCATGCCTCGCCCACTAGCCTCTTTGAGGCTTTCCTCAAGGAGGAGGATCTATGTCTTAAATATCTCAAAAAGATCGTTGGGAGAGATGTAGCAGCTGTACACACGTGCCCCCGCCAGCTCCACCCAAACGAACCCCGCGTCGGTCTCTTGGAAATCCGCGATGCTCAAATCGGGCTGCAGACAAGGATCCCAGCCCTCCTTGATGCATCCTGGTACCAAGCAGAGTTTTCGGACCATTTGTGTTGTTCACTAATGAGCAACACATCGGACATCCTCTCCCTGGCAGTCTGCATCAGAAGGTTCTGGGCTTCCTTCCCACTCCCGAGGTTGAGCAGCGCAGCAACAACCTCTTCTCTTGTGACTGTCTCGTCGAGGACCCTAACTTCAAGGGACCTCTTCGAGACCAAAGATTTAACTTCGGGCTTCTCCCCGATTGCCTGGTCGAGCGCCTTTTCGAAGGTCGATACGTCATCCCCCTTTTTGAGGACCAGGAGGATCTCCTGCCTCCTGGTTCTCCGAATGGAGAGGACCTCCGCTCCTGCATTTTTGGGGTTTACCTTCGCCTTCATAGCTTTCAGGATACCGACGTAGGACTCTCCACCCTCGCCGACACCCTGATAGCGTCACCCGATCTAGCGGCCGGAGAGCGCCTCGGCAACTTCCCCTTTGTTTTGGGTTCCTGCGCAGAGGGCACAGGAACCTCTTTCTTCTTCTCCTCTTTATTTTTTTTCTTTTTCTTCTTCTTTTCCACCTGCTGCCATTCCCCATCCTTTTTTGGGGTCTGACCTATGGTGGCGGCAGCGTAGGATGGCGATATGCCACCCTTCCTTTTCTTGGGAAGCCGATCTTCGGGGGGAGAAGGAGCAACACTCTTCTCCCTCTTTTTCAGCTTTTTTGGGGTATCTCCCAGAGACGCAGAGCGCAGTCTCCGGAAGATACCCATCTTTTTTGAGGCGGGGTGGGATTCCAGCCTTTTCTGGATTTCCACCCCGCTTTCTAGGAGGCACTTGTGGGTGTTGAGCATACTGCTCAACACCTCAGTTGCCTCATTTACCGAATCTTTTACAAAGCCAGGGTTATTCCTCAGCATACCCTGTTGGATAACGCTGAGGGCCCTGGCTAACCTTTCCATGTTTCATTTTTGCTCCTTCAGGAGCTGAAGGACGTCTTTCCATCCCTCAGCCCCTGGAGGAGTGTATGAGGGCGTATCTGGTGCCGTCACCTCTTCACCTCTTTTATGCATATTGGAATTCATATTAATGACCGTCGTGTCTTAAAACGGTTGGCCCATCATGGAAACCCTACCGCAGTAGGGCTACTATTCCCGCCTGTATAGATCCCTAGTCATGTGCGTTGAATCCAAGAAGCGGCTTATCGAATGGTCGATCCTATCGGCACATTTAATGAAGCTAGTAAAAAGGTTACGGGATAGGCCCGTGCAATAATGATGCTAAAGGTTTAACGTCACCCCTATCGACCGAGCGGTGCTGGGTCCGCCCCGACACCTGGCCCGGACTTCAGGCTAGACGGTGTCCGATGTATCCTACGCTGCGTCAGATATAAGGAAATACTGACCAGGTAATCCTTCATTCCTGCGCCCGGGCTTCCATGATTTCAACTCCGAAATTGGCTCCAGACAGTAGAAACGTGAGTGGTTTCCCAGTTTAACTTGTGGTTTCACGAGATCTTTGCCCTTCGCGGCCGAACACCGGAGGGACTTACATTTACCCATATTACTTCCACAGAGGTAAGGTACTGACATCACGTCCTACCCTGGTCGGGAGGCTAATACTCCTCCCTTGGCTAGTCTATCGGGAATATCCACCAGGTGCCGGCCGCAGCCCATTCACTCAGCAATCCATTTATGCTAGTATGTATGGGTGTCAGTATCATGCTTGTGGTTGTGATGTGACCGGGAGAGGGCATGTGGGAAGTTCAGCGTGACCACCGCATTCTCATTTGGGGCGATATCCCGATTAAGGAGCCCCCCGCATTCATTCCTGGTTCATTCGTGCGGCATCAAGGAACCTGTTCAAGGTCCCCTGATGCTTTTGCTCCACACCGCGTCCTCACGCGCTTGAAGGTTTCGGTAACCATTCCAACGCGTGCGCCGGGCAGGCCCACCGCTACGGAAAGCCTGTCTATAGGGCTCCCTTGACGGCCATCCTGACGGCGATAGCCCAGCTGCTGGCAGAGTCCTTTCGGCTACTACCGTTGGTGGGCTGCAGGATGCGTTTGCTCCGTGTGTGACCTCACGCATTCCTCTGGGCGAGACGCTGCCCTCCCGCGAAACGCGCTCTTGGGTGTTGGGTGTGTTGCTTTCAGTGTCGCTGTAAATGTCTTGTGTCATGTTGCTGTCTGTGTGCCCCATCGTCCTTTCTCATCCGGGCTTAGGACCGACAATGGCGGAGTTATATACTGGATGATCATAAGTCTCGTTAAAATAGTAGATACGAATACGACTGTGAGATTTATAGAAAAAAAATTCACTATCAATTTTACACTTGGCAGGCAGTGTAATTTTATATTCCTTCTTGAACGAAACATGAATTTTCTATTACCTATATTTACCATGAATTGTAAATGGCACGGAGATTTAGTAGAATAGAACAAACAGAGAAAATTATTTTTGATACCACTTCAGGAAATAGCTGTTGAGCGTACTAATGCATACCAATAAAACATTTGAAACATATACACAGCTTCACACAGCTCACTCAGTTCGGACATTCGCATATACACTCGGGATTCCCCATAACGAGATTCCCTGTAACGAAACCTCTCTTTAACGAGCGCGTCACGCCTCCCTATAACGAGCAGACGATCGACCCCTCTTGCCCCACTACTACGGAATGAAGCGCGCTCGAATTTGAAAAAGAAATCAATAAGTTTGATGGCTTTTATCACAAATTAATGAGAAAATTATTGGTCAATTAATGAAAAATTACTTTATCGTGTAATTTTACAGTATTTGAAATCAAAAAGTTTATATTTAATTTTTCCAGTCTGGAGATTTCAATATTTTGAAGTAAAGTCGGTTAACGAACATTAAAATTGCATAAGTTTTTTTGGAAATTTTGATATTTCACACATTACTGTAGATAACTAAAATTCTCCCCTTTTAAACAATATATATAAAAAATTTATATAATTACAATTAATCAGTATGTATAATTCTGCGCAGTTTATTATTGTGATCAATACTACTTGTGTTTCGAAACGCATTTTTTACAAATGAAAACCAACAGCAACATTTTAACATTTATAGTACTGTTTATTACATTAAAAGCTTGAATAACAATGAAATCGCGTTAGAAAAATACTTTCCATCAACACCGTGAAAAAATATGTATCGGTACATTTTTCTACTTTTGAGAAACAATATTGTACTATTGAAAGTACTCTGGCGTATGTATTGGATAGGAATTCATTCCAAATTAATCAGAACTATTCCGATTCACTCCGGTATTTGTATCCGAGCCAATGCGAATCATTCCGAACCAATCCGAAAAACATTTTGTGACTCGTCTGATGAAATATGGTATAAAAATCGATCCGACCTAATCCGCTTTAATCCGAGGCAACTATCCGAATGAATCCGAACCAATCTGAAACCAAGTTTTCAATCAAGGTCAATCCCAATAAATCCGAGTTCGGATGGATCCAAACCGAATTTTCAATCAAAATTAATCCGAATCAATCCAAAGTCGGAATGATTTGTATTAAATCTGATTGAAAATTTGGTTTGGATTAATCCGAGCTCGGATTAATTTGGATTGAAAACTTGGTTTTTGATTGGTTCGGATTTAGTCGGATTTTTGCCTCGGATTAGGTCGGATCGATTTTTTACTACTTTTCATCAGACGAGTCACAAAACGTTTTCGGATTGGTTCGGAATGATTTGCATTGGCTCGAATACAGATATCGGAATGAATCGGAATAGTTCTGATTGGCTCGGAATGAATTCCTATCCGATACTTGCGCCAGGTTACATGTTCAGTCCTTTTAATGTCGAAAACGTTTATTAAAAATAAATTACGTTCGGCTCACATTTGGACTTGTCTTAACTTCCTTGTCTTCTTCCATGTCATTGGAGTTTGAACTTTGAAGACAATCTCCATCAATTGGCAAGTCCAGTCCAGCGTAGGTGTTTAAAGGCTGATTGTCAGTCATGACTTCAAAAGCAGGCTTTTCGCCTTCGTCTTCGAGCCACTCGATAACGGTAGCTGCTGAACAAACTTCTCCGCCAGGAACGCGATTGAGCAGGGAGGTTAATTCGGTGTTGGAAGGATAATTACTAAGAGAATCGGGCAAATGATTCGGTAGAAGCTTCTTCCAAGCGTTGCGAAGAGTGCTCTGTGTCAACGCGCCCCACGATTCCCTCAAAACAAACATGCAGTTCAAAATCGACCATTTTTTAACAGATTGGACAAATTCTGCATTTGTTTTGTGATTGCGAGATAGCATTTCGTACAAGAATCCCGTTTTGTAACGATTTTTTAGCGCTGAAATGACACCCTGGTCCATCGGTTGCACCAAGCTCGTGACGTTCGGTGGAAGGTACATCACTCGGCCATTCGGCTCAATCTCGTTCAGTTCCTCCTCAGATGAATGCGTTGGAGCATTATCAAGTAACAACAGAATCCTGAAAATTATATTACGTATCATTATTTCATGTTAATTGATTTTATTATTGTCTTGTTGTTGTTTTTTATTCTAATTTTTATTTATTGTTTATAATGTAATAATCGTTGATTTCTTATTGTTTATAATTTTAAATATTAATAAGATTTTGTAATTGTCTTTCATTTTATTGTTATTTATTATTCTTGATTCTGTTATTGTTGATTATTTATTGTTTTTAATTTTATCATTGTGATTTCGTTATTGTTTTTGACTTTATCGTTATTTATTTATTCGGGTAATATTATTGTTGATTTGTTATTGTTCTTATTTTCATTACTGTGATTTTTGTAATTTAAAAAAAATTTTATTGTTGTAATTTATTCCTTTAAATTTAACTATTTTCATTTGTAATTGTGTTTTGAACTTTGTTATTGATTCTCTTACTAACTTGCATTTTATAATTACTTTGAATTATTTTTTAACTTCAATACTGTTATTTATTTTTATTCTGAATTTATTGTTTTGATTGTTCGTTTAACTAAGAATGCATATTGTAAGATGTATACTGTTTATCAGGCTTAGTTTTCCTGACGTTCATCAAAAAGACGTTTTTGAACCAATGCCTATAGGTCTCTTTCGACATTCACGCTTTTTTTGGTTAATGTAATCAATAGGGAGCTCTCGATTTCCAAGGGAATGGAAGCATCTTGGCTTTTTCGCTTTGCCGATTATCATCAAGGGGATTGCGTGAGTTCCAGTTGCTGAAAATATTAAAAAATACACCTGATATAAGCATATATATTTTTATTATTATATTATTATAGTTTTAGTATTTTGAGTACATACCGTCAAATAAGTTAATTCCATGATAATTACTCACAGAAATCTTTTTTATACGTTTTTAACTATGTAAATAAATTATTCATGTAGCCTCACTGACAGACTGACTGCGCGCATTATATAATGCGCATAACAGCGCGTGGCAACAAGTAGGATATGGAGGGGATCCCTCTCGCGCTCGTTACAGAGAGGTCTCCGATGCTCGAGCTTCTCGTTACAGGGAATCTCGAGTGTACATTCCAGAAACTCATACTTACGTACTGCGCATGCGCAGTTTTCCCCCGTGAATAATTAATAACTTTTTATTGAGGAATTCCCGAATATGCAAATGCACTGTACACATCAATAGACGAATATTTGTGAAAGTTTGCATAAACTTTTTCTTACACGAAAAAAAGATACAATCATGTTGTGCTCTCATATATCAATCACGTGCCCTTATTCACATCGTCAATAAAAAAATACCATATACCATCGTTATGACCATCATGTATGAGCCCTCAAAATGTGAAGGCTGTGTGCGTCTTCAATGCGACTCACGACTAGGTAATTTTCAAATTTTGAAAATTTGTTGTATTGTATATTTAAGAATCATTTTTTGAATATCTTATCATCGAAATTAATGTGCGTAATGAACTTCAACACCCAGTAGATTCAGAAATAACCTTCTTCGGAAAGTAAAACTTGGACTTCGACGCTAGAGAACAAACAGGTACCTGGGATATGGTTAAGTTTAAATGCAAATTTAACATAAATTCCACGCTGTCCGACTAGAAAAAATAATCAATTAAATTAATAAATAGACAAGTAACAATAGAAAACAAACATATTTTGCAATTGGAAAATTATTATTGATAGTTAGTTAATTATATAACATAGAAAACATACACTTTCTGTACAAAATAAAAAGAATAAAAAATGAGTATTTAGATAGATAGAAATATCGAAATAGTACCAAAATTGAAATCAATGAATAAGAGATCAGATAGCGCAACAATAGGTTGTCTGCTGGCTTTTAGGCATGGTTAGTGCTCGTATGGGAGTCCCTACCAATATTTTAATTGTATTTTATTTCTTTTTCGCTCACAACAACAATTCAAAACGCTTTATATTTTTATTTTCCTTCTTTCCTCAAAATGCATGGAAGGTCAAAAGAGCATTTTTTTCGAGAACCAAACATGTTAGAAATATGAGGAAAAGCCGTGCAGCGAAGCGCGCACAATTTCAACCGAGTAAAATGGAGGAATATAAATTATTCAATAAAATTGTAGTGTTTTCGAGAATAACTACATTTAATAGTTTCGTTTGTCACAAGATTAACGTCTCATCTCTCCAGATTCCTACATAGCAGTTTCTTTGATGTCGAATTTTTTCAGGACATCGAAATTGCCTGTAAAACCTTAATTCCTTAAAAGCAGGGTTGCTTTGAAGCCTTTTGGGCCATCGCAGTTATTACAACTTGCACAATTTCTACACTACATAAGAAGTAAGACTGCTTTGTACTCGAAAGAGGCATCACAGAACTACTTTTTATCTTGCCATACCTAATCTGATAAGATATTTACTTTGAAGCCTTTTCTTTAAGGAAAATCATGAATTATTGTCGAGTTTTCCATTTTTGCCTAGATATTCGATCTGAAGGGAAGAGAAGTTTTCGTGAGTTTGTTCGTGCTTAGGAAAATATCGTTACAGAAATAAGTGATGACAAACGATCAGGATAATTACCTCAATATCGTTTAAAATTACGCTGGTCAAGACATATTTCTGTGCGATTGAATGTGATAAAGTCATAATCTTCGTCTAACACTGCTTTTCAAATATAGTGACGTCTGGTGATTTTATGGGCAATTGAAACTTTGGGCAATTAAAACTATCGTACAATGTATACCTACCGCTAATTACTCGGTAATCAAACACTTCACAAATTTTTTGTATCAGAATTTTTTACTCCGTTTCTTTGGAATTCAAAAATATAAATATGTAGCTTTAGTACCGGGACACACTGTATAGAAGTTTGGAACGTCTAACACCCAACCTTGTGACAAATTACCAGATGAAATATTAGCAAGAAAGTTTTTTTACGAGACGGAATTCATCACTAAATCCGATAAAGGAAGAGAATGGTAGCAATAAACAATACCTCCATAAACCGAAGGACTCGTACTGGAGTTCAGGATAAAATTTACCAATATGAAACCCTTAAGGCCGATCAACATTTAATGACTTTTAGGTTAACAAAAAATTATCATTCTCGTCAACTGTTATTATTGATAACTTTTACATTTTCATTAATTTCTGCTAAATAAAGCAACAGAGATACCTTATTGTATTTTTTTGCGTTTCGCATTTTTCCAGAAATATAATTCATAAATTAAGAAAGTTATCTTGCATGAACAAATTAATATCAATATGATTTAATCACGTGGCCTGATTAAAACATTACCTCAAACACCTAAGTAGAAACATGTCATTGCAGCCGTAAAAACATAAATTTCCAACTGTATAAATGTTCTGTATAAATATTCTAGTAGATAAGTGGGGTAAAGATGATGTTTAACGGAAAGAATAGATGGGGGAACAAACTTCAGAAAAAATTAAATGTATCAAATACTGCTCATATGTCAATACTACTTCAGCGCCTCCGCCGATGAAAAAATAGGTTGGTCCAGTATGACGGCCTTCTCGAACACTGAAACTTTTGTCTGAAACATTTTTGGATATGATCAATAGTTTTAGTGATATCGCTCTGTAACACATTATATACACCGTATATATACGGCGAGGCACATATATATATATGGGTCCTTTCATGGGAGATTTAGTCAAAATTTTTTTTTCGACGAAATATTTTTTTTGCCTTCTTACTTCGAAAATAATCGACACGTTTTTTTTTCAATGTGATACTTCAAAATTTCGAGACATAATTTTTTTAAGTTTGTTACTCGGAAAATTTTTTTTTTTCTAACAGCTCACTGTAAAAGCAGTTTTGAATATAAAATGTAACCCTTGCACTTGAAATGTGCGAAAGAGTACAAACTTTCAAAAAGTTATAGCACACATTTCGTTGTTTTTTATGTAATAGCAATATAGTACATTTTTATAAACAATTGAATTTTTTTAAAATTTGGAACTCATTTTTTTCTGATTTTTTTCTTTCTAAATCTTTGTTGAAGTTTTTTCAATATACAAGCCAAATTTTGGAATGGAAAAATGAAAACTGTAGGTGTAATTAATTTATAAAATCTGTCCCGTCCATTGCAGCGGTTCACTGCCACACGTGCTTCGAGTCCGAGCATGCCTAAACAAGCTTAAGCGTAGTCCCAAATTAAAACAAAATTCAATTGTTTAAAAAAATGTTCTATATTGTTATTACAAAAAAAACAACGAAATGTGTGCTATAACTTTTTTGAAAGCTTGTACTCTTTCGCGCATTTCAAGTGCAAGGGTTACATTTTATATACAAAACTGCTTTTACAGTGAGCTGTTAGAAAAAAAAAATTTTCCCGAGTGCCAAACTTAAAAAAATTATATCTCGAAATTTTGAAGTATCACATTGAAAAAAAAACGTGTCGATTATTTTCGAAGTAAGAAAGCAAAAAAAAAATATTTGGTCGAAAAAAAAATTTTAACTGTAAATCTCCCATGAAATGGCCCATATATACATATATTTTTTTCATGATTTTCAATGCAAGTTTATTAATACAAATATCAAACATTAATCACTTATGTATTGACCATTTTGTTTGATCACCTTTTGCCATATTTCAGACAGCTTCATAATTCTGCTTTCGTAGAAAGTTTAATTCTTAGAGGCAAAAAGCTGAATAAACTCATTTTTGACAGCCTCATTTGAATCGAATGTTCTTCTATTCAAATGGTTTTGAAGTGAACGAAATAAATGATAATCGGACGATGTAAAGTCAGTACTAGTGACCAAAGATGTATGTGGTCTAGCGTTATCTTGATGGAAGATGACGCCTTTACGACTTGCCAGTTATGGCCGCTTTTCCTTGATTTCTTAGTCCAATTTCATTAGCTGGCCACAGCAGACATTCGAATTGATAGCTTGGTTCCTTGGGAGCAGCTCAAAATAAAAAATACTTTTGAAATCCCACCAACCACTCAGCATAACCTTCTTTTGATGAATATCGGCTTTTGATGTTTATTGTGCAGGCTCATCTCGCTTGCTACATGATGTTTTTCGCACGAGGTTATTCTAAACAACCCATTTTTCATCGCGCGTTATGATTCGCTCTAAAAATGGATCGGTTTCGTTACGTTTCAGCAGTGAATCACAAATGGGAATTCGTTTGGTGAGTTGAATTTCGTTCAATTCGTGAGGAACCCGAATATCGAGCTTATTAATGTAACCAAGTTGTTCTAAATGTCTTTCAACGCACGCATGTAATATGTTTAACTTCTCTGCGATCTCTTGTATCGTAATGCGCTGGTTTTTTTCTATCATTACTTTTATTTTGTTGTCAACTTCAATTGGCATTCAGAGCGTGGTGCATCTTCGAGGTCAAAATCTCCGGAACGAAAACGAGCAAACCAATTCTGGCACTGGCATTTCATATTAAATGTGCGATTTTTAACGGAATTCATTGTCTTTCCAAACCATTTCTCTCAACTCTTCAGTTTAGTAAGTTTGAGAAAAAGGGTCACATTACATCCATTTCGACATTCGAGTGAGTAAGTCTATGTCTGAAAATTAGGAATTTTTTTATCTTCACATCGCAGTCATCTTATTCATCCCGAAGTGTCTCTCAACATCTGTGGCGTAACACGCAGAAATCGACCTTATAGCACCAAAAGTTAAACACGAGGTTTGTAATGATTCTAAAGAGCGAAAGCATGCCAGATGGAATGAGCCTATTCTCAAATTTTTGCGACCAGAATTGAACGAAATACTTGTATAACGCGTTATATCTTACGTTTATTCAACACGAGTTTAGAACGAGGGGAAACAGTCTGCCCTCTCCTTGTAATGATGGATGCCGACCAGCGGACTTGGGTCCGCATAGCTGGCAGAAGGTGATAATTGATAATTCATTTTTGGATTATTCGGGGGAAAATTAAGCCAATTTTCCCAAGCTCGTTTGGGTTTTTTATTTAGCCGTAGCTCAACTGGAGTGAACTCTGTGGTCTCATGGTAAGTCTCATTCATACAACTTTCAATAATCTTAACCCAGCTCCACCACGATCCATGATTCTCTCCAATGAGAGATCTAAAAAATCTAGACAATTCCCTGTGGATTCATTCCACTATATTACTCTGGGGATGCCTTATTGAAGAAAACACGGGTTGTATTTCTTGTTCTTTTAGAAATTCTGACCACACGGGAGACGTATATATATATATTTTGCAAAATGGTCCTTTTTAAATTTATTTATGACGGCTTTCGTATTAGCTCGTCTCAGTGGGTAGAAAACCACGTATTTGGAGAAGGCATCGATTGTGGACAAAATATATTTGAATCTACCTTTTGATGCGGGTAATGGCCCATAGAAATCTATTGATAAAATTTAATTTGGCCTATCAGGTAAATAATTTTTCATTTCAGAGAAACAAGTCTGATTGGTGACTTTGTTTCTGTGGCAGGAGTCACAGCTCGCTAGGCGTCGCCTGACTATTTTCGCCAATTTAGGGTAATAGAAAAAATCATTCAGCATGTTAATGATCTGTAAGGGCCCAATATGGGCATAAACTTCATTTACCAGCGCAGTATTCTATCGAGATGTCGTAATCTTGGATAGCCATCGTCCACCTGGTTAATCTTCCACTTAGAAATTTGCACGTTTCCAGGAACGTCAACGCCTTGTGATCGGTCTTGATTATGATTTTTTCACCCATTATGTACGACCGGAATTTGTGCAGGGCCCAAACTATCGCCAACAGCTCCTTTTCCGTCGTATAGTAAGCCAGTTCAGCGTCCTTTAATGTCCGGATGGCATAAATAATGGGGCAAGGATTTCCATCTTCGTCGAGCTGGAACAAAACGGCACCCAATGCCACGTCACTGGCATCAGTTTGCAAATAAAATGGTCTTTTAATTCCTGGGTAATTTAATAAGACAGAGCTACTAGCCAATAATTTTATTTCGTTGAAAGTTCTTTCGAGGTCGTCATTCCATGACCATTTTACTCCTTTCTTTAATAATTCCAGAAGGGGAATAATTTTCGCAGCATGATTTTTTGAGAATTTAGTATAGAAATTTATTAGGCCCAAAAATCCACGTAATTCTTTTAAATTTCGTAGTCTTGAAAAATTCTGTATAGTTTCTATTTTTTCGGCATCTGGTTTTATTTCAGTAGACGTCAAAATATGTCCCAGGAATTTAACTTCTGATCTAAAAAAATGAGACTTTTCCTGATTAATTGTCAAATTGTTTTCCATTAATCTATGCAAAAGTAGCTCCAAATGCAGCAAATGTTGTTGTACGTTTTCCGAGGCACAGAAAATGTCGTCGATGAAGGTTAAATAAAAATTCCCTAGACCGTTGAGGACAAAATCTAGGGCTCTGACCAGTGCTGCTGTGCTAGTTTTTAAGCCGAAGGGCGTTACGCAAAATTCATAACATTTACCTTCGTGTAAAAATGCCGTATATTTTTTTGATTCCTCGGCTAGTGGAATTTGCCAAAAACTACTGGTCAGATCCATCGTTGACATAATTTTACTGCCGCCACATCTCTGAAAAGGTACTTCTGTTGGTTCCGCACATTCGTAATCATTTATCATTATTTCGTTTAACTTACGAGCATCTAGGCATATCCTAACACTTCCATCTTTTTTCAAACTGGTCACCAGTGGGTTTATATATGGGCTGTTTGATCTTCGAATTATCCCTAGTTCCAATAAATTGTTTAATTCGGCAGTGACCAATTCTCTCAATCTCATTGGGATTGGATAAGTCTTAATCATGAAAGGTTTATCATCTTTTATTTTGAGCTCGTGTTCGTATATTGAGATCCGTCCGGGTTTCTTTGAAAATATGTCTTTATATTTTTCAAAACCTCCCAGAACTTTTTCTTCTCTTCGCCGTTGAGGAGTTCACATTTTGCCACTTTTTCTTCGATTTCAGCGTCGGTATGCAGTATTTCTCTTCAATTCCATCGTATTTTTTCACGTTGCAAAATTCTTCATATTTCTCTGGGTAGTTGACATTATTTGCACAGTCCTGTGGATTAATATTCATTAATTCATCATTAGGCTCTATATTCATTTCATGGATTACCCGAATACATTTTTCTTCATCATTAATAAATTCAATTTTCAATTCTTTATCTTCATTTCGTAGTATTACATAATTTTCTTCTATATTGATCCTTCCTTGCAACTTCTTAAGCACATCTATTCCCAGAATACAATTTTTATTCAATTTAGGAATAATTATAAACACGCAAGAATACATCTCATTTATATTTAAATCTGCATATATTTGATGCTTTAACTTCATAGGTTTAACACCTGTGGCACCTATGACGCTTGTGCCGACGATTGGCAAAATTTTACAATTTATCAACTTATTTTTATTGTTTTCAAAGAAGTGTTCCGAAATACATGTTACTTCGCTGCCTGTGTCGATGAGTGCCTCTGTTTTAACGCCCTGAATTTTTACAAAAATGTTCGGGCATTTATCGACACTTTCAACAATTTCGCAATTTTCATATTCTAATAAATCTTTTCTCACATCTAAATCTAGAGGTCTTTCTATAATATTAGACCCTGGGATTGCCTCTAATATATTAACATTTGACTGCCCAGGGCTATCTAGTTTCCCTGGTTATTAGTTGTTTCAACATTATTTGGAAGATTCGAAATTTCCGGTTCGCAATTGTCTAATACATTTGAATTTTCGTTGCTACGTCCTTGTATTATACTTGGCTTGTCAGCAACCACCCGCACCTTTCGCATTCCCTCCTTTAAGTTCCCGTCTTGAGATCGTCCAGACTCATAGGCGCCCGTATTCGGGGGACTCATATTTTCGCGTCGGTGATATACACCGTTCTGGACAAATCCGTTGCCACTTGGCCTAGAATTATAACTTCTATCTTGCACATTACGCCTATTATTATCATGGGCCCGGTTTGTGCCAGGACGGCTCATGGGAGCATTATTGTGCCCTTCGAAACGAGCCATGTTATTAGACGAAGCAAAATTATTGTTTCTATAATTATTGCTGGCAAAACCGTGCCTAGGATTATAATCAAAATTTCTATTTTGTTGGGTAAAATTACCTGTTGCTCCAAAATTATTTCTGCCTGTATTTGGGGCAAAATTACCACTTCTAAAATTACTTTGATTTGAAAACGACGTCTCTCCGTACACGTTTGGATGAGACCTTTGATTTTGACCCAAATAGTGGCCATTATTTCCAGAATTTCTGTTAGAAGGGCCTGCTTGATCAAATGCGTCAAGCAGTTCTATTAAATTTTCGAAAGTTTTAACATTTCTGATAATAATGGCCGTTCTGACATCATCATTGAAATGCCTAGATAATTTCGACACAATTTCATTTTCAGAGGGTGGTGGGATCAAGTCTTTAGCGTTATTTATCATTTTTATAGCGTACTCAGCTCTAGATAAATTGTTATTGGGAATGAATCTTCCAAATTGCAACTCTGAGCTAATTTGGAAGCACACATTTTCGTTCCAATATTTTTTTATAAACTTATCTCTGAAAGTTTTAATGTTTTCATTATTCTGAGAGACTAGTTCCCACCATTTTCTCGCAATACCTTCTAAACAGGCGTAAATTATATAATTAAAATCATTTGTGCTTATATCAATAGCGCTAATGTAACGCTCAAAATCTTTTAAAAATCGCATAGGCCTTTCGCGTTTATGCCCTGGAAATTTAGGCATGGGGTAATTGTTTAACCATGGTGAGACTGCCGAAGAACTACCCAGGTTTCTCTGCAATCTATTTTCTAAAACAAACTGGTGGTCGTCCAGGTGTTTAATCCTTTTTTCGTGTACCATTTTCTTCGCGATTAAATCTCCACTTAGACAGTGAAGTTCTTCAGAAGTCTCACCCAGTGTGTTCACTTTTGCCTCTCCTTGTTTTATGTTTTTTTCTAATTCTATATTTTTGTATTTGCACTCTGCTTTGTGCATTCGTTTGGAACTATCCATTCTATCTACAATTAATCCCGTAAATTCATTAAATTTCTTCGCCGTATCCTGTTTTAATTCTGCTATCTTTTTCGAATTTTTCTTAACAGTGTTAATAACTTTAGCCTGGTTATTTGCCACGCTTTTCATTTTAACGCCGATAGATTTTAGCTTTAACAACATTTGGTCTAGTTCGTCGATATCCTGCTCATCTGAATCTACAATTTCATCAACTCGCAAAGAGGAACAAAGAGATACAGTATCTATTGATTCGTGCGATGTGTTTCTTTCATTGATAGATAAATCTAATGCCTCATTTTGGCCATTCGAAACATTACAATTTCCTGCTAACAACTGGGTCGTATTCCTTAACAATTCGCCCATATTAAAGCTACTAGCCATCATTGATTGCAATTGTTTAAGAATTCTCCTATTTTCCTCGCTAGGATTGGCCATTTTGAAATTAAAATTATTAATAAAAAAAACCTAAAATTGGTTGCCAAATTGTTATATTATTAAATAAAACAATTCACTATAATGGCACACAAAAGAAAACTTCATACAGTGTCAATGTATTGTCCTGGTTTTGAACAGCTCATCTAACACTGAAGTAACTCATTGAAACAAATCAACACTCCAACAAAAGAAAATATTTATAAATTAAATTAAAGTAAAATTCTCATTTCAGAGTTACAAAAATCAGAATTAATTAAAATCAATTTCAGATTTTTTTCAAATTGATAAGTTTATTAATAAAATAATAAAAAAATATCCCTGTACCATTAAACATTAATAATAAATTAATGGATATCAAAAGAAAAACTATTAATTAAAATTTTTATTCCTTGTCAGATTTTTTTACATTCTCATCATGGATGAGAAGGTATTGGTTTTATGTGAAAAATGACTTTCGAAATTTTCATCAAATCTTTACGTTTTGAGACCCCTTGAGTCAGAAAAAATGGTTTTTACGAAAGTGTCTGCCTGTCTGTCTGTCCGTCTGTCTGTCTGTCTGTCTGTCTGTCTGTCTGTCTGTCTGTAGGTCGTGTGCGGCATAACTCTCGATAGAATTATCAGATTGAATTGAGCTTTGGTACACTTTATCGGAGCCGAATAAGTAAGGACAAGTTCGTTAACCAGCCACATCCAATCAAAATTGAGGGGTTGAGCACTACTTTTGTGTTTTTGAAAAAATCAAAAATTTCAATACTGGTTTTAGATAGTGCTCATAAATGTCTAAAAATTATCCTGATAACATTTTTTGATTAAATCAAAATTAGAAATGTTACAGCATATTCAAATTCGAAAAAAGTCAATATCAAAATTCCATTTTCCAATTAAATTATACGAGATACGAAAAAACGTTATTATACAATATTATTGAATAAATAAAGACCTACACATTTGAATCGTACCATTTTTTCATAAAATGCATATTTTTCTTTTTAATTAAAAAAAAACCATTGAAAATCCAAAATTCAATTTTTTAACAATAATATGTGAAATACGAAAAAAACGTAAGAATACAAAGTTGTTCGTTTCAAAAAGATCTACAAATTTTGTCTCACACAGTTTCTGATAAAAGATATATTTTTTGTTTCAATTCCAAAAAATACGATTAAAATTCAAAAATTACATTTTTTAGACAAAATATGTGAGATACAAAAAAAACTTTGAGATGAAAAATTGTTTGGCTAAATAAGGTCTACACATTCTTATCGAGAAATTTCTCGACAGGATGTATATTTTAATTTTTTGATTTTTAATATTGAAAAAATTCGATTTGTTTCACCAAAATATGTGAGATACGAAATAAGCGTTGTTCTGCAAAATCGTTTCCTTAAATAAAGTCTACGATTGTTTTTCCTTTTTGAGATATTTGGAACAAAATAAATTTATCAATAATCATGTAATTTATTAAAAAGTTACAAAAATGCATACAGAAAATCGAGCGCGAAGCGCGAGTGTCATGATGAGAATGCGTTCCTTAAGGCCGATAGAGCCTTAAGTAAATTGAATTTCCTGTTTCACTTAAATGCGCCAGTTGAAACATTTCGACCTTTTCGATCTTTAATTTATCAATTTTTAATGAAAGCGAATGTTTTCGCGATCATGACGATATTTTTTAAATTTCAAATGGTCGCATATTTCGTCTGGTGGAGGCGTTCAAAAATTGATATGCGCTGGAAAGAGAAATCATACCACGCGGTAACTGAGAGAACGCTTTTCCCCCATTTCACCTCCCGCTGGCGCGTGCTACCTGCGTAGGCGAGGGCTCCTATTGGACAGCAGTAAAGGACGGTTTGAACGTTGTGTAAAGATTTTAATAGCAAAGAAAAAATTCTAAAAAAAAGATTGGATGCATTGCTAATGGGCAACTAAAGGGTTTCCCAATAAGGGTGATATGTTTTGAAATTGAAAAAAAACACTGAATATTCATTCGGAATTGATCGAAATCTTTTTTATTATATTGGATATTCTATGCCATTTATGATTTAAACAATATATCGGCCAAATGTCCCCCGAGACTTGAGCCAAAAATGCGCCTCATCAGAAAAGATGATTTTTTGATGAAAATTGGGATCATTTTCAATTGATTCCAGAGCCCAATCCGCGAACTCCCGACGCAAACGATGGTCATAAGGCTTCAGTTCTTGGGCCAGAATCATCTTATAGGGATGCAGGCCAAGATCCAATCTCAAAATACGCCAGGTAGTCATCCTGGACAGGCCCAATTCCTGAGATCGGCGTGGCACGGACAATTCACGGTTTTCCTCGATACTGGCCTGTACGGCGGCTATATTCTGTGTAGAACGTGCGGTACGCATACGATTTTTAGGCTTAGTATCCAATAGAGTAAATTCACTCTCCAACTTATCGATTATTCGACGAATTGAGGGCGCGGATTGAGCAGAATGACGACCATATTTTGCACGATATGCTCTTTGAACACCGACAAAACTTCTCGAATTTTGATAAAATAATTGGACAATTTCCAAACGTTGTGGAAGCGTGAAACTACTCATGATTAAATGGCAAACCTTACTGATGACAACTGACAGCAGACGTCAAAAATTTCAGTTCAAATGAGCCCGATAGAGACATTCAAAATCATATCACCCCTATTGGGAAACCCTTTATAAGTTTTAAAATGAGATATATATAAAAAAAACGTTAAAATAATATGCAATAAAAATAATCAATGGTCACACATTGTTAAATTATTTATAAATTTGACATTTTGCTTATAATCTGGAGAGTCTTTACATTTTCAATTAATCAACATTAATTCATTATTAGTAAGTGACATATATTTATAATTATAATTATTCGTAATATTTAATACTAATAGTGTTTACGATATATTGATAATTATCTTTATTTATAATATTAAAGATTCATACTATTTACAATGCGATAGTGATTATACTCATTGATTTCAAATTCAATAATAATTATATTTCCTCATTTACAATATAATAATAACTATATTTATTTATAACAATGATATTCGTTCATTTATTTATATATTACATTTTATGTCTATCTGGTAACGCGATGAGATTTTCATTGATGACGTAATTTTATTACCTATTTATTCATTCATTCATTTGTTTATTTAGTTATTTTATTTAATTATTAATTAAAATTCCTATTCATGCAAATAAATAAATAATCCTGTGATAAATAATGTAAATAATAAAAAAAAATATGAAGTAACAGTGTGGGACGCCCACCCATCCAGCGAACCATACCGCAAGCTGCTTGACCTGAGTGATCGGTCGAGTGAGAGCAAGCACAGGTTATAGTCCGGGAGCCCGTTGCACTTTTACTTTAATCATTTTAGCAAAGCTCTTATTAACATATATGGTAGATCCTACCGTGGTAGTAAGTGAAACGACCGTCAGCTGGTAAGTTAGTGGTGGATATGTTCACAGGGTAGCTACCCCTATGTAATTTTTTTTTTAAAATAAAATCATCTTAGCAAAGCTGAAATGAAAATATATGATAAATTGTAGTGTACATAGAACAAAAAAAACAGTCAGCTGATTATTCAGTGAGACCAAGGTCGTCAGCTGCCCGGGCGAAGGTGTAAAGAATTTTTTTTTTTCAACTCATCTTAGCAAAGCTGAAATGAATTTATATGGTTAATTATAATGTATATAAAACAAAAAAAAACAGTCAGCTGGCCATTCAGTGGGTGAAAGTACGTCAGCTGATACGATAAACTTCGCTATCAGTGCGAACATGGCAGCGGCGTCGCGTTGCTTTTATCGCACCAGCTGACGGACTTTCCCCCACTGAATGGCCAGCTGACTGTTTTTTATGTTTTATATACATCATAATTTATCATATAACTTCATTTCAGCTTTCCTATTATTGTTTAAAATGAATTATTTATGCACAAAAATAGAGAAAGGGTTCAGATATTTTATTTTATTCATTTTTCGGGATGAATGTTGACGGAAGTGTTGATTTTACACAAAAAAAAACGTAATTTATGTAAGTATAGCAACAATATCAAATAGAGATAGACATTTTCAGTCCTAGGAACTTTTTACTCATTCATCGCTATCGGTTTCACTGGATGAACTTAGATCGGTAGATTCGCCGTCGCTATCGTTTTTATGGAAGGATATTGAATCCGTTTCAACATTATCGATCTCTTCTTCCTCGTTGTTCTCTAAAAATTATTTATTATAAACATTATAATTAATCAACTTTTATGTAATTTTATACGCAAATTATAAGAATTTATATCACACCATTAATGTCAGTAATCTCTTGATTGAGCTCGATGTCATTGATTGAATCGGGAAGTTGCTCGCCATCGAACCAATGAAAAACGAATTTTGAGTCAACTTCTTTCCAGCCACATTCTTCCGGTAATTTTATTGATGGAATTTTACTATGAGCGTGTACCCAAATATCAGCAATGTAACATGTTCTTAATAAATGCTGCCTTAATTCTCTCTGGCACGGTGGTAAGGATGCTGCGTCGACACAATTTATCTTCAGTAGATTAATCAAAGATTTATTTTCAGTTGGTTTATATTTTTTTTTAAATAAGGCAGTTCTGGCTTCATTCACACTCTGCATTCTTTTTAAACCATACATCTCGCATACAAATTCTTCTATAATTAAAAATGTGCTATCTGATTTTTCCACACTACAGACATTCTTGAATGCTTCTATATATTTTTTGTTTTTAATTAATAATTGGTAGGGACGCAGCTTGGATTTACGGAAAAATGTAGGATTGTAGTCACAGCCTGTAATTAATATATACAATTTATTACAGAAATAGTGTTGATATAAAATTTACTATATAATAATATATTTATTAATATACCCGTCAGAGCGTGAAAACCTGCCAATGCAATGCTCAAATTTTCACCCAAAACTCCATACAATTTTCTGACGTCAATACATCGACGATGGTTTCCTACGCAGCAGTCCAAGGTGATTGTAACGTTTTTATTCAATTTTGCCATGTTCGCCAGCATTATTATCAGCACATTGGTATCTGAACATCTAATTGTTATATCTTTACCAGCATCTACTTTACAAGCGTGATAAACAATCCTAGTATCAACTTCTTCATGTACCGGACAGGATAAGTCATTTTCGACTGTTCCAATAACGTGCGTATCTACTACTTCATATTTGTAACAAACATCATAGCTAACGTATAGTTTCTTATTACCTAATAATTCTGCTAAGTGATCATTTCCCCAGTCTTGAATAAAAAAATTAATCAGAGCTTCCTTGAAACTAATATTTTTTAATTCGTTGGCAAAGTCAGATGGACGTACTTGCTCTGGTCCACGAATTGGTTTGGTAATTTGTTACGTATTTCTCTGGAAACAACGCTAGACATTCAGAAAGTATTGTCTTATCCTCTGACTCCTGTGCCGATGTCTATGTGTCATTTAGATGGCAGTATATGTAAGACTGACAAAGCTTCATTGCTAAAGATTTTAGAGAAGCAGAGACAAAGTAATGTACCGCAGAATTGTGATGTTACTATTTTGGATGGGTGTTTCGTGCTTCATTTGCTCAAAGATATGCCAGCTAATTTTGGCAATGTATCAAAGAAATTTCTTTAATCAGTATTGCATAATAACGCTTCTACTGTAATACTTGCATTCGATCTTTATAAATTTCCATCAATTAAAGATCATGAACATGATGTGAGAGGATTATATAATAATCCTTTTTGTATTCGTGGACCAGAGCAAGTACGTCCATCTGACTTTGCCAACGAATTAAAAAATATTAGATTCAAAGAAGCTCTGATTAATTTTTTTATTCAAGTCTGGGGAAATGATCACTTAGCAGAATTATTAGGTAATAAGAAACTATACGTTAGTCATGATGTTTGTTACAAATATGAAGTAGTAGATACGCACGTTATTGGAGCAGTCGAAAAATGACTTATCCTGTCCGGTACATGAAGAAGCTGATACTAAGATTGTATATCACGCTTGTAAAGTAGATGCTGGTAAAGATATAACAATTAGATGTTCAGATACCAATGTGCTGATAATAATGCTGGCGAACATGGCAAGATTGAATGAAAACGTTACAATCACCTTGGACTGCGGCGTAGGAAACCATTGTCGATGTATTGACGTCAGCAAATTGTATGGAGTTTTGGGTGAAAATTTGAGCATTGCATTGGCAGGTTTTCACGCTCTAACAGGTATATTAATAAATATATTATTATATAGTAAATTTTATGTCAACACTATTTCTGTAATAAATTGTATATATTAATTACAGGCTGTGACTACAATCCTACATTTTTCCGTAAAGCCAAGCTGCGTCCCTACCAATTATTAATTAAAAACAAAAAATACATAGAAGCATTCAAGAATGTCTTTAGTGTGGAAAAATCAGATAGCACATTTTTAATTATAGAAGAATTTGTATGCGAGATGTATGGTTTAAAAAAAATGCAGAGTGTGAATGAAGCCAGAACTGTTTTTTTTTGTTTTATATACATTATAATTAACCATATAACTTCATTTCAGCTTTGCTAAGATGATTTCATTTTTAAAAACAAATTACATAGGGGTAGCTACCCTGTGAACATATCCACCACTAACTTACCAGCTGACGGTCGTTTCACTTACTACCACGGTAGGATCTACCATATATGTGAATAAGAGCTTTGCTAAAATGATTAAAGTAAAATGCAACGGGCTCCCGGACTATGAGTGTGGCGCTCGCTGAGAATACTAGCGAAAATGTCCGTGAAAAGCTGACTGCCTCGTTCTCGCCACATTCACTTCCGGCTTGGAAGTAAATCATTAATTACTGGGCGAATACTTAATGAGACATCGCAATTCTTTCGTGCGAGTCTCGTGGAAACCTGCTTGTTCTAAAAATAAACCTAATTTCGCGGATTGTGCCCACGCTTCGTCGCAAAAAGCGGATACTTGAGGCTAGGCCATCTCAGGTTATTGGCAGCTAAGAAATTTTATGGAGGAATAATATTATATAAAAATAATATAGAATAGAGTAGTAAAAAAAAGATGAAGTAAATGGCCAATTTTGGTATTCAATAACTTACTTTTTTATTTTTATTGGTGAAACTTGATGAGTTGAGAAAAAATCATGGAGATCCTGGTACCTCTTTTTGAATGATTTATCCTGGAACGTCCTTTTGAATGATGCTTAAATGTTGGAGAATAACTATTTTTTCTAACTGATTTTTTTTTTAGAAAGACTCTTTTTTTATGATTTGGAATGTAAAGAAATAACTGATAGTCCAAGCAACAGGGCATTTATTATGAATGATTTATGACATAATTTATTCCAGAAAACGGACTGCGCCATCAGAAAAAAGGTTGGTCATAGAGTAATTGTGTCATGTTTTGGATAACGAAATATGATTTATAAATTTTTTATCAACATTTGAGACCAAAAAATCGCATTTTTTTTAGTTTCTTGTTTATAACACTAAAGGTAATCATCCCATCTTAATGACATCAATTGAAAAGTTGTAGAAAATTGAATTAACAACAAAATAACCCGTCATTCGATCTGATTAAATAATTAAATGCGGAAAAAATTCGGGAAAACCGGCAAATTTAGCTTTTGTTCAACAAATTAATATCTCAGTTAATTTTTAACGTTTTAGGTTGAGGTTTGGTGGAAAAGTAGCAGACTTTATGCTCTTCAAATTTATAAAAAAACGGACACTTTAAGATAATGCGTTTTCGCGCTATTGACACTTTAATTTATTTAATCCGTTAATTGTAAAATGTCTGCTTGCCGCAGAGGTGGTCCGATTTTTATGTTGAAAGCTGCTTTTAAAAATAAAAATCAAGCACAAAAGAACGACAATCTTGGTTTTTCGCTAAAATGTTGCAAAGTTCATTAAAAAACGTCCCAAACATGACTTCAAACTCCTTAAAGCAGCAAAGTGACAGTGGTGGGGGGAGAAGGCGAGTAGGCTCACTGAGTCACTTTGCTGCGTTCAGGCGTTTGGAGCCATATTTGGGACTTTTTAAAATAAACTTCGCAACATTTTAGCGAACAGCCAAGATTGACGTTCTGTTGTGCTTGATTTACATTTTTAAAGGCCGTTTTAAAAATAAAAATCGAACCACCTCTGCGGCAAGCAGACATTTTACAATTAACGCATTAAATAAATTAAAGTGTCAACAGCGCGGAAACGTATTAAAGTAAACGTATCTTAAAGTGTCCGTTTTTTTATACATTTGAAGAGCATAAATTCTGCTACTTTTCCACCAAACCTCAACTCAAAAGTTGAAAATTAACTGAGATATTAATTTGTTTAACAAAAGCTAAATTTTCCGGTTTTCCCGAATTTTTTCCGCTTCTAATTATTTAATCAGATCGAACGACGGGTTATTTTGTTGGTAATTCAATTGTCTACAACTTTTCAATTGATGTCATTAAGATGGGATGATTACCTTTAGTGTTATAAACAAAAAACTAAAAAAAATGCGATTTTTTGGTCTCAAATGTTGATAAAAAATTTATAAATCATATTTCTTTGTCCAAAACATGATACAATTACTCTATGACCAACCTTTCTTCTGATGGCGCAGTCCGTTTTCTGAAATAAATAATGTCATAACAAATTCCCTGTTACTTGGACTAATAAAACATCATTGAGGACAATGCTTTTTCCAAAGCAAAAATAAAAAGCATTTGCTTCACCTACAGATTCTACTCTTTTCTTACACTTATTTACACTCCTAGTAAACCTGCTGCAAGCAGCACATCTTTGATTCATCAAACTTTTCGATGAATTAACTAATGGGGTACGGTCGCTGGATGACGACGGCTGCGGGCCCGCTTTCCCACCCTGACCAACCGCCGGTACTGGTATTTCGACTCCCTGCATTGTAAACACTTTTTTTCTGTCCACCACGACAGCATAACATTTTTTATCCAGGAACTTGGCCTGGAAAATCCTGTTGTCCACCGTCACCACGTGGAGGTGCCTTGAATACGCAGACAGTACAGTCTAAGGAACTCCATTCTTGTGTACATTTAGATAATCTGCCACATTGGTCTGCAGCAATGCAGTGCTTACATCGAACCAAATTCGCCGAATGGAAGGTTGGCAACTGGCGGTTTCTAACACACACTCAAATGTGTCAAAAGCGCTGAATTCGAATACCAACTTATAGCACACAGCTACCTAATTGCGGTATCTGTCAATGCGAAATACTTGTCGAAAATCGTAAGACCTGCTGAAATTCTCAGTAAATTGTTCATATAAAACAATATGAATCCCGTGATAGAGGAAGACAGTGACGAAGATTAGGTGTATATCATATTAGAGTGAGGTGCATTGTTCAAATGATGTTAATTTTATAGAGTTATGAGCAGAAAATAAAGTTGGCTCCCATTCTAATGGAATTACATACATATAAGAGGCCAACATTGATATTTTCTCTTTTTAAACTATGAAGTAATTCTCTGATCGTATCCCAAAAAACATATGTTGTTACTTGGAATATGAGTATATTTTAGCAAAAAAATAGCGGTGTTGCAACAAAAACTTTAATTAAAAAAAATTGTTTCAAAACTACATTAATTTTTTTCACCTTCTTTCTGTTGAAGGAATTAGGTGTCAATTTTTCTATTTGATTGCCTCAATACCCTCGATTGGCCGGGAAAATCCCGTTGTCCACCGTCACCATGTGGAGGTGCCCTGAATACGCAGACAGTACAGTCTAAGGAACTTAGAAATATTTGAGGCATGGAAATCGGTTAAGTCAATTTTGAGAAAATCGAATTTTCTATTTTTCAAAATTTGTTTACAAAAATTTTTTACCAAAATTTTTTTGAAGTCATTATTTGGGGTAAATCAATTTCATAATATTCCAAACGTATCTATTAGATAAGAATAAATTCCAAGCGGGGGCAGCCCAACCATGCATATCCGACTACGAGATTTAGAAAAAAGTAGCGAATTTCATTCAATTTTCTGTCCAGATTTAAGTATTGTGACAGGATCCAAAAATCAAGATCGAACCTTAACAAACGAATTATTCTATCCAAATATTAACGATTCTAATTCACTAAGCTCAATGGTAATAACAGTAGATAATAAAACATTGAAAGAGAAATTAAAAACCTCATTGGCACGCGACTCCATAATTAGTAAGAAACGAAAAGCTTGCACGTTTATTAAGAGGTAAAGTGTCTAGTGAGGTTCAGAAATGTATCAGTGTAGAAAAATGTAGAAAAATTAAACAATGTATTTGTACCTGCGTGAAGCGTATACCAGTTACAGGAGGAATAGGATGATACATTTGGGTTAGGAAGAGAAAACGTACTTTCCTATGCCGCTAGGATAAAAGAAATCGCTGACAAAATCGAAGATGCTCACAGGCTCAATGATAATACTCAGGTAGATAATACTTTTAGACAAAACATTGGGAGAGACGTGATTCAATGTTTTATACGCGGTTTGCGTCTTGAAATAGAAATTCGCGTAACAGAAAAAGACACATTCAGGGAAGTTATTAGTGATACTATAGATACTGAACAAAGATTCGCTGCAAATTCTGCACTGCGAAGCAATAGAAATACGGATTATTTAAAACCTAAAGAATCAACTAATAATAAAAATAATAAAACTAACCAGTTTAACGTAGCACTTAAATACAAAATTATTTGTTTAATTTGTAAAAAACAAGGTCACACAACTGAAAAATGTTTTCATTTGAGTAAAGCTCAAGAAGGAGTTCTTAATAATCAAGAATAAAATCTATTTTATGTGTGCAAACTAGTTTTTTCGCTACAGTTAACAGTAGCGCAATGTATTATATTGCGCTACAGAGGAATGGAATGTAAAAATTGAACTGCGCACGCGCCTATAGCCATGCAACGAAGCACAATCTTCTTCTTATTCTTCTTCTTCAGACAGCGTTAGCACCGTACTGGCAAAGCCTTGTATATTTGAACTGCGCATGCGTCTATTAAAACTCATTACTACTACACAAAATCGATAAGATCAAAATGGCCGGGACTAGTCGTGACATATCAAGTGTAATGACTAACGCCGCAAACAACTACAATACTAGATTAGATTCGAATGTACGCATAAAAACTCGTATACGCACCGAAGTCACATAAAATAGAATACGTGCCAATGCACACAATTCGGGAAATTACGAGACTCGCGACAATGCTCGCAGGACTGAACACGCCTCGGCTTCGATCTCCTGCGAGCATTGTCGCTCGTCAGGTTGGTAAGGCCTGATAATTTATTTTTGTTTGTGGGTACGTTGTCACTTGTCAGGTCTGTGGGCCCTGAGTTGTTCACAATGATAATAAAACACTGAATTGATAGATATATAAGATAATTTATTACAATTAAATAAGTTGTTGCACATTATCGATGCGCGGTGTGACTCACTGACTCATTACCGCGTGGGTAATTACCACATAGACCGAGAGCTACTCTTCTTTATCACTTGTTACCAAGTGTTGAACCGATCTATCGATGTGAGGTAGTGCATTATCTTACCTCTGCAAAATAGTGACCCGGTCTAGGTAGTAATTACCATAAGACTCATAAAGAGTATAAACTAATTATTCACTTCCATGTATGAAGTATTGCTCATATACAGGGGCAATAATAAAAATTTAAAAAAACTTAATGTTACTGGGATGTAACAGTCCTCCCTCCTTAGAACAATCATCGTCCTCGATGAAAATTATAGAGGTGTTTGGATTAATTGAACTCCATGTTTGATTAGTGATTGTGCCTAGTCTCGATGTCTTGTTATGCGTGTGATGCGTGGAGGCTCCAGGTATCTCAGGTAAGTGCAGCAGATCTTCTTACTTCCAGTTGTCATAAGAGCATTATTATTTAATTTTGTATTCTTTTATTTCTAGAACTAGTAATTTTATACTGCAGCTGCCGATGGCTGGTTTCATCGGATGACCTAATTTTTGTCCTAATTAGACGCGGCGTTTTTGGGTTTTTGTTCTTCTCACTTAGGTTTTGTGCATCCTGAGAACTTTGTTACCCGAGTATTCAGCTGACATGGAATGATGTCATTTTCCAGAGATGCTGGATAGTGATGCCATGCTGTGACTGCTGTGAATCAATTTTCCGTAGAAGTTGACTTGGCGTTTTGGTCCTCGGCTGCACGTGTCCCTTAAGTTTGTCGTGGTAGTGGGGAATAAAGTTGCGGTTGCAAAATTTTGACATGATGTCGTCTCGTGAACACTGGGTAATTGTAGTAGCAACTATTAGTCTTACTGCCGTCATGGAAGCAGAGAGCAGCAACTCTAGTGCCGTCACCGTGATGTACGAAGATTTTTGCTGCCTAAACAACATCCCTCTTTGCCTGATGAAGGGGGCTACTGCGGTACCCGAACGTACTGGTGAGTATGTGCGATGTGCGATCTTGTATTGGGGAAGGCTCTCCAAGTTTCGGTAGGATCCGTTGAGTCGAGTAATTTCATAGTTGCGGATAGTTTTGATAGTGCCATGCGGGACTTTGACTTATCCCTGTTCAGCGAAGTGTCCGAGACTCCCTCAGGTGACGCGCTAGACTCGGGTGTTCCAGCTTCCGCGGGTGTGCGTGACAGTTTGAAGCTTCGGATATCCGAAATCGAAGACCAGTTAGGTCTTCTTTATTTGGCGGTGTGGAGAGTGTCACCTCGTCGTGCCGTGAGGGAGGTGACTCTTCTCTGCCAAGAATTGTTTGTTCCCGGACCATCCATAAATGACTTTTCGTTTGTGCGGGAATTAGACTTGCGTCGGGCGGGGTTTTGTTAAGGGTTTCTTCCTTTACTTTGAAACGGGCGATTCTTGATAACAAGGCCTTTTTTAGACTTCGAGGGCTTTCGGTGGACGTAGCTTAGGTGTACGATCATGTTACTAGATTTCTTAGGGTTGAAGTAATCGTTCACTAATTTCTCTTCAAAATTATCCACAAAAGTCAGAAGTTATATGCAACTATTGTAAAAAACCAAGACATATTATAACAAATTGTAACGTTAGAATTAATAAACAACAATCGCAAAATTCGGAAAACTCAAATACTCTCCCCAGCACGGATGCACTGAGGAAAGTGTAAGGCAAGAACCAGAAGCATCCACTTTTAATGATCAACCGACTATAAAGATAAGCGTTTCCAAACCAAGTATAATTCCATCGATAATGATATGCGCAGAAGGTCTTCAAAGCCCTGCTCGCATGATGATAGATACCGGTGCTGGTCGAAATTTGATTAAACAAAATTTCGTAAATTCTAATTTGCCAATAGATGAAAAAATAGTGTTAAAACTTACAGGAATAAATAATTTACCACTTTTTACAATGGGACAAATACAAATAAACATTCTAGGATAACCAACAATATTGAATATAATTCCTAATCAAGTTCCAATAGATGAAGACGGAGTTCTAGGTTCAGAATTTTTTCGAGAAAATAAAGTCAATATAAATTATGTATCAAAATGTCTAGAAATACAAAATAAACTGTATCCATTTGAATCGACACAGAAATTAACAACTCCAGATAGAACAGTGACAACATTTTATGTTCCAATTGAAAATACTGAAAAAAGCGTAGGTTACGTACCTCGACTACATTTTGGTGAAGGAATTTATGCAGGAGACGCAATTTTAAAATATTTCAATGGTAAAGCTTATATCAAATTTGCAAATACAAACGAAATTTCAGTAACAATATCAATACCGATTATTACTTTAGAAGACTTTGAACAAAAAGATTTTCAAAATGTAACAAGTCAATCAAACAATTTAAAAAACTTAAGTGATGACGATTTATTTAACCAAATTCTGAATAGCTTCTTAAAAACCGACAATTTTTTCGACAATCCATGCAAATTTTTTAAAATAACAGGTGAAGAAAGAATAGAATGCATCAAAAAACTTCTTCGTTTAGATCATTTGAATCAAGACGAATACAAACATGTAGAGAGATTAATTATTAACAGTGCAGACAGATTTCAAATCCCAAGAGAACCACTTGAAGCTACTAACGTTTTGCAACATTCAATTCCAACTACAGATGATTCTCCAATTTTGTCAAGACAATAAAGATTTCCCCCTATTCATAAAGAAGAAATTACAAAAGAAGTTGACGAATTATTAAAAAATAAAATAATAAACCTTCACAATCACCGTATAACACTCCATTTTGGATTGTTCCTAAAAAACCAGACTCTAAAGGTAAAATAAAATAGCGAATGGTTCTAGACTTCAGAAAACTTAATGAAAAAACAATCGGAGATTTTTACCCACTACCTAACATAAATGATATACTCGATTCACTCGGATTTGCCAGATATTTTTCAGTATTCGATTTAGCTACTGGTTTTCACCATATAAAAATGGACCCTAAAGACTCTCATAAAACTGCATTTTCTACACCTCATGGCCATTATGAATTTGATAGAATGCCCTTTGGTTTAAAAGCCGCTCCTACAACATTTCAAAGGTTAATCTGCATTACTTTAACTGGATTAATAGGGACAGAACTCTTTGTATATCTTGACGACATAGTCATATTTGCTGATACACTAGAAGAACATAAGAGATATTTAATAATTTAATACAACGTCTTCCAAAAGCAAACCTTCATTTACAACCAGACAAATGTGAATTTCTACGACCTGAGATAAGATATTTAGGTCATATATTTGATAAAAATGGAGTTCGACCGGACCCCAAAAAAATAATACCTGTAAAAGAATTTCCAGTTCCCAAAACACAAAAGAATGTCAAACAATTTCTAGGATTAGCAGGATATTATCGTAGATTTATCGAAGGATTTTCCAAAATTGCCAATCCTCTTAATCAACTTCTAAAAAAGGATACCCCTTTCATCTGGACCGATAAACAGCAAACAGCTTTTGATATTTTATAATCAAGATTATGTGAAGAACCACTTTTACAACGACCCGATTTTTCGTAACCCTTTGTTCTCACAACAGATGCCTCAAGATACGCAATAGGAGGTATATTATCACAAGGCAAAATAGGCAAAGATAAGCAAATAGCATACGCCTCACGTAGTTTAAGTGACACTGAGAAAAAATATGACACATATGAAAAAGAAGCACTTGCAATAATAGTTTGTGTCACTCATTTCCGTCCTTATTTATATGGAAGAAAATTTACCCTAGTAACTGATCATAAACCACTAGTTTGGTCTCAAAACTCTAAGGATCCTTGCTCACGAGTTTCGCGCTGGAGGTTAAAACACGCAGAATATGATTTTGATGTAGTATACAAAGCAGGAAAAATGAATGTATTTATCAAATGCAAGTATTTATCAAATGCATCAAAATTTTTCATCTTTTCTCTTCTGTTGAGCAAAAACTAATAATCTAATATCATCACAAAGAAATTATATTTCTTTAAAATTCTTATGAGTACTTTCTTTGCATTTAATTTAATCAATTTTATTTTTGTTCACCAACCTTTCAAAAAACAAACTAATAACCTTTTAAGTAAGACAAATGCTAGTTTTCATTCGAATCAACATTTTATTTTATCACTTAATGAAAAATATAGAAATATTTGCATTTTTCTTCTTTTTTGGATAAAAAAAAGTCTTTTTCTGACAAGGATAAATAAGCACTTCATAATTGGTGCCATCATAAATATAATTGCAATTTTGTTTTTCCTTCCATCAAGGGAACTTTTCTTGATTCCCATCCTATTGGAAGAACAGTTTCTACAAATATTGAGTCTGTAAATGTATACTGTGCGATGGCGTTACAAAATTGTTAGTGTAAAAATTGCTTTTCCAAAAGAAATTAATGTGCAACAATGACAAATTAAATAATTACTATTCTTCATATGTTTCATGCACAAATAACTCTACTAATTTTAAAAGAAAGATTAGAAAAACAATTAAAATTACAAGAATTGTAGGAAAATCTATTACCCTGTTATTATTTGAAATTTTTTTTCTCATGATTATTTTATTCATTTAATAATACACTAATGAAATTGAAGTTCATGAAATTAATGTTTAGAAACATGTAAAAGTAATAATTAGCAATCGCAATGCCATGTTTTGAAGAAATCAATTTCAGACTTAACCAAGTTTTTCTCTTTAATGTACCAAGTTACGACGTCTATTGATTAATATACGTAGTCAATGATCCTAATTTTTTTTTTCATCTCTATTTCTATTATATGTGTCAATCTCTTTTTATGTATAATCAATAATGTATAATGCTTTCCACATTTTATTTTTACTAATGTATACAATTAGAAATTACTCTTTATTATTTTACAATTTTTGACCTTCTTTTCATCAATAATTATTATGTCGTAAATTCGAATGATTATTATAAAAAAAAAATTTGTCAAATTACCTAACTATAACATATGTAATCAATGATTGTAATATTTTCAGAATTATATCCTCTGTTATTACTATGCACTTATATAAAACTTGTTATAGAATTTTAATTCGCAATAATAATTGGAAATGTTAATAAACGAAATTTTTATGCTATAAATTGTCAAATTAAATTAAAAATATGTTCTTGATTGAGTAAGCATCTTAGATTAAAAATGTTGACCTTTTCGTTAGAATCGAATAACAGATAAAATAGATTGCGACATTAGTGCCAGGTAATGAATTTCATTGGAGCACGAGTCATCAGAGAGGGCAACTCATCCGATCTTAATACCAAATATGGAAAAGGTGGTACACCTTGTTTTGCTCCCACCATGGGCAACCTTGCAAAAGTTCTATAAAAAGCGAAAGTTCTAATAGAGATCAGCTCAGTCAACACTAGATTTCTACAATGTAACCAACGCGAGTTCAGTCAGTTCAGTCACTTAGTTGACATCCAATTTCTGCAATGTAACGAATGTGAGTTCAGTCAGTCAGTCGACATCCGATTTTCACAATGTAACCAACGCGAGTCCGGTCCAGTACCATCATCTCTACGCCGCGAGTCTGGTCCAGTTCATTATCTCTACACAGCGAGTCCAGTCCAGTTTCATTATCTCTACGCTACGAGTTCAGTCCACCCTCATCAGATTTTACCGCTATTCAGACGAATCCTTACTCGACGCTGAGTTCAACGACATTAGAAAGTGAAGGGGAATCACCTTCCAAAATTCTCTCTAAACTTGGATCAAGAATCGACTAGACCAACCGTCTCAACAACGAATTTCCCATCAAACAAGTAATATCTCAAGGATCTCAACGAAGACTCAACTGACCACCTTCGCTCCAACGGACTCAATAAGTCATCAGGCAATTTTCACTCGGGGTAATTACAAAGGTACATCTAAATTTCAATTCGATTTCCAATTCCATGATGCTTATTCGTTTCTCAATTTGATTGCCAATAAACATACTTTACATCAATAACCATTCTCAATCACTGACTTCTCCTCATCCCTTAGAGAGGATCCTTTTCGATCCTCACATAAAACCAGGTATCTTTTAAGAAGAAAAATGTTACGTTTCTGACGTTACATTATGTTTACAGATTTTGTTAAATTTAAATAGTAGAAAAGTCAAGCTACAATATAATTCATTTATATCTAAATTTAACTTACAAACTCGTTAATTGACATTGAACTAAATATTCTTTCTTTCAACATTCAAAAGAATCATAATTCAATAGTACATTATTTTCCGGACCACTTGCCAGAGAAATAAAACTCCTTTCCACACCACCACGGAGGTATATTTTAGTAGTAATAGTTCAATAAATTTTATGTACTCTAAATAAATTTTTTCGTAATTGCAGAAAACTTATTCCAAATACAAAAATTGTATCTTTAAATGTACAGGATAATTAATTATAAAAATCGTTCGAATTTGAATTTCAAGGACTTGTACACACTTTCAAGGCACATCGTTTTTCCTTTTGCAAAAATTTTTAAAACTTCTAATTTTTCAAGTAATTGGGAGAAGTACATTTTAAAAAAAAATTGTTTCTCTACTTCCACTTGCGCTAGCTTAACAAATTTTCAGAATTTTACGATTTTATTAATATTGTATTAAGTGTCTACATTTTCTGAAACTATCTACAGGAGAAAAATTTTAATACTTTAGTAAAGAAAGTTTTCTGACAAGTTGTAGCTCAATCAGATTAATAGCCAAAAAGTTACCAATGTTTTAAATCGCAAACGAACGGTATAGAGGTCAAATTGGAGACGAAAAAAAATAATAATAGCAACCTTCTTTTGTTTTCTTCTAAGATATACTTGATTCTCGGTTTATGCGTTATTTGAGAAGGCAAGAGTGTGGATTCTTCATATTTTTATCGTAATTCCTTATTGAAAACGGCAAAAGTAAGAATATTATATTATTATTTGGTGATACGTGAGTGCTCTCACGTACGTTATTGTTTGACGCTTGTGGGTAAGTTTATTTTGTGAAACTTAATTTGTGTGCAGATTACAAATTATTCACATTCGCTCAATTTTATCGACTTTTCATCTTATTAATTCTTTTCAAATAATTCTGTTTTCCTTCGTCGTATAATTTATTGTTCACAATGAGTAATCCGGTTGACCCAAATTCGAGTGTTTTGAAGGACAGCCAGGTTCAAACGAAGGTTGACCACCGATTGAACTATGGTTCAAACGAATGTCAACCCGCTAGAAAAGTCATGAAAAATGCAAAAAACTTTCAGTTGGGATGGTTTGAGGAATTTCCGTCGTGGATAGAGTGGGTGGTTACATTAGAAGATGAAACAAGATTTCATTGCAAAATTTGCAATAAAACGTTGCTATGTGACAAATCGGAAATTGAAAAGCATGAGGCATCTTTATCACACAGAAAGAAGCAAGAGTTTTCAAATAAATTAGAATGTTATGGAGTAGTAAGTGAAAATTCTTCTATTGTAACTGCCAATTCTTACAGTGTTGGACCTTGTGTAGCAAGTTCTTCTGCTTCAGAATTCACAAATTCCACGATTCCGGAAAGTGTTACTTTCAAACAGAAAGTACAAGAAGCAGAGATTAGGATTAGTACATTTTTCGTAGAGCATAATTTACCATTCGCGATTTCATCAGAATTGATAGGACTTTTCCGAGATATGGAACCTTCGGTTTTAAAAGACGTTAGATTGAGCCACACTAAAATGGTCCTAGTTGTAAATAACGTCGTATGTGCTGCTGAAACTGATCGCATGGCAAATATTTTGCGTAAGCAATCATTTTCAGCGTACGAAGACAAAACTACCGACAGGACTCTAGAAAAGTGGCTGTCATTAATGGTTCGATATGTGGAGCCAACGACTTCAGGGTGGAATTGTTCCAGCTTATTAATGTAAATGCTTCGGATTGTTCTGCCTCTAAAATTTTTGATGCGTTCGAAGAAGCATTGTCCGGGCAGAAAATCCCTTTATCTAATAACTGTGCTTTAGCTTGTGATAATGCACAGGTGATGGTCGGCAATAGGTCCTCATTTAAAACAAAATTAAAGGAAAAAAGTCCCCGTTTAATTGTTTCCCGTGTGTCTCGCATTCGTCAGCAATTGTAGCAAAATATGCTTGTGCCACCATCCCAGATGTAGAGGATTTAATCAAAGATTTGCCAGCTTTTCTTAATGCTAGCTCCAAGCGAACGGCTATTTTTCGATCGATTGTTTTGGAATTAGGAAATGACTATCAAAAAATTCCTAGTCATTCTGAAACTCGCTGGCTTGTCCGCTATCGATGCATAGATATTATAATAAAGAATTGGGAAGTTATTCTTCAGTATCTTATGGTCCTCGTATCTGAGAAGGTAGAGAAGGCCAAAGACTTGTTAGGAAAAATGGAGAATCCTTTGACACTCGCATATTTCCTATTCTTGAAATTTACTTTGAATAGGTTCAACGTATACAATGCGAAATTTCAAAGTCGCGAAACAATGGTTCAAGAACTCCAGCCAAACTCGGCTAAATTCTTCGTATGGATTATTAGCAGTTATTTGAAAGAGGGTCTTCTTCAACCGAATCTATTCTTTCAAATCATTAGAAATGTTAACTCTGCAGATCCTAGTAATCAAAAGCCGCTTCAAGACATTGACGTTGGTAAGGAAACGCGAGAATATTTCCAGCAGCAACTTACAAACAAGAAATTGCAAATAGTAGAAGTTGATCTATTTCTTCGTAATTGCTTGAAATTTTATGTCACAGCAAGCGAAGAAATTCGCAATCGACTTCCTTTTGATGACATCTTTTTGTCTTGCGTTGCTGTTTTCCGGCCTCAAGTAGCTTTCTATGCTGATCGAAGCGAAACTTTTCCTAGGGTCTGGAAAGTTTGTCAAGATTTAGGGTCGTTTGATAGAATAGGTGTACAAAAAGAGTGGGATTCTTTACTCAAAATCAGACAGGAACTCAAAGAAAAGTGGTCGAATTTATCTTTTGACGAAATGTGGTCTAGTATCGGTGTATCTTCGACGAGTACAGGAGAAAAACTTTTTCCAAATTTGACCTCAGTATTGAATCATGTTCGGAGTATTCCTCATTCAAATGCTGAGGCGGAGCGAGGTTTCTCCATGCTCACGGACGCGAAAACTCCCAAAAGAAATCGCTTAGGAAACAGGACGGTCAACTCAATTTGTGTTACTCGATCAGCCCTAAAGGCGAGAGCTGAAACAGCCAGAACAACGAGCATCACTTCGAAGCATTTGCAATTAATGATCGAAAATCTATATGAGATGGCAGAAAGTGATAGGGAAAGTGGTTTGTCGCTCTTCGCTCACGAAGGAGAGGATTAATTCTAATGGCCAAGGCATGGCGTTAATCAATTTCAAACCCCTTTCTTACTGACAAAATAATGACATTTTATTTCTTATATCAGAGATACGTTCTTTATTCCTTTCTTCGCGTGCCTCGAGTATGGAAATTGTTTAGTTTTAATTATTATTTTGTGAGTAAGAAAACATACTGAAATTGAGAAATATCACGCTTTGGGCATAAGTGAGAGGCAAGGGGACTCACAATAATCAAGCACCCCAAATCATCCCGAATTAATCAAACTTCTTCATTATTTGGTTTAAAACAAAACATTTTTGTTCGACGTATACTGGCATTTGATAGAGGCAAGCCTGAAGTACGGGCTACATTTGTAGCGTTTTTTACCACTTTGCTTCATTTTTTTCCTTTTTTCTTTTTGCTTGAAAGCAAAAACCCTTTTCGTTTCGTAGGACGTGGACTAGGCCTACAGGGGATACCACGTAAAAAAAACGAGCCTTAATCTCTACCTCCGTGGTGGTGTGGAAAGGAGTTTTATTTCAGAATATTTGGGATTCTCTAAGAATGAACCAGCTTTTTTATTTTAATATTTTAAATGTGTTTTCTTTCTTTTATGTTTAAGGCAAAAACTAGATCTAAAAAAAGCAAAAAAACCTATTTCTCTAATTGCGTCCAAGATTAGAGCAGAATCTATGCAACCGATTGTTAAAGGTTTTAAAAGTTTTCGCTTTAATTTAAAAAGCAAGTCTTCATAGTATTTTCCTAAGTAATGAAAGTATGTCTACAATTGTTTTCTTGAATCCTACCCAAAGGTCAAACATGGTGCAAAAATGTCGTAAAATAAGAAAAATGTCTGATTACTTTGAAGAAGTTTTTCTAAATCGATATGTATCATATTCCAATAATATTTAGGAATATTTATTAAAATATTCATCTTCTAAATTTGTTTGATTAATGTACAGAGTACACTTTATATTTGAAATTTGTATACACTCTAAATCTGAATCAGTCAAATTTTCACTAATTGAATCAGTGATTTGCCTTTTCACTGAATCATCAGTGGAAACAATATTTATCACTGTTAAATCAGTTACTTTTCACTGAAGTAATCAGTGAAATTTGACTGATTCACAGTAACCTGTTTTTAGTTATTTAAATCAGTCAAATTTCACTGATAATCAGTAGATTTTGACTGATTCATATTTGAAATTTGTACAGTTTTTAAAAAAATCCGAAACTTTTTGAATTTAGTAGTTTATTTATAAAATTTGAGAATGTTGTAGTTGATATCCTATGCGTAGAATTTTAATTTAAAAATTGAGATTTCTCACAAAGAAGAAAGATTGTCTTATTAAAGCAGTTTATTCCCAGAAGTTAAAAATTATTTACTTAATATTTCGATTCCAAACATTGAATATTTATTGACTTTGAATAAAACAGAAAAAAAATTTTTATGAAGTTTTAAAATCTTTTTACTATGTTACGAATTGGGCCGAATTTAGAATTACGAAATCTTGCATTAGAAAAAGAAAAAGTCACTCACATGAAATAAACTTCTGTAAGAATTATCAAGATTAAAGAGATGTTAAAATATTTGAAAAATAATGCAATTGTAAAATTGCAATTTATATCAATATTTGACAAATTTTTAGCTTTCTCAATCAAAGCATTATCCGGAAATTTTTAGTTCCTATAAAAAGATGGAATATTTATCAATTTCTTGAATGTTCATACATTAAAAAAATATCGAATTAGAGAATTATATGCAAAGTATTTTCCATTAAGAAGACATAAACATGACATAATTAGTTTTATATCTACATTTTCAGCTTACTTTTTTGTGGCTTAAGCACACATTTTGAATTCGAAATACAAAAATGCTCTACAGAGTTGAAGTATTTCCTGAATCAATTATTATTGATCCTGAATTCTATTGGAAAATTTGTTGTTTACTGTTCAAATCTTACTACGATTTCAGACGGACAGACAAATTAAGAACTACAAAATATTTCATCCAAAAGATTGCACTCCTCCATAAAATCTTGTCAAATTGTAACAAGATTTGAACACTTCGAACGAACATTTTTATGTAAAATTTAAAGTTGATTGATATTTATATGTTAATATGGAAATACCAATAAACACATATTTTAGCTTTTTAATTTATCTACTACTATTAGACAATTTTCCATTTCCGTAGAGATTTTAAGTTTTGGAATGAAAAGTTTGTGCTTAGGCTACAAAAATGTGAGATGAAAATATTTCTAACATATAACTGAAAATATAAATTATGAACTTGAATTTTATGTTCATTTTATCTTGATAGAAAATATTGTTCTAATTGAAAAATTGTTAAATGTACAAAATTAGTAAGAAGTATATAAATTTGAATGGAAAATTATATATTGATTCAAATTTTATGCATTTATTGTCACTAAATTTCACTGAAAGTTTATTTTTGAAGTGTTGAAATCCTCATGAAATTTTCCAAGATCATACTGATGTTTATTTCATGCAGACTTTCTTCAAGAAATTGAAGAAAAGTGTTATTTCTTGAACTATATACTTCGTAAATTCAAATTCGTCGTCTGCTTCGCGCCTCTTTTGCACGTACTCGAGAAAAATACAATTCTTAATTTCGACTCGATAAACGAAAGCGTGAAATCTAAAAATAACTTGAAAACTCAAGCATTGTAACGAAGTCCGTCTTCGTGCACCTTCGGCTTTACACGAAGCTGGTGACCGCAGCGTGTAGTAGAGCCGACACACTGACACGCCACGTTTGCATGTGTTTCTCCCAGATGGGAACGTGGTCGGGGCCGAAAAATCCCACGTTCTGGAGACACTGTTACAGTGGATTGAGACTATTGCAATTAGTGTTCATTTCCATCAAACTGCACAGATTTAGTATCACAAAATGTCTAAGATACTAAATATCAAGCCCCTGGGTCTATGTGCCCCAGGGTACGTTTTCCGGGTCACTTGGTGGCATCTGGTCGTCTCGTGCGTCGCTCTCCAAGATCGATGGCGGCGATAATCGAAGTATCGATGTCTCGATGACTCGAAACTCGACATGGCGGCCAGTGTTGACATGGACTCGGTATCCGGCTGTGCTTCGTGTTCGACGCTGCTGTTCGCCGGTGCTGTTGTCCTAGTGTCGCTCATGGAACAGACAGGACAGGAAGCGTGAGTGCGTGCAGTGCACGATTAGTGTATTTCGAGTGCTCTCGGGTGACGACGAAGTGCGGGCTCTCGTCTCACGAATTTTTCCCTAGGGACATAACCCCACCTGTCATACCGGTGGGTTACTAGATTAAATATTTTCCATGTGACGGGTAAAATTTACCACGTCACAAAAAATAAGTTTAAAGATTTACATATTCGAAGCTGAGTTTGTTCGTTTGGAAAATATAAGCAAAGTTATTTATAAAATACATATCCGAATATGACATATTGTCGGTAAAACAGAAAATTTCTATTATTTCAAATCTTGAATAACATTGGTTTAATTGAGTTATTAATTTTCTAATACAATTATATTTCTGAATATTAGTTACAAGATAGTTTAGAATTTTTGTGACTCAGATTTATTTAAAGTTTACGAAGTTGAAATATGTTTATAAAGAATAATTGTATATTTTTGTAAAGGTAAGATAGTAATGTTTATAAAATTACTGTTGAAATATGTTGTGAATAAATTCAAATACATATTATGTAAATTGATACTTTAACTTTTTTAGAATTGATAAAAGAGTGTATGAATATCTTTTAGTAAATTTTAGTATTTTACATAACTAGGGATCTATACAGGCGGGGATAGTAGCCCTACTGCGGTAGGGCTCCCATGATGGGCGAACCGTCTTAAGACACCACGGTATTAGATATGAATTCTAAAAAAAATGAAGGAGACAAAGAGGTGAAGGCGCTAGATGCGCACTCACACACTCCTCCAGGGGCTGAGGGATAGCAAGACCTCCTTCAGCTCCTGAAGGAGCAAAATGACAAAATGGAAAAACTGGCCAGGGCCCTCAGCGTTATCCAACAGGGTATGCTGAGGAATAACCCTGGCTTCGTTAAAGACTCGGTGAACGAGGCAACTGAGGTGTTGAGAGGTATGCTCAACATCCACAAGTGCCTCCTGGAGAGCGGGGTGAAAATCCAGAAGAAAATGGAATCTCACCTTGCTATGAGGAAATTGGGGATCTTTCAGAGACCACGTTCGGCGTCTCTGGGAGATCCCCCAAAATATCAGGCGATGGGGCAAAAGAGATCCGCAACCCCCCCCCCCCCCCCCCCCCTCTGGAAAAAACTCCTAAGAGGGGAAAGGGTGCCTCTTTGCCCTCTTATGCCCAGGTGGCCACGAGCCAGCCCACAAATAAAGAAGATGACTGGCATGTGGTCAAAAAGAAAAAAAAAAGAAAAAAAGAAGAAAAACAGGAGAAAAGGGCCGAGGACCCGGCGCAAAAAGCGCAGGGGACCACCAGAACTCCTAAGTCGAAGCGCTCTACGCCCGCCAGGTCGGGCGACGCCATCAAGTTGTCGGCGAAGGACGGCCAGTCCTACGCCGACATCTTGAAGGAAATGAAGGCGAAGGTCGACTCCCGGAAGGCTAGGTAAACTGAGGATCGGGTGGGTTGCGTGCCGCATTCGCGGGCACGTGGAAGTCGCCCGCTGCTTCAGGTGCCTTGGGTACGGCCACGGGTCCCGGGGCTGCAGCAACCCCGACAGAAAAAACGTCTGTTGGAGATGCGGCGCCACGGGACACTTGGCCAGGAGTTGTAAAGCGCCACCAAGGTGCCTGAGATGCATAGACAGGGGCGACAAAGATGTCGCCCATGTGTCAGGGAGCGGCTCCTGCCCGGTCTTCCGGGAAGAGTTTCGGAGGTTGAGAGGCAGGAATTGAAGTTCCTGCAGCTCAACCTCGGAAGGGGGAGGGATGCCCAGGACCTCCTGATGCAGACTGCCAGGGAGAAGGGGGCCGATGTGCTGCTCATTAGTGAGCAGTACAAGTGGTCCGAAAACTCTGCTTGGTATCAGGATGCATCAAGGAGGGCCGGCATCCTTGTTTGTAACCCTGATTTGGGCGTCGGGGACATCCTGGAGACCGGCGTGGGGTTCGTTTGGGTGGAGGTGGCGGGTGTGCGTGTGTACAGCTGCTACTTCTCCCCCGGCGATCCCTTCGATGTCTTTGAGAACCAGATCCTCCTCCTTTAGGAAAGCCTCAGTGAGGCCATCGGGCGTCCCTCATAGGGGGTGACTTCAACAGTAAGTCGCCCGAGTGGGGTGAGGCCCGCCTAGATAGGAGGGGAATCTTGTTTGGCGAGATTGTCGCTAGGAACGACCTGATTGTCTTGAATCAGGGCGGGGATTTCACGTTCAGACGAGGATCGGGAGGGTCAATAATTGACCTAACGATTGCCGCACCTCGCCTCGCTTCAAGGATAAGCGACTGGTTGGTCCTCGAGGTAATAAACTTGAGTGACCACCGGTGCATCGAATTTAGTCTAGAACAAGGGAGGCCGAGCGGTGGAAAAGGGTAGGGGTGGCGAAGGAAGGAGCCCCTCCTGGCACACGAGACGACTCAGCAGGGAAAGAGTTCGCGAACACCTCGAAGAAACCAGGCTCATCGATGAGCTTGGTTGGGTCTGCCCTGCTGGGTCGTTTGAAGCTGCTGTGCACTCGGTGAGGCAGAAGGTGGTCGCGGCTTGTGACTACTCGATGCCTCGCCGTAAGCGCAGGCAAGCCCAGGGTTCGATGTACTGGTGGAACGACCAGTTGGCAGCCCTACGTCGAGAATGCCTCGCAGCGCGGCGAAAATTCACCCGTTCAATGGGGGATGCTACGCTGCACGAGGCATGGAAAGGGGCAAAAACAGCTTTGTGGCGAGGCATAAAGAAAAGCCGACTTCAATGCTGGAAAGACTTGATCGGTGAGGTTGAGAAGGATCCATGGGGTCTCGCCTTCAAAATAGTCACCAAGAGATTGGTGACTAGAAGGAAGACCCCGGGCCTGGATAATCCCGATCGAGTCAAGTACATTGTGCGAAGCTTGTTTCCACACGTGGAGCCGTTCCAAAGACAGGACCGAAGTTCCTGCGTGGTCCGGCGCGAAGAACTCTTCACTCTCGAAGAACTAAAGAGAGCGGATGGAAGGCTTAAGGCAAATACAGCGTCGGGTATCGACGGGGTGCCGAACGAGATCCTCAAAGAGGTGATCGGGGCATACACGGAGATCCTCCTAGAAGCCTTTAACTCCTGTCTTCGGGATGGGAGGTTCTTCGAAGATTGGAAGAAGCAGAGGTTGGTCTTGTTGAGGAAGGGCAACAAACCTCTAGGGGTTGCCTCGTCGTATAGACCAATATGCTTATTGGATACGATGGGGAAGCTTCTGGAGGAGTTGATTCTACAACGGCTTCAGGCTCTCTTGGTTGGGGAGAACGGGCCCTCGGAAAACCAGTTCGGATTCAGGAAAGGCAGGTCCACTGTGGACGCCATCCAAGCTGTGGCTAACATTGCCACAAATGCAAGAAAAGGAACTGGTAAGCGTAAGGGATTCTGTGCGTTGATTAGCATTGACATACGCAATGCGTTCAATACCGCGAGATGGGACATCTGCATCGAGGCGATGATGAGGAAAAAGGTTCCAGACTACCTGTTGCGAATGATGGATGACTATCTGAGCGACAGGTGGGTGATATACGAGGGCGAAAAATGGTTTCTCAAAGAAGAGAAGACATGTGGCGCTCCTCAAGGGTCGCGGGTGGGTCCACTCGTTTGGAACATCATGTACGATGACATTCTGCGCATGGACCTGCCTGCTGGAACGAGCATCGTCGGCTTCGCGGATGACGCACTTGTCTTGTGCGCCGCTGACCAGTCAGAATCCTAGAGCTGAGGATCCGCGGATCGTTCTCGGAGAGCATGAAGTCGAGTGGAAAACAAGCATTAAGTACCTGGGGATGCAGCTGGACTTGGCGAACACCTAAAGATCGCAGCTGCCAAAGCCATCCAATGTGGAGCGATCTTGGCCCGGCTTATGCCAAACATTGGTGGACCCAGGGAAGCGAAAAGAAGACTGGTGGCAAGCGTGGTTCATTCGAAGCTGCTTTATGCGGCTCCGGTCTGTGCCAATGCCTTTCAAAACCATGCTATCTAGAAGAAGCTGTTTTCGGCGCAGAGACTTGTCGCGCTGAGAATAGTTTCGGCATATAGAACTATCTCGACGAGCGCTGTGCTGGTCCTAGCGAGCGTGCCGCCAATAGATTTATTGGCGGAGGAAAGGCAGGAAACCTTTCTGCTTCGCAAGGAGCTTACCTGCGCCGACCTGAAGGAAATCGCTAGCGCGAAGGAGGGCATCCGCAAAGATGGAAGGCGCAGACTCGTCGAGAAGTCGGCTTTTACTTGGCGCAAGCGCTCTCGGGCCATGGCTGTTTTAACGCGTACCTGAGGCGCTTTAAGAAGAGAGACGAGGAGACGTGTTGCTACTGCGATTCCCCGGTGGATAACGCGGAGCACGCACTCTTCGTCTGCGCAAAATGGGGTGTGGCAAGGGAGAACCTCGGTCAGGCGGTGGGTTTCGAACTTACTCCTGACACGATGGTCCCCTCATGCTCCAGTCTGAACGGTTCTGGACGCTCACCGAGTCATTCGTCACACTTGTGATGAAGACGAGAGAACTTGATGGGCGTCGAGAGCGAAACAACGGGGAGGGCCAGTAGAAATCGCATCGGGACCTGCTCCCGCGGTCCTGCGTCTCGGGTAGACTTGACTGTCCGAGTCGTTCGGGAGGGAAATCTGTTTGTTTCTCCCCCGCGTGGCGCGGCTAGTCGGTTACCCTAGTGGGCGTGTGGCCGCGGATGGAAGGTCCGAGCGAACGGATGACGGAAGAGTCGTACGCGACTTTAATGGAACCACCCGCCCGTGAAGTTTAAAGCCGAATGGCGGTTCCGCGGGTGGTGTATTGGTTCGAGAGAGGGGGTTTTTTGGTTGTAACAGGTATGCCTAGACCCGTCCTAGGAGAGTCCTGTGCAACGTCTATAAAAGATTTTGCCATTTTTCCTCCTCACCAAGAAAAAAAAAATCTTTTATGAATTTGAAACTTTAATTCACATATGAATTAGATTCAAATTACTGTTTCTTTATTAGCTAATATAATAGTTTTATTTTTATTTTTTATTCATAGCATACTGAATAATATAAAAATAAATAATATAAATTTAAAACTAGATTCTTAATATTTTAACATTCTTATTAAGAATTTTTATTTTCTATTGTATATAGCCTATTCTATCTTCTAAGCGGAGTGAATACAATGTACTTTGTTTGTATTTACTTGGGCGTGGTACAAGCGCGGGCCCTTTTGAACATTAGCCTAAGCTATTTATGATATTTCCGGAAATGGCTAATCGCTAAGCTATATACTGTTATAGCTCTATGCAGTTTTATGCATCTATTTACACGAGGATAGTAGATAGAAATATCTAAGAAGGAATACGATTCTGGGCTGTATATTTTGGACAAAGTTTCAAAGTGCAAGTTTATTACTTTTACCGATTGCTAAGAAAAATTCAAATCTTTATATTGACGCAGCTGCACATTTTCGAGAAAGGTTTTCGAATTTGTACAATCTTTGGAGTAGAGATTGTGTTTAAAATATTTACATTTTTATGATTAAGATTTCGTAGAAAACATAAAATGAAATATTGAAAATTCATGTATCACAGGAATTAATAAAATGAAAAAAAATAATAATAATAAAATAAAATGTATGAGACGGACGCAGGACTTTACATTACTGATTACTCAATGAACTTAATTTTGAAACGCGGAAATTTTAAATTAAAATTAGGCATGCATGTCATAATACTAATATCTTGAACGACTATGAAAGAAATTAACAGTTAAAAGCTGAAAATTTTCTAGTTAGTGATTTGAATAAATAATTCATAGAGATATTAGTCATAACTATTAAATATTATGATTAATGAAATCTAAAATTTTAATATTATGTAATCTGGAGGTAACTTTTTAAGTTAGAAGTTTAGTTTAAGCTAAAGTTATTTTGAAAGGCTGCATTCATTAAGAGACAGAAGTATATTTTTATTACTAGAATTTGATTTTTCAAAAATAACATCTGTATAATGATTCACTTTGAGGATCCGAAGTACTTCTTTTTCGTTTTCTGCATTCTCTTATAACTTTTTCTTCTCTTACAAAGTCTTCTTTTTTAGTTTTTACTCTTTCTTTATTCGATCTTCTGGATTTCCCTAAAAGATTTTTCGTGATGGAGTTCGCAGAAATTTCAGAGTCTAAAATTGATTCACTTTTTAGGGTATTTTCGAAGCGTGTGGTTTCGCATTCTTTTGCATTATCATGTTCTGTAAATGCATTAATTAAAACAGTTGATTCTGGCAGACATAACTCTTCACGTTGCCGATAGTCTATTCTATAATCGGGGCTATGATTAAATTGGCGATAGTTATAATTTTGATGCATTGAAGAATTTTAATAGGGGTTGAATTTTATATTTAGTATATGTCGCTGTTGCTGGTCACAGTTACTTGCAAACTCCGGACTATCTAAATCGCTGAGCCTTTCATCCGTGTCTTGCGCGGGGTTCGTAGAATTCAGTCCATTAGGAGTAGAACGTCCTTCTGGGCTAAAATTTTTTTCCTCCGAATCGTGATTGCTCGGCTGCTGATACCGCGAAAAGTGTTGAAAGAAAAGCCTATCAGTTTGGTGTCTTGCTTGATAATCAAGAGCATATCCGAATGCTTCTTCCAAGGTCATAGGATCTCGCGCCTCTATCTTGGCCAACATTGCGCCAGGTAAAACCCCGAATAAATACTTCCAAGGCGCAGTCGTTAAGGGGAAGTATCATCTGATTGGCATTTTTATATCTATTTTCAAGAGCTGCCTGAGCTCTCGACTCTAAAAATGTTAATCGGTCATAAAATTCAGAAACACCTTCATTTTGAAGCATTTGAATGGTAGTTATTTCGCGTACACACCAAAAATAAGTTTTATGGGGGGCAAATAATTGTTCGAGGTGCTGAATTAGGTCACTCAGTTTAGAGAACGTTTTTCCATAAGTGCTGAATCGTGCAGTACCTTTTAATAGCGCTAACACCGCTATAACGTATTGTTTTTCGCAAGTTTCAGGCACGAAAGATTGTCCAGTTATAATATCTTCGATAAAATCGCTAACAGGCATGTTTTTGCCGTCGAATATAGGAATGTTCATAACTCGTTGTTGCATGGCAAAACATTCTGCCATTAACTTTATCATAGCATCTTTTGGGTCGCACGAAATGTCACCTTTGAATTTTCTACCCTGAGTTTCCTTTAATATAGTTTTTTTCCTGGAAATGAGACATTTTGTCTGATAGTGTTTATTAAACGATATATATGTAATTTAAATTTAGAATTTAAGGACGATTAGTTGAGAATGTAAGAATGCACCAAGGTCCTCTATTTAAAGATTCATGGCTTGGCACGCATATTTTGATATGACGATTTATTTATTCATTAATTTTTGTTTTTTTGTGTGCAAAACTGAAAATTTAAAATTTTGAAAAGTCTTTTCAGGAGCCTTTAATTTCTTCTTTCTTCGCGACCCCAAGCGTATGGTCGCGATTTTTGACTTGTTAAGGCTTTAAAAGGTTCAAAGTTTGGGTCAACTGTTGCGATATTAAAAATGATCCTTTATCGTTTTTGGTATAAAAATTTGTTCAAAGCGTTGAATTTAAAAAGAAAACTATTATAAATCAATTATTATTATTATATACTGTAATATCGTAGTTACCCTGAATTTTATGTTTAATTGTTAATTTAGATAATTTTACTTATTGTTAAATTTGTTTAATTATTCGTCTACAATTGTTTATTGTTAAATGAATGCGGTAATTCTAATTTTTGAACTTTTATTGTCAATGATTTATCCTAGCTATTGCTGCACTGCAAATTCTTGCTGTGGCGCGCGCAGTCGTTGCAGCGTTTAACCTTGGATTAAATGTTTTCAGTGATATAAGGCGGGTCAGGCCAGCCGCGACCGCGAATTCCTGAGAAAATTTTTGCAATAGTTGAATTTATAATTTGGTTACGTGTATTAAAAACTTGCGTTTTCGGTGATACAAAATTAACTAAGCCAGACTCAAGCACAAACCCTTAATTAATTTTTTAAAATCACAGAAAATGTTTATTGTTAATAAAAAAAAAAAAATTTGTTTAATATCACAAAATTTTAGAGATGCAAGATTGGACAAGCTAGGCTCAAGCACAGACTCTTGGACAATCTTTGCAATCAAAAATATTCGATGGTGACCGTTCAACGAATCTAAAAAGGACTTATACTCTCGTGTGCTGTTCTAGTTTTGTTTTAAACTCAAATTCAAACGTAGTTAACAATTTGAAAATTTCAGTAGTACGAAATTAGACAAGCCAGGCTCAAGCTCAAAACCTTGTGTAGTTTTAGTACTTTCAGAAATTCGGATTACTTTAATATTTTCAATTTAAATATTCAATGCTTTAATACCGTAAGTTTATTCAGGTAAGATTTAGACACAATCCCTGGGTAAACTTGAAGTAAAAAAAGCTCTGAATTTTAAATGAATTTAATTCAATAATGATGTTATAATTTTTCTATATTTTTAAACCCTTCACTTGCACAATCTTGCTACAAAGAATACATGCAAGGTTTATTCGGGGTAATTCGATGATGTTATTAACGATGGCAGAGCTTGTGATCACGCGAAGTAGGGGAGAAGTGGCGAAATTGGCGCGTCGTCTAAATTGGCGCACCCTATTTTTCAGAAAATGAGAACATAACAAAAAATAAAAATAGTTCTATCGTGTGCATTCTTGTATGATATGTATTTGATAGAAAACATTATAAAAATCTAATACATTTGAATGTTGCTGGACTTTTCTGCTAATCTTTTTCTCAAGATTTTTTGTGACATGGGAGGTAATGTGGTTCGCAAAACTGATGTAACGACTTTGTAAGGTTATATTCATTTGAACAATCAGTGGTTAAATTTTTTTTAAGTTTGAGGTATTAAGGCATTTTAAAAGCGATTTTTAATAATTAATTTGCAGTCTGACAGTGTTTTGAAAGTTTTCTCGATTTTAAGATGTGAAAGCAATGTAAGTAAAAAATTTGTATTTTTGATTGATTGTTTCTATTATTTATAAGTCTTCTAAAGTTAATAATTGTATATACTTCTGATTACAAATTCAAATAATTCTCTATAAAAATGATTTCAATTTGAATATTCACTTAAATATCCACAATTGCCAGTATTTTATTGTACAAATATAAAATATATTTTAACTTGGGCTGGTTTATGTGAATAAAGGTATAAAAAACTTCACATATCTTGATATACTATCTCAAATTTAGTTTCAAATTATAACTACCTCTTTTCATCAACCTTTCCTACTGAAATGTAATTCTAAATCTATGAAAATATAACTAATACGTGGCAAGAGAAGATTAAAATATTAGTGCGTCAATTTACCCGACATGTCGGGTAAATTGACGCAGGTGCAGTCCTTCGGAAATCTGAATAAAAACCTGCTTTAATAATTTTCAATGCAATCTTTATCCATTGGAAAGTATAGAAAAGATATCCAGCTATTAAATAAATATTTTTTCATAATTTTTAGTCATATACTTTCTTTTTAAACTCGCACTTTCTATTAGGTGCGCCAATTTCGCCGCTTCTCCCCTACACCAACGTTTAAAATAAAATACTTTATTTTAAGATTTAATTCCAATTATGTACATTTTGACAAGTAGAAATATCTTATCTAATTATTTCTACTAAACTTATAATTTTGTCATTTTGAAAATTCCTAAATTTCGAAGCTTTCATTTATGCACAATTTTTATTCGAAATAATTGCACATATAATTTTGATTAGCTTCAATTAAATAATTTTTAAATTATTATCAATTGTGACAATAAAAGTGACAATCCCATCGCTGCAACCAAATCAGCTGTTACGTCCCGAGCAAAAGGCGAGGGTAGTTTGGATTTTGGATGTAAGAGAGGAGGTTAGCTGATTATATCAGGCTGGTAAGGCCCGATAATCAATTATCCGCTTTCGTATCTTGTTAAGTACACGAGAAATGAATCAGACATGCACTTATTAACAAGATAGGATAGTTCTTCCCGATTTCAGAAATGAATCACTATTAACCGACGCGACTAAATACGGCGATACACATAATCCAAGGGAACTATCTAGCACTATTGTTTCCGGACTTGCACCACTTAAGGACCTGGGATTTTATTTACCAAGTACCGAATGTAGAATTGCTCATAGAAATCCAATGAGACTTACGTTTATCGAAGGGTCTGCTCACGACGTTGAATTACCGGTCCGGACCTAAAACCCGTACAACTGTTCGGAACTTAATGACAAACCACCAGAGGTAAACCTGGGGTATATATACTATTGATCTTCCAATAGTGCCTGAAGTGGGAATGGATTCGCGCAAAAGTGATGAAAATCACGTCTGTTGCAAAAGTGATGGAAGTCACATTCATTACAAAAGTGATGGAAGTCACGTTTGTTGCAAAAGTGATAGAAATCACGTTCGCTGCAAAGTTCGCGACTCCCTCTAATTTCTGCCTTACGGTTCCAATCAAGGGTGAATTTACCTTTGCTTTGCATCCCTTCTTTTCCTGTTTTGCCTGCGCTTATATCTAGGTGACGAATAAATACGAGTGTGGTTAAGTACACCTGCATTTACTTATCTTAGGCTTAAACACTAAATTATTATTAATTGTTATTAATATTAATAATGATTTTATGCTTAGTAACTAGCAAGGATGGTATAGTACTTATTAATTAAGGCAATAATGAATCAATGTTAATAGCGCCATGGCAGTTACATGATGCTGTCTCACTAGGTTATCAGCGCTGCATTGCTACATTATCGACGCGCGGTTTGACTCACTGACTCATTACCGCGTGGGTAATTACCATATAGACCGAGCGCTACTCTTCTTTATCACTTGTTACCAAGTGTTGAACCGATCTATCGATGTGAGGTAGTGCATTATCTTACCTCTGCAAAACCTGATTCTCAAGGGAGTATAAAATGGAGAATGGTTTTTGATTTTCGTAAATTAATTGAAAAAACATTGGACATTCTTATCCTCTACCTAATATAAACGATGTACTTGATTCTCTAGGACCAGCGAAATATTTTTCAGTGTTTGATTTAGCTACCGGTTCTTACCATATAAAAATGGACCCAAAAGACTCTCATAAAACCGCATTTCCTACACCTTATGGTCATTACGAATTCGATAAAATGCCCTTTGGTTAAAATCAGCGCCAGCCACGTTTGAAAGATTAATGGATTTAACATTAACTGGATTAATCGAAACAGAACTTGTTGTATATCTTGATGACATATTTATATATGCAAATACTCTAGAAGAGCACGAAATTAAATTTAACAATTTAGCAGAAAGACTTAGAAAAGCAAATCTTCACTTAAAACCAGACAAATGCGAATTTTTACGACCCGAAGTAGGATATTTAAGCCATATAATTGATAAAAAAGGAGTGCGTCCAGATTCGAAAACGATAATAGCTGTAAAAAACGTTTCAGTCCTAAAAACACAGAAAAATGCTAAACAATTTTTAGGCTTAGCAGGAAATTATAGACGATTTGTTAATGGATTTTCAAAAATTGCAAGTCCTTTAAATCAACTTCTGAAAAAAGATATACCTTTTAATTGGACAGAAAAACAAGAGACAGCTTTCGATATTTTAAAATCAAAATTATGTGAAGAACCACTTTTACAAGGACCTGATTTTTCACAACCTTTTATGCTCACAACAGATGATTCAGGATTTGCAATAGGAGGTATTTTATCGCAAGGAAGGATAGGTAAAGATAAGCCAATAGCATATGCTTCACGTATTCTAATTGATACTGAGAAAAAATATGATACATATGAAAAAGAAGCCCTTGACATAATATTTTGTGTAACTCATTTTTGTTCTTATTTGTATGGAACAAAATTCACATTAGTGACTGATCATCAGCCTCTAGTTTGGTTTAGAAATTCTAAAGATCCTTGTTCACGAGTTTTACGTTGGAGATTAAAACTTGCAGAATATGATTTTGATGTAGTTCACAAGGCAGGAAAAATGAATGTAAATGCAGACGCTCTCTCAAGAAACCCTATCGATGATAACAAAGAGAAATCAAAACAGTTATAAGTTGATGACAACGATACTTTTATGGCTTTTCATGGAAAAATTACTAACAGGGAAATTTTTTACAAGAAATAAACAGGAATACTCTAAAAAGGAGGTAAAACCTTTAAAACGAAGAAATTTGAATCCAATAGTCGTACCAGACGACGTCGATCATTTTACCGGAATTATGAAAGCGTAAATATTAGATATTGCCTCGAAAATTCCAGAATTTTCCAAGACATTCTAAGTAAAATATCAATTAATGAGACATGGTAAGAATATTTTTAAATATACAAATTTATTTTAAAATATGGCGTCAGGACTTTTTCTATGACAATATTCTCATGGAGCCCAGTATTTGCCAAGTAATACGACAATTTATCTTGGAAAACTATAACTGCAAGAGCTCAAAAGTAGACAACAAGACCTCGCGCCGACCGACTATCATCTTTTCAGATCCATGAATAACGCGCTTCAAGGTGTACACTTTCAAACATTTGAAGGAGTGCAAAAGTGGGTCGATAATTTCTTTGCGTCGAAAAGCCAAGAATTCTTTCGTGAGGGGATCCATGAATTACCGATTTGGTGGCAGAAGGTGTTGGACAATAATGGAGAATACTTTGATGATTAAACGTGTAAGGATTTCTTTGTATAAATAAAGTTGAAAAATCGAAAAAAAGTTGCATTTTTTTGCACACCCCCCAATAGAATCAGATTCCGACTCTGATGCTGATTATTCAGATTATTTAAAACAACTGAAGCAAGAAAAATAAAAAAAAGAATGCCAAGAAGCCATAAAATATTACTGAACTTGAAAACGAAGAAAGTGAAAATTATTTTTCAACCTCAGAAGATGAAATCAACGACATTGAAACCACACATGAAAGAAATTATAAAAAAAATTTGGAAGAGAATTTTGAAGATAATTTTGAAGAAAATATTGAAGACAATCTTGAGGAATATTTTCAATAGAAGTTTGAAGAATGCTACGAAGGGAACTTGGGAGAAAATTTTGATGAGCCTTACTTTAACGAAAACTTAAAACTAAACCAAAGGTATCAAATAAACTCAGAAAGGAAACTACTACCATTTTGCACTCCCAATTGAAGAAGAAACTAAAGACAATTTATCAGAAACTTTGAATAATATAAAATTATCAATTCACTCATTACATGAATTATCTCAAAAATTTAAATTACGATCAATTAGTATTTCAAAAACTTCCAGGATTAATCATATACCTTGGGAAAAAGTGAAATCATTTTTCGATACAATTTTTTCAAAATCAACTACAAAAATTATAGTTTGTAATGGAATGACGCAATATCCAACAAAAGAACAACGAAGTCATTGATTTGAAGAAGCTCATTCTCCAGCATTAGGAGGCCATAAAAGCGTCACAAAAACTTATAGTCGAATTCGCCGAAAATTTTTTTGGGAAAATATGAAAGTAGACATTCAAAATTATATTCAAGGCTCTTTACAATGTCAACTGAAAAAATTAATCAGAGTCAAAACAAAAAATCCTATGGCAATCACTGACACACCCACTACTGCTTTTGAAAAGATATCAATGGAAATTGTTGGCCCACTACCTGGAACAAAATCAGGTAACTTATATATCGATATCCACGTTCTAATATGTCGTATCCCACATTTGGAAAATTTTTCAGGAAACGATAAAAACGTCTTGCTAGCACAAATAAATAAATGTAAACAAATTTTTGTTTTTTACGTTCATAAAAATGCATAAATAATAATAATTGAACCAAAAAAAATTATTTAAATAAATTTTATGATATTTATGTGGGTTACGCAAAAAGAAGAAATTAAAATGTATTTTAGAAATAAAATTGATTTAATCGTTCTATAATTAAATATTGTTTCATCCCATACGTAACATTTTCTCTCTTATTTTGTATTGTTTAATTCATAATTATTATAATATAACATTATTGATACATTTTATTTTTACTATCTTCAATATTGCTTAAAACATTTTTTTTTTCATTTTAAGTACTCTTAATTTTTTTGTTTTTACTTCAGGTACATTTTCTTGCTGAGATTGTTTAAAATTTATTGTCCTCTTTCGTCTGGTATTATCACAATTTTTTTTATAATTAATATCATTATCTTCAGGTTTTTGAAATCTTTTATTAGTACGCAGTACTTTGCTTTTAACACCAAGATTAACTTAATAAGCTTTTTGTTCCTTACTCTTAGTCTTTTCAGTTACCTTAACTATATTTATACTTTCGGCTTCCAAATTTTTTATTGATGGAGATTGGTCAGAAGTAGAGTCAGTAACATCAATATATTTTATATTATCATAGAAGCAGTGTGTCTGTTTTAAAATGTACCAAAAAAGTTTGTTTTTTGCCAATAGAACATTTTAATTTATTAAAGTTTGTCGTTACATTATAGCGGTTAAAGAAGAAGTAGTGGTGTATATGCAATATGGTTTTAAACAACGAATAAAAAATTAAAAGGGAAAATTTTTTAACAGAAGTTACTAATAGATATTGTTTATATTTAGAAAAAAGAATAATAAAAAATATGGATTGATTTATTATTTTTATTCGTTGTTATTATAAATAATAGTGGATGCTTCGGAATCCACGTCGTTATACAATGCTTCTTGTTGGTATAAATGAATTACACGTTCGGCAGTAGGTACGCATAAATCTGCTCTTTGCCGCATGTAAAAAATTTGTGTATTGCAAAGGGAGCAGTCGAGGCTAGATAGTTTTAAGGTACAATACAAGTCTTTAGTAACTATGTGATCTATTCGGACGGGTAATGTTACTTCGGTTTCAAAGAAGCTAAGTTCTGTCATCCAACAATCCTCGCAAACAAGTTTTTTTCAAGAACATTAATGTAGAAATTCTCGACCAGGGTTGTGCAGCAGTATTCCGACCATAATTGATGTTCAAAATACGGCTGAACATCCTGCTCGCTTGCTCGAACTTCCTCTGCTTCGATTGTTTCGATTTCTTGGGGCAGCATTTTTCTGTTGGAGAAATTTACAATATTTAAGGAATTTGAAATATTTGCAAAATTTACAATTTTTTAGTATTAAGGATTTTATTAAATTTAACAAAATTTTCCATGCGTGATTACATGCGTGGAAGGTAGATACGTATAATCATGCAGGGGTATTTTCTACTAGAACTTCCTTTCCTTGACTAATTTTGAATTTGCTATTTAAATATTGTTCAATACATTCTCTACAATCAGCTGCTCTTTTTCGCGGAGTAATTAATAATTCTTGACAACCGTAACAATTCATATATATGCATTCCAATTTACAAATGGAATGCTATGAAGTAAAAAATTCACAGTTATTTTGAGTTTCCTGATCTAATTTCTCGAAACAGAATTGACAATATCTTTTTGTGGTTTGCTGATTATAATATAAAAACAATGTTGAGGGTTCTAATTCGAAGCAATAACTCTGTAATAAGTGCGCGTATGCTATCGGATAGTCTTGCGGACATACACCGTCTACTGGTCTAAGATGGTTAACATTAGGTTCACTTGGAGTTGGTATCATTTTCTACAAATTGTTAGAATAGATTTATTTTATTAAGGTCTGATAAGGAGATTGAAAAATAACTTTTTAAATATATTTTCTAATCATGCAAGGTAACAGATTTTGCTAGAAGTATTTTACTTTCCGTCAGAAAAGCAACTTTTATATTACACTGTTATTTCTTTAGTTAGAAACATTAAAGGCGTGGGTACAAAAACTGTCCTTCTGACGGTATCGGATTTACAACGTTCATGCACGTGGTTTTGAGGAAGGTAAGGACGGAATGAGCCTGTATCTGAAAAAATTTCTAAGGTGACTTTGAGTCTATATATAAAAAAAGGGGTGTAAAGAAAGTGGAAGAAAAGAAAGGTCAAAAGTTGAATGTCAAGTCGGTCAGTAAAGGTTTTGTCACTGAGCTTAAAGGAGTTTTTTGTATAAGTTCTATACGTGTTGGCATTTTTTTTATTTTTTAGATATTTTTTGAATTTTCCATAGTATTAACCCTAAAATTGTAATCATAAGTAAAGTGATAATAATTAGTACTAATGTTAATTTATGCGCACTAGAAATAAAAATGGATGGAATGATTTTTTGAATGTTTGCATATTTTGTAAGGATAAAGACATGGTTTTCGAAGATTGATAATGGCATGTCTTTTTTTTGTTTAAAAAGAAGTAATACCTTTTTTAGTAAGTGAGGCTCTTGCATAGAGATATTATATAAAAATGGTGAAATTATAGCAAGAGATGTGGTTGATTTGCTAACTGGAATTGAATTATCCTTTATATTCAAATGGTTTTGAAGGTGGTAATATGGAGTTGATGAATCGAGATTGCAACCTGACATTGTTTGCAAAATTCCTATTCCTTGGAGTGTGATTAAGGTCTTAGAGTTTTTTTCACATGATAAGAAATTTTGTCGGGGGAAAATAGTTGAGTATAGCCATCCATGATGAATTGCAATGGTGTTAGAAAGGGATATTCACTAAAACTGATGAATATTTCACACTTGTATGGTTGAGAATTTAGAAACATTGATGTTTCGCAAATAGGATTGTTATTAATATTAGATATAGATCTTGGTGGGTGATAAAATGTTTGGAATCCATTTTGATAACATGCATTGAGGAAATTTTCATTTGTTGTAAAGTAAGATTGGTTATTTGAAGAAATAGGGAGATAAGAATTTTGAGCTTTTATGTAAATAGAGGAAATTACGTCAGTATTGAAATCGAGATGTATTAGAATTGGATGTGGTTTAAATAATTGAAATTCTTCAGCAGATGGGATTGGTATAGTCATAATAAAAATCAAGTACTTATCGAATAAGAAGTATTATATTTTAGAAAATGGAAGGACCATAGAAAAAAGGAATGTTGAAAGGTGTGGGTCTTCTTTGTTGGATTTGAAGTCTAAGAAGGTATCAGGAAGTAGCATAGGGTGCCATAAATTAGTTGCGGCATGGGTAATAGCTTCTATAAGTTGGTCAATGAGTAAAAGAAAAGATTGAGAAATTTCATGCAGGTCTTTAAGCCAATTTGCTGCTAATATTCGATATAGGTGAATATTTGGATCTTTTTGAGAATTATGCCATTTCTTGTAGGTCATAATGTTGTCAAGTTTTGAAGAAAGATTTGTAACTTTTTGGAAAAATGGATTTGGAAGTAGGAATGAATTTTCTTAGGGCCAGTAAAGGGAGGTTTCCTGTCTCATTCTCAATTCTAAAAGAACTTTTTGTATCTGTTGCAGGAATGGATCATTAGTTTTAGAAATATTCGTGATATTACGAGCTTGTCTAGATATAAATGATATTTCTTCAAGAAAATAGTTGATGCGTTGTTCTATAAAATCAAGTTGTGTCTGATAGTCGTATAAATTACAATTATTGGCAATATTTGAAAGTATGCAATATTCATATAATTTATGTGAGAAATCTCTTATTTTGTATTTAAGTACGTCTGGCTGAAAGATATCGATATAAGATATAAAATGATATTTTTCAGAAAAAAGACGAACTTTTGAAATTGGTTCAAAATAAATCCCTGGAGAATGAGAAAATTGTGAGTCTATGAAGTATTTTTCTGCTTTGGAGAAAAGAAGTGGAATTAAAATTAAATACACTCTGGATGCTAGTTGATTAAGGAAATTCATTAGGCTTCTCGGAAGGCTGAAAAAGAAAAGTAGGATTAATATTGGATAAAATAGGATGTTAACATATGGTTGGATGTAGGTCTAGAAGTTTTTTGGAGAAAAGGGGAAAAAAGTCTACTAAATGTTGAGGAGAGGAAGAAATTGGGTTGATTTGTCTACTTTGAAAATATTTCGTCTACGGCCCTCTTTTGTTGCATGCATTTGAGTGTTACAAAATCTACAGGAATTTTCCCAAGGTATCAATTTTGGTCTTGGATCGGTTTGAATGCTTCGATTTTTGGTTTTTTGCATTTTTTTATCGTCATTATTATAAAATTTTTCGTCGCAGAGATCGTATGATCTCATTAGTAGTAACAATAATTTTAATGCTGCTCTATTTTCTGCTAATTCGCTAGTAGGGCCGGCTTGTATAACAAAATGTTCATTTATATTAATTTGTGCAAGAAAAAATGACTTTGTTTTCGAATTTGGGTCAGGATAGACTGTATATTGCGGTAACGGCAATCCATATTTTATCGTGAAGTTTCTTAAAATTTCTACATGATTTAAAAATCCCATGGAGTCTGTTCTGTATATCTTTCTTTGGTAAGTTGGTACGTGGGTAGGCTCCTCGTAGTAATGCTCCATTGAAGTTGATTTCCTGAATCGGTATGGAATATTTATATTAGAATTTATTGTACTGGTTGGGAGGTCTATATCCGCATTTAAAACATTTTTTAAAGCTTTTTGTAGAGGAAGATGATGTAGTATGATTATTATATTGTTTCATTTTATATGAATTTGTACTTTTATCACGATTGTTATTTGAAGTAATAAGTTTTGTTATTTGGCTACTCGTTGAAGGTTTTGGATCATTTATAGATGATTCTTGAATTGTTACATGAAAATGTACTAGTGAGTTTATCAAACTTAGTTCACATTTCTCGTCATTATGCGAAAGAGAGTTAATAACTTTTTTGGCAGTAAAATCCTTAGCTGTTTTTATTGAGTTTGCTATTTCTATTTGTTTAATGTTGTTAATAAAACAAATTGCTATGTATGTTAAGTCTTTTGATGAGATTTTATTCGTAATACTGTATATTTCGGATACTCAAATTTATTTTGAGTGCCAATTTCGTTTAATTTTTTGCAATTTTTACTAATAGATTTGTGCTACCTTCTGCTTTACATTTTCTTTATCTTTGCCACTATTCATTATTATATAATTTTTATATTGTAAATTAACGTGAAATAGACATTCATTATTATTGGTTTGTTCAATGAGTATCCCTTAAATGAGGGGTGGATCTCCTCTCTGTTGAATAATTTTCTTTAGTAAGGTTGTAAAAGGAACATGCGACATTCTGAAGACGTTAGATTTGGATAGTGTAGTGGGTTCTACTAAGTTCTTCTTTTAGTTCAGGGTGAGGATAAAGAGTTGTGTTTGTATTATTGTGAACTTTACCTGAAGTAGTATTTGCGTAATACGATGGACTTTTAGGTGCCTCTTTCGAGCTTTGTGGCGCTGAAGCTGTTAGCAGTTCTTGATGGCTCTCAGCAGGAGGTCCAGAAGGTCGATGGGTGCCTAAGTGTAATAAGAGGTTAGTGACCGAATCCCAGAAGGCGCCTAGTAGATGGAGAGACCATCCAAATAATCTGTGTAGTTCATATCCATGAATAATGGTATCCGCTATCAATTTAATCCCTCTAATTATTATAATTAATCCAACTAAGCCTGCACTAGTAGTTCCAGAACTTGTAAAAATTGTCCAAAATCTACCCCATGCGGATTCAGCAATTTTATCAATTACATCTTCATTAAATAAATTCGTTAATGATATTCCTTGATTAATAGTTGGATGTCCTGTTATTTCTCTAGCTAAGGAATTTAGAATCATTGGTTTTTCTGCTGGAAACATAATATAATCTCGCAGTTTATCAAGATCAGATTGAGAATAAATGCCACTTGTTGCTAAGGATGAAGGATTTGTGTATTTCCAGGTTGCTTTTGTGAGAGGATTAACTATAGTTGGTGCTATGGATTCGACAGGATTTGGAAGTAATTTGTACCAGGTTTCTCCAAAAAGGTACATTGGTGGAAGGAAAGAATTGCAATTTGTTTGGATACCGGATTTTGTTAATATATGAGTTCGTGGAGAAAGGAAAAAGGATTGATTTCCTCTAAATATTGGTAGTTGTAGATAACATTCTTCAGTTTTGCGATATTTTACTTCAACCGGTATACATTTTACGATATGTACTACTTCTCCTGCAATTACTGACATATATCCATTCATACATATAGCCATACATATAGCCTTTCATTAAATGATATGCAAATTCGTCTCGTGATTGGGTTGCTAAGGTTAATGTATTTCTAAAAACTTGCTGTTCAAGTATACATCGTTGAGTAAGAACATCGTGATAAAGTCTATTTACTTTAGTACGTATATGTCGTACCACATATATAAATTTAGAATTAACATATGTAAAAATGTCCATATTTTGAACTTCTAAATGTTTATTTTCTAAAAATGAATTTCCAGGTCTGGTTTCAAAAATTAATAATTTTGGATGTTCAGTTTGTATTAAAACGTAACTGCAAACTGGTTTTCTTGTTTTTTCAGCCAGTACGAAGGTTATATCTTCAGTTGTTAAGGAATAAAATGTTTCAGAATTGTCTGTCATGTTGTCATAAGTTTTATTTGCTGGTCCTTCATAAATAATTTCATATTTGTTAAAATTACATAAGTCATTAGGTAATGTATCCCAGAATGTTTGTCCATATTCTACGTCTGTACAGAATGTGTTTGAAAGTTTACATATTATTCCAGATCCTAACTGAATTTTATTTGAATTTAAATGAATAGTCGCGTAATGTTCTTGTCAAGTTATTTTAAAAATTGCTTGGACTACGACATTATTCCATGTTCCGTATGGGTCAGAAAATTGTGTACCAGTACAGTCTCCATTAGGTGTTACAGAACCTGCTAAAGTAACGCTATGAAATGAAGTTTCATTTACTTTTAACTTTGATATCTGAAGAGAAGGGTTACTAAAAATGCTCCTATTGTGTGCATTTGATTACATTGATCTCGTGTAACATCATGTATATATTCACTGTGGCCATTTGCAACTATTGAACTGTGAGAATGCATACCACAATGAGAGATGGCGCGTCGAATTTCTATTTTGCATTGTATTACTTTTGTATTTGAAAATCCAGTTAATTGTAAAAGTTGTATATAAGTTCTTTCAACATGTACTTGAGATCGAGGTAGATCCCATTCTCCTACCTCTAGTAAAGATAATGTCGTAATATTTGATTTATTTGAACCGCAATCGAATCTTATGATGGCGTAGACTGTTGTTATATAGTTGAAGTTGCAAGTGAGCAGTGCCAAAAGGAAGCCTCGTAATCCCATCTCTGGAAGAAGGAGGTTCCGATTAGCAGCTTACTTTGTAATATAAGAATAGAAAAATGTTTTATCGTTACATATGTATATTTTTGAAGTTATTGATTTACTTTTTGTATTTTGCGTTCCTAGTTCATATTATCCAACATGTCGGCTATGACAATGTGATTTGATAGCCGTAAACTGAGAATTAAATTATTGTATGCGTCCGATCCTCTTGTTTTGATTGTTGAAAAAATGTCTTTTATTATTTCTGGATTGTTTATGTTTCTGCTCCACGTGGGAATATTACAGTCGTCTTGGTTAAAAATTCCAGTTTGAATTAAATATGGCCAGAGAGCTACCATGTTGATAAAACAGGGAACTATTTCAATGAGATCATCTATGCGTTTGCGATGAATTTGTTCCATTATATCTGGAATAATGTGTTATGTCTGAAATTTCATTTTTATTTTGTTTTATATATTTTTTATTTTATATATAAAACACATATTTTCATTAAAAAATTTTTTAGTTTTTATATTTTTACTATTTATCAACAAAATAAAATTTCTATATCTTTACTTAAACTGATATGTATATATATATATATATATATATATATATTTTTATAATTAAAGTAAAGATATTTTGTTTCATTTTTATTAATTTTGTACTTGCACATGCGAGCGTTTTAGTCTATTAAAGTGAACTTCAGTAGGTTTACCTTTATAGCTTATTTTTACATTCCCTTTTCCTAACACATCCAATATTTCATAAGGCCCTGTATAATGGCTGTCAAGTTTTTTAATTTTACCTCCTTTTAATAAAAATACGTCATCTCCAATTTTCACTTCTAAAGGATTTATTTTTTTATCATAATATATTTTCGATTTTTCTTTTGGTCAAATAAGATTCTCTCTTGCTTGTGTTCGCATTTCATGTAGTTGTGTTACGAAATTAATTAAATAATCGTCATATGTTTGTAATTTTTCTTGTTGTGATAAAGGTTCACTGGAAGGTTCAAGAGCTAGTTTACCAAAAACCAGTTCATAGGGTGTGCATTTTGTGCCTTCATGTACACTAGTATTATATGAGAACATTGCTAGTTCAAGCCAATCATCCCATTCTGAATTTTGTGCAACAAATTGTTTGAGATATTCTCCTAAAACATGATGTGAACGTTCTAATGATCCGTTTGATTGAGGGTGAAAAGCTGTGGTACGAAAATGTTTAATTCTAAAACGTTTTGCCAATCTTTTTAATAAATTACTTTAAAAATCTCTGCCTTGGTACTGACCAAGGCAGAGATTTCGGTGATCCAAATATGCAAATAAATTTTTTCACGAAAGCATAAGCTATCGTACTAGCTTGGTGATTAGGAAGAGGTATTGCTAAAGAATATTTTGTAAAATTGTCTTGTATCGTTAGAATATATAGGTTACCAGATTTTGTTTCAGGTAGTGGACCAACAATGTCCATTGATATTTTTTCAAAAGCAGTAGTGGGTGTGTCAGTGATTACCATAGGATTTTTTGTTTTGACTCTGATTAATTTTTTCAGTTGACATTGTAAACAGCGTTGAATTTATTTTTGAATGTCTACTTTCATATTTTCCCAAAAAAATTTTTGGCGAATTCGGCTATAAGTTTTTGTAACGCCTTTATGGCCTCCTAATGCTGAACAATGAGCTTCTTCAATTAAATGAGTTCGTTGATCCTTTGTTGGATATTGCGTTATTCCATTGCAAACTATAATTTTTGTAGCTGAATTTGAAAAAATTGATTCGAAAATTGATTTCACTTCTTCCCAAGGTATATGATTAATTCTGGAAGTTTTTGAAATACTAATTGATCGTAATTTAAATTTTTGAGATAATTCATGAAATGAGTGAATTGATAATTTTATATTATTTAAAGTTTCTGATAAATTGTCCTTAGTTTCTTCTTCAATGGGAAGTGCAAAATGGTGGTACTTTCCTTTTTTAATCTCTTTTGCTATTCCCTTTTGTAAATTTTAAAATTTTGGTAATGTTTCAGGTTTTTCTGAAGTTTTTGATCCGTTGTCGCGAGGAGTTCCGTTTGTTGTAACAAAATATGCATAATTATCTTTTTGCATAGTTAATTGATCGCGACATTCAACTAAATTTTTCTTTGTTATAATTGTTTCTGTTTGAGAGTTTATAGGAGGAGGTTCTGTGGGTGGATAATTACAATCATCATGATCATTATCGTTTTTTTCAGAATTTATTTGAGATCTACGGTTTAGTTTCAAATTTTCTTCAAAATAAGGCTCTTCAAATTCTTCTACCAATTTTTCTTCTTGGTTTTCTTCAAAATTTTTCTCAAGATCGTCTCCAAAATTTTCTTTATAATTCTGTTCAAAATTCTTTTCAAAATTTTCCTCAAAATCTTCTTCAAAATTATCTCCCAAATTTTCTTCATCATTACCTTCGTGTGAGGTTTCAATGTCGTTGATTTCATCTTCTGAGGTTGTTAAATAATTCTCACTTTTTTCACTTTCAAATTAATTAATATTTTTTGGCTTCGTGGCATTCTTTTTCTTTTTGTTTTTTGCTTGAGTTTATTTCAAATAATCTAAATAATCTGATTCTACTTTTGTTCGGCTTCCTTTTTGTATATTTATTTTTGGTAGTTCATCTTCATATATTTGTTTTCTTGGTCTACCTCTCTTTCTTTTTGTTTCAGGGGAAATATTTTTTAAATTCGTTACTAGATTTTTTCTTGGCCTACCTCGTGGTTTTTTCACAAGAGGTTTAGAAGAAAAATTTTCGTCTAATTTTTCTTGAGTTTCATTTCAATTCAAATTTTTTGCTTTTTCTTGCTCTATTCTCTTTTGAGCTCTTGTGGTAATAGTTTTCCATGATAAATTTTCGTATTTCTTGGAAAACATTGGACTTAATAAAAATATTGTCATAAAAATAAGTATTGAAGCCATATTTTAAAATAAATGTGTGTATTTTAAAATATTTTTACCAATCTCACTAAATAATTCTTCACTAAGAAATTCTTGTAAAAATTCTGGAATTTTTCAGTCAATATTTAATATTTGGGCATCTGAAATTTCGCCAAAATGATCTACGTCGTCTGGTACGATTTCTGGATTCAAATTTCTTCGTTTTGAAGGTTTCACCTCATTTTCAGAGTTTTCTTGTTTATTTTTTGTCACGATTTGCTTTTCTAAGTCTTTCTGCTAAATTGTTAAATTTAATTTCGTGCTCTTCTAGAGTATTTGCATATATAACTATGTCATCAAGATATACAAAAAGTTCCGTTCCGATTAATCCAGTTAATGTCAAATCCATTAATGTCTGAAATGTGGCTGGTGCAGATTTTAAACCGAAAGGCATTCTATCGAATTCGTAATGACCGTGAGTTGTGGAAAATGCGGTTTTATGAGAGTCTTTTGGGTCCATTTTTATATGGTGAAAACCGGTAGCTAAATCAAACACTGAAAAATATTTTGCTGATCCTAGGGAATCAAGTATATCATTTATATTAGGTAGAGGATACGAATCGCCAATTGTTTTTTCATTTAATTTACGAAAATCAAGAACCATTCACTATTTTATTTTTCCTTGAGAATCAGGTTTTTTAGGAACTATCCACACTGGAGTGTTATATGGTGATTGTGAGGGCTTGATTATTTTATTTTTTAATAATTCATCCACTTGTCTTGTAATTTCTTCCTTATGAACTGTTGGAAATCTATATTGTCTTGAAAAAATTGGAGCGTCATCTACAGTAGGAATTGAATGTTGTAATACATTAGTAGCTTCAAGTGGTTCACCTGGGATTTGAAATCTGTCTGCATTATTTTTAATTAATTTTTCTACATGTTCATATTCGTCTTGATTTAAATGGTGTAATCGGAGAATTTTTTAATACATTTTACTCTGTCTTCGTCTGTTACATTATAAAATTTGCATGAGTTAATTAGAGAATTGTCAGTTTTTAAAAAGTTATTTAATATTTTACTTGGTAAATCTTCGTTATTTGTTTGTTTGAAATTAATTAAATTTTCAATTTGTTTATAACATTCTTGTTCTTCAAAGTCTTCTAAATTAACTAGTGGGACGGATAATATAATTTGGATTTCATTTGTGTTTGCAAATTTTAAATACGCTTTTCCTTTGTGATTTTTCACAACTGCGTCTTCTACGTAGACGCCATCTTGGATATGAAATAAAGGTACATATCCTTCACTCCTTTCTGTATTTTTTATATTAACATAAAATGTTGTAACTGTTTGAGCTGGAATAGTAAATGTACTGGTAGATTTAAAAGGGTAACAGTGGTTCTCAATTTCTAAGCATTTTGAAGTATAGTTTATATTCACACTATTATCTTGAAAAAATTCTGATCCTAATACTCCATCTTCTTCTACTAGGACTTCATTCGGAATAATGTTAAATATTGTTGGGTAACGAAAAATGTTTATTTTTACCTGTCCTAACGTGTAAAGTGGTAAATCATTAATTCCTGTAAGTTTCAATATGTTTTGGCTATCTATTGGTACTTCAGGGTTGAGAACCTTTTGTTTAATTAAATTTCAAGCAGCACCAGTATCAATCATCATGTGTGTTGGATTTTTTAAACCTTCCGTTGATATTATAATTGATGGAATTGAAGAAGACTTTGAAATATTTATTGTTGTTGTTGTATGGTCGTTAGAAGTGGATGCCAGTGGTTCTCGATTTATGCTTTCCTCAGTGCACCCGTGCTGGGGAGAGCTTTGGAGTTTTCCTGATGAGCTGATTGTGATTGGCTATTTGGTCGTATCTTGCAGTCTCGTACTGAGTGACCGGGTTTTCTACAGTAATTGCAAATTATTCCAGTATAATTTAAATTTTGTTGAGTGTTATTATTCTGTAAAAATCTATTTTCATATGATTTATTTCTATTTTGGAACTGTCCTGAGTTGAAGTTTTTATACTGTCCTGGATTCCATTGTCTATTATTATTATTAACACTATTGTTATTATTGTAAAAATTTCTAGGAAAATTATTATTATTGTTGTAAAAAATTATTATTATTGCTTCTATAATTATTATTTCTATTTTGCAAATTATTATTGCTATTGTTATTAAAATTATATTTTTTATTTCTTAAAAAATTGTTATTCGTAAAATTATTGTAATTGTTTCTTGTAAAATTATTATTATTATTACTTCTTTGACCATTGAAATTACTTTATCCTTGTTGGTTAGGACGCAAAAAATTTTTTTGTTTATTATTAAGAACTGCATCTTGAGCTTTACTTAAATGAAAACATTTTTCAGTTGTGTCACCTGGTTTTTTACAAATTAAACAAATAGTTTTGTTATCAAGTGCTACGTTAAATCGGGTTGTTTTATTATTTTTATTATTAGTTGATTCGTCACTTTTTGATTAATCCATGTTTTTATTTCTTCGTAGTGCGGAATTTGCAGCTAATCTTTGTTCTTTATCAATACTGTCGCTAATAACTTCTTTAAAAGTATCCTTTTCTTCAACACGAATTTCTAACTCAGGACGCAAACCGCGTATAAAACATTGAATTACGTCTTTTTCAAGGTTTACTTTAAAATTATTATCTACCTGACCATTATTATTGAGCCTGTGAGCATCTTCGATTTTGTCGGCAATTTCTTTTATCCTAGCAGCATATGAAAGTACATTTTCTCTTTCCCACATTAATGTATTACCTAATTCTCCCTGTAACTGGTACATACTTTTCGCAGGGGCATATATTATTCTCAATTTTTCTATCAATTCTTCTATTGTGGCATAAGTTGAACCAAAAATGGATTTTCTAGCTTCTCCAGTTAATTTACCTCTTAATAACCTTGCGAGGTTTTCTTGAGCTGCAGGTGTTGGTAGCATTGCCTTTGCCTCCATGCAACCCCCAATAAAATGTGACAATAGGAGGTTGCTTCCGTCGAACAATGTGACCACCTCTAGCGCGTCGCGTAAGGATACCTGCTGGCTGTTGGGTATGACTACGGCCATTTCTTCGTTATTTACTATTACTGAATTATCTTGATTTATGACTTCTGTGTCGCTTTTGTTGTCGTCACTGTCGTTGTTCCTAATTATAGATTCGCGTGCCAATGAGGTTTCCAATCTTTCTTTCAAAGTTTTATTATCTATTGTTATTACTGTTGAGCTTAGCAAATTGAATTCGTCAAAATAAGATAATTCGTTCGTTAGAGTTTGATCTTGATTACTAGATCCTGTCACAATGCTTAGATCTGGACAGAAACTTGAATGAAACCCGCTAGTTTTTTCTGAATTTTCACTTGATATATTTTGATTATTAATTAGAGTCTTGTCTAAATTTGAATCATCTAACTTAAGAGTGTTATCTAATTCTTGTTCTGTAGGGATTGGATCAGGGATATTTTGGCATTTATTATCAGTTGAATATTCTCTATTTCTAATTGGTTTTATTTTTAAATTACCCTTTTGGTTCAAATCTACTATTTTTGCAAGCTGACTATTTTGTTTAGCTTGACTACGTGTTATAACTTTCGGGGTTGATTCTAAAGGGATATTTGGTTTTGACATTGAGTCATTATAAATTTACAATATTTTGTGTTGAGCGTTGTCTTAGATTGTTTCTTGTTATTTTAAATTATTCGATTGTTTATGACAATAAAAAAAAATATTTATAAAATTTGTTTCTTAAGAAAAATAAAATGAGATTAGTAAAGTTTATTTTTAATTTGTTTATTTATTTTTAATAACAATATAATTTGAAATGAAATTTGTATTTCTTCATTTGGAAATAGAATAATGATAGAAAAATATAAATATTTCAAATATTTAAATTAAATAAATAATCGCTCAATTGATTGTAAATTTATAATATTTAATAATAAATTTCTTGAAATAATAAAATATTTTTCTTTACCAACTGCATGTGCCTTTTATGTAAATTAAAATAGTATATTTTATTTATTTATAAATTTTTTATACCAATTAAACAAATTTGTTTATAACAATGATCATTCGAAATATTCATAAATTATTTTCATTATATTGGACAAGTTAACTTGAGTGCAAATCTTTGGACAATTTTTTTTTGCAATTAAAAATATTCTGTTTTTTATGTTTGTTTTAACTTAAATCAAAACTTAGTTAACAAATTAGGATATCTTTTTAAATAAGATAAGTTACTTAATCACTTAGGTTAGCCTCAAGGTCAGATCCCTGCGTGATTTTTCAGACTTATTTTATTTTATACAATTTATGTAAATTATAAAATTTCAAATAAATTGTAGCGAATACGTTTTATAAACATTTTATGTTAATTGTAAGTTTTAATAATTTTTCAGCGAATTTATTTTTACCATCCGCACAGCTACAAATAAAAGTGGTAAACGCAGTAGACTTAGGCCGAGCGCTGTAAAGCAATTTAAGGGATTAGTATAGGTAAACGGATAGTGCGCAGATAGTTTGTTTCTCGTCGTGAGAAACTTGAGAAAGCAGATTTTTGTCACGTAGCACTAAGTACAGTAAAACGATATAAAAACTTTCCCTTAAATATGATTTTCAAGCGGCCCCTTGGAAGAGCGTCTTCCAAGCTAGTAGTCTGGAGTTGACTAGCCGACAGTCAAAGCGATCGCCTCGTCGCCTCGATTTTTTTGTATCGCAACTACATTAAATATAATTTCTTGTTCTGTTATTGTCTAGTTTCATTTACTAAATATAATTTTCCTTGCACACTCACATCCTACAAATTGGTGACCCCGACGTGATATATCAAAACGCGAAATAGTGACTGTAAACCGACGTGATATATCAAAACGCGAAATAGTGACTGTAAACCGACGCGATATATCAATACGCGAAATAGTGACTGTAAAGCGACGTGACATATCAATACGCGAAATAGTGACTGTAAAGCGACTGTAAAGTGTAAAGTGTGGGTGTAAAGAACACAAAAGTAAAAAAATGAATCCCAATATGAGTGAAAGTGAAAAGAGTGAAGGAAATAACACGCAAAATTCGCATAACACAGAACCCGTCAGCGCTCATGCGGTCTCGATCCGTGTACCAGCTTTCTGGTCTGACAAAGTATCGCTCTGGTTTAAGCAACTAGAGGCTCAATTTATGATCGCGGGCATCACTTGTGAGGCTACAAAGTTCGGTTATGTGGTCGCTCATTTACAGCCAAAATACGTGATGGAAGTAGAAGATATAATCGACAGCCCACCGGAGAGTGGTCAATATGAGGCTCTCAAAGCGGCACTGATAAAAAGATTATCAGACTCCAGCAGCATGCGAATGCGAAAATTATTCGAAGGCGAAGAGATAGGCGACCGAACTCCTTCGCAGTTTCTACGACACTTAAGGAATCTGGCAGGAACATCCGTCAATGAAGAATTCCTTTCAAACTTGTGGACAGCGCGACTATCAACCTCGACTTAACACGTTTTGGCAGGGATGCCAGAAAAATCATTAACTGCGTTGGCCGAAATAGCAGATCGTGTGCACGAAATTCGTCCAGAGAAGGGCAGAATCGCTGCCGTGTCACAAGACAATGCGATAATGGCATTGAAAGAGGAGTTGATCCAGATTATAAGATCAGAAATCAGCGCAATTAGCAGGACCCAGAATAGACGCGGGCGATCACACTCTCGAGGACGTTCAAAATCAACATCCCGCCGGCCGTCTCAAAATCGTGGAAACACTACACAGTCTGGAAATTGCTGGTACCATGAGAGATTTGGAGAAAATGCGAGCAAGAGTCGAGAACCATGTGCGTGGAAAGCGGGAAACGAGAGCAGCCATCATTGATTGCGGCAGTCAACGATGGTTTTCAAACTCGTCGTATTTTTGTCACGGTTCAGACAAGTAAAGTGGCTTTCCTTATTGATACTGGTGCTGACGTTTGTGTGTACCCGCAAAAACGAGTCAGTGGATATGTACGCAAGTGTGTTTATGAACTTTTTTCTGCGAATTTTACAACGATAGCGACGTACGGGACGATAGCAGTCAATTTGGACTTATCACTGCGACGAAGTTTTAAGTGGCGAATGATCGTGGCCGATGTCGACACTCCTATCATCGGAATGGATTTCCTGTCGTTTTATGGATTGTTGGTGGACGCAAAAAACAAACGTCTCATCGATTAACGACAAGTTTAACAACCTGTGGACAAGTAGTATCTGGTAATCGTGTATCAATTAAAACTATCGTGGGTACGATAATTTACCACCCTATACTAGCTGAATTTCCTGACGTCACGAGACCGGCCAACTTCGAAAAAGAATGTCCGAAGCACGATGTAAGGCACTACGTCAAAACTACATCTGGACCACCGGAGTTTTGCAGACCACGACGACTTGCTCCCGATCGTTTCAAGGAAGCCAAAGTTGAATTTGACTCTTTGATTCATCAAGGAATTGCTCGGCCTTCGAAGAGTCCGTGGGCATCGCCACTACACATAGTCCAGAAAAAGGATAGTACATTGCGACTCTGCGGTGATTACCGCGCACTCAACGCACGGACAGTTCCTGAAAGATATCCAGTCCCCCACATTGAAGACTTCGCGAGAGCCTTACATGGCTGCAAGGTATTTACAACAATAGACTTGTTAAGAGCGTACAATCAAATACCGGTAGCTTCCGAAGACGTAGAGAAAACTGCTATTACCAGGCCTTTCGGACTGTTTGGGTTTTCTCGCATGCCGTTCGGCTTGCGCAACGCCGCGCAAACTTTTCAGCGCTTCATAGATTTCATACTACGCGAATTAGATTTTTGCTATGCGTATATTGATGATATTTTAAAAAAGGAAGTAACTTTACTTTAATTATAACAGAAAAAAATATGGATATACAATGTAATCAAAAATATAGAAATTCAATTTTTTTACTAAATAATTAAAAAGAAAAAAAAAGAATTTATAAAAATTATATATGGGTCATTTTATGGGAGATTTACAGTCAAAATTGTTTTTTCGACGAAAAATTTTTTTGCCACTTTCCTTCGAAAATATTCGATACGTATTGTTTTTTTCAATGTGATACTTCAAAATTTCGAGATATAATTTTTTTAAGTTTGGCAATCGGAAATTTTTTTTTTTTTTTCGAACAGCTCACTGTAAAAGCAGTTTTGAATATAAAATGTAACCCTTGCACTTGAAATGCGCGAAAGAGTACGAGCTTTAAAAAAAGTTATAGCACACATTTCGTTGTTTTTTTGCAATAACAATGTAGTACATTTTTATAAGCAATTCAATTTTTTTTTAATTTGGAACTAATTTTTTTCCTATTTTTTTGTTTCTAAATCTTTGTTGAAGTTTTTTCAATATGCAGGCAAAATTTTGGAATGGTGAAATGAAAACTGTAGGTGTAATTAATTTACAAAATCTGTCTCGCGCGTTGCAACGAGCGAGCTTGCACGCTGCAACTACGCTTAAGCTTGTTTAGACATGCTCGGACTCGAAGCACGTGTGGCAGTGAATGCAGTGACCGCTGTTTTTGTTTTCTGTGAATGTTCCTCAAGTGTTCACCTATTTCAAATTAATGCAGAAATGCCAAGCTCTCGATTTAAACATGTCTGCTGCAATCCGTTTAATAAAAAAAATCATAGTGGGAAAAAGCAAAAAAAAAATTTGCGTTTTAAGTGTATCATTTAGAGTAATTTTATCGTAAAACTTCACTAATCAATTCATCATTATAACTAATGATTCGTTTTGAAATAGTCTACGCACAATTTTGAATGTACTTAAAACAAAAATCTTCCATCTCCATTTCATCTGCTTCTATTCTGCATTGTGTACAAGAAACATCATCCGGTTTAAAAATTTTCAATTTTTCAAGTATCGAGGACGAAACGCGACGCAAATTTTTTTTTTGCTTTTTCCCACTATGATTTTTTTTATTAAACAGATTGCAGCAGACATGTTTAAATCGAGAGCTTGGCATTTCTGTATTCATTTAAAATAGGTGAACACTTTAGGAACATTCACAGAAAACTAAAACAGCGGTCACTGCATTCACTGCCACACGTGCTTCGAGTCCGAGATTGCCTAATCAAGCTTAAGCGTAGTTGCAGTGTGCGAGCTCGCTCGTTGCAACGCGCGGGACAGATTTTATGAATTAATTACACCTACAGTTTTCATTTTTCCATTCCAGAATTTTTCCTGTATATTAAAAAAACTTCAACAAAGATTTAGAAACAAAAAAATAGGAAAAAAATTAGTTCCAAATTTAAAAAAAATTCAATGGTTCATAAAAATGTACTAAATTCTTATTACAAAAAAACAACAAAATGTGTGCTATAACTTTTTTGAAAGCTTGTACTCTTTCGCGCATTTCAAGTGCAAGCTTTACATTTTATATTCAAAACTGCTTTTACAGTGAGCTGCTGGAAAAAAAAATTTTCCCGAGTGCCAAACTTAAAAAAATTATATCTCGAAATTGTCAAGTATCACATTGAAAAAAAAAAAATGTCGATTATTTTCGGAGTAAAAAGGCAAAAAAAATGTTTCTTCGAAAAAAAAATTTTGACTGTAAATCTCCCATGAAATAACCCATATATAAAACAAACAAAAATCATGAAATTTTAGACGTAACACTTTATTCTAGATATAATGGATCAAATTCATCGCAAAAGCATAGATGGTCTTATTGAAATAGTTCCCTATTTTATGGACATAGCAGCTATCTGGCCATATTTAATTCGAACTGGGATTTTTAACCAAGATGACTGTAATATTTCCACATGGAGCAGAAACCTAAACAATCCAGATACAATAAAGTATATTTTTTCAACAATAAAAACAAGAAGACCGGATATTTACAAAAACTTAATACTCAGTTCACGCCTATCAGATCATATTATCATAGCCGACTAGTTGCATTTAATAGACTAGGCACACAAAATACAAACTTTGCTCCTTCAGGAGCTGAAGGACGTCTTTCCATCCATCAGCCCCTGGAGGAGTGTGTGAGTGCGCAGCAGGCGCCTTCACCGCTTCATCTCCTTTATTATGGTCAGAATTCATATTAATCTCGTCGTGTCTTAAGACGGTTCGCCCATCATGGGAGCCCTACCGCAGTAGGGCTACTATCCCCGCCTGTATAGATCCCTAGTTACGTGCACCGAAACCGAGGAGCGGCTTATTGGATAGTCGATCCTATCGGCACATTAAATGAAGCTAGTAAAAAGTTACGGGATAGGCCCGTGCAATAATGATGCTAAAGGTTTAACGTCACCCCTATCGACCGAGCGGTGCTGGGTCCGCCCCGACACCTGGCCCGGACTTCAGGCTAGACGGTGTCCGATGTATCCTACGCTGCGTCAGATATAAGGAAATACTGACCAGGTAATCCTTCATTCCTGCGCCCGGGCGTCCATGATTTCAACCCCGAAATTGGCCCCAGACAGTAGAAACGTGAGCGGTTTTCCCAGTTTAACATGTGGTTCCACGGGATCTTTGCCCTTCGCTGCCGAACACCGGAGGGACTTAAATTTACCCATATTACTTCCACAGAGGTAAAGTACTGACATCGCGTCCTACCCTGGTCGGGAGGCTACTACTCCTCCCTTGGCTAGTCTATCGGGAATATCCACCAGGCGCCGGCCGCAGCCCATTCACTCAGCAACGCATTCATACTGGTATGTGTGGGTGTCGGTATCGTGCATGTGGTTGTGATGTGACCGCGAGAAGGGCACGAGGGAAGTCTTGCGTCACCGCCGCATGCGCATTTGGGTTCATACCCCGATCAAGGGGCCCCCCGCATTTACACTGTTTCCACTCATGCGGCATCAAGGAACCTGTTCAAGTTCCTCACGCGCCCGAAGGTTGAGGAGAAACCATTCAAACGCGTGCGCCCAGCAGGCCCGCCGCTAGGGAAAGCCTGTCTATAAGGCTCCCTTGACGGCCATCCTCACGGCAACAGCCCAGCTGCTGGCATAGTCCTTTCGGCTACTACCGTTGGCGGGCTGTAGGACGCGTCTGCCCCGTGCATGGCCTCACACATTCCTCTTGGCGAGACGCTGCTCTCCCGCGAAACGCCGTCTCGCGTATTGGTTGTGTTGCGATCAGTGTCGCTGTAATTATGTAGTGTCATGTTGCTGTCTGTGTGCCCCCTCCTCCTTTCGCATCCGGGCTTGGGACCGGCAATGGCGGAGTTATATGAACTGGATACTAGCGGCTCCCTGGCGGTGCTACGACAGCGACTAGTGTCTTTCGCCCGTCAGCACCCAGACATATTTACTGAGAAACCTCGAGACCCTCCAGACTACAAGGAGGACCCTGACCGGACCAACGATCTCGAACAGATGGAAGCCGAATTAAACGGCTTGAAGGGATCCTAGTGGCATCATCCACTCGAAGAGAGGTGATTGCCGTCAATACAGAAGAGGAGAAACCTCAGGGCTCGCCCATGGGCTCCACTTCGGAGCAGCATATACCACCTCCTGGGCGCTATGCAAACCACCCGCCGAGCACAAGCCGCCAAGCAATGGCGCATGATGATATGCCTCCACATCAGAGCAGGCAATCAACAGGCTATACCCTCGATCAAATGAGGAAATGGAGCTGCCATTTCGACGAGAGGGGCGTCTACGAATTCCTAGAGATGGTACGCGAATTTCAGAAAGAATACCAGTTGTCCGATGAACAACTGCTGCGGGGTTTTCCCGAACTCCTGCGAGGAGACGCGCAGTTATGGTACCGGAACTGCGCGACCTCCATAACCACGTGGGAAGAACTAGAACAGGGCCTTAGAGATTTTTACCTATCGCCGGGGGAAAGAAGGAACCGTGACCAAAAAATAAGCGAGCGGCGACAAGGGTCCAAGGAGTCTATACGAGGCTACGCCACGTCGCTACTAACTCTCATGCGACAACGAAGGGGCTTCAACCACGAAAGGATTATGGAAGCCCTATACCACAATATGAAGCCAGGGCTGCGATTGCTTATACGGCCAAGAGAGACCGCGACCCCAGAAGAGCTTATTCAGCGAGTCCAGGATATCGAGGAGGTACAAGCGCAACTACCCCGAGAAGGCCATACTGAAAACATAGCTGGGGGCAAATTCAGCAGACCAGCACACCCCCTGCAAGCAGCATTCGTAAGGGAGGAATGCTGTTGGAAGTGTGTACAACGGGGATACAACCGTTTCAACTGCCGCAACCCACCCAAACGGTTTTGCTCTTGGTGCGGCAAAGACGATATCCTCACCCGAGAGTGCCAGTGCCCGAGAACGGGAAACGAAAAGCGGACCGGGCCGACCAGACCTGCGACCCGGTCCGAGAGACCAGCATTACCGACCCAAGGCCCTTCATCAAAGTGAAGATAGGGCGCCAATAGACGACCGCTCTTGTTTATCCGGGATCCGTCCGGTCCTACCTGGACCAGAGACACGCAGAACAATGCCGGCGAGAAGGCTGGGAGGTAGCCGAAAGTGGCGAAACAGCCATCATGGCGGACGGAGTAATCGTCGACCTAGGTGAAAGAATCACTGGGACAATTACCGCAGCTAACCGGAGAATCCAGGCTGACTTTATGGAACTACCCAGCCTGAGTCCAGGCGTCCTGCTCGGGATGGATATACTATCCCGACTTAACCTCCAGATATTCCTCAATGGAATCAAGATCGCGCAGAAGGGCAACCAGGACCCGGGACATACCTGCGCCATCGAGGGACCAATTACAATGTAAAACATGGGCAAGAAAGGAGGGAGCTCAGGCCGAGAAATTTTTGGGCCGTCACACCTAAAACCCCGGCCCCCTGGATACCGCCATGGCCGGGACCCGAGAATGAGGCACTGCTCAGATACCGCTGAAAGTGTCCTCCCCTACAACGAGCGACAGTCACACCTGAACCCCGGCCCCCTGGATACCGCCATGGCCGGGACCCGAGGGCAGGGCGCTGCTCAGATACCGCTAAAAGCGTCCTCCCCTAAAACGACTGACAGTCACGCTCGAAATCCTAGAATAACTGAATTACGGCGAAAATTGATCAGCCCTGACAGTCTAGCCCGAGAAGCCACGCTTCCACAAAAAGACAGGCACGGACAGCGAATCAGGAAATTGTAGGACGCCCTGGAACTTGCAAAAGACCAAAACTGCCCAGAACTTCCAGAAGTAAAACCGTACCACGGACCCGTCAATATGGTCTAAACAGCAACGCAGCAAGGGCGAGTGATGCAAACAACAGGAAAGGATTTGAAACAAAGGGAAACGCACTAGAGAGCACCCCCACTACTTCACACCCCTTATACCAGTCGACCTCGAGGAAACAGACACCCGAGGCAGGTCATTCATCGTCATGACTACGTACGATACACAACGCTCCGTCAGTACGGATCACTGGAAAGCGCTATGGGCTTTGGAGACGGAACTCGAGGAAGAGGGTTTTTCCCGCTTCCAGGACATTGGCCCTCTCTATGAAAGGGAAGCAGCCGTCACCGACCCTTTCACCCGGCGTCCCACCAGACCAGCTCTGGTAACATCAAGACCTAGGGGGAGTCCAACCCAAGTGGCGGCCACTAGCATCGGACCGATGGTGCAGCGGGTAGAAACGATTCAGAACCCGGCAACCCGCTCCAGATACCTGAGCCTTATTACGTACCACCGGCCAATCACACTGGGCGACTCACCGCCGCCACCACCAGCCGGGTCACCCCAACAAGCAGGGCCACCACCACCAGCCAGGCCGCCCAAGCCAGAACGGCCGCCCCGACAAGCAGGGCCGCCACCACTGGCCAGGCCGTACAGGCCAGAAGGGCCGACTCCACCAACCAGGCCGCCCAGGCCAGAAGGGCCACCACCACCAGTCAGGCCATCCAGACAAGCTGGGCTACCACAACCAGTGAGGCCATCCAGACAAGCAGGGCCGTTACCACCGGCCAGGCCGCCCAAGCCAGGAGGGCCGCCATACCAGCAGAATTACTCAGGCAAGCCAGGCCGCCCAGGCCAGAAGGGCCACCACAACCAGCCAGGCCGCCAAGATTGGCCTCCTCCTCCCCCCTCCTTTCTTATAACCGACCAAACGACCTGCCGAACGAGAAACCCGAAACCCCGGCCCCCTGGATACCGCCATGGCCGGGGTCCAGAGGGTAGGGCGCGGACCCAGATAGCGCTGGGAGCGCCCTACCCTACGGCGACACAGACTTGACTCCGAATAGACGGACCGTACCTACCCGAAGGAGAGTGATCGCTGGTGATTTGAGCGTTAACCGGAGGCCCGTCCTCCGGACCGATAACATATCGCAGCGCGAATCATAAATAACACTGTTTTCATTTATTCCAGAAACACGAACCGATAGGCCAGTGCCCAGTTTTCCTCGCTTTTTCCTCACACGCATTTCGCTTACGTTTTCACGCATTCCGGCAATCACGCACACACGCACACGCACACACACACACACACACACACGCACACCCGCACACTCGCGCACCCGCACACGTAAATTCTGTTACACTGACACCGGCACACAATAGCTCACTTATATTTATATTTATTATTCATTATTTATTTCATAATCTTTCCAACGGTCCTAGAAAAATGTTTGTGTCTCTTTTTTTTGAGTTTTCACTCTTCAAACGCAAGTGTGACTTTTAATCGTACCCATAGAAAGCGTGTCCACAATTTCCGCCGGTAGTGTATAACACGAAAAAAGCATTTATTTTACTCGTGTAATTGTTTCCCTCGCTTTGCTCAAGCATTACACTCCACACTCACAAAATAAACTTTTTTTTTCCTAGTTGCACAATATACTATTGCCGGGCCATTAAGTAGGGAGTTGGTAGTTGGGATTCAAAAGTCTGTTTTACTGTTCTTCGAGTGATATAACATTCTAATCATCAAAGTATGTTCTTGAAGCATCGATATTCCTTTGCCCTTCCAATGGTAATTCATTTATGCCAGTGGAGGGAAGGATGATCTATAGTTTCCGAATCTATTTCTAGTATTTTTAATTGCATCCAATTTGCAGTCTGTGGGCGAGAATTATCATGTAGGAGAATTGTCTCGTCTCTGTTCGTTAATCTTAGCTGTTTTTCAGTATCTACAATAGGTTTTTAGATAACATTCTTCTGCCCTATAGAAAAAGCATTGCGGAGAGGCCAGTCTTTCTTCACATTATAAAGATTTCTAGCACGTCTGTCCAATTAGCATAAGAAACGACTATGTTTTGTAAATCCAAGTTGTAACTCTCTAAGAAGAGCAACAACTTTGATGGTTGAACATATGTACCAATTATGTTCCGAATATTTTATTTCCTGAAAAATAATTTTTATATTCTCATAGAATTCTTTCATGGCTCACGAATATGCGACTGGAACTGAAGGGTATTTATTACCATTATGTAGGAATACAGCTCTCAATCCAGATTTGGAAGAATCTATGAATAGGCTCCAATTCTCCAGCTTGTATTATATTCGCAGAGCTTTTATCTAACCTAAAATGTCTTTACAAGAGTACAAGTCATCATCTTGAATGAATAACTCAGAAAATTCTTTTTTGCGATATTTAAGAAAAAACCTTCTTGTATCTGCTTGCAGTAAGTTCCACTGTTTCATTAGAGAGCCTAGAAGTTGAGATTTGTCTTTAGTCAATTCTAAGTCCCTGCAAAGATCATTCAAACCTTTTTGATCAATCCACTTTGGCTCCATTGAATCTAAAAGTGCAGATACTTCAGCTTCAGTTTCAATTTCATGATCTTTTTCATCTGACATTGGTCCACATTGATCTTCTACATTCATTTTAGAATCTTCGTATGCAGACTCTTTCTCTTGTTCTGGTAGAATAGGTACAGCAAGAATATCACTATGAGGCAAGGGACGTTGTCTGAGTTCAGATTAGGATAGTCAAATTTCTCTTCTTGTACCGATTAATGCCTGAAGACACCTGTGCCAAACAGAAATAGCAATCTTCTACATGATTTTATTGTTTCTTCCAAATCATGGGACCTGCAAATTTCATTGACATCGGAGCACTTTTCAACCAGTCTAACAAATATTGCAAAAAAATGAGCAACAGTATCTTGGTACGTAATTCTTATCCAAAGTAGCAACTTCACATTTAAAGTATGATCCATATTCTTTTTTCATCGTAGATGCCATAGTTTTCTCTTGTCCTTTCAGCATAAACGAACCGCATACATAACAGAAACAGCTAGCACGATTCACGCATTTCCGTGGCATTGTGATTACATACAAAACAAAAATCAAATGAATAGACTTTAAACTAAATGGATCGATGTTCTTGACAACCTTATTTAGTAAATCTATCACACTATGCCTTGAGAGAGCGAATCAAATGATGTGATGATAATTGCGTAAACGCTTCTATAGAACAGATAAACTTGAGAACAACTAAACGTCAGAACCATTGAGAGTGGGAACAAATGAGTATCAGCCAATAGAACTTATTCTAATCTTATTTTTTACAAGTGTCGCTATCGTTGTAACTAGCCATATGATTATGCATCAATATTAAAGCATATTTTTGAACAATTAAAGTTGCGAAAACGAGGTCAAAATTTCCTAAGCCCGAACATTTTTTTTCATCTAAAGAATAAAATCCTGGTTCCAATGATAGTGACTAGTCTATATTTCCATAATCGACTCAAATTTCCGCTTTCAGATACTACAAAGTTGAGATATTATGCCAACCAGATGTGAGCAGGGCACCGTTTAGGCTACTCCACCAAAAGATTAATTATCAAAAAATTAATGTAAAAACATTTCTATTGACTTAACACCTCTAATATCAACACATCACTCAATAAGTTTCCGGACTTACATATAGATGGCACCAGTGCTGTCAAATCCATATGATTTCTGGATAGCACCAACCTTTAAACGTTAAATGCCTATATTTCTTGACAATCTGACGTTTAGTTCAGAAGTTACAGAGGTTTTGGTGAAGAAACTTTTGTTATTTTTAAAACAATGGATAAAAAAGAGTTTCGAGTGTTAATCAAACATTGCTTTTCAATGGGAAAAAATACTGTTAAAGCAAAGGAGTAGCTTGATAAGCGTTATGGGGACACTGCACCAGAGAAATCAACAATTATCGACACCTCAAAGATATCTGAAAGTAGTGTATTTACAATTTTGCACGAATCTTCGGGGATGCGTAAGTTGTTTTCAAAGTGAGTGTCGCATTTGCTCAAATACGACCAAAAACAACAACGCGCCGAGGATTCAGAGCGCTGTTTGGAACTGTTCAAGCGGGGTAAAAATGATTTTCTGCATCGGTATGTGACAATGGATGAAATATGGATCCACCCCTACACACCTGAAATAAAAGCTCAACGGTGGGGGCTGGCAAGGTTATGGCATCCGCATTTTGAGACGCGCATGATATTTCCTTTATCGACTATTTTGAGAAAAGTAAAACCATTAACAGCGACTATTACAAAGCATTAATGGTTCGATTGAGCGCAGAAATCAAGAAACAAACAAACAAAATTTTGGGTCCTTTCATAAGTGGAAGTTCCTCCGAGTCACCTAAATAATTTCGCCAAAATTTTTCTTTTTACTTTAAAATATCTCAATTGAATCTACCGTATAGTCCTGACCCTGCACCATCCGATTATCATTTATTCCGTTCACTACAAATCCATTTAGACAGAAGAACATTCGATTCAAATGAGGCTGTCAAAAATGAGTTGATTCAGTTTTTTGCCTCTAAGAATCAAATTTTCTACGAAAGCGGAATTATGAAGCTGACTGGAAGATGGAAAAAGGTCATGGAACAAAATCGTCATTACATAATAGATTAATGTTTGTTATTTGTATTAATAGACTTGGTTTGAAAATCATGAAAAAAAACGAAATGCCCTAACAACTTTGTTCCTTAGTATTTTTTTAAAAAAGCACATATTTTTCAAGAAACCCAGGGGGTTACATATTTTTTATATACCCTGTATGATATGAATCTTCATGGAATTTCTACAGTATTTTGACGAAATTTATAGTCTACTCCTTACGAAATTGCTCATATCAATTCAATATATTAGCTTTCACTCATCATCTCTTTTGCGAATGCCTATTGAATATTGTCTATTTTTCATTCTAGACTTCTATATTTTTGTATAAAATTCAATACTTTTTTACTGTACTTTTGGATTCCAAATTGAAAAAATCGAAGTGCTCTGAAAATCCTCCTAAGGAAGTAGTTTGTTAACGAACATTGTCACTTCGGTCGAGTGATAAGTCGACCACACTTTTGTTCTGAAACTTTTGATATACTTGATGAACGTTTATATTTTTTAAAATTGAATTCTTCATATAACAGTCAAGTTAGAAGAAGACGTATCGTATCTTTGTGTTAGAACATGTTAATTCGTCCCATTAATTTTGAAGCAGAATTTTTGTATAAAAGAAATAATCATTACTTTTTCTTTTGTGTTTTCAAAGCAGCATGTGACATGAATGTTCACAAGAGATGTGAGGAGAGCGTACCAAATCTTTGCGGCTGCGATCATACTGAAAGACGTGGAAGAATACAGCTATATATAAGTTGTGTTGGGAATAAGCTTGTAGTTGAAGGTAACTAAATGATTCCCTAATATCATATCATGAAAATATAGTGTTTGAATCTATTTCAAACGATCAAAAATGTTATTGTGCTGATACAGAATTCAGCTTTGACTCTGCAGACATAGTGTGGTGGCAGAAATAAAAATGCTTTTGGAATTTTTTGGAAAAGTCAGATAAAATTAGAGAGACATGCGACATTACTTTGAGCTATACTTTTAAAATATTGAAAATATTTTGTGGATTCCATCAATAGTTTTCTAGTACTTACATACAGTGAGCAGGAACGAAAAAAAAGGTCAGCTAAAATGATGAAAAGTGACACGATGATCTTGTTCCTTACATCTGTAGGGCTCAAAAAATCACCGACAGAAAATCGGATCGGCTCATCTTAGCATTTGGTTGGTAAAAAACAATGTTTTTGGGCAAATATATCAATTTATAGAATAAGAAATTTTTTTTTACAAATAGAACGGTTTCAATAAATGCTTATATCAATATTATTATTATTTTTATTATATAAAAGTTTTCGTACGTTTTTTCCTTATAGAAAAACAACATACAATAATCAATATTACAATTATATACACATAAAGTTTCATTTTATAGATGCATAATTTTACGTTTTTTCCAATATTTCAAAAATTCACGATGAACTGCTTTTTCCAGCTTGCTTCTACCATAGACCTAAACCATGTGATGTATATTGAAGTCCCCGTTATCATCAAATGTTTCGATAATTCATCGATAAAATTGCCTAACTCATCAATCGAAGCAATTTCTTCGGATGAAAAAATAACTTGTACTATTTTATTCATGGTTTTGAATTCCAATTATTATTATTATTTATTTTTGAATTTGAGGAGCAATAGATTCCATTTGACTCATTTGTTTAATTTGACAAATTACGCACTACACCTGGTGCTATTACAGCATTTAAAGGACTTTGAACTCTAGCTGTTATAAATATCTAACATTTACATTCCGCACAATTACTTGACGATTCACATACACGGTTGAAAATTTTAAATCTAAGTGTATTACGTTTCGTGAGGAGAAGTACCATTTTAGAGAGTAAACCAAAACTATTGGAAAAAGTTGTGAAAAAGTCTCATTATAATGGAACTTGTATTACAAGTCTGCTATTCGCTGATTACCCGACACGCCGTTTAAGGGGGAGAAAAAGTACCATCTATGATTCCAGCGTTTGAACTCTGATGGGAACTTTTTCGAACGTTGCGATTATAATATTCCGTAAATGCGTGAAAGTAATATTTCAACCTATGTAATGTCTTATAATGTAATCGCGAAAGATATGCTACAACATCTTTAAAGGTATATTTTGTCAAAAAAAGTTGGCATATGAATTATCAATTTTTACGATCATTCTTGGTATTATCTGTGATATTTAATTTGGCATGGGGTTAGTTTAGCTACAAATTGTTTACGTCGTAAAAAACATAAACATCAGAAAGGCAAACGTTTCGGCCACAAATAGGGGTCCTCTTTAGTGCCAACAATTTTAATTTGCATTAAAAATAATAATTATAAACTAAACAAGCAAAACTCATTCAACTTAATATTTATTTTCTTTTTTTTGGTTTTTTCCTTATAATAAATTTATTTATAAAAGTAGAATTAGAGCATGCGAATAGACCCTCCAGTATCGTCCTCACACAGAAGTCCTCTCGTGTCAGATTCATGGAAGATGTGAATTGCGGAACGCGCCACCTCAAAGGCACACTACCACAATCTTCTGTGTGAGGACGATACTGGAGGGTCTATTCGCATGCTTTAATTCTACTTTTATAAATAAATTTATCATAAGAAAAAAACCAAAAAAACAAAAAAAGAAAATAAATATTAAGTTGCATGAGTTTTGCTTGTTTAGTTTATAATTATTATTTTTCATGCAAATTAAAATTGTTGGAACTGAAGAGGGCCCCCATTTGTGGCCGAAACGTTTGCCTTTCTGATGTTTATGTTTTTTACGACGTAAACAATTTGTAACTAAACTGACCCCATGCCAAATTAAATATACCAGATATATCACTGTGGGTCAATATAACAAAGGACATGTGCAGGAACATGTGCAGGAACATGTCAAGATAAAATTCTTGGTAATATTTCCCAAAACATGTTATATTTAGTAGCATATTTTTGGGACTAACTGGCAGAAATTCCTAATGGTTCTGGTTTACCGTCAAAAATGGTATTTTCAACCGTCAAATTTCTATCCGTGTAATTTTGTAACTTTCGGTAATAGCATATCTTCATAATTAGGCATTTTTTATATAGGCCTCCTATTCATCATGCTCAGATAATGTCAAACGGCAAGTAATACAAATACTTAATGGAAATTTCTCGTCTTTCATGTCATAATTACTATTAAAATACTTTTTAATCAAATCTTGGTGATGTTCACTAATGACAAGAAACTGTAATATTTTCTTTTTTAAAACAATTTTTTGTCCACAACGTTCACAGATTTTTTTTCTGTTATCCTCATGAGTGCACTTATGGCCAGGTATGATCACGTAATTCACAATACTTCATAAATGAAACTAAAGTTACTATAATGTCTCATATAATTATACTATTCCAGGAATGTTTATAGATCTATGTAAATGTTGTGATTTTTCTTTACCGATCACTGTTGTCTTCTTGATAAAAAATAGTCAGGAAAATTTTGGAATGTATGGCACTTCCAGCTGAATAGTTCCAGTAAAAGATCAAGAGAAATTTTAAATGTTCAATCAGGTGGACATGACTGATGGTATTTTCAAAATCGTACTTTATTTATCCAGGGCTCGACGCGCTTAAACTAGTTTCAAGCGTCAAGGCATCTGCCTTTTTTATTATTTGACGAACCATAATTGTAGAGTTAGCATCATTTCATGAATGTAACTATGAAAAAATTTTCTTCATGACTAGTCATCCCTCTTTCAATGTATGTTCAAGTCCCTACAAAAGAACAAAAATTATCCCAACACTGAAAAGTTGAGAGATTTTACTGATAAATAAATGCATATAGGACTCATTTGACTTCTGTCTTTTTTTGTCACATTTTATTCCCATAAATCTTCATTGCGAGTTCGTTCCCGACCTACTTGAGGCCGTCGATTTTTCGACATTGCTTACATAATCTAAATTCGAATGGAACAGATTCTTTTTGAACCAGAAAGATGATTGACAAAAGCACACAAAAAATCGACACGAAGAGATGCTAACTCTCCAATTATGGTTCGTCAAACAATAAAAAAAATTCGGAACTCGGAAAAACCAAGATGAGTCTTTTGCAGATGCTTCAACGCTTTAAACTTGTTTAAGCGCGTCGAGCGCTTGATTAGCCTGATTGAACATTTGAAAATTTCCATAACCTTTCACAAAAAACTTTTCCTCTGGGAGTTCTCTATATTCCAAACATTCCTTGACTCTTTTCTACTTAGAAGACTACAGTCATCGGCCGAGAGAAATCTCAACCCTCGAGGGGACGTTACTTTTTGTTCGTTGTCGTGAGTGGTAGCAGTTTTGGAAGTGAGATGGTCGATTCAGCGAGAGCTACCTTTTCGTATTCTGCTTCGGTATTCACGTTTAATAAAAATCGAGTTGGAAGTGCTCAGTCCGCTTTGGTTCCCTTTTTGTTCGATTGTGTCGTCGTTGCTTGTAGGTGACAATAAAGTGTTTTATCGTTTTGAGTGCCTGTGTCCAGTGTTTATCCTTATTCTCGGCGCCCTATTCCTCACTCCTCTCTCGGATAATAACCAACGTTATACCTGGCGCCCAATATAAAAACCCATTGCAAACCTTCTCCTCAAAACTTTCACAAACCTGCCGAGAATAGAACATAAATTGAAAGGATTATTTTTGACTGACGCCAGACTGGAACTCCGACGCTTGTGTTGGTAGTAAATTCATAATTTTTTGAACCATTTATCTATTGCTTGTTTAGCTTAGGAAAATGTTTGATTTTAATATCAAAATTGTGTTGAATTTGATAAAAATAAAAATAGGTAGTTTCATAAGTCATTGGAAAACCAGTTCGAAAGAAAATCTTCAAAAAAATGAAGTCGGAATTTAATGAAAACAAATACCTGGTTGGACGAAGTGTATTATAAAAATTAAGAAAATTAATTCCGAAGCGGTTAGCTTTAAGGGGAAAATAGGAATAAGAAATTAATAGAAATAAAATAATTAAGCTAGAGTAGAAATAAAATATTAATAGAAGTAAGGAAATTGACGAAACGTAGGTAACATAGAAGGCAAAAGCGCGCGGTCGAACGATACGCGCTCGCCCGTCAACAATCATAAGGTCGAGCTTCTTCTTCTTCTTGTTTGTTGCAGCTTGCAATACTGCAAATAGCCATATCATAGTATAATAATATCGTTCCAAAATGTGGTCAGCGCAATGTGAGAAACACAGCAAGTGGCAAGCATCAGCCAAGAAACGAATAAGTGGACAGTAGGTAGCAGGAGTCTGTAGTCAGTCCCAGCGAAACGAGAGGTGTCCCAAATGATCAGTCCAGCCCGAACTCGCTGCAAAGAAGCAGGGGAGAACGGGAGACCAGGCACTCGGGGCAGCCCTCTCCAGTCAAAGTCCCGAGAACTCATATAATAAGATTACCGTGTTTAAAAATCTCCCCAGCTTGCTCACGACACACGGATCAGGATCGAACACAAGCTCTCTGTAGTCAAATTGGTCAGGCGGCAAGTCAAGGAATCGGCCTTCCAGGAAGCCGAAAAACCCCGGCCTGCCCTCTGACAATAACGGGCAGTTCAGAAAAAGATGCTCCAGATTCATCAGCTCTGTGCCACAGCCACAGCCAGCCTCTAAGTCCCAACCCATGCGCGCAAAATGTTCCCCATTGCAAATATGACTCGTTCTGAGGCGTGTGACCATGTTAATATATCCCCTGGGAGCCCTGATGCCGCAAAACCAAGGACAAGGGTTCTTAAAGTCTAACCTAGCAAATTATGCAGAGCCGGTAGGGCCAGACCCGTAGTAGGGCCAGCAAAAACGGCACCATGCCAGGAATTCACGCCACATATCCAGCAGCAGGTCCCCAACATAAGGTCGAGCGTTGTTTAATAAAAAAAGTATCCCTCGGCGTAAAGAAGACTTTTAATGAAAATATAAACATTAAAGGAATGTGCAAATAATATAATACGAAGTAATATTTCACAGATGAAATTTCATTCCAAGCATATTCGACTTAGGAAAGTGAAACCTGCAGTTCCCTGGGTACCAGAAGGATATAATAGGCCACAATACCAAACGCCTTATCTAAAAAGATCCAACCCATACCCGGCATTCCAAAATACCCTTCAACCTAAATTTTTGCAAAAATTCCAATCTAGATGCCGAAATAATCAAAATAGGTTTCAGCACAACCCTTATAATCAAATAATACCCAGGATGAACACATTAGCGTTAAGCACGGTACTAGGTCAAACACAGCCCACTATAGAATTTCCGGCGGAAAACCCGGAAAACCTGGCAGAAAATGGGCAACAAAATTTCCAAAAACAATTTGTGAGCAACGAGAACCAGAACCAGAGAAGCGGAAATTGGAACAACAAAATACAAGATAATCCAAATTGATTGAAACAAGGTACGCAGTTGCAGAACGCGAATGCGAAAGGAAATTTAAAACAGTTAAACTGTTACAACTGCAAAGAACCAGGACACTTCAAAAGGGTATGTCCAAATTTGAATTAGAACCAGGGAAACTAAAAAGGGGGGTAATGGAATCACCGGTAGCAAAACCCATTACTAGAGCGCCAGAATATTTGAATTCGGATAGCGAGGGATTAAATGAAACAAGATTCTATGTAATGATAAAATTTGAAAATAACTTATAAATAATATTAGTCAATACAGGGGCCACACACTCATACGTTGGCAAAGAATTTCTAGAAAAAATTCTAAGTTCAAATCACCCGATATCTAAAGCGACCTCACACAGTTTAATAGTAGCAAACGGAGAAACAGTAGAAATAATTGGACAAGTGATCATTCCTATTATGATTGGTAAGGACTTTAAACATGTGTCGTTTCAAATAGTCCCCACATTAAAATCTACAAGCATTATGGGGACAGACATGATTACAAACCTAAAGATGACATTAAATTACAATGCCGGATCTTGGTGGCTACCAGGGCAGGAACGAAAATCGAGATGAGGAATTGAATTTTGTATGATAGCGAATCACCAGAAGAGTTAAGAAACGACCTTAGTAAACAACTAGAATCTAGAAAAACTCAAATTTCAAACAAAACAACCGAGATTAGCAATAAAAACTCGTGAATTAATCTCAGAAACAAGGCAAGCTTATTAAATAATATAGGGGGTAAACCCAGTAAGCAGGTCGAACCAAAAGATAACGCAGCGGAAGTATGCGAAGGCATTGTTGAACTAGATGGAAGTCAACAAGCGAATTTAGAAGAAATTGTGAAAAATAAAATACCAGAAATAGGACCAGAATTAAAACAGACACACTTAACGCAATATAAAATAGATGTCCAGGGCCATGATCCTATTAATGAATAAAATTCTGGATACCTTATGATCAGCCAAATTTATTTCAAAAATAGACTTGAAGCCGGGCATATTTGCAGATATCATTAGAGGAAAATTCTAAACCTATCACAGCATTCACAGTTCCTGGAAAGGATACGTGTCAATTTAAACGGATGCCATTTGGTCTTACCAATGCTCTGGCAACTTTCCAGAGACTAATGGATAAGGTTATAACTCCAGATTTAAAGCCGAATGTTTTTTCTTACTTAGACATTATCATTGTTACCCAACATTTTTACGATCACCTGGAATATTTGAATCTCGTCTTGGATAAAATTAAAAAAGCAAATTTAACAATAGGACTAAGTAAATGTGAATTCGATTGTTCAGAAATTAAATACTTTGATTTTAAAGTTAACGAAAAAGGACTTCAAATTGACGATGATGAGATTCAACCTATTTTGGAATTCTCCATACCCAAGAATATCAAACAGTTACAACGATTAATAGGAATGGCAAGTTGGTATAGAACGTTCATACCACACTTTGCTGAAATAATAGAACCATTAAACAGAGTTTTAAAGAAGAAGAAAAAGTGGAAGTGGGGAATAGAACAAACGGAAACTTTCGAAAAAATAAAGGAACTCTTGACATCAGCACCCATTTCAACAAGCCCAGATTTTTCACAACCCTTCCAGCTAGAAACAGACGCTAGTGACAATAGATTGGGTGCAGTGTTAATTCAAGCAATAGATGGAATTGATCATGCAATCGCGTACGCCAGCAGAAACCTAAACAGCGCAGAGTAACGATACTCATCCTCAGAAAAAGAATGCTTAGCAGTAGTGTGAGCGATTACGAAGTTTATATCATACCTCGAGGGATATAGTTTCAAGGTAATAACAGATGACATAGCACTAAAATAGCTACACAACCTAAAATACGATTAGCCAAGTGGGCGTTGGAACTATTCGAGTTCGAGTATGAAGTAATCTATAGAAAGGGAAGCTCGAACCTAGTCCCAGACGCTCTGTCACGATCCAATGAATAAAATCAACCGCATTCGCGATAGCATGTAGTGTAGAAAAACCAAAAGCGGAAATAGGTGTAGAAACAGATGACTGGTATTCAACAAAAATGAGACAAGTCAGGAAAAGGCCGGAAGACCATGAAAAGTGGGGAATTAGAGATTTTCAATTGTATTTCTATACACCAGACCCACTCAAATCTTCCCTTTTAATGAAAATAAACCCATGGAATTTGGTTGAGCCTAAGAAATTAAGACCACAGACCCTGAAAGAAAATAGTGACGAAGTGTACGCAGGACATTTAGAATCCAAGAAAACGTACGCAAGGATGTCTGAGTACTGCTGCTGGCCAGGGTTGTACCTGGAAGTAATCAAGTATGTGACAGGCTGCAAAATCTGTCAAAGGACGAAACCTAGCAACCAAGATAAAATGGGACTAATGGGTAAGAGACTCATCGAAGAGCCGTGGATCATGATAGCATCTGACATCATGGGACTACTTCCATTGGATACGAAGGGTAAAAACCAGTATATATTAGTGTTCATAGATCTCTTCACTAAATTGGTCAAAATGGTTAAATGGTTCACCCTATTAAAAAAGCTAACGGAAAAACGATCGAATCCGAATTTCATAAACGAAACGTATCGCGCTGAGGAACCCCGCGAATTCTCCATACGGACAACGGTACGGAATTCATAAATAAGACAATACAGGAATGAACGGAGAAATTTCGAATACGACACACCAAAACGCCTGAATATTACCCTCGAGCAAATCCCACCGAATGATACAGTAGAACAATAGAGCGAGTAATTAAAGCATACCTCGAAAATGATCATGCATCATGAGATGACAATGTTGATGATCTCAAGTTCGCAATCAACACTAGTAAAAATGCAACAACTCAGTACACCCCTGCATTTTTAAACTTAGGTCGTGAACTACAACCATTGCAATCTCTCAGGAAAAACACCAATCAGGATAACGATATTGAATTCCAAGATGCGAATAAGTGGACTGATAGGTTAAGAAAATTTGCGTAGAAGACCTGTAGAATTCAAGGTAGGTGATAGGGTTTTGAAAATAGCAACTAAAGTATCAAATAAGGTGGATAATAAGGCTGGGAAACTGTTCGATAAATACGAAGGTCCCTACATAATTAAGAGGAAAATTTCCCCTACAATTTACGAATTAAAAAACCTCAAAGGAAAAAGTATAGGGAAATGGAACACAAATGATTTCAAATTAGAAAGTATAAATAGCAATGGATAAATGGTTTGACTTGACAAAACGACGCAGTTTGACGCCCACTTCAAGACGGTTGGACAATTAAAATTTTCTTTTCTCTTTTTTCTTTTAATAGCCAACACAAGACTGACTCCCATTTAAAAGACAAAAACATCGAAATGTCTGTTGGTTTCAGGAAAATGAACACGACGGAAAAATGCTAGTGGTGTCAGAACGCCGGAAGGAAGCGAAAAAAAGAAGAAGGGAAGAGAGAGCAAAGGGAGAAAGACAACGGGAAGAGGAGCGAAGAAGGATTGAGGAAGAATGGAAACAGCTAAAGAGAATAAGGGAGCTAGATTACCTGAAGGACTGCCAGGAGGCAGGATTCGAACTTAAAAAATACTAAAAAATTAATTAAAGTCCGTGATGGTTTAGTGTGGTAGAAGTCTAAATAAAGACAAAGTAGAAACAAAAATGCATTTTCCTTCATTCTGACAAACAAATGACCCAAAACAAAAACAGTGACATTACTCTGCCTAATTTTATTTTTGTTGTTTGCCATCCTTTCAAAAGATATATTACAGGTGAAGAAGAACCATGACGGAGGATTGGAGGCGAACCTTTGCCGAGTCGGCCGCGATCTGGAGGGAGAGCTCCAGTAAAAGGAACCAACCAGGGGGATAAGTCCTGGCCCCCACGGGGTGGGGGGTGTAACATGGATGTTATTAGGAAGTAGGGACAGGGGGCGCGAGCTTGCGAGGGATCGTCCTCGGCCCGAGCGAAGCCGAGTTTCCCCGAGAACCGTCGAGGGGACGTCACTCGTTATTCGTTGTCGTGAGTAGTAGCAGTTTTGGAAGTGAGATCGACGATCCAGCGAGTGCTATCTTTTCGTATTCTGCTTCGCTATTCCCGTTTAAAGAAAATCGAGTTGGAAGTGCTCATTCCGCTTTGGTTCCTTTTTGTCCGGTTGTGTCGTTGTTGATTGTAAGTGACAATACAGCGTTTTATCGTTTTAAGTGCCTGTGTCCAGTGATTATCCTTATTCTCGACGTCCTTCTCCCCACTCCCTCCCTCAGATTACAATCAACGTTGTAACATTTCGGGAGCATTCTATCATTTTAAACTCGATCGCTGCCTTTGTTATATATCGAACTCACTGAAAAAATTCTTTCTTAAAGATTGATTTACAATTTTCGGATTTACGGTGAAATTAATGTAAAAAACATTGATTTCATGTCGCATGAAATTTCCTGTTTTTAATTTCGTTGAAAAAATTGCTTGCTGGTATTTAAAAACCTAAAACGTAACGTCGCCTTGTTTTTTAGCACTCTTTGTGCTGATATTTTTCTTTTACCAATTGAAGTGATTACGAAAATTTCCTCCCACCCTCGCAACTTTCGGCTGAGGTCGAGCGCGAAACCCCTTATTTTTTCGGTACCTTCAATTGAGTTTTTCTCGATTTCGTGCAAACGAAGCGTGAAGGTGCGCCAAAATTGAAAAAAACAAAACATATCATTTATAAAAATACTCTTCTTTTCTTAGATATTTGGAAAGAAATCTGCCTAAAATAAACATTCGAAAGAATAATTTTTGAGTAAAATTTGAAGTTAATAAATGCTTCAAATATCATAATAAAATAAGAATTTATGTATTTTCTGCTTTGTAAATAAACTATTTCAATCAAAAAATCGTGTAAAAATAGTTTATATTAAGAAATAATGAACATCAGCTTCGAGTTCAAAAATGAAGGATTTGAATACTTGAAAAATTCATTAATTATATCTAAATTTACACACAGAATAGCACAATCACTTTCATTCATATAAAGCAAAATTGAAAGCAAATTTCATTGGAATGAATAACTATGAATAATTTTTAAAATCCGAAATATTTTTTATTTGCCACCGGCACGCAAACTCGTTTTTTCGCTAACTGAGGAATGAAATGTAACAATTAAAATGCGCATGCGCCTATAGCCATTCAACGGAGCACAATCTTCTTCTTTTTCTTCATACAGCGTTAGCACCTTACTGGTGTCACGTCCCGCGACTCTACCGACACAAGTAACAAGTAGATTAAGAAATCAATAAAGGGATCACGACAGCATCACAGCGAGTGTGATTTTATCCACGCAAGTTATAGACAAATCTACAGATCAATAGGATGATCAATATGAAATTACCATGTGTCGTTATAATACCCACACATGATAACAAATCGACTGACCCAGAGAGAAAGTGAATGAAGCCCTACAGTATCAACGCACTACTACATGCATTTACCACACACACTACAGTCACAACGTGTAACTTGTAATAGCATGTAACTTGTAATAACATGCGACTGGTAATAGCATGTGATTGGTAATAACATGTGACTGGTCATAACATGTTACTCGTCATAGTTGACCTTTCAAAGTTCTATAAAAAGCGAAAGTTTCAATAGAAGTCAGTTCAGTTAGTTAGTCAACGTCAGATTTCTACAATGTAACCAACGCGAGTCCAGTGCCATCGAATGTATACCGCGAGTGCAATCCAGTCAGTTTAGTCTAGCTTCACCAGATTTCTTCCGCTACCCAACCCAAATTCTAACTCGACGCTGAGTTCAACGACTTTAAAAAGTGAAGGGGAATCGCCTTTTCAAATTCTCTTCGAAACTAGGATCAATGAATCAACTAGATCAACCGTCTGGACGACAAATTCCTATCTAACAACAAGTATCTCAAACTACAACAAAGACTCAACTGACCACATTCGCTCTACTGGACTCAATTAATCATCAAGCAGAATTACAACTCAGGGTAATTACAAAGGTACTTCAAAAATACAATTCAATTTTCAATTCCATGGTGCTTACGTGGTTCACAATGTGATTGTCATTAAATATATTTTATATCATTAACCATTCTCAATCACTGACTATTCCTCATCGCTTAGAGAGGATCTTTGTGATCCTTACATCACACGAGGAGATATTTTAAGAAGAGAAATGGTACGTTTCTGACGTAACATAACCAATCTCTTTTTTGGTGCATCGGCCCAGGAAAACTTAGTCAGTGAATGGGATATCGAAATTTTATAATTACTAGGAATCAAAACTTGATAAAGTACAATTATAATTTATATGATTTCACACACATATTGGTTAAAATAAAATAAATTTGATAAAATCACGAAAGGATTTGACTTTGAGGCTAACTTGAGTGATTAAATAATCATTTTATTTTATTTAAAATCATATACACGTACCTTGTTGAAATAGAATAATTTTATCAAATCACAAAGGGATCTGACCTTGAGGCTAACCTAAGTGATTAAATAATTATTTTATTTGAAAAATTATTTAACTTTTTTATTTCTTGTTATTTTGTACAAACTGTGTTAAAATAAAATAAATTCTGTTGATTCAAGCAGGGATTTGACCTTGAGGCTAACCTAAGTGAGCAAACGACTTATTATATTTGAAATTATATTATCAGAATTTCTGAAAGTACAAGGATTACATAGGATTGTGTGCTTGAGTCATGCCTGTCGAATCTCGTACTTCTTTAATTCTAAACTGTTAACTAAGTTCTAATTCGAGTTAAAACAAGAAAAAAGAGCACACGGGACTATAAGTCCTTTTTAGATTCGTTGAACGGTCACCATTTGATTACGATCAATTGGGTAAGGCAAAATTCAAGTGCTCGTGCAGTATCGTTTGAAACTTCTATTTTAACTCTATTAACTAACAGAATATTTTTATTTGCCAAAGATTGACCAAGATGTTGTGCTTGAGTCAAGCTTGTCCAATCTTGCATTACTAAAATTGGCTTAATTCAAATTCAAAAACTAATTCAAGTATTATTTGTGGATCAATTGATCAGGACGAAACATTAAAAAACGAAACTACTTATACTGATAACGAAGATATAAGTTTACTCAGTTCAACGGCAATTCCAAAAAACACAGTTGAAGAAAGAACTAAAATAAATTTATCAAAAAATTCTCTTAAAAGCCAAAAAATTATAAGTAATCACGATAGCGACGATAATAGTACCGACAACGAAGTAATTGGAAAAAATTGTTCACAACAATCCTGCAGAAAACGTTAATCGAATTATAAACAACGAAATGGTCCTACCTAATAATCAACAAGTATCCTTACGCGACGCGTTAGAAGTAGTAACCCTATTTTATGGAAGTAACATTCCATTATCACATTTTATTGAATGATGTTATGAGGCAAAGGCAATTCGATTCCAACTACAGATGATTCTCCAATTTTTTCAAGACAATATAGATTTCCCCCTATTCATTAAGTAGAAATTACAAAAAAATTTGACGATTTATTAAAAAATAAAATAATAAAACCTTCACAATCACCGTATAACACTCCAGTTTGGATTGTTCCTAAAAAACCAGACTCTAAAGGTAAAATAAAATGGCGAATGGTTTTTGACTTCAGAAAACTTAATGAAAAAGCAATTGGAGATTCTTGCCCACTACCTAACATAAATGATATACTCGATTCACTCGTATCTGCCAAATATTTATCAGTATTTTATTATCTACTGGTTCTCACCATATAAAAGAGGACCCTAAGACTCTCATAAAACTGCATTTTCTACACCTCATGGCCATTGTGAATTTGATAGAATGCCCTTTGGTTTAAAAACTGCTCTTGCAACATTTTAAAAGTTAATGAATATTACTTTAACTGGATTAATAGGGACAAAACTCTTTGTATATCTTGACGACATAGTCATATTTGCTGATACACTAGAAGAACATGAGAAAAATTTTAATAATTTAATACAACGCCTTCGAAAAGCAAGCCTTCATTTACAACCAGACAAATGTGAATTGTTACGACCTGAAATAGGATATTTAGGTCATATCGTTGATAAAAATGGAGTTCGAGCAAACCCCCAAAAAATAATAGCCGTAAAAGAATTAGCAGTTCCCAAAAAAAAAACAAAAAGCAGGAAATAGGTTTTGATATTTTAAAATCAAGATTATGTGAAGAACCACTTTTACAACGACCCGATTTTTCTCAACCCTTTGTTCTCACAACAGATGCCTCAGGATACGCAATAGGAGGTATATTATCACAGGGTAAAATAGGCAAGAATAAGCCAATAGCACTTTGTCACTTACTGACTTACTCACTTAGTCACTTAGTCACTTAGTCTAAGAGACACGGAGAAAAAAAAACACATATGAAAAAGAAGCGCTTGCAATAATATTTTGCATCACTTATTTCCGTCCTTATTTATATGGAAGAAAATTTACGCTAGTAACTGATCATAAACCACTAGTTTGGTTTCAAAACTCTAAGGATCCTTGCTCCCGAGTTTCGCGCTGGAGGTTAAAACTCGCTGAATATGATTTTGATGTAGTATACAAAGCAGGAAAAATGATTGTCAATGCAGACGATCTCTCAGGAAACCCTATTATTAATGAAGAAAGATCAAGAAATTTACACGAAGATGATGATACCTTCATGACATCTCAAGAAAAAATGAATCTTGAGAATGCTTTTATAAAAATTAATCAAGAAAATAATATCAAAAAAGGAAATACTTCGAAAAATAAATATTTTAATTCAGTATTCGCCAAGATGATGCGAATGACTTTAGTGAAACTTCAGAAGGATCAAAATTCGATGTTAATTTGAGGTTATCGGATATTTTCGATGAAATCTTAAATGAAAAATTACTTAACGAAATTAATAAAGATATAGTCAAATATAAAAATTTATTTAAACTACTATCTTCAAAACTTTCTGTTATAAATGATGAAATCTTGGGATTTTTGCTTTTTATAGAACTTTTGCAAGATTGCCTATGGTGGGAGCAAAAACAAGGTGTACCATCTTTTCGGTATTTGGTATTAAGATCGGATGAGTTGCCTTCTCTGATCATTTATGCTTTGATGGAATTTATTACCTGGAATTAGTATCACAGTCAAATCTATTTTATTTGCTATTCGATTCGAACGAAAAGGTCAACTAATGTGGAAGTAAAATCACGTGTACGATCTTTTCCATATTTTGGTGTTGAAGCTTAAAGTCGAATGAGTTGCCTTCACCGATGAGTCACGTTTCGATTAAATTTATTACTTGGCGCTAATGTCACATCCAAATATATCTATTTAAATTTGCCTTTCGATTTTAACGATCTTCTTATTTCTTGTTAGATCTTGATGTTTAGTCAATATAATCAAGGACGTGGTAATGTTGCCTCGATCCCTTCATTGGTTCCTTAATTTGTTTATTACTCTAGGTGGTAGAGCCGCGGGACGTTACACCTCCCCCATTAATTCGAACGCGGGGAATTAACGATCCGCGATCGAAACTTCGGTAGAAGAATTCATTTTTAATCCAAGATGCTTACTCAATCAAGTACATATTTCTAATTTAATTTGACAATTTACAACATAATAATTTCGTTTATACATAATTATAGAAATTGACATTTCAAATTATTGTTGCGAATTAAAATTTATAACAAGTTTTATATAAGTGCATAGTAATAACAGAGGATATAATTCTGAAAATATTACAATCATTGATTTCATGTGTTATAGTGGTAGTAAGGTAATTTGACATTTTTTTTTTTTTTATAATAACTATTCAAACTTACAACATAATGATTGTTGATAAAAAGGAGATCAAAGATTGTAAAATTTTATCAATTAGATATAAAATAGTAAAGAGTAATTTCTAAGAATTACGATTGTTAATGTATAAATTAGTAAAAATAAAATCTGGAAAGCATTATAAATTATTGATTATACATAAAAAGAGATTGACGTATATAATATTAACAGGGATAAGAAAAAAAAATTAGGATCGTTGATTACATATGCGTATAAGAACTAGAAATTAAAAAGGATCATAATAATATGATAATTATGTCCATAGTAAAAAAAAAGGGTAGCATAACCAAGGAAAATCTAGGCTCAGTGTAATGAAATTATTCACGGATTACAATTTTTGTTTCGCTTTGGCCCGTAATAATTTTTTGCTAGGTGTCCGTGTTGATGGCATTTTTCGCAGGAGTTTGTCCACTTATATAATTTGACCTATATGGACGTATTCGCAGTTGTCTTTCACTATGCTACATTTTCCCCTGATTGGGGGTAGTTCTGCATATTCGCCTAAACATTCTATCTCGTATTCGGGCTCGCGAAAATTATATTCAATACTTATTTCGTTGAGTTTTTGAATAGCTCTTCCTTTAAGGAGAATTTTTTGTTGGCAGGACATTTTCTTTTATTTTTCTGAAAAATAAAGTAAAGTTAATATATATTTTTGCTGTTTTTTTTGTTTGTTTTACTATTGCTATATTATGTTTATTAAATATAATTCGAGTTATGTCGTAGGAAAAACAATTTTTACACCAGAGAAAAGTATGATGTGAGTTCCAACAGTAGTTTTTTTTAAAATTGTTTTTCGAATTTTTTATTATTATTTTTTTTTTGATAAGTTGTATAGGATGCTAGTTCTTTAAAAAAAGTAATTAAATGTTTTCGTACATTTTCGTTTCTATTTCATTTCCTTGTCTTATTGACGTTTTACTTATTAAATATTGCTCTATACACTCTAGACAATCGGATGCTTTACATTGTGGATATATTAGTTCTTCTCGACAACCGTAACATTTTAGGTAGATGTGTGGTACATGTGCAATAGAGAGCCAGTTTACTTTACATTCGTAATTTAATTTTTCAGACACTGGAATACTTGAGTAACAAAATGAACAGAATCTTTTTTGGGTGGTTTCGTTGTAATATATGAATAAAACAGAAGGGTGCATTGCAAGACATGAGCATAGTAATAAATAATTGTAAGTTAACGGAAAGTCTTGTGGCCGCACTCCGTCCACGTACTTGGGATTCTGATATTCCTGTTCCTTTCGCGTTGAGATCATTCCTGTATTGAAATTGTGAAAATTTACAGTGATGTATTTATGAAATTTACAATGAGTCAAAATTCCTCAAATCGAACCCCAAAACCAAAATTTCGTTTTTTTTCATCATTCTGTCCATAATTGATAGATGTTTTGATAAAAAACAACTCCATGAATTTTTTTTCTCAGAAAAATCATTTTTGCAAAAGTTATTTGCAGTTGAATATTTATACAGGGCTTTATACTAATTAGCATAGCTCGCGAACGATTCAATGGATTTTCATGCAACTTGCGTCAAAATGGAGATCGAGTTTCAAGCTATAACATGATGCAATCAGATTTTGCAAAAAAAAAATTATTGTAAAAAAAAGTTATTGTTTATAAACAATTGAATAATTTTTCAACTTCTGGACCTTCAATCTGAATCGGGCAAAATGATTTATATACTACATTGTTTTGAACTATGATTTCACTTCAAAAAAGTTAGTGCACTTAAACGCTTTTTGATTCAAAGAACTTTATAACAAGCTTCACTTAGGCGCGAGCCCTTCTCAAGCGGCAGAGAGTGCGGCGAATAATCTTGCGCACTCTTTCGTTCAGTTTTATTATTGCAGTTTGACTTTCATATTACAGGTTTTGATGCATATTATTGAAACAAATTCAAACTTTAAAAAAATACTTATTTCTTGTACACAGTTTCTAGTGTAAAATTGTTTTCAGAAGAAAAAATCTTGCACATCAGTTTCGCGCCGTCAATTGGTATGTAACAATGAAATTTGCGCGTATTTTTCAAAGTTTTAACAACTGAAAAACGATTTGTCAACTTTTCTTGGTGTGCCGCATGCTCTTCTTTTGTTCCTGAAAGATAGATAATTTTTTCATATTAATAAGAGAATATCTTTGAGCCGTGTTCAGTTTAAATAATGCCATCCCCGAACGCGTGTTGCATTCCAAAGAAAAAAAAAACATGGCAGTGTTTATGAAAATTTGCAGTTGGTTAGTGAAAGTTGGTATCCGGCTTTCAAAGTCTTTATTGGCAAATACGTGTGTGTTTCTTGCAAGAGAGAAATTTACAGGGATGTTAAAAACAATCCAGGAAAAACGTTCGAAGATGAAGAGCCCAGTACATCAGCCAATTTGCATTCTTCAACAGACAGCTGTGAAATTGACAATTTCTCGTGCCATGATAAGGACTTTACTTGTGCCAAATTCGACCAAGCTGTAAACAGAGTGAAAATGATTGAATTACTGAAAAATTATCGGAACCGAGACTAGCAAAGTTACGTCGTTCGGATTTTTCGGAGAGTGAGAAGAAACTGTTGTTAGAAGCAGGGACCATGCTAAGCGTAAAAGTGATAGTGTCTTAGAGTGCGTAGCTAACAATCCATGGTTAGACAGTGTGGAAAAGGCTCTTTCAAAAACAACAAACGTAAAGAAGATACAGAAAATTTTGGGAGTTTCGCGGCATTTGGCGTCTACAGCTATCAAATTGCGTCGAGATAAAGGCTCTTCTTCCAGCTGTGATTCTAAGCCAGGTCGACCAATGCATCCAGATATCATCAACGAATTCCAAGAGTTTTACCTATCCAATGACATCAGCAGAGTCATGCCAGGAGCAAAAGATTATAAATCTGTTGTAATCGACGGAAAAAGACAGCAAAGGACGGTAATTTTTTGTGACAAAAAGTACAAGAATATATTTTTTCATTATATTAGGCCCTTGACTCCTTCGAAATATATTTTAGAATTTCCGCTCCTCTCGTCGAATTTCTGAGACAGCACAGTAAATCCAAAAAACTTTGTCGTGCTAACGAAACTTTCCAATTTCCTAATAATGCATTTTTTCTTTCATGATTTCTCCGTTTCCGAGAATTCTCAAAATCACTACTTGTTTTCCTATCGGCACTTTCAAAAATTTTGTGATTAGTAAAAATTAAGAGACAGTGCAAAAAATCTGTTTCTAATATATGTTTTTTTAATTTCCTGTAATTTTTAAACATCGTTCGATTTATTTTTTTGTAAACTTAAAAAATAATTCCTGAGATGTAATAATTTTTGAGTGCCAAGTGACAATAAACGTGGATGGAGGGGATCAAGCAAAAATTTACGTTTAAATCATTGTATTCTAGAAACGTTTACTGATGGGGAACCTGAAGGAACTGCATGAAAAATTTATTTTGCGATTTGCGAATAGAAAAATCAGTTTGTCTATCTTCACGAAATTGAGACCACAATTTTGTATTCTTGCGGGTGCCAAAGGAACACACAACGTTTGTGTCTGTAAAATACACCAAAATATGAGATTAAAAGTACGAGGCTTCAAACAAGAATTAGGCAAAGTGGGAGTCAACTACGAAACAACTTATAGAAATTTGCTAAAGAAAATAACGTTCTCATTGTCAAATTTAGATTGTTGTTTGTCGATGTGTGATTGTTGCCCAGGAGCGTCAAAAGTAATTGAAGAAATTGAATCACATTTGTCGGCAAGCAGAATTTCGCAGGTGTCTTACAGACAGTGGCTCACAACTGACAGGTAATCAATCTGTTTATCGTAGTTCGATCAGTCTTTCATACGATTTTTACTATTCGTGAGTGCATCCTTAAATAAATTTTCAGATGTCAACTTCTTAGCCACACGGAATCTACAAACACGTTTCTTCAAAAACTTAAATCTGACTTGCCTGATCTACTTCGGCACGATTTCATTGCTGCCGAGCAAGCTTCTTTTCTGGACAGTTTGAAAAATACTATTTCAGACAGAGAATTCATCGTTACCTTGGAGTTCTCGGAAAACTACAGTTTCCACATTCAAGACGCTATCCAGTCTCAACACTGGTCCAAGGATCAAATGACTTTGCATGTGTATGTGATTTATTACAAAAAAGAGGGCAAGATTAAGCATACAAATTTTGTCGTACTTTCTGAGTATATCCTCCACGATGCAAATTGTGTACATTTGTTCAATGAACGATTGATTTCGCATTTACGTCAGGAATTTGGAGTGGAAAATGTTTAAAAAATAGTTTACTTTTCGGATGGCACAGGCTCACAATATAAAAACAAGTTCAATTTTGTTAATTTAATAGAACATAAAAATGACTTTTGTATCGATATGCTGAGTGGCATTTTTTCGCGACATCCCATGGAAAAGGGGCCTGCGACGGAGTGGGTGGATGTTATGGTGACGAAATAACAACACCGGAACAGTTTTATTGTTGGGTAAAAAAAAATTTCCAGAACATCAATTTTTCATTCTGTACAAAAGAAGAGCATGCGGAAAACCAAGAAAAGTTGACAAATCGTTTTTCAGTTGTTAAAACTTTGAAAAATACGCGCAAATTTCATTGTTACATACCAATCGACGGTGCGAAACTGATGTGCAAGATTTTTTTTTCTGACAAGAATTTTACACTAGAAACTGTGTACAAGAAATTAATATTTTTTTAAAGTTTGAATTTGTTTCAATAATATGCATCAAAACCTGTAATATGAAAGTCAAACTGCAATAATAAAACTGAACGAAAGAGTGCGCAAGATTATTCGCCGCACTCTCTGCCGCTTGAGAAGGGCTCGCGCCTAAGTGAAGCTTGTTATAAAGTTCTTTGAATCAAAAAGCGTTTAAGTGCACTAACTTTTTTGAAGTGAAATCATAGTTCAAAACAATGTAGTATATAAATCATTTTGCCCGATTCAGATTGAAGGTCCAGAAGTTGAAAAATTATTCAATTGTTTATAAACAATAAATTTTTTTACAATAAATTTTTTTTGCAAAATCTGATTGCGTCATGTTATAGCTTGAAACTCGATCTCCATTTTGACGCAAGTTGCATGAAAATCCATTGAATCGTTCGCGAGCTATGCTAATTAGTATAAAGCCCTGTATAAATATTCAACTGCAAATAACTTTTGCAAAAATGATTTTTCTGAGAAAAAAAATTCATGGAGTTGTTTTTTATCAAAACATCTATCAATTATGGACAGAATGATGAAAAAAACGAAATTTTGGTTTTGGGGGTCGATTTGAGAAATTTTGGCTCAAATGTAAGTAATTTCGTTCTATTTGGTTTGAAGTTGAGACATTTGATGGTTTTGATGAAAGGTAAGTTTGGTAATGAGTTACGTAAAAATAAGATAGCATTTGTTGTGAGGAAGCGATTGATGCAAGTAAACTGAAGTATAGTAGTTGGTGATGAAAAGTGTTATTTTTGCGTGGAAGTAAAAGCTTTTTAAAAGCAAAGAGTAATAAAAAGGTAGTAAAGAAAAAAAATTGTGATTCGTGGTGATTAGGAATTGACACTTTAGAATAAGGTGAAAGATTATTTTGTATATTTTACTTTTTATATATTTTTACTTTCTCTAGAAAATTGAAGGGAGAGTAGAAGAAAGTGAAAAGAAGAAGGTATTTAAGGGCTTATGGTGCCTCTTTATGTATTTTGTAGCTGGTTATTAATATTAAAATTAAGGTAATTTAATAATGATACCGTAGCGTTACTTAGTTGTGTTTTTTCATTTTTTGAATTTTCGCTTTCATTCTGTTTCAATTTGTTTATATTTTGTTTTAGTTTTATCCCTAATTTCCTTAGTCACAAGAACATTTTCAGTAATAAAACTGGCATTGGGAGTATCATTATAATAATAATGATGAGAATATAGTCTGTAAAATTTATATTGTTAATATAAAAAATGGGTTTTTTCTCCGTTTCTAACTGTTTCAAGGTAAAAATTTCGTATTTTAAAAATGACTGGAATGTCTTCCTTTTCTCCAATTTCTAAAAGGGTTTTTATTTTGTTTTCAATATCTTTAAGGTGAATTTTTAGGAATGGAGCAGCTGAGAAAATAGAAACGTTTGTATTCACTGAGGTTATTGATTTATCTAGAAATATGAAATTTTTGCTTTGCGGTTGGGGTAGGTTTATGGATTTGATTTCGCACTCTGGCTTTGTTTGAAGGATTCCTATATTTTGAATGTCGATTGTGATCCGCTACTTTTTAGGGTAGTTCAAATTGATGGTTTGAGGTGTTGGAGTTGCATAAATCCAACCGTAGTGCTTAGTTAAAGCTGTCCACAGTGGGTAGTTATTAATGCTGAGGTGAATTTTGCATTTGTAAGGGTTTGATTTGGTGAAAATTTCCGTTTCGCAAGTAGGGGTTGTCGAGATGTTGAAAAAGGGATTAATATTTTGGTATATTGGACCCATATTGGTTTGGAAAGAAGATTTCGTAAGGTCATTAGGTGACAAGAAGTAAGTTTGATTGTTTTTATATAGTGCCATATAAGCAGTTTGTGCTTCTCAATGGTCTGGAAAAAAGAATAAATAAATTTGAGATTAAAAATGGTTTCTGTTAAATGTCCAATAATTTATTCTAGAGGCTAGTTATTGTAGTGGTTTTTGAAGAAAATGGTTTAAAGAGTTGAGCGAAGGTAGTAGGGATTCGAAATGACAAGGTAGATGGAAATTGAGTTGCCTTGTCTTTTTGTCTTTTCACTATTTTTCTAGGGCAGTATGCTATATTGTGCGCTTGTATATTGCAATATTTGCAAGAATTTTCCCAGCCGACTAACTTTGGTGGTGGATCTGTTTGTATTTCTTGGTCTTTTGTTTATTGTCGTCGCATAGATCATAATTTCTCATTAACAATTGTTGGAGATTCAAAGCTGCTTTATTTTCTGCTAATTCTTTCGTACTACCGGTTTGAATTATTAAGTGATCCTTAATGTTTGCGTGTGCCATGAAGAGAGAACTTGATTGCGAATGAAGATCTGGATATATTATTATTTGTGGTTCTGGCAATCCATATTGAATTGCGAAATTTTTAAGTATTTCTTTATGGTTTAGGGTTCCCATTGAATTGCGTCTCGACCTTTGTTTTACGTATCTTGGTTTTCTGGTTGGTTGTTCGTGATAACTCGACATATTGACTATTGAAATTATCTATTAAAATTTAAAATAAGGGTGTAACGGTCTGTATCCGCATTTAATGCATTTTTGAAGGTTTTGTTTGATTTTTGAAATGTATCAAATAAAATTTTTTGCTTTTTGATTATATTTGAAGACATGCAAGAGGAATTGTTGTGCTTGTGAATAGGAATGTTTGTTAATTTTTTGGAACCAGCGGTTTGGAATATATTTTTCATTATTAGGGTATTTCTATGAGAAATTGGAAAACTCGTTGAAGGTTCTTGAGATGAAATGTGAGTATTTTGTAAGCAGTCGGATATAGATTCTTCGTAATTTTTATTCAGGTGTTCGGTACTTATTAGCATATGTATTACTTTCAGTGCAGCGAGATTCTTTGCTTCTTTACTGGCATTAGAAATTCCTGTCTGTTTTATTCTTTTGACTGAGCAAATTGCTAACCATATGTTGATATTTTGTGAATTTTTAACTTTTACAGCTGTATATTGTGGTTGAGAAAGATTTTGTTGAGCACACAAATTTTGTAATCTTTCGTCTGATTTTTTATTTAATGAGTTTATGAAATTCAAATTATTTTTATTATTGTTTAATTCGAATAATACATTTTTTGCTGCAGTTTGTTTGGCTGTTTCTTCATCTTATGCATTACTGATTATTATATAATTTTTATATTTTAGTTTTACATTAAATTGACTTCGATTTTTCCTATTTTGTATGCTGAGTGTTTTATAATGTGGAGGATGATCACCCTTTTGTTTAATCATTTGATCTAATAACGTTATGTAGTTATTGTGCGACATGATATGTAACTTATATGTCTATGGAATAATCTCTGTTATTAGATGCTTCAGCTAGTTGAGAAAGAGGATAAAGAGTGGTTTGTGTATCGTTCTGTCTATTACCTGTATTTATAGGTTGTCCTGTAGGTCTACATGATATTTCTCTTGCTAATGAATTCAATATCATGGGTTTTTCTACAGGGAACATAATGTGATCACGTAATCTATCGAGATCTGATTGTGAGTAGATACCACTTGTTGCTAAGGACGAAGGATTTCGGTATTTCCAAGTTACTATTGTAAGTGGTTTTATTATTGTTGGTGCTATTGATTCTGCAGGATTAGGTATCAATTTGTATCAAGTTTCACCGAAAAGATACATTGAAGGAATGAGAGAGTTGCAATTTGTTTGTGTGCCGGATTTGGTTAAGATATGAGTTCGTGGAGAGAGAACGTAAGACTGGTTTCCTCTAGTTACTGGTAATTGAAGATAGCATTCTTCAGTTTTCCTATATTTTACTTCAACAGGTATACATTGTATGATGTGTACTACTTCTCCTACTGTCGCTGATATGTAACCTGGGCTTTTCATTAGATGATATACAAATTCGTCTGGTGCATGAGTAGCTAAGGTTAATGTATTCCTGAAAACTTGTTGTTCTAGACGGCATCGTTGAGTAAGAACGTCGTGGTAAAGTCTGTTAATTTCTATGCGTATGTGTCTTTCCACATATACAAATTTAGAATTGACGTAAGAAAAAATATCCATATTTTGAACTTCTAGACGTTTATTCTCTAAAAATGAGTTACCAGGTCTGGTTTCAAAAATTAATAATTTTGGGTGTTCGGTTTGAATGAGAACGTAGTTAAAAACTGGTTTTCTTGCTTTTTCTGCTAAAACGAGAAATATTTCATTCGTAGTTAGTGAGTATAAGGTTTCAGAATTTTCCTTAGTGTTATCATGCGTTTTGTTTGCTGGTCCTTCGTTAATAACCTCATATTTTTTGAAATTACATACATCATTTGGTAAGGTATTCCAAAATGTTTGCCCGTCTTCCATATCTGTGCAATATATTTTTGAAAGTGTGCATATCACTCATGATCGTAATTGAATTTTATCGTTATTTAAATGAACTGTTGCATAATGTTCTTGTAAGGTGATTTTAAATATTCCTTGAACTACTACACAGTTCCATGTACCATAAGGGTCCGAAAATTGCGTTCCTGTATCGGTAATAAGCATAGGATTTTTGTTTTAACTCAAACTAATTTTTTTATTTGGCATTGTAAACAGCCTTGAATATACATTTGAATATCGACTTTCATATTTTCCCAAAAAATTTTTTGGCGAATTCGATTATAGGTCTTTGTGACGCCTTTATGGCCTCCTAATGCTGAGGAGTGTGCTTCTTCAATTAATTGTGATCTTTGTTCTTTTGTTGGATATTGCGTTATGCCATTACAAATTATTATTTTCGTAAGTGAATTTGAAAAAACTAAATCAAATATTAATTTTATATCTTCCCAAGCTATATGGTTGATTTTTGAAGTCTTTGAAATACTAATTGATAGTAAATTCAATTTTTGAGATAATTCGTGTAGTGAATAAATTGACAATTTTATATTATTTAAGGTTTCAGATAAATTGTCTTGAATTTCTTCTTCAATCGGAAGAGCAAAATGATAAGAGTTTCCTTTTTTAATTTCTTTCGCTGTTCCCTTTTGTGAGTTTTTAAATTTTGGTACGGTTCCACGTTTTTCTAGACTTTTTGATCCATTATCTCGAGGATTTCCATTTGTTGTAACAAAATATACATAATTATCTTTTCTCATCGTTAATTGATCGCGACATTCAACGATATTTTATTCATTAAAATTTGCCTGGTTTCTTCGAATTCTAAATTATTATCATTTTTGAGATTTTTCCTGGTATTTAGTTGTCGATTTCTGTTTATTTCAGAATTACGTTCATTAAAAGTGTCTTCGATATTTTCATTTTCAAAAAATTCTTCAATACAAGAGCTTTCAGAGCTCTCATCTTCAGGTTCCATATCAATTACTTCGTCTTCAGAAGTAGAAAAATAATTTTCGCTTTTTTCCTCTTGAGGTATAATAAATTGTTTAGGCTTTTTGCCTTTTTTATGTCTTTTATTTTTTGCTTGGATTTCCTTTAAATAGTCCAAATATTCAGGATCAGAATCAGGATCAGAGTCGGAATCTGATTCTCCTTTTGTTCGGCTTCCTTTTTGCATATTTATTTCTGGTAATTCATTTTCATATATTTTTTTTTCTTGGTCTACCTCTCTTTCTTTTTGTTTGAGAGGGAATAATTTTTAAATTTGTAAGTAGATTTTTTCTTGGCCTACCTCGAGGTTTTTTCACAAGAGGTTTAGAAGAGATATTTTCGTCTAATTTTTCTTGGATTTCATTTTGATTTAAATTTTCTAGATTTTTATGCTGGTTTGAATTTTTCATTTGTTCTGTTTTTTCTTTTTTCCCCTAGTAGTCATGGTTTTCTATGGCAAATTTCCATAATTTTTTCCAAGTATTAGACTTAAGAGTATAATAGTCATAAACAGAAGCTTTGATGCTAAAAGTTTCAAAAAAATTGTATATTTTAGAAAATTGTTCCAAATCTTATTAAATAATTCTTCATTAGGAGAAACATTAAAAGTTTCTAAAAACTTAGGATTGATATTTAATATTGGATCTTGTGAGGATTCGGTAAAGTCATTTATATCATCTTGGGTAAATATCGAATTGAAATATTCTCTTTTGGAATTATTTCCTTTTTTGTTATTATTTTCTTCGTTATTCTTTATAAAGGTATTCTCAAGATTCATTTTTTCTTGAGACGTCATAAAGGTATCATCATCATCTTCGTGTAAATTTCTTGATCTTTCTTCATTAATAATAGGCTTATCGGTCCACATGAAAGGGGTATCCTTTTTTAGAAGTTGATTAAGAGGATTGACAATTTTTGAAAATTCTTCGACAAATCTACGATAATATCCTGCTAATCCTAAAAGTTGTTTGACATTCTTTTGTGTTTTTGGAACTGGAAATTCTTTTACGGCTATTAATTTTTTGGGGTCCGGTCGAACTCCATTTTTATCAATTATATGACCTAAATATCCTATCACATGTCATAGACATTCACATTTGTCTGGTTGTAAATGAAGGTTTGCTTTTCGAAGACGTTGTATTGAAATATTACATTTTTTCTTATGTTCTTCTAGTGTGTCAGCAAATATGACTATGTCGTCAAGATATACAAAGAGTTCTGTCCCTATTAATCCAGTTAAAGTAATATTCATTAACCTTTAAAATGTTGCAGGAGCGGTTTTTAAACCAAAGGGCATTCTATCAAATTCATAATGGCCATGAGGTGTATAAAATGCAGTTTTATGAGATTCTTAGGGTCAACTTTTATATGGTGAGAACCAGTAGATAAATCAAATACTGAAAAATATTTGGCAGATACGAGTGAATCGAGTATATCATTTATGTTAGGTAGTGGGCAAGAATCTCCAATTGTTTTTTCATTAAGTTTTCTGAAGTCAAAAACCATTTGCCATTTTATTTTACCTTTAGAGTCTGGTTTTTTAGGAACAATCCAAACTGGAGTGTTATACGGAGCTTGTGAAGGTTTTATTATTTTATTTTTTAATAATTCGTCAAATTGTTTTGTAATTTCTACTTAATGAATAGGGGGAAATCTATATTGTCTTGAAAAAATTGGAGAATCATCTGTAGTTGGAATCGAATGTTGCAAAACGTTAGTAGCTTCAAGTGGTTCTCCTGGGATTTGAAATCTGTCTGCACTGTTAATAATTGATCATTCTATATGTTCGTATTCGTCTTGATTCAAATGATCCAAACGAAAAAGTTTTTTGATGCATTCTAATCTTTCTTCACCTGTTATATTAAAAAATCTGCATGGATTGTTGAAAAAATTGTCGGTTTTTAAGAAGCTATTCGGAATTTGGTTAGATAAATCGTCATCACTTAAGTTTTTCAAATTGCTTGATTGACTTGTTACATTTTGAAAATCTCTTTCTTCAAAGTCTTCTAAAGAAATAGACGGTATTGATATCGTTACGAAAATTTCGTTTGTATTTGCAAATTTGATATACGCTTTACTGTTGCAATTTTTTACAATTGCGTCTCCTGCATAAATTCCTTCGCCAAAATGTAGTCGAGGTACGTAACCTTCGCTTTTCTCAGTATTTTTAATTGGAATATAAAATGTTGTTACTGTTCTAGCTGGAATTGTTAATATTTGTGTCGATTCAAATGGATACAGTTTATTTTGTATTTCTAGACAATTTGATAAATAATTTATATTAACTTTATTTTCTCGAAAAAATTCTGAACCTAGAACTCCGTCTTCATCTATTGGAACTTCATTAGGAATTATATTCAATGTTGTCGGGTATCCTAGAATGTTTATTTGTATTTATCCCATTGTAAAAAGTGGTACATTATATATTCCTGTAAGTTTTACCACTATTTTTTCATCTATTGGCAAATTAGGATTTACTGAATTTTGTTTAATCAAATTTCGACCAGCACCGGTATCTTTCATCATGCGAGCAGGGCTTTGAAGACCTTCTGCGCATATCATTATCGATGGAATTATACTTGGTTTGGAAACGCTTATCTTTATAGCCGGTTGATCGTTAAAAGTGGATGCTTCTGGTTCTTGCTTTATTCTTTCCTCCGTGCATCCGCACTGGGGAGAGCGTTTGAGTTTTCCGAATTTTGCGATTGTTGTTTATTTGATCTAACGTTACAATTTGTTATAATATTTCCTGGTTTTTTACAATAGTTGCATATAACTTCTTACTTTTGTGGATGATTTTGATTTGCTCTACTTAATTGCTGATTTCTCATTTCACGTGGGCTATTTTGATTTAGAAATTTTCTGTGATTTGCATACCTGTTGTGATCTAAATTTTCTTGTCTATTATCATTATTTCTGTTTGTCGAAAAATTATTATTCGGATAATTGTTTTGTACAAAGTTATTATTATCATAATTGTTATTTCTGTTTCCTAAAAAGTGGTTATTCCAGTAATTATTTCTTGCAGAATTATTGTAAATATTTTCTCGTTGTTGGTGATTATTACTAGGCTGTCGATTTTGCATAACAAAATTAGGATTTTGTTTTCTAGATACTGCTTCTTGTGCTTTGGTTAAATGATAACAATTTTCAGCAACATGACCTGGTTTTTTACATATTATACAATTTATGTTGTTATCTCGTGCAACATTGAACCGAGTTGTTTTATTATTTCTATTATTTATAGAATCATCCATTTTTAAATAATCTGAATTTTTATTTCTCCGTAGTGCGGAAGATGCTGCCAAATCTCTTTCTACGTTGATTGTGTCATTGAAAACTTTTTCAAGTGATTCCTTTCTTTTTACTCGAATTTCTAATTCAGGACGCAGACCACGAATAAAGCATTGAATAACGTCTTTTTGAAGGTTCTGTTCGAAGGTATTATCTACTTGTCCATTATTGTTGAGTCTATGAGCGTCTTCGATTCTGTCGGCAATCTCCTTAATCCTAGCTGCATAGGAAAGTACGTTCTCTTTTCCCCACATATAGGTATTCCCTAATTCTCCATGTAACTGATACACACTTTTCGCTGGGGCGTATATTCTTGTGAGTTTTTCAATTAATTCCTCAATGTTATTATAAGTCGATCCAAAGATACATTTTGTCGCTTCTCCTGATAATTTACTTCTCAATAATCGTCCTAAATTTTCTTGAGCTGCGGGTGTTGGCAGAATTGCCTTTGCCTCATAACATCCTTCAATAAAATGTGATAATCGAATGTTACTTCCATCAAATAAGGGTAGTACTTCTAACGCGTCGCGTAAGGATACTTGTTGATTATTAGGTAGGACCATATCGTTGTTTCTAATTCGATTAACGTTTTCTTCAGGATTGTTGTGAAAAATTTGTTCCATTTGTTCGTTGTCGGTACTATTATCGTCGCTATCGTGATTACTTGAAATTGTTTGGCGTTTAAGAGAATTTTCTGATAAATTGATTTTAGTTCTTTCTGTAACTGTGTTTTTTGGAATTACCGTTGAAATAAGTAAACATATCTTCGTTGTCAATATAAGTAGTTTCGTTTTTTTTGAATTAGTTTTTGAATTCGAATTAAGCCAATTATCGGAGTTTGATAAATTGCTTGTTCCGGCAGTTTCGAATTGTTCAAACGTTAAGGTTTTCTTTAAAGAAATATTATCTAATTGAAAACTGATATTTGTTTTGTCTCTGTTAGAAATATTTTCAAACTTATCTTTTGTTATTCTTTTCCTTCACAGTAACTGTTCTTTTTGGTTTAAGGGGACCTATTTTATTTTGTGCCACAAATTTTGCAAGTTCAATATTTTTCTTAACTTGACTGCGTGTAATAGGATTTTCAGAAATGCAGATAATGAGATTTCAAATAAAATAACTCTTTTGATAACTTAGTTTAGCCTCAAGGTCAGATTCGTTTGCGATTTGATAAAATTATTTTATTTTAACAAGATATGTGTATAAAATTTCAAATGAAATAAAATGACTCAAGTTAGCCTCAAGGTCAAATCCTTTCGTGATTTTATAAAATTTATTTTATTTTAACCAATATGTGTGTAAAATTTCAAATAAAATAAAATGGTTATTTAATTACTCAGGTTAGCCTCAAGGTCAAATCCTTTCGTGATTTTATCAAATTTATTTTATTTTAACAAAATATGTGTGAAATCATATAAATTATAATTGTACTTTATCAAGTTTTGATTCCTAGTAATTATAAAATTTCAATATCCCATTCACTGACTTTAAGTGTTTCCCGGCCGATGCACCAAAAAAAGAGATTGGGTATGTTACGTCAGAAACGTAACATTTCTCTTCTTAAAAGATTTCCTCGTTTTATGTGAGGATCGAAAGGATCCTCTCGAAGAGATGAGAAGAAGTCAGTGATTGAGAATGGTTAATGATATAAGATATATTTATTGACAATCAAATTGCGAACCGAGTAAGCACCATGGAATTGTAAATAGAATTGTATTACTGAAATACCCATGTAATTACCCTGATTGAAATTTGCTCGATGATTTATTGAGTGCAGTGAAGCGAACGTAGTCAGTTGAGTCTTCGTTATAATCCTTGAGATAGTACTTGTCGGATGGAAATTCGTAGTTCAGATGGTTTATCTAGTTGATTCTTGATCCTAGTTTCAGAGAGAATTTGGAAGTCGATTCCCCTTCACTTTCTAAAGTCGTTGAACTCAGCGTCGAGTAAGAATTTGTCTGAGTAGCGGTAAAATCTGATGAGGCTGGACTGAACTCGTAGTGTAGAGATAATGAAACTGGACATACTCGCGGCGTAGAGATGATGGTACTGGACTAGGCTGAACTGAACTCGCCGTGTAGATGATGGTACTGGACTAGACTCGCGTTGGTTACATTGTAGAAATCGCACGTTGACTACTAACTGAACTGATCTCTATTGGAACTTTCGCTTTTTATAGAACTTTGAAAGGTCACCTATGGTGGGAGTAAAAACAAGATGTACCACCTTTTCCATATTTGGTATTAAGATCGGATGAGTTGCCTTCTCTGTCGACTCGTGGTCCAATGAAATTTATTACCTGGCACTAATGTCGCAATCTATTTGACCTCTTATTCGATTCTAAAGAAAAGGTCAACTACTGTGGAAGTAAAAACAAGGTGTATCATCTTTTTCATATTTGGTATTTAAGATCGGATGAGTTGCCTTCTCTGATCACTTATGCTTCGATGGAATTTATTACCTGGCATTAGTGTCACAGTCAAGTCTATTTTATTTGTTATTCGATTCTAACAAAAAGGTCAACTACTGTGGAAGTAAAAACAAGGTGTACGATATTTTCCATATTTTGGTGTTGAAGCTTAAAGTCGAATGAGTTGCCTTCACCGATGAGTCACTTTGCGATGAAATTTATTACTTGGCGTTAATGTCACAGCCAAATATATCTATTTATATTTGCCTTTCGATTTTAACTATCTTCGTATTTCTTGTTAGATCTTGATGTTGAGTCAATATAATCAAGGACGTGGTAATGTTACCTTGATCCCTTCATTGGTTCCTTAATTTGTTTATTACTCTAGGTGGTAGAGTCGCGGGACGTGACAATTATTAAGAACTGCATCTTAATCTTTACTTAAATGGAAACATTTCTCAGTTGTGTGACCTGGTTTCTTACAAATTGAACGAATAGTTTTGTTTTCAAGTGCTACGTTAAATCGGGTGGTTTTATTATTTTTATTATTATTTGATTTTTCGGTTTTTAAATAATCCGTATTTCGATTTCTTCACAGTGCAGAATTCTCAGCTAATCTTTGTTCAATGTCTATTGTATCATTAATTACTTTCTTAAATGTGTTCTTTTCTTCTCACAAATTTCTAACTCAGGACGCAAACCGCGTATAAAATATTGAATTACGTCCCTCTCAAGGTTTTGTTTAAAATTATTATCTACCTGACCATTATTATTGAGCCTGTGAGCATCTTCAATTTTGTCGGCAATTTCTTTTATCCTAGCAGCATAGGAAAGTACACTTTCTGTTTCCCACATAAATACATTACCTAATTCTCCCTGTAACTGGTACATACTTTTCGCAGGGGCATATATTATTCTCAATTTTTCTATCAATTCTTCTATTGTGGCATAAGTTGAACCAAAAATGCATTTTCTAGCTTCTCCAGATAATTTACCTCTTAATAATCTAGCGAAGTTTTCTTGAGCTGCAGGTGTCGGTAGCATTGCCTTTGCCGTTGTGCAACCCTCAATAAAGTGTGACAATGGGATGTTACTTCCGTCGAACAATAGGACCTCCTCCAGCGCGTCGCGTAAGGATACCTGCTGGCTGTTGGGTATGACTACGGCCATTTCTTCGTTATTTACTATTATGGGATTATCTTGATTTATGACTTCTGGTTCGCTTTTATCGTCGTCGATGCCGTTGTTACTAATTATAGAGTCGCGTGCCAATGAGGTTTCCAATCTTTCTTTCAAAGTTTTATTGTCTATTGTTATTACTGTTGAGCTTAGCAAATTGAATTCGTCAAAATAAGATAATGCGTTCGTTAGAGTTTGATCTTGATTACTAGATCCTGTTACAATGCTTAAGACTGGACAACAACTTGAATGAAACCCTTTAGTTTTTCCTGAATTTTTCCTTGATATACTTTGATTATTAATTAGAGTCTTGTCTAAACTTGAATCATCTAACTTGAATGTGTTATCTAAATCTTGTTCGGTAGGGATTTGATCAGGGATATTTTGGCACTTATTATCAGTTAAATATTCTCTATTTCTAATCGGTTTTATTTTTAAACTACCCATTTAGACTGTACCATCGTGGTCCAATCAGTTGGGATGGTTGATTTCTGATCCCGGTTATTCAAGGGGATTCTCTAATGCGATTCCCCTTCACTTTCCACTTTCGTTGAAACTTCTGTTCGAACTTTCGCTTTTTATAGGATTTTCGAAGGTCAACTATGACGAGCTACTCATATGACGAGTTACATGTATGTCAATTTGTTATCATGTGTGTGTATTATAATGACACTTGGTGATACCATATTGATTATTCTATTGATCTGTAGATCTAACTGTAACTTGCGTCGATAAAATCACACGCTTGCAACTGTGTATGTGCAATTTATTTGTGCGGAAGAAAACGAAATCAACATAAGAAATTGGGACCAGAACACGTACAGGAGCACGTAGGGGATCCTGTAACGACGAAGGAACCCCCACAGGAATATTTATGTGTCCCTAGGTGAGATCATATGTCTAATGGCGGTAGGCTATGTAGGATCCTATGAAGTTCTAAATTGCATTTCACAGCAGAGTTCCCGTACGTGTTCCGAGACATGAACATGTAGGGATTCCCAGGCAGTTTCGAAACTATAATTTGTTACACATAGGGTCGTACAAGAGAATACACACATGTTCCTGTACAAGCAATGTGTTTTTCTCATATTAATTTTGGTACGTATACCCATGAAGCATCCTGTATGGTTTCCTGCACGGGAGCTCGTAAAGGAGCCATCACAATTTCTATCGTATCGATTCAACGGTGTCTGCGGGAATTTTTCTACTAGTTTTTTCATATTCCGCGCGTGAAATTACATATAAATACCCTCTTAAACCTTCATGACAAATGAGACGTATTTTATACATTGCACTTTACGTTGGCTATTTTGCAACTGCGAATATAATATGTTAAGAAGAAAGTAAGTTGCGTAGAGCACAAATAAATTATTCATTTTTATTATCTTTTGCAATTTTCCTTCTCATGCAAATAGTTGGCTAATTAATTTGGCAACAATTCATGTCTTTTGCAAGTTATAAACAACTGAATTATGTGCGTTAAACACACACCTCTTTTCACAAACGCAAACACACTACATTTTATGGCGTAAGAACCATTTCGAAGTAGCACGAACGTGTTGTCAGAACGCTTATCAACTTTCACACAAGACAGATAAAGGCATCCATTTCTTACCATTTTGGAAAAACAAAGACCTGTATTGGAAAGTTGCAATTTTCTTACTCATTGACTGTCTACTTTTGAACGTATTCTAAAATATCTGGATTTGAATAATTTAAAAGTTTTCTGAACTTTTGTATTACCTAACTGATCATAATAATTTCTTATTTTAATTGAACAAGTCGGATAAACTGCTCGTTTTATTGCTAAAAGTCTGAAATCGAGACATATGTGACGAGTTACTTGATGATGGACGCCATTAGCTGCATGAATAATTTGTAATAATTGTCGTTTACCGTGTTTAAAACCATAATTAGAGTGAGAAGTGAGCGGACCCCAATTATACATATTTCTAGCCAAATGCAGGAGAAGATGGACATTAAACGTCATTGCTGTTGCTGAGTACGGTTTTTCTATATCAGCCACAAACATGTGCAGTAACTCATCGGCCTTGTTAACTTCAGCTATTGCAATTTGCGATTCGAGAAGAATATATAGGCACCGTGCGAAGTTATGGTAGGGAGAGTTAGATCGACGCCAGCGCACGCAGTGGATAATTTAGGCGTTAAAGGAGGCTGTTTTATATTTTCGAGCAATCAAAATACATGTGCAAATCTAAATTTTGTTTTAATTAAAAAAATATAGCTGAAGTGAGCCACCGAAGTTGTTGTGTTGTGAATTGTAAAAATACAAGCAGGAAAAGTGAGCGTAAATTTTATAAATTTCCAGCGTCTAAATGGAAAATAAATCAAAGGAATAAGTGGGTAGCTGCAGTAAGAAGGCAAAAGTTATTATTTCTACGGAACTCTTGGAGATCTCGTACGTGTTCTGCTGGAACGAGATTTTTACCTTTAATTTTCGTTTCTGGTTGAAATTCTATTGTATGTTTAATTGATTGAAAACCTGTTTTAATAATTATATCCATGATGAATTTGAATCGGAAAATAAACAATTAATATTTATTTACTCAACAAGTACCTAAAACTGTCATCATGAAATTACAATTTAATTCTTTATTATTTTTCTATTCTGTTTTGATCTGTTTTTCTATGATTTCAAGACTGAGAATTATATCATCAGACGTGTCATATGTAAGGAAAGACACTCTTTTTAATGAAAAAATTCAAAAATTACGAAAAATAATATTTTAATAATGTTTTTTGTAATAGGATATTTCCTTACTATCGCTTCTTACCAATTTTTTGAAAATGATTGAAGTTTCTTAAATCATAGCTTATTTTTTCGGGGGAAATATTCTCTACAACTTAACCGTTTCCAATTTTTGGAAATAAATCAATTATTATCAAATACAGCAATTTGTTTATAAAAATTTTGTTTTGGAGAATTGATTTTTAATTATTTCAGCCATTAAAGAATTTATTTTCAAAAATTGGAAATGGTCAAGTTGTAGAGAATATTTTCCCCGAAAAAATAAGCAATGATTTAAGAAATTCCAATCATTTTTAAAAAATTGGTAAGAAGCGATAGTAAGGAAAAATCCTATTACAAAATACATTATTAAAAAACTATTTTTCGTAATTTTTAAATTTGTTCATTAAAAAGAGTGTCTTTCTTTACATATGACATGGCTGATGATATAATTTCCAGTCTTGAAATCATAGAAAAACTTCTTTTTTCAGAGACTGATTTTTGGCACGACAACTACCTTAACCTTATATTTACTGTTTTCTATATTATTTTTATTATGGAAAATACTTACTTTTTACTGCTGATTTCACACAAATACTTCACAAGGAAAAACAATTGAATTTTAAAGTGAATTAAATTGTTTTTTTTTGTTTTTTATTGATAATAAACATTTTTATAACTATGTCCCATTATAATACATTGTAAAAGTTCTCGAACAGCCTCCTTTAGTTCACTCATGCTATGGCGCTGCAGTCACGCACAGAGCGTATATAGCTTCTACTAGAAGGAGGCAATGCAATACATATTTTCTATCTAAGAAATTTTAAGCATAATAGAATCTATGAGATCCATTTCCTGTTTAGAAATTAAACTGGAAGCTTTGTTCTTAGATCCAAACCAAACATTCGCGAACTGTTTACCAATTCCACTGAGCATATGTAAATTCTCAGGAACAAATCCGTCAGCCATGTCCAATTCATCCATATTTATTAACTGTGACGGGTTTTTTACTCCGAAACAAGGTTCAGATGGAATCTCCTTCATTATATTTTGAATCATCAGTTTCGCGGTTCGTCTAGAAACGTGTATTATTATTTTTTATTAGATACCCACTTTCGAGGATGAAAGTACTAATTGCAGCCAAATTTGCCATTGAATTGTATGATGCCTTGCATTGGTGCTCTTGCAACGGAGTCCACAGTGCAAACCAGTGGATACGCTTTTAGAGTAACTTCCTCACCGTTCCGATTGCATTCAACTCCTTCCTTTCATAGTCTATTCATATTTTCAACGAAAGGATCGAGAAAGACGTTCATGTCAGGTTTGTTTTTTCCAAACCACAATCCGACAACAATTATCTCCGTGGTTCTTGCGTGAAATAGTAATTGGTAAATTTCTAAGTAAATTGGCCAAATAGAACAACTGGAGCTTTCATACAGAGGTACACCGTCTGTGTTAAACGATACCGTTAAATATTGATGCCTATCTGATGAATTTCATCTGTCTAAAAACGCTTGATACAGTCGACCATCATGAATGTCTGGAAATAAATTTTTATCATGAACTCTTTCTGGCGTAAAATAATTATAGTAATCGCTGTTAAACCCAAGCAACTCAGAAATTTACAAAGAAACATTAAAGAAGACAAAAAAATCATCATATGTCCAAAATTATTGTCTTTAACGTTACAGTCGCTCGCATATTTTGGTTCATATGTCCTATACATTAAAAAAAAATTAATTGTTCGAATTGTACATGGAAGTAGGCAACAAGAACTTCATTTTATGTATATACAGTTTTTCTATCATCAGCTGTTTTAAAGATATATCAAGTTTTCAGTGGTCTTTATCGTTACATTTTTTGGAAGTGACTTTGGAGGTAGTGCAACTCTCGGTCAAGAATCAGCGATTCTTTCAAAACGAAAATTCGAAACCAAGTATTTTCTTTAAGAACAAGGTCCAGACACACGAAAAATGACTTTATAGTCATGAAAACGTTTGTAGCCTTCATTTCGTAGCTCAAAATGTGCGGTCTTTAACGTTGCACAGAATAGTCTTTAACGTTACATTCCTATTTGATTCCCAACAATTTGTAAAGATCGGGTGGAAAAATCGATGTGGATAATAAAAAAAAATCGATCGGAATTTGTTTCTAGATTCTATGGTATATATACAAATAAAACATAAATGATTATGAACGAAATTTTGATATACAATTTTTTTGAGCGTTCCTCGTTTCTGAAATGTTGACCATATGATGATTTTTTAATATCAATATCCATGCTGCACAAATTGCAATGTATGGAATTGCTCGATCGCTCAAGTGTTCCAAGATAGAGAGCACATTCTGGACAAATGCCATGAAATATGGCGTTACTTTTTTTTTTGGGCGAGGAGGAAAAATGGTGAAATCTTTTATAGACGTTGTACAGGACTCTCCTAGGACGAGGCTAGCCATACCTGTTAAAACCAACAGCCCGCTCTCTCGAACCAATACACGGATCGGATACGCAAATAAAGCATTTATTAATTGTAAGAGACTAGTAATAGCCGTTTGAGAAAGACAAAAAGTTATTGCAAACTTTAGAAACATCATTAGAATCTTGCCCTTATCTTTATTGACTAAAGCGCTTTTAATCTTGTGGAATTCTTCACTTTCGATAAGCATATGAAATTTATTGAAGGACGTCTTGTGTTGATAAGTTCCGTTCAGATCGAAGAAGGAATCGAAGAAGGTTTCATTGAAATCATCTTGAATGCACAATAATACAACAAGCAGAAACAATGTATTAACAATTAATTTGTTATAATTACGTTTTAACAAAATAATTTTCACTTGCAGGATCTTTCGACTGGCACATTTCCACCTTCCAGCGGGATATTTCTGGAAAGCTCTACGAATTACGATCTCGGCAGTTAAATTTCAAAAACTTAATTAATTTGGTTGAAGAAAATAAATAACCTTCCAAAATATTATTCCGACATATTTATTAAAAAGAAATTATAACAAAGTAATTGTTAATACATTTTGTAACATACACTCTTGTGAACAGAAATCATTGGAAAATAATTAATGGCATAATCATTGGGAATTACGAGTGATATTTTCACGATTACTGGGTATCAGCAAGTAACATAAGGTGCCATAAATTAGTTGCGTCATGGGTAATAGCTTCTGTAAGTTGGTCAAGGTCTTATAGTGTAAAATGGCACTTGAAATACTTTCAGTATATGCGCGGAGTTTTTCAATGTTCTGAATATTTTTAGAAATAATGAAGTTTAAACATCTAAGAATGAAATTAAAATTCAGAAATTATATAAACGTTCGTTTTTTTTCATTAATAAAATATAGTAATAGTTTATATTTCTGTAAATCCTTGCTTGCAAATTCAATCTAAAATAGTTTGTCCATAAAGCCGATATACCAAAAATTTTTTGAATTTTTTGAAGCTTTTTGTACAGAAAGATGATGTAGTAAGATTATTATTCATTTTCATTTTATATGAATTTGTATTTTTAACACGCTTGTTATTTGAAGTAATAGGTTTTGTTATTTGGCTACTCGTTAAAGGTTTTGGATCGTTTATAGATGACTCTTGAATCATGACATGCAAATGTTTTAGTGAGTTTATCAAACTTATATTTCACATTTCTCGTCTTTATTCAAAAAAGAATTAATAGTTTTGATAGCAGCGAAATCCTTAGCTGTTTCTATCGAGTTTGCTATTCCTATTTGTTTAATATTGTTAATAAAACAAACTGCTATGTGTGTTGAATCTTCTAATGAAGTTTTTATTCGTAATACCGTATATTTTGGATATAAAAATTTGTTTTTAGTGCAAATCTACGCCATGCGGTTTCAGCAATTTTATTAATTACAAATTAATTAGTTGAGTTTGAAATTTTTGTCACTGCCTACATTATCGGAGGATCACTAGTCGCGTATCAGATAGGATACGTTGTCGACAGGTGTCCTCGTAGACAATTTCAAACTCTTATATCGCAAATAATGCAAATAAATTCAATATTTAAAGAATTTGAAAATTTTTCTGTGGAAAAAATGACGCTTTCGACTGCGCTGGGATTCGAGCCCAGGTCTTTCGATTGCACTAATTAATTTGAAATCATTTACAGCCGCAAGGCTGAGCCACTAGGCGATATAAGGAGATCTTCCTGTGGAGAAGGAGATGTCGGACGCCTGTGTAGCTCAGTGGTTAGAGCAGTCGACCGGCAATCGAAAGACCTGGGCTCGAATCCCAGCGCAGTCGAAAGCGTCATTTTTTCCACAGAAAAATTTTCAAATTCTTTAAATATTTATTAATTACATCTTCATTAAATAAATTCGTTAATGATATACCTTGATCAATAGTTGAATGTCCTGTTATTTCTCTAGCTTAAGAATTTAGATTCATTGGTTTTTCTGCTGGAAACACAATATGATCTCGCAGTTTATCAAGATCAGATTGAGAATAAATGCCACTTGTTGCTAAGGATGAAGGATTTGTGTATTTCCAGGTTGCTTTTGTGAGAGGTTTAACTATATTTGGTACTGTGGATTCGACAGGATTTGGAAGTGATTTTACCAGGTTTCTTTAAAATGGTACATCTATGGAAGGGAAAAATTGCAATTTATTTGGATACCGGATTTTATTAATATATGAGTTCATGGAGAAAGGAAAAAGGATTGATTTCCTCTAAATACTGGTAGTTGTAGATCAAATTCTTCAGTTTCGTGATATTTTACTTCAACCGATGTACATTTTACGATATGTACTACTTCTCCTGCAATTACTGACATATATCCTGGGCAATGATACGCAAATTCGTCTGGTGATTGGGTTACTAGGGTCAATGTATTTCTAAAAACCTGTTGTTCAAGTATACATCGTTGACTAAGTATATCGTGATAAATTCTATTTACTTCAATGCTTATGTGTCTTTCCACATATATAAATTTAGAGATAACGTATATAAAAAGTTCCATATTTTGAACTTCTAAATGTTTATTTTCTAAAGATGAATTTCCAGGTCTGGTTTCAAAAACGAATGATTTTGGATGTTTAGTTTGTATTAAAACGTAACTACAGACTGTTTTTTTTTTGTTTTTTCAGCCAGTAAAAAGATTATATCTTCAGTAGTTAATAAATAAAGTGTTTCAGAATTTTCTGTCGTGTTGTCATATATTTTATTTGCTGGTCCTCCATAGATAACTTCATATTTATTCAAATTACATACGTCATTGGGTAATGTGTTCCAGAATGTTTGTCCATTTTCTACGTCTGTACAGCATGTGTCAGAAAGTGTGCATATTATTCCAGATCCCAATTGAATTTTATTTGAATTTAAATGAATAGTCGCGTAATCTCCTTGTAAAGTTATTTTGAATATCGCTTGGACTACAACATTTGGTTACATTGATCTCGTCTAATATCTTGTATATATTCGCTATGGCCATTTTTACATTCTCATCATGGATGAGAAGGTATTGGTTTTATGTGAAAAATGACTTTCGAAATTTTCATCAAATCTTTACGTTTTGAGACCCTCTGAGTCAGAAAAAAGGGTTTTTACGAAAGTGTCTGTCTGTCTGTAGTAGGTAGTGTGCGGCATAACTCTCGATAGAATTATCAGATTTAATTGAGCTTTGGTACACTTTATCGGAGCCGAAAAATTAAGGACAAGTTCGTTAACCAGCCACATCCAATCAAAATTGAGTGGTTGAGCACTACTTTTGTGTTTTTGAAAATAATTTTTTGAAAAAATCAAAAATTTTAATACTGGTTTTAGATAGTGCTCATAAATCTCTAAAAATTATCCTGATAACATTTTTTGATTAAATCAAAATTAGAAATGTTACAGCATATTCAAATTCGAAAAAAGTCAATATCAAAATTCCATTTTCCAGTTAAATTATACGAGACACGAAAAAACTTTATAATACAATATTATTTTCTACATAAAGTCCTACAAATTTGAATTGTAACATTTTTTCATAAGATGCATATTTTTCTTTTTAATTCAAAAAAAAATATTGAAAATCCAAAATTCAATTTTTTAACAATAATATTCGAAATACGAAAAAAACGTAAGAATACAAAGTTGTTCGTTTCAGAAAGATCTACAAATTTTGTCTAACGCAGTTTCTGATAAAACAAATATTTTTCGTTTCAATTCCAAAAAATACGATTAAAATTCAAAAATTCCATTTTTTAGACAAAATATGTGAGATACAAAAAAACGTTTAGATGGAAAATTGTTTGCCTAAATGAGGTCTACAAATTCTCATTAAGACATTTCGGGACAGGAGGTATATTTTATGTTTTGATTTTTAATATTTAAAAAATTCGATTTTTTTCACCAAAATATGTGAGATACGAAATAAGCGTTGTTCTGCAGAATCGTTTCCTTAAATAAAGTCTACGACTGTTTTTTCTTTTTGAGAGATTTGGAAGAAAATAAATTATTTTAATCACGTACTTTATTAAAAAGTTACTGAAATGTATACAGAAAATCGAGCGCGAAGCGCGAGCGCCATGATGAAAATGTGTAATTTACTTTTATACGTGCACATCTGAGCGTTTTTCATAGAGTTTTGTGCATCGACTACCTTGAAAAAGGTAAGACGATCAATAGCGAACGTTACATTGGCCAATTGATGCGTTTAAAGAACAAAATTGGTGAGAAACGGTTCCAAATGAAGACGAAAAAAGTGCTCTTTCACCAAGACAATGCGCCGTGTCACAAGTCGCTCGTTATCATGGCGAAATTGAATTAATTGAGCTTCGAATTGCTTCCGTACCCACCATATACACCGGGTCTGGCCCCCAGCGACTACTACCTGTTTGCAGACCTCAAAAAAACGCTCCAAGGAAAGAGATTCTACTCCAAGGAGGAAGTCATCACTGAAACGAACGCTTATTTCGAGGCCAAAGATAAATCTTTCTACAAGAAAGGTATTGAAATGTTAGAGAAGCGCTGGACTGATTGTGTTGCTTTTGAAGAAGACTATGTTGATGAATAAAGTCGAGTTTTAGTAAAAAAATGTGTTTTTCCTAGTTAGCCTCGGGACTCATTGATCCACGTGTTATGTATAATTATCTTTTCGCATAGTTAACTAATCGCGACATTCAACTATATTGTTTGAGATGCCGATTTTATCTTTGTTCCCAACCTCTGAAATAAAAGATCTACCTTCAAATCGTTGAGCGCCAGTCATTTTGCTCAAAGTGACAAAGTCGATTCAAATAACCCTGAGACTCGAAACACTAATAATAGCAAACACCAGGCGGTGTCAACTGAGATCATAACAGTTTACCGGGTAAAATAAATGAGACACCAGAATTTAATTATTAAAATAAGTGGCTGAAGAAGATTTATTAAAATGAGTCAGGACTCGATACAAAGTAAAATTTGATAACAAAAAGCCAAAACATCTATATTAATAACGATAAGTATAAATAAAATGACATGCATCTCGGAATTTTTTCCAAGCCACGCGACAATATCACGAATTCGATTTACTACCGAGCGTCGCCACCAGAGAGAACGAGAATTTATTAATTGTTAAATTTAAGAGTTAAACTTTCAACATCGCGAGAGAGAATGATGTTATTTATTGAAAAAAGGACACAAATATAAGAGCACTCACGAATACCAGAGAAAAAGAGAGGCATAGTGGTCCCTGTAGATGCGACAGACGCCATGAAGCGTCAATGTTTGTTACAGATTGTCCGGTTATTCTGGAAGAATTGTCAATAGTTTCCTCGGGAGGTTGGATCTTTGAGAGACAAAGTCACGTCTACACGAGTCGCAGGACGAGAGTGATGTAGGAAAACGCGACGCCGGTACAATTCCCGACCTGCAATCATAAGGTCGATAATCTACCCCCCCCCCCGCTCCTAGTCTGAACGTAAAATCCCTGCCCCGATTCAATACAATCAGGTCATTACTGGCGACCATCTCACCGACCAAGATTCCCCTCCTGTTCAGACGGGCTTCTCCCCACTCGGGTAACTTACTATTAAAGTCGCCCGCAATAAGGGACCGGCCACTAGCCTCTTTGAGGCTTTCCTCAATGAGGAGGATCTGGGTCTCAAATATCTCGAAGGGATCGCTGGGAGAGAAGTAGCAGCTGTACACGCGTACCCCCGCCACCTCCCCCTAAACGAACCCCGCGTCGCACAGTGTGTAGAATGAGAAAATTGGGATTCAAAATGATTCAGAGCCTACAATTTTCCTACGATTTAACTTTTTTTTTTTAAATTAAAGCTAATTAAATTTTGAAGAAGTCTCTCTAGGCCGATTTTGAAGAAAAGACGCGGTTATTTTGTTATTTAAGTTGGAAATTGCACAAAAATCATAATTTTCCATATTTCTGCTAGCTGCTTCATGATATTCGTCGATATTACCTCAAGAATGTATGAAATTGATAGATTTACAATCAAGTTTTTTCTACGGAGTCGATTGGAATCAATGTTCGATTACAATCCATACCCGGAATATAATTTTTCATATTGTTATAAACAAATTTCATGAACAAATTCAATGAACAGGAGCCGCTGGATATATGAAATTCCTTTCTTTCTGCCTGATCATCAATTTCCTCTGCAAAAATGATGCTTCGATTAATGGAACGCACAATAAGGGTATTAACATTTGTTATTAACAATACTGATTAACAAATGTATTAAACGGTCACTCTTTGGTAGAAAAAATTCAGTTTTCTTTATGAAATCGTCTATTATATACCAAAAATAGAAGTATAATGAAAGGACTGTCATTAAAAAATATCTTCCATTGTTATTAACAATTCTAGTCAACAAATGCATCCAATAGCTGTTTACAGATTGGAAAAATTCATTCTCTGCTCGAATGTTCATTTGAGATACAGTTTGGTTACCCTTGAGTATTTCGATTATCAGTTGGTTTAATTTTCAGTTGTGCCGTTTTTTATTTGTTCCAGATCTCACATGTTTTTAGTCACCGATAGTCAAACTCCGACATGATGCGCTTTCATTTCTTGCAGGTTCAGAGAGAAATGAGTATACTCATTTAATTGATTCCCATGGACGTTTTTCGTTATTTTTCAATCGTTCATAGCGATGGAGAAGAATGTTGAGTGTGAATGTTTCACCATCAGATTTTTTCCATACGAAATCACCTATTTCGAGAATTATTCGAACGGAATTGTTAATATCAATATAAAATGTGGAAGATGTTGTTTGATGTCAGTCCTTTCATTATACTTCTATTTTTAATATATTATAGACGATTTTTTTTTGTTTCAGTCGATGGAACTATTATCAGAGAATATTGTCGCAAGATTTTACAGTCCATATCGGAATAGTTTTGATGGTAGAGTTCCAAGCAGTGGCTCTGCGTAAGTTGATTTTTCACCGTCTGAAAACTTTAAAGCGCGTTTTCTCGAAACCACATTTTTCAAAATTGCGTGCACGATTAAAGGAGAACCAATTAAGCTATTATTATAAACATCTTTTTTGTTTAAAGGTAATTAAAATGCGCATATAGTGAACCTTTATTTTTCATGATACAGTACTTATTTTCATTATAAATAACGCATTTTAAACATAAAAACGGTGAAAAATTTGATTTTTCTGGAAAGTAACTCAAAAGATCGATAAAAATTTTTTTTTTACAATTTTTTAGGTTCACTATAAGCGGAAGACACTTCTGAATAAAAAAAAATATATATATGTGTTTCAGATGAAAACTTTGGACAATATCATGCACGCAAAATTGATTGTCCGTGGTGAGACGCTGCGCGGGATCTTCGATAAGTCCGAGATTTTTTCTTGTTTTCAAATGAAAATTTTTTTTTAACAAATTCAAATATGTACCTAAATATATGCGGAAAATCTTTGACTAGTGTTTTTATTTTCTGCTTCAAAGAAAATTGGGAAAAAGTGCCTTTTTTGAAGGTTCTGGATAAGGAGACCCCTTTAATCGAAGCATCATTTTCGCAGAGGAAATTAATGATCAGGCAGAAAAAAAGGAATTTTATATATCCAGCGGCGCCTATTCACTGACTTTGTTCATAAAAATGTCAAAAATTATATTCCGGGTATGGATTGTAATAGAACATTGATTCCAATCGACTCCGTGGAAAAACGTGATGAGAAGAACTTTCAGGCCCGAATATATAGAAAAAAAGATTTTTTCCATTAATTTGTTCATCACAATTGAACAGATTGCACAAACTTCACCTAAAATATTTGAATTTTCTCTGTAATTGTAAATCTATTAATTTCATACATTCTTGAGGTAATGTCGACGAATATTATGGAGCAGGTAGCACAAATATGGAAAATTACGATTTTTTTGCAATTTGCAACTCAAATAACAAAATAACCGCGTCTTTTCTGCAAAATCGAACTCGAAAAACTTCTTCAAAATTTAATTAGCTTTAATTTAAAAAAAAAAGTTAAATCGTAGGAAAATTCTAGGCTCTGAATCCTGGTATGCGGCAGTCCGCCTCGGTTAAACGGACCACAGCAGTCTGCACACCGCCAAAGCGCTTGTACAGCCTGCACTGGTCATCTATGTCTGGCTTTCCCAGCGCGATGCATAGCCCGGCAACAACCTCTTCCCTTGTGACGGTCTCGTTGAGGTCACTAACTTCGAGGGACCTCTTCGAGACCAAAGATTTCACTTCGTCGCTCCCCCCGACCTGGCGGCCGGAGAGCGCCTCGGCAAATTCCCTTTCTCTTTAGGGTCCTGTGCAGAGGGCACAGCAACATTTTTTTCCTTTTTCTCTCTTTTTTTCTATCGTTTTTTTTTCTTTTTCTCCACCAGCTGCCATTCCCCATCCTTCTGTGGGGTCTGGCCTCTGGTGCCTGCAGCATAGGCTGGCAATGTACCCTCCGTCCCTTTCTTGGCAAACCGATCCTCGTGGGGAGAAGGAGCAAACCTCTTCTCTCCCTTTGTCAGCTTTTTTGGGGCATCTCCCAGAGACGCAGAGCGCGGTCTACGAAAGATACCCATTCTTTTCGAGGCGGGGTGAGATTCCAGCCTCTTCCACCCCGCTTTCTAAAACACACTTATGGGTGTTGAGCACTCAGCTCAACACCTGTGTAGCTTCGTTGAGGCTGTCCTTAACGTGGCCTGAATTATTTCTCAACATACCCTGCTGGATGACGCTGAGATCCCTGGCCAATTTCTCTATTTTCTTTTTTTTGCTCCCTCAGGAGCTGAAGGCCATCTTTCCATCCCTAAGCCTCTGGAGAAGCACCCAAGTCCTTGTTTACTGCTGCAGTGCCCGATATGGACGCTACAACAGCAGCATGTGTCGGCGTGTCCACCGCCTCCTCCTTCTCCTTACCCTTCTCTTTTGATTTGTTCGTCTTCATATTTTCGTGTACTAGTATAAAGACGGGTGTAGCCCATCATGGGAGCCCTACTGCAGTAAAGCTACTATCCCCGCCTGTATAAATCTCTGATTTTGTGCCCTGACACCTGACCCGGACTTTAGACTAGACGGTGTGCGATTTATCCTACGCAGCGTCGGATATAAGGAAATACTGACCAGGTAATCCTTCATTCCTGCGCCCGGGCATCCATGATTTCAACCCCGAAATTGGCTCCAGACAGTAGGATCGTGAGCGGTTTTCCCAGTTTAACATATGGTTTCACGAGATCTTTGCCCTTCGCGGCCGAACACTGGAGGGACTTACGTTTACCCATATTACTTCCACAGAGGTGAGTTACTGACATCGCATCGTACCCTGGTCGAGAGGCTACTACTCCTCCCTTGGTTAGTCTATCGGAAATATCCACCAGGCGCCGGCCGCAGCCCCATTCACTCAGTATTCCATTCATTCTGGTGTGTGTGGGTGTCGGTGTCGTGCATGTAATTGTGATGTGACTGCAAGAGCGCACGCAGGAAGTTCAGCGCCATCGCCGCATGCGCATTCGGGGCGATACTCCGGGCAAGCCCTCCCCCCATTTACTTCATGTTCGTTCATTTGGCATCAAGAAATCTGTTCAAGGTCCCCTGATTCTTTGGCTCCACACCGCGTCCTCACGCGCTTGAAGGTCGCAGAGCAACCGCCGTGGCACGTGAGCCCGGCAGGCCCATCACTAGGAAAAAGCCTGTCAATAGGACTCCCTTGACGGCCATCCTGACGGCGACAGCCCTGCTGCTGGGAGAGTCCTAGCGGCTACTACTGTTGGTGGGCTGCAGGACATGTCTGCTCCGTGCTTGGCCTCATTCATCCATTTTGGTGAGACCCTGCCCGCCCACAAAACGCTCTTTCGGGTCTTGGGTGTGTTGTGTTCAGTGTTGCTGTGAATGTGTCGTGTCATGTTGGGGTCCGTGTAACCCCTCCTCCTTTCTCATCCGGACTTGGGACCGGCAATTGTGGAGTTTCTAAATTAATTATTGAGACTGATAATGTTATTGGTATTTCATTTGTGTATGCAAATTTTAAATAAGCTTTTCCTTTGTGATTTTTTACAACTGCGTCTCCTACGTAAACGCCATCTTGCATATGTAATCGAGGTACATACCCTTCACTCTTTTCTGTACTTTTATGTTAACATAAAATGTTGTAACTGTTTAAGCTGGAATAGTAAATGTATTGGTATATTTAAAAGGGCAACAGGGGTTCTCAAATTCTAAGCATTTTGAAGTATAGTTTATATTTACACTATTATCTTGAAAAAATTCTGATCCTAATACTCCATCTTCTTCTACTGGGACATCATTCGGAATAATGTTAAATATCGTTGGATAAACAAAAATGTTCATTTTTACCTGTCTTGATGTCAGAAGTGGTAAATCAATAATTCCTGTAAGTTTTAATACGTTTTGGCTATTTTTTGGTACTTCAGCGTTGAGACCCTTTTGTTTCATTAAATTTCGGGCAGCGCCAGTATCAATCATCATGTGTGTTGGATTTTTTAAACCTTCCGTTGATATTATTATTGATGGGATTGCAGTAGATTTTAAAATATTTATTTTTGTTGTATGACTGCTAGAAGTGGATGCCAGTAGTTCTCGATTTATGCTTTCCTTAGTGCACCTGTGCTGGGAAGAGCTTTGGAGTTTTTTTGATGAGCTGTTTGTGACAGAGCGGAAAATTCTACGTTCAGATACGTACCCAAGTCATAGGTAAATTGTAACGTTCAAGGTCAGTTAAAGGTTATTTAAAATTAACAAAGTTTTCCCAGAGGTCAGTGTAATTCCTGAAGTAAATTTCAACGAGAAATTCATTGGTCAGCTCTGTATTGATCTTGGTGATGATCTTCAAGGTTTTTTCCAAGCAGTTTACGTTTACGTAAATCATTACCCAGGAACAACAACGTGGATGTAGTAAATTCTGTTCCCTTTGAGGTGCTTGATTAGCGTTAGCCCTTGCCTCTCACGTTTCGGGGTGCTTGATTAGCGTGAGTCCCCTTGCATCTCGCGCTTCAGTGAAGATGTTCGAACTGAAAACCTTGAGCTTCTTGACAAAAAGCTATGGGATTGTAAAAATGACTACAGCATTATGAATCATCTCTCTATAAATCAAAGTAGCCTCTTGCAGAATCCGATTCTGCAATTCGTCTAAGCTTTGGGGTTGCGTTGAGTATACTTTGCTCTTTAAATAACTCCAAATAAGATAGTCGAGAGGTGTCAGATCAGGAGATCTAGCAGGCCACTCGATTTCACCCCTCCTCCCAATCCACCTATGAGGGAACTGAGTATCCAAATATGCTCGAACCTCCCTACCGTAATGAGCCGCTGCTCCGTCCTGCTGGAATCAAATATTTTGAAAATTATCGCCTGTAATCTCACAGGCGATAATTTGTAAATTATTATTATTTTTAATTTTAATTATTATTAAATAATTGTAAACTTACATTGAAACTTAATTAACAAATTAAAATAATTTTCAAATATGATACGATATTTTAATCACATAGGTTAGCCTTAAGGTCAGATCCCTGCTTGATTTTAAAGCTTATTTTATTGAAAATTTAGCTTGAAGAAATGATTATGATAAATATATTTTATGTGCCACCGGCGCGCAAACTCATTTTTCGCTACAGTTAGCAGTAGCGCAATGTAGTATATTGCGCTACAGAGGAAGGAAATGTAAAAATTGAACTGCGCATGCGCCTATAGCCATGCAACGGAGCACAGTCTTCTTATTCTTCTTCGTACAGCGTTAGCACGTTACTGGCAAAGCGCCTGGGCACGTAATATACTATTCTTTTCCATTTTATTATTAATCTCTATGTTGTGTTCTTAACTGACTTGTGTTTCCCGGCCGTTGCACCAGAAAAAAGGAACTATGTTACGTCACAATTGAGTAAATACTTACTTTGATCGGACGTTCCTTGTTTTAAGTTAGGATCAAGTGATCCTCGCTTAGGGATGAGGATAAGTTAGTAAAGTAAGACAAATCGAATTTATTTGAATTATGGATTTAAATAATATTATAAAATTATAAAGTTAATTATAAGAATCAATCTAAATATCGAATCAATGCATACAATATGGCACGGGCAATTGGTAAAAATAACAAACTAACAAGAGCGAGAGGGGGGTGGGGGAAAGAGAGCGGCGGGGGCGAGAGAGAGAGGGGGAGGTCACACTGGAGCGACAAAGACACAACATCTATTCTTTTGACATTGAGTCTGATCTTTCCAAGGTGTGTAAAATGGACCATGGTGAATTTATGACTGGTTAACTGCACTAAACGGGTACTTCACGCTTTTAATCCTTTTAAGTTTTTAGAAATTCACTGCACTTATTTCTGCTCACTAGACTAGCTTTTCCCTTGGTGGCGTGTCCTTTTTATATTACTTTTCTAAGTGACGTTACGCATTGCGGAGTAACCCGCGGTGTGTGTCGTACTTATACCTCTCTTTTCTATAGGTGTTTTTCCCTCTCTAGTAACTTTCCCAGATTTTTTCCCAGGCTACATTAAAATACGTCGAGGGACGTGAAAATAGTATTTGCTATTCTCTTCTAATAATATTCAAATCAGAGGCGTAACATTCATTATGATAAAAATTCTTTATAAGCGTAATACTTAACATTAATTTTCGTCTTGCAAATTTTACATTTCAAAAAAGTATTCTCCCAGTAAAATATACCTAAAAATGCTCCGCGTTTCGGGCAAATACGATAAAGTTGAGTGCAATTTTGAGCATAAAATAATTCATCTATTAAGTACTTATTGTTTGTATTAGGTAAGGATGACTCAGCAAATATAGAATTGAGCATTATAAATAAATCTGTAATTGCCGTTAGTAAAAGCGCATATACGAGAAGAAACTTTAAGATCATAATTATTACTTCCACTCCAGTTGTTTTCACGGCCACACTAATAGCTCTTCTGAAAATTTTACTGTTTATTGCACACTTGAGAGACTTGAAAATTTTTGGCAAAACAACATCTCCATCTACTCCCTCACTCCTGGACGAGTCATTTTTGTCATCCATAGTGTTCTTTTAGCAAACACCATCATCTTCTTTGATAATTCCCACAAAAATTATTGGCTTCCTCAATTTGTTTCTGAAACAGAAAATTAATTTTCAGATCAGATTTAAATTCAGAATAATAATACATTTTTTCAAACTTAATTAGATTCTCTTTGCTTTTCGACATGTCACTGTTTGGGTAAAGGTACCAATGACTGATGATTTTATACCTTTATAATTACCTGAAGAGAGTGCTTTGTGTGATTTTCAATGAGATCAATTTCTCCATCCAATGCGATTACGGCATCAAAAATGCTTTGTATAAAACAACATTTTAACCATTCAAAGTATACTACTGCGGCATCGTTTCACTTTTGATATTTCAGTGGTAATTTATTGATGCCTTTTGCATAAAAACCTGGAGATGGAAAACCGATCAAAGTATGAAAGGCATTTTCGACAGCCGGTTGGGAATTCAATATTTTTCCTTGTAAGAAGTTATCCGAAATATAATTGCAGTATTTTTAATTGCGTCCGATTTGCAATGTGTGGGCGAGCATTATCATGTAGGAGAATTGGCCTGTCTCTGGTCACTAATCTCGGCTGTTTTTCTGCCAGATTCTTCATCATGATATCCAGTTGGTTCCAGTAAGTCTCTGCTACAATCGAGTGACCAGGTTTTATGAAACTATAATGGATCAAACCGTGGCTGCTCCGTCAAGCAGTAGTCATGAGCTTCTTTTGATAACTGTTTTATTTTAGGCTGTGTTTCAGTTTCATTGAGTTCATAATTATTTACTTCGTGTTTGGGCCTTCCACGTGATTCATTTTCGAGGCTGAAATCCCGAGAACGAAGTTTTGCAAACCAAAACAACACTGTTCTATGGCTAGTTGGACCTTCTTCAAACACACTATTAATTTTGCACGGTGTCTCCGATGCGTTGGTACATAATGAAACTCATATTCGAAGATTGGACGAATTTTCGACTTATCCGTGGTTTCACAAAATATTTTTCACAAAATGTTATTTACAAGATAATTGTTAATTTTGAAGCGTAATCGAAAGAATAATAGTGTAGATTCATAATGTACAAAAAAATTCTAATGCAAAATGTCAAAGATATTAAATGTCAAAACTCGTACATAAGAAACTTTCAACTTCATACTCAATGACCCAATACAATATATGCCTAATAAAATAGTGTCAACTTACATAACTTCCATTGCAGATCTAAAAAATGAAGAAGTGAAACGTATTCTAGAAGACTTTGTGTTCCATAAAAGCTGTGTTATCTGAAAATTTCTAACAGGTGCCTCTTGATCAGAGTGAAGACTCCCAAAATTTTGGGCTTCAAAAATATATTCAATGTCAATTAAATTTTTTGCGTGAGTTTCCTCCACTTTATCCATTATCACATAATGGCTTTCTCCTAGACTCTCTTCACACTTATCAACGTCCTGTGAGGAATCATCTGTCTCCTATCAAATAAAAATAAATAAATAAAAATTAGAAATGTGGAAAGAGGTTCATAACTCGTCAATAAATTGGAAATATTTATTAAACAGCAGTATTTACCCTTTCTTGACGGAGCTTTTTGTATCTGTACCAAAAACTTTCTGGAAAAATATCTTGTGAACCAGGTTTTAAATATTTTTTATACCTATTTCATTCTTCTGAATTCACTGAGATGCTGAAAATCTGGATCTAAAAAATTTGTAAAGTATTTATTTTGAATAATTAATTTCAGACACTTAAACTACAATAATTTACAGAAGCTGTGATTTTTAAAATAAATATGGCGAATACTTCGCGCCGTCACATTGATATTGACAATGAATTTCCAAACCAAACTACAGTTGTAAGTCTAATAAAAGAAACCGTCAGCATTTGTTAAATAATAAAGGTATTTTACAATTTAGAAATTTTTTTAAAGCAAATATTCTGCTCTTGGATAAAGAGATTTAGATACTTTATTTTTAAAAGTGAATAAACTAAAATAAAATATTTTAAATAATATCATATTTTAACTCACAAAAATATTTCTCTTGAATTTTTATAATAAATTAATGTTATGTAATGTGATTTATTTGTTTTATATAAATTAAGAAATTTGTTACTAATTTAATTAAATTACAAAGCTACTAAAAAACCCACCCAAAAATATTTTTCAATATAAAAAATGGCAAACCACCGCTGATGTAGGCAACCAACTTTTGTCGAGGAGATGAAGTTCTCTGCTTTTCAACTGAGGTCTAACTTAAAATGATAGCTTCCTCCCGGGTAAAATTTTCCGGGGGTAAACTGACTCCCCATTCGGATCTTTAGGTGGGAGCCGCTCCAGAGGCGGTTATCGATAAGCGCAATAGGAAAAAAGGCTGTACTTTGCCTGCAACAGAATGGAATGTGAGGAGTCTCCTGGCGTAGGTAAATTAGAAAACTTGAAACAGGAAATGGATAGCTTGTCGTTAGGCGTAGTAGGACTTAGCAAGGTTAGGTTGTGACACTATCCTTTAGCCAGGATACAACCTTAGGCACTAAATTATTCAAAACTTATTTTCAAAAAAACAAATAAAAAAAATAAATAAAAATCAAATATTCAACCAAAAAAAATAAATAATGTAATGCTTGGGCGCCAGATCTTGCTTGGATCAACCAAAAAAATTAAAGTACGAAAGTTTAAATTTTAAACTTTAAAGATTATAATAAAATAAATCTTCTTGTAAGATCTAATCGGCCGTATCGGCTTCAAACATCTTTGTTGCAGACCTTAGAAGAATACGTTCATATATTTGGAGCATTTTCTCATAATTGTGTGCCAATAACGTCAAGGCTAAAATTAACTCCCAACTGCAAAAGGCCAGACAAAATATGAGACAAGATTCCTTTTTTGAATCTAATAAATACATTTTTTACCTTCATTAAAGAAGGAAACGAAAATTGCACAGAACAAAACAATCAGAGACACAATACAATACACTACATTACACAATACAATATGTCCTACTGCTAGGGAAGCTGCTCGACGAAAGATCGGGAATTATTTCTTCAACTCACGTTGTTATTTTTCTTCGCAACCAGAAAAGTTTTAAAACAGTTGAAATGGAGCTTCTGATTGAGCGAGATTGCAACTTTTGATTGACGTAGCTATAGTCATATTTTCACAGGAAAAAATTGAAAGAATCAATCGATAAAATCAATGCATGAGCGTGACTAAAGGTATGCAGTGCCCAACTGGAATAATCTCTCCTGGATTGGAATTTCATACCTCGACCAATTTGGCCGCTAAGATGGTAAATTATTGCCCAAGAAATCCTCTCCCAATTATCTGCCAACCACAAGCTGGCTACTATGATTTTAGTAAAACATCCAAATTAGAATCATAGCACACAGGAATGTTTACGGTGATGTACATTCATTTTTTAGATATTTTCAAAAACATTCATCTAAAATGAATATCTAAATATGTTTTTTTAAATTTTAGAATGATTTAAACACTAAAAAAATTATTTTCTAGTGAAATTTGAATACAATGAATGTTTAAAGTTTCAAATCAAAATATCAATTTAAATATTTTTTGGAAGAATGGTATGTTGTTGGGAAAATTGGCTTTAGGGTCCATAAAATGATTAAGTCAAAGTTGATCAAACGTTTCGGCTCAGATCGGAGCCCTCATCAGAGATATACAAATATTGGATCAATAACTTAATTCGTGCGGTTTGCTAAGAGGTGGCGTAACTTGATTATTATTCCATCGTTTCAATATTCTGAACATGCGTTGGAAAGCTACTGTCATTGTGCGTATTTTTCAGTATATGTCATTCATTTGAAGTGTAAAGAACAATAATTTTTTTCACTCAAACATGTCGAACTTTGTGCCTGAAAAAGTGTTTATGCGGGGATTTCTTCTTCATTACTTTAATATGAAGAAAACTGCTGCCGAAAGTCATCGTATTTTGGTGGAAGTTTATGCTGAACATGCTCTAGCTGAGCCAAGGTGCCAAAAGTGGTTTGCACGATTTAAAAGTGGTGATTTTGGCTTGGAAGACGAAGAACGTCCTGGGCAGCCAAAAAAGTTTGAAGATGAAGAATTGGAAGCATTACTCGATGAAGATTGTTGCCAAACACAAGAAGAGCTCGCAGAATTTTTGGGTGTCACTCAAGCAGCAATTTCAAAACGTTTAAAAGCAGCCGGATATATTCAAAAGCAAGGAAATTGGGTTCCACATGAACTCAAGCCGAGAGACGTTGAAGGGCGGTTTTGCATGTCCGAAACGCTGCTGGAATGCCACAAAAAGAAGTCATTTTTGCATCGGATTGTTACTGGTGATGAAAAATGGAACCACTACGACAACTCCAAGCTATCCGGTTAAGAACTATTTGAAAAACAGTGGATGAGAAGTTTTACCCCAGCCCCATTATAGCCAGAACCTTGCCCCTTCTGACTACCATTTATTTCAATCGATGCAAAACGTCCTCACTGGAATACGGTTCACATCAGAACAGGGTATCAAAATTTGGCTTGATTCATTCTTGGCCGCCAAGCCGGCGCAGTTCTTTTGGGATGGAATCAGAAAATTGCCAGAAAGATGGGAAAAAGTCATAGCTTCAGATGGGCAATACTTTGAATAATACAATTTTACATGTTTTTCTCAAATAAGCGTTCAAATTTTGTCAGAAAACCGCACGAATTAAGTTATAGATCCAATAATAAATTTGAATTCGTTGATACGAAGTCAATAATACGTAAAAAACTATTTTTAAAACTATTTTCAAATTTTCACATGTGTATATGTATGTCCTAAACATATAAGTATGCAAAAATAAATTCTTTAGTGACAGCTGAATTGGAAGGGCTTGCATTTAGTCCATAAAGGCTATTTTTGAACTAATTTGTCTAAAAAGCTATTGCAAAACTACTACCTGAGTGTCATATTCATGGCCCCTATCTACAACCAGAATCTTTGGTACAAACTCAATTAAAAAAACTGGATTTAGAGAAATAAGGATATTGTGATATTTTTCTTCAAAAATTATTTTAAAGCTATTTTAAAAATATTGCGCAGGTATTTTGGTGTGACACATATAAACGTAACTACAAAAATGTTCTTAAGTGCAAAACTGAATTGAAAGAGCTAGATTCCGAGAATTGAGAATGTTATGAGCTATTTTTATTGGAAAACTATTTTAAAAACTATTTTTGGGAATTGCAAAGGTATTTTTGTTTGAGCTATACTTGAGAATTAACTAACAGAAAATCTTATTGTGCAAAGCTGAAATGAAAAAGCTTGATTTAGGACGAAAATGATATTTTTGGATTATTTTACATAAAAACTGTTTTAAAACTATTTTGGAAAGTACAATTTTTTTATCAATATCTCTTGAATGTCCTATCCATAACCCGTATCTAACAGCTTATCTTACTGAAAAACTGTGTCAAAACTATTATGAAATTGCTTAGGTATTTTTGTTTGACCTATCCTTGAAACTAAGTGACAAAAAAATCAGATCTATTCTTCAAAAAAATAATTAACCTCCTAGTATAATAAATCCCTGCATTAAAAAAAGGTTAAACCATCTGCATGCTTCATGTATGAACTCACAACCACATCATCCATCATGTACAACTCTCTCAGACACACAGACTACACATCCAAACCCAGCAGGTCACAGCACCAACGCCGGTACACATACATCTCCAAAATTTATGCCACTACCTTATATACATGGCCTCTCTGAAAAACTATCAGGCTTTCTCAAACCTTTCAATATCAGAATCGCATCACGCAATGTTGATGATCTCTCCCATTTTTTTAAATCCACGAAAGATAGAATCTCTAAAATGGATACTGCTGATGTAAGTTACAACATTCCATGCTCAGACTGTACAGCCACTTACATAGGCACCACAAAACGGCCCCTGAAAACTAGACTACATGAACACAAGATGGACGTTTATAACCCCCCTGACAAATGGACTGCCTTGACGAAACATGCCTGGCAATAGGATCACACCTTTAGTTTTGATAATGTTCAAATAGTAGATAAATCTGTAAACTATAAAAAACGAATGATTTTAGAAAATAACTCACATAGCTAGCAAACCCAATTCAATCAATCAATGATCTGACACAGAAAATTTATCCGTTTTTTATCACCCATTATTGAATAGCAAACCTTAAAAAATAAAAAATAAACCTTTTCTTTGCCTAAGTCCTTTCATACAAAATACTCCTTTTAACTGATAGTACTTCCGTCTACTGGTGTTGGTGTTCTCTTCGAATAACACGTGGATCAATATGTCTCGGGACTAACTAGGAAAAACACATTTTTTTGGCAAAACTCGACTTATTCAACAAGATAGTCTCCTTCAAAAGCAACACAATCAGTCCAGCGCTTCTCTACCATTTCAATACCTTTCTTGTAGAAAGATTTATCTTTGGCCTCGAAATAAGCGTTCGTTTCAGTGATGACTTCCTCCTTGGAGTAGAATCTCTTTCCTTGGAGCGTTTTTTTGAGGTCTGCAAACAGGTAGTTGTCGCTGGGGGTCAGATCCGGCGAATATGGTGGGTGCAGAAGCAATTCGAAGCTCAATTCATTCAATTTCGCCATGGTAGCGAGCGACTTGTGACACGGCGCATTGTCTTGGTGAAAGAGCACTTTTTTTTCTTCATTTGGAGGCGTTTCTCACCGATTTCGTTCTCCAAACGCATGAATTGGCCAATGTAACGTTCGCTATTGATCGTATTACCTTTTTCAAGGTGGTCGATGAACAAAACTCCATGAGCATCCCAAAATACTGAGGCCATAAACTTATCGGCCTACATTTGCGTATTTGGCCGCTTTGGACGCTTCTCACCGACTGCAGTCCACTGGGCTGACGACCGCTTTGACTCGGGAGTGTAGTGATGGATCCAGGTTTCGTCCATTGTCGCATACTGACGCAAAAAATTCGGTTTATTTTTGCGAAACAACTCCAAACAGCGCTTGGAATCAACGACACGCTGTCGTTTTTGATCCACCGTGAGCAAACGTGGCACCCACTTTCACAACAGCTTCCTCATAGACGAATGTACATGCAAAATAGCGTACACACTGCAGTATGATATCTTTAAAGTGTCAGCTATCTCACGCAAGTTTAATTTACGGTTTTCGAAAACGATTTGGTGGACTTTTTTGATGGTTTTCGATGTAACTACCTCATTTGGCTGGCCGAAGCGTTCAGCTTCTTCAGTATGGTTGTTATTGATGGAGCAGAGTCCCCGTAGCACTTTTCAAGCCATTGCTGAGCTTGCACTGTGTTTTTTTCTCATCAAAAAGCAATGGTAAATCAGCACACGAAATTGTTTCGAATCCATTGTTTTAAGAACATCAAGACTAACGTCACTTAAATCACTGTAACTCATGGACCAAACATCAGAATGTCATGAAATTTTGACAGGTATCTTTTGAAGGTTGGTACTCATGAAAAATTATACAGAACTTTTGTTGGCAACGCCATCTATGTGTCAGTCCCGGGACATATTGATCCACGTATTACATACGGCCACAAGTAAAATTCCCATACTTTGCCGTACCATTATGACTCCGGTTACGGTTTACGATCTTCCCTTGGACGTCGCGATTCTGTTAGTCATTGTTTATTCTCTCACATATTCCTTTCAAATTTCTCGCTCTTTTTCTTTAAATTCTTCATCGTTTCTTGCTTTTCTTTTACATAATCTTTGCTGTTCTCGCTCTTTTTCTTTATATTCTTCATCCTTTCTTGCTTTTCATTTAGATAGTCTTTGTTGTTCTCGTTCTTTATTTTTGAATTCTTTATCCTTTCTTGCTTTACTTTTAAATAGTTTTTGCTATTCTCGATCATTTTCTTAAAAAATTTTCATCCTTTCTCGCTTTCCTTTTAGATGATCTTTCCTGTTTTCACTCTTTTTCTTCAAATTCTTCATCCTTTCTTGCGTTTCTTTTAGATGTTCTTTGTCGTACTCGTTCTTTATATTTGAATTCTTCATCCTTTCTTGCTATCCTTTTAGATTGTTTTTGCTGTTCTCTCTCTTCTTCTATAAATTCTTCATCCTTTCTTGCTTTCCTTTTAGATGGTTTTTGCTGTTCTCTCTCTTTTTCTTTAAATTCTACATCGTTTCCTGCTTTTCTTTTACATGATCTTTGCTGTTCCTGCTCTTTTTCTTTAAATTCTTCATTGTTTCTTGCTTTTCTTTTACATTATCTTTGCTGTTCTCGCTCTTTTGCTTCAAATTCTTTTCCTTTCTTGCGTTTCTTCTAGATTTTCTTTGTTGTCCTCGTTCTTTATATTTTAATTTTTCATCCTTTCCTGTTTTCCTTTTAGATGGTTTTTGCTGTTCTCGCTCTTTTTCCTTATATGCTTTATCCTTTCTTCCTTTTCTCTTAGATAATATTTGCTGTTCTCACTCTTTTTATTAAGATTCTTCACCGTTTCTTACTTTTCTTTTACATGAACTTTGCTGTTTTCGCTCTTTTTCTTTAAATGTTTCATCCTTTCATGCGTTTCTTCTAGATGGTTCTTGCTGTTCTCGCTCTTTTTCTTTAAATTTTTCATCGTTTCTTGCTTTTCTTTAACATGATCTTTGCTGTTCTCGCTCTTTTTCGTTAAATTCTTTATCGTTTCTTGCTTTTCTTTTACATGAACTTTGCTATTTTCGCTCTTTTTCTTTAAATGTTTCATCCTTTCTTTCGTTTTTTCTAGATAGTTCTTGCTGTTCTCGCTCTTTTTCTTCAAATTTTTCATCGTTTCTTGCTTTTCTTTAACATGATCTTTGCTATTGTCGCTCTTTTTCATTAAATTCTTGATCGTTTCTTGCTTTTCTTTTACATGAACTTTGCTGTTCTCGCTCGTTTTCTTTAAATTCTTCATCCTTTCTTCCATTTCTTCTAGATGGTTCTTGCTGTTCTCGCTCTTTTTCTTTAAATTTTTCATCGTTTCTTGCTTTTCTTTAACATGATCTTTGCTGTTCTCGCTCTTTTTCGTTAAATTCTTTATCGTTTCTTGCTTTTCTTTTACATGAACTTTGCTATTTTCGCTCTTTTTCTTTAAATGTTTCATCCTTTCTTTCGTTTTTTCTAGATAGTTCTTGCTGTTCTCGCTCTTTTTCTTCAAATTTTTCATCGTTTCTTGCTTTTCTTTAACATGATCTTTGCTATTGTCGCTCTTTTTCATTAAATTCTTGATCGTTTCTTGCTTTTCTTTTACATGAACTTTGCTGTTCTCGCTCGTTTTCTTTAAATTCTTCATCCTTTCTTCCATTTCTTCTAGATGGTTCTTGCTGTTCTCGCTCTTATTCTTTAAATTCTTCATCGTTTCTTGCTTTTCTCTAACATGATCTTTGCTTTTCTCGGTCTTTTTCTCTAAATTCTTCATCCTTTCATGCTTTCCTTTCAGATGGCTTTTGCTGTTTTCGCTCTTTTGCCTTATATGCTTCATTCTTTCATGCTTTCCATTTACATGATTTTTATTCTTTTCGCTCTTTTTCTATATATTCTTCATCCTTTCTTGCGTTTCTTCTAGATGGTTCTTGTTGTTCTCGCTCTTTCTCTAGAAATTTTGCATCCTTTCTTGCGTTTCTTCTAGATGGTTCTTGCTGTTCTCGCTCTTTTTCTTTAAATTCTTCATCGTTTCTTGCTTTTCTCTAACATGATCTTTGCTTTTTGAGTCGTGTGCTTTTTTCTGATGAAGCTAACTTCGCAAATACGAGAAATGTGATTATGCATTATTGGGCAAACTTTCTGCAAAACGTACTGCCTCAATTGATGGAAGACGTGCCCAGCATGTTCGCATGAACATGTGGATGCAACACAACGGTGCACCACCCCATTATGCTCGGTGTTCAAGACAAGTGGCGAATAAGATTTTTGACGAAAAGTGGATTGGATTAAGCGGACCTGTAGCGTGGCCACCTCTTTCGCCAGATCTAACATCACCAGATTACTTTTTATGGGGTTTTGTCAAAGAACACGTAATGGCGGTAGCACCTACCACGCCTGACGACAAGAACAAGTGCTTACAAGTCGAGGGTCATTACTTCGAGCACCTTCTTTAGGTAGACCCAAACCAAGGTTAGTGGTTCCTTTGAAAGTGATTATTCTGATATCTTTCGATTTTTCGACTATTCTCATACTTTGCGTGACTAGAATGATCTTGTATTGTAGGTCGCTGAATTCGTCTTAAAATCGGTAATAATGTCATCGAAAAAAAATACACGGTTTCATTTGAAAAAGTAGAGTTGACCTTGACGTAGCTTCAGCGCCTCCACTGATAAAACAATAGGGTGTTCGAGTATGACGGCCATCTCGAACACTGAAACTTTTGTCTGTAACATTTTTGGATATGATTAATAGTTTGAGTGCTATCGCTCTGTAACACTTTATGTGCCTCACCCTGTATATTCATGATTTTCAAGAGTACTTTTGATTAGAAATTTTAAAAGAATTGCTAATAATTTTTTTTAAATGTAATTAAAAATTTCCAATATTGTAACTTATAGGAAGCAGTTAAAAAATTTTAAATAAATTTTATTGCAGGAAAAAGAAAAACTTATTTTATCTCGTTCCTTTTCATTGAATTTTTCATCTTTCTTTTTAGCTTTGCTATGTGTTGTCTTTCTTGCTTTTTGAATTTTTCATCTTTTCTCAGCTTTGCCATGTGCAATATTTCCTTCTCTTCGAATTCTTAATTTTTTTTGTATAAATAACTATTTGCATTCTTTAAATTCTTTACAGCTTCCTAGGCTATCTATCTGATAGATAAGATCTGAAATTTTAAGTGCGCTAGCGTTGCGAACTGACGCAAGGGGGTCGAATATTTAAAATGAATTTTAATTTGTGCATAAAAGTACATTTTACGATTGTCCGGTGAGGCTCGGAATAATGAGTGCATGATAAGAAAAAAATTTGTAGAACTTATTGAAGTGAACAGTTTTGCATTCCTATGTTTCTTTTTCGTATTTCACACAAAAAATGGTCTAATTTTCACAATTTTGGTCCGATGTGGCTGGTAAACGAACTTGTCCTTACTTTTTCGGCTCCGATAAAGTGTGCACAGAGAAACATAGTTCGTATAATTTTACTCGACTCAGTCGATTAAACTTGGGACATAAGGCCATTTCAGCATCTTTTAAATCGTAGTCAAGTAAAATAATGTTGATGGATACTGAATTCAACTGATGTGAGTGGTAAAGTGAGCTTTATATGGGGAATAATGAAGAGTTCAGTAAAACGTAGTTGAAACGTGGTCGAAAACAAGGCATCAATATGCGTCAGTGGGTTAATGTGAAATGTTTAAGTATATCATCATTGGCGCTTGCGGAGCTTCAAACCGTAGTTCAGTAAAATAAGTATCGGGCGTAACCGGCAGCAGTATGGTTCTCTTAAATACAAAAAAATTCTTCCTTTAAGGCTGCCACTAGTCATCCGATACATACATACATAAACAACAACAAATAAATGAACAGCATTCAGTCGCAGCCAATCATATCTTCCATTACAAACACACATAACATGCAACCTCTGATATATAAACCTAATAATTGCACTTATATATATGACGATACGCTCTCGTCGTCGTCGAATTACGCACACGCTCGCTTACAATTCTGAGACAAAAAACTTGGAAATCTCTTATATTTAGGCAAGATTTATTCAGAGCTTGTGAGAGTCCAGTGTCGTTATTAGAGTCATTGGACCTCACTCAAGTAAGAATAAATCAACTTTTTTTACAAATTATTCATAAAATATAAAAAAAATTAATATGATTAATTAATTATTATAATCATAATTATTGATATATAATACATTATAATATAATTATTAATTAATATTAAATATACATTTTTATTATAACTACGTATGAAGTTTAGTGAAACTAAATTTTGAAATTTACATTCAAAAATTGCATTATTATTAAACAGTATCTTGTGTGAAAACATTTATGAAAAAAGATTCTTGTATTTACTGTGTTGTATATTTTCAAAATATGTATTTTGCAATTTCGAATTCCAAATTACTATCGAGCCCAGTAAATTTATGTGAATTCTAAATGTTGTAAAAAAATTATGAATCAACAATTAAACTTTAAGAATCTATATATATAGCTTTTGTACCTTAAAATTAACGAAAGATTCAGATGGAATGGGGATGAAAATTCTTATTATATAGTCACTTGTCATCGACTTTTGAATAGGACTGAAATTGTATAAAAATTCATCGACGATTTCAATAATTCCTTAAACCTTTTATTGAAAGCTTCTAAAAAAGTTGTCAAAATTCTCATTGACTAGTCATATCCAAAAGTTGATGACAATTAAAGAAAGTTTCGACAATTAATATTTCCTGGGTAGGAGCATTAACCTCAATCGATTGTGATCAAATTAATAATTCCCTACTCAAATAAACTGTAACTGTATTTTGTATTTTATAATTGGTTTCTATTATCAAATATAATAACTTGAAAAATCAATATGCTGAAAATTCAACACTTTTTGAAATTTCAAAATTTCTATGTGCTCAAGGCGCAGGCTACTTTGATTCGTTTCTGCAAGAATAGATATCTGGTGGAACGAGTATTGCGTATCACGTTTCACTCATCTCTCGAGTGAAGCCTAGGGTAGAATAAACGGGAGGCTCAAGCATTTTTGTGATTAAATTAAAGATTGGTTTTCTATAATTAGTTTACGAGTAATAATATATATTGTTAGAAATAAGCTTTAATATTTTACTCTACACTTCTGAATTTTACTGAACTGTGATTCGTTTTTGTATATTTGGTACATCACAAATAATAGTGATACTAAATATTTTCCAACTTTTCCATATGTCCCAACTTTAGTCGGAAGTTGAGTAACATTACTCGAACTATTTTTCTCCGTTTGCCAAAGCTCAATTCAATCTGATAATTCTATCGAGAGTTATCGAGTATACGATCTACTACTACAGACAGACAGACACATTCGTAAAAACTATTTTTTTTTACTCAGAGGGTCTCAAAACGTAAAGATTTGATGAAAATTTCGAAAGTCATTTTGCACATAAAACTAATACCTTCTCATCCATGACGAGAATGTAAAAAAATATTCATAAGAAATAAACTGTTTTAGGTAGAATTTCAATCGTATACACCGAAGAACATGTTTTCTGTTAAAACTGTTTTCCTGAAAAAAATAAATAAATAAAATTAATGCCTTCTCATTTATGATGAAAATGTAAAAAAATACGGCTTTTAATCTAACTTTTAGGTTACACTTTTTGAGATAGCAATTATTGTATGTATAAGATTATAAAAAAATGATTTGGTGTTCACATTTACGTTAAAATAAATTTATTTTCATAGCGCCCCTTTTGAAAATCCGATTTCCGGTAACTGTTAAGCGGGACGAAATTACTCGAAACAAAACACAGCGAATGCAACTCGTGAGATGCAGCCCTCGCTTCGCTCGGGCAGCAAACTTCACTCTCATTTGCAATCGCTGTGTTTCGTCCCTTATAATGCAATATACTATTAAGCTTATAGCGTATTGAAACTTGCATGGAATGGGAAAATAATTTTTTTTTTTTAGAAAAACAGTTTTTACAGAATTGTTTCGAACTTCACAGAACAATTGTAAAATCACTTTTATGTACAAATTAAAATTCATTTTAAAGATTTGACCCTTTTGCGTTTGTTTAAATTTTAGTCAAATTGAAATTACAGATGACGTTTCGCAGCTTTGCGGTTCTTAATACTTTTTCGGTATTTTTTAAGTAGCTGAAAATTATTATCATTTATTTTTATTTAAATTAACTGCTTTTTATTCGAATTTTTCTGAGCCGAAAATTTTTCTTCCAGTTTCCCCATTTTAACAATATTTATAAAAAAAAGAATATGATATACGTAAAAACGTATTTACCGATACGATGAGAAATTTGTAATGGAATTAAAGGTTCTGTGTATGCATGGGTTATTTATCAAATTTTAAATCTCTACTAATTGCCCTTATAACAATTTCGATTAAAACCAAATTAGAATAACAATTTTGATTAAACCAAAATTATAAAAATAAAAATTTCGATTAAACCAGAATTAGAAAAAAAAGTCGTCAAAACTTTCTAATAGTTGAACGTAGAATAAAATTGGGAGCGTAATAAATTCCGTTGCCGTTTTACGTTTCAGTTCTATTATGCTTAGGGTACAGACCCATGTATGTGGTGGGATACTGCACCTGTGAATTGGATTTATTCTAGGTTAAAGCCAGAATAAAATTGTGATAATAAAATAATAAGTGTAATAAATATCGGAGTCGACGGATATAATTAGTAGAAATTGTGTTCATACGGTCACCTTTTCCGTTCAATCGATTCACCGTTGTTCGGATCCCGGGAGGTGGATCGAGTAGCTTTTCGGCCAGAACTCGCGGTATATTTGACCGGAGGAACGAGGATATATTGATATAGCCAAGAAGCTGCCAAAACGAGTGAAAATCACCTAGACTCGTGATCCCCAACCATCCCGAGCGTTTCTCCCAACAGCAGGGTATTTCCCATCGGGTTGTGTTGCTGATTACGCTTATCAGCGGCACAGGTGGATGCGTGAAGTGCGATTGCCCCGTGGGACCTATCGATTGTGCTTGGAGTGTCATTGCAACGGAGAACTTGGGATTCCTGGACGTGGACTTCTACATCTTTAAGGACATCCTGGAGTAGACAACAAAGGAAAGACTTCGACCTGCATATTTAAATTGTGAAGTGTAAACTGTGTAATTTGTGAATTTGTGCAAATTGTCTGTTTGTTTTATTTTTACAGAGTCACGTACCGTCGCATCGAAGTAGTAAGTCGTATATATATAAATTATAAATATTTTAATTCGAAAATTAGAAACTTGCGATTCTGCCCTGATAGAACGTGTAAGGATTTTTGTTGTGAGATTTTGCGTTTTTCCTTCTTTCCTCTGTGTTCTTGACTTTTAATAAATTTCGCATTAGACCCAAATTTTATATTTCTTTTATTCAAGCTCGAAAATTAAAAATTCAGAATAATTTATAGTTTTCAAAATTAATTACTTGAGTTTGGAATTTTTGTCACTTCCTACATTTTAAATTCTTCAGATATTGAATTTATAGTTTTAACTGGAATTTCTATATTTGTTTAATTTGAGCTACGTATATTCCATAAGCAGTGATTACTATCAGATGTATCATTTATTTCAGTTTCACAACTCGAATTAAATATTTTTGTTTTACTTTAAATTTAGAATTCAAATTTATATTTTTATTTAAATTAGAGGGTCAATATGCCGAGAACACGTAGACAAGAAGAGCAGAGGGTCAACGACGAAGGCATTCAAGCAAATTCAGAAATAAGAGCAATTAATAATGCGGTACCAGTATCAAGCGAAATTCAATTGTCGCCGATTGCGTCTACACGCGTGGTGTCGGTTTAAACAGATCGTAAATTAAGTCACAGAAATCACCCCCTCTACGACCTCGAAAATCGGGAAAGATCTTTAAGATATTTAGGAGAAGCTATCAATAGTATTTTGTTATAGAAAAGTTCCCCACTACCCTGGATGAAACCATCGAGCTTGCCGCCGAGGCAGATTTAGAAAACACGACCTGGAATAGCGTACACGGAATTCGTGTTACATCGCGAGATGATATAAATCTTAACGAAAAATTAAACCCACGAAAACGAGTAGCGAATATTCATAGCTTTCAAAACTCGCAAAACGGAAACAGGAAATCTTTATCTACGATTCAATGTGTCAGTTGTGAAGAATATGGACATTTCAAGCGTGATTGTCCAATGTTAAAAAAAATTAATAATATTTTAAAGACAAAAGGTAAAGGTGAAAAGGAATGCTCTTATTGCGGTTATGATAACCATATAATTAGCGAGCGTAGATTAAAACAAAAACACGATAGAGAGAAACAGAATAAGAGAGCTCGCTTTGCGTCACAAAATGATTTAATCTCCCAACAGGGGCGTGGCGATTAGAGTGCGACGTCCCTGAACTCAAATTGCCATCCCGAAAACGTATTCTGCTCAGCATCGAAACAACCAAATGCAGGACAAACCCCACAGTAGAATTACAGGATCGTAGTTTCCTCAGAGGAAGAGCTTCTTCCATGATTGACACAGGATCCGATTTAAACTTAATTATAGAATATTGCGTTTAACCGGAATCATAGGTAAATAAAAAATGACGCAGGCCCTGGTATCTTCAAAGGTGAGACTGCAGTCACGAGGAACTGTGGTACAGCAAGGTAACTAACTAACTAACTAACTGTTAAATGTAGAACTGGGATAAATAATCAGGTTGGACAAAGTATGAAGTTTTAAATTTTGTATTTTAGTATGATCTCCAAGTCGTAAGCTATGATATAACACAGAAGCAATTGAATAGAAAGTTGATATTCAAATGGACATAACAATAATTTTAGAAAGAGAAAAAGAAAAAGGATGCGAATTTCTAGTGATAGCTATTGTTTTGTATAAAATTTAAATTTGGCAAACTTAGGATTCACAAAGTCAGATAATTTCGAAGAGTAATTAATGCTACTTAACTGATCGAGAGCCAGAGAGCCAAAAGCCCAGTTCCTCGCCACCGCTCTGGTTTTATAATTTTTTATCTAATCCCTTCCCACCTCTCTCTCTGTTCTTTCTTTCCTTTTCTCACTCTTCGCTTTTCTTTCTCCTTACTTTGTCATATACAGCCACCAGACCACGGGTCGAGAACACGTCACTCACGTAATACGTGTGCCTGAATGTGTGTATGTGTTCGTGAAGTGTGAAGTGACACATGTTCCCCCCGTGCGCCCAATCGAACTGCCATATGACCTTTCCTGATGCCCAAGTCCTCATTAACCTGCAGGTCTAGCCCAGCTTTGACACCTTGTTCAAGCCCGCATTCACCTGTTCGTACACCCGGCCGCGGTGTAGGTTTAGATCAACTTTGGTGCACCGACTGTCCAAGCTATCATTATTCCTCTCGGAAGGTATATGCCTTGAATACACTGTTTGAGACAACCGACTTCCTCTTTCAGGCCTAGATCTGCTTTGGACAGTTATGTTATTTCTTTACAACTTAATCATCAACATTTAATCGTCAACGTAAACATCCTTATTTAAACCATCAAATTCAAATTAATATCAATCCCTTAGCACTATCGTAGACTATCTCTCTTTTTTTCTTATACAACTTTAAAATGAATCATGGTTCCCATGAATTTTCGGCTCCCGGACTATCGATCAATTTTACATCCTTAATATTTAATTACAATATCTCTCATTTCAATGATTAACAAATTATTACTTTACGTCTAGCTTACGGAAACTAAATAATATATATGTATACATATAAGTATCGTGCTTAATGATGAATTGCTAAATCACTACTTTGTTCATTCTCCAATTAGATTCATTCCCATTATTGAATGAACATAATTCTATTGAATTAAAATAAACAAAAAAAACATAATAATAATTCGTCATCGCAAACTAGATTTTAATCGTAAACGAAACAAAGGGCTTCATACGCGTCATGATAACAAACTCAAATAACGCGAAATATAAACAACTTATGATGCGGCCATTGCGGATCAAATTATATTTTTAACAGATAACGATTAGTAATTCCAAGTCATATTTTTCTACGAAACAATTCTTTTGATATTCAACCGACGTGGCAAATGTACGCTTATTTATCCTAAAGTTTAACGTCATGAATCCTTAAAATTAAAGACATTACAAAGATATAAGAATTAAGTATAATTAACTCAAATCATTATGTTTACTCAAATTTATTTTAAATAAATTGTAAAGGAATAACCCACGCATAAACCTACTTCAATCCGTAACAACTCTCCCCCTCGTACAAAATTTATTTAATTTTGTACCTCTTTTGAACCCCATAATAATATAAGTTTATGCGTAGGTCTAACCAGAGTCCCTTGCGGAGTGCTCACTTCTGCTGCTCTTACTTGGCCATCTTTTCCCGGAAAAACTTTAAGGATAACCCCCTTCCGCCAATAATTACGCGGTGAATCTAGATCAACGATAAGTACGATGTCATTTACTTGTAAAGGAGTTTGTTTTTCTAACCACTTTTTTCGTGGTATTAAGCTAGGCAAATACTCGCGAAGCCATCTTTTCCAAAAGCAGTCGGCGTAGTGTTGCGATAATCTATACTGTTTTTGCGGACTTATATACTTCGCATCATAGCGCCCCAATTGCACTTCACCTGACGACGTGCCTATTAGAATATGGTTAGGGGTCACTGCTTCTTTGTCGCGCGGATCTAAGGACACGTGAGTGTGCGGCCTTGAGTTAACTGAGTGCTCAATTTCAACTAACAGCGTATTCAATACTTCTTCGCTCGGAGCTTGCTCGCATAGAGTAGCGTTTAACGCAACTTTTACAGATCTAATCATCCTTTCCCACGCCCCTCCCATGTGTGGAGCGTCGGGTGGGTTAAAACGCCACTCTATGCCCTTTTTAAGCATAAAATCATTTATACCATCGTTGTCTATAGTTTCAATTTCTTCTTTGAGTTCTTTACTGGCTCCTTGGAAATTCGTTCCATTATCGCTATACATAACTAACGGAACGCCTCTCCTAGCCGCCAACCTTTGAATGGACATTATAGCCGAACTTGTATTTAGACTGTGCGCAAGTTCAATGTGTATTGCCCTAGTTGTTAAGCACGTGAATAAAACTCCCCATCGTTTTTCGCGACGACGACCAATTTTGACATACATGGGTCCGAAATAATCTATTCCGCAATGGCTAAACGGTCTTTGTCTAATTGCCATTCTTCCTTCTGGTAAGTTGGCCATCAAGGGGTTTTTTGGTTTCCCTCTGCGTAAACGACATACTAAACATTTACACGAGATAGAACGTAACGTATTTCTGAGACCGAGTATATAGTATTTTTGTCGAAGTTCATTTAAAAACGTGTTATTGCTACTGTGATAATATTTTCGGTGATACTCAGAAATTAATAATCTAGTGGCATAATGGTTGCTGTCGAGTATTATTGGTTGGTTTTCAAAATTTTCGTTTACTAAATTTACGCGACCATTTGCTCTTAATATTTGATTCTGGTCTAAAAACGGACTTAAATTTGCAATTTTACTCGATTTGGCAACATCTTTACCTTTTTTCAATTCACTCATTTCCGTTTGGAAACAATCTGATTGTATAACCCGATACCAATAATTTTCACTTTCTTTCACGACTTGAATGGGTGTACCCATATCGACAACGTGCCTCCACCTTTTTGACGCCGCGCGTATACGCCTGGCGTACACCAGCAAACCACGCCAGCCTAATAGTCTAGTTGTAAATGGTAAGTCTGTTATTTTAGCTGAAATTGAGTAAATATAAATTTTACGCATTTCCAGCTTATCAATCGAGCTCTTTTCTTCTGCGCTAAGAAATTTTCCTTTCGGCCATTCCGATTCAGGCTGTTTTAAAAAATCAGGCCCATTAAACCAGCGGGAATTTAATTTTAAGGCATCATTTAAAAAACGTGTTGCGTCATCTGCCGGATTTTGTGCTGTAGGCACCCAACGCCACTCAGAGTTTCGAGTGAGCTCGCCTATTTCCCCTAGACGATTAGCGACGAAAACTTGACGAACGCGCGGCTCTGAATTTATCCAATGCAAAACAGTACTGGAATCTGACCATAAAAATCGTTCATTTATATCTATCTCTATCTCATTCTCAATGAACTTCGCTAATCGCGCGCCGAGTAAAGCTGCTTGGAGTTCTAAACGCGGTACTGATAGCGGTTTTAATGGAGCGACTCTACTTTTAGACATAATCAATGTAACTCGAGTCGATCCATCCTCGTATTCAAAACGCAAGTACGCGACTGTCGCATAAGCAGTTAGACTGGCGTCAGAAAATACATGAAGCTGTGCCTTTGCTTGTTGTGCATTAGTCATATAACAGCGTGGTACGCGGCATTCTTTTATCACGTTTAACTTGGCTACCCACTCTAACCATCCGACATATTCTTCCTCGCGCAACTTGTCATCCCAACCTATACCGCTTCTCCATATTTCTTGCATTATAATTTTTGATTTTAATGTAAAGGGTGAAATAAGACCAAGTGGGTCAAAAACTGACATAATTACTTGCAAAAATTCGCGTTTTGTTGGCTTTTTCTCGCCGTTTAAAATTTCCTTAGGTATTTTTGAAAATTTAACATTAAATTTTAATTCATCTGTCTGTGTATCCCAATGTAGTCCCAATACTCGTTCTCCCCCTCGGTCGCACAATCGCATTTCTTGCTCGTTTACTGAATTTTTAACGTTTGAAATATTTTTTAAAACTTGTGGCGCGTTACTCGCCCACCCGTACATTTCAAAGTTTGCCTCGGCGTTGATCTTTATAACGTCATTAATAAGTTTTTCTGCCTCGTGCTCCGTTTTACGGCTGGCTAAATAATCATCCATATAACTGTTTCTTATAACACTAAGCGATGCATCGGGATTCGATTTGCTAAAACGTTCAGCATTTTTATTTTTAACAAAAATCGCGTTACACGGGGACGACTTTGCTCCAAAAATCAGGCTTGCCATTTCATATATTTCCGGTTCCTTTTCCCTATTTTTGCCACGCCATAAAAATCTTTGCGCACCTCGATCTTTTTCAATAACTTTTACGCGTAAAAACATATCTTTTATGTCGGCGATAAACGCAACAACATATTGCCTAAAACGTAGCATTATACCTACTAAAGATTGTAATAAATCTGGACCCGATTCAAGTTGATCGTTTAAACTCACACCGCTCGTTCTCGCTGCCGCGTCGAATACAAATCTTATTTTGTCCGGTTTATTTATATTGTAAACACCAAAGTGCGGTAAATACCAAATTCTCGATCTTTCCATACTCTCATCAACTTTTACCGCGTATCCGTGGTCTAAAAAGCGTTTAATTTCTCTATAATATAAACTGGCAAAATTAGGATCACGGTCCAAACGTTGTTCTAAGCTAAACAATCTTTTTTTCGCAGTTAAATAACTATTTAAATTAGGAGCATCCTTTTCCTTCCATAAAAGTCCGGTTTCCCAATGTTTACCCAGACATCTACTTGTCTCATTTAAAATTTTTAAAGCGTGATCGTGCTCGCTTTTAAGTTTCATATTTGTATCGATACCCATACTCTCTATCTCGAAATAGTGTTTTATTAAATTGTCTAGTCGTGTTTCTTCGCTGTATGATTCATCGCCTCGCGTCGTAGCGCTCATAAGAGGCATTTCTTTTACGTTAAGTACTTTATGCATTGACCTTGAAATTTGAGATACAAGGCCGTGCACTGACCAACCTAATAAAGAACGCGAGATAGCTATGTTACTGTTCTTTATTTCTTTTAACTCGCGCGTAGCTATAAGTTTTAAATTATCTTGACCTATTAAAACTTTCACTATTGCATTGTAATATGGTTTGATTTTTACATCTTTTTCTAACTTTTGTAATTGGGAAACGAGTTGGTGCGTAATAGTTTGAGATGGAAGTTGTAAATTTTTAACTGTAACCGCGCCTTTTATTTCAAACCTGCCAAATATTCCTTCTACAGAAAAATTCACTTTTTCGGAATTGTACGTAATCACTCCTTTATCATTAATGCCTTTCAAAGCTAAACTAATTTTTAGTCCTCTTGTATTTAAATCTCGCGCGAGTTTTTCGTTTATCAAAGTTATAGTAGAGCCTTCATCGAGCAATACATATGTGTCTATATTATCTCTATTCGGTCCAATCACTCGAAGTGGCAAAATTTTTAATAAAACACTTTTTTCCGTTAGTCAGATTTGTGATTCACCCGATCCTGATGCAACACTTACATGTTCTGCCCCACTTTTATCGTTACAATTTTTTTGTTGATCAATCAATAAAGTATCATCGCAACGGTAATTTTTCCGATGGAGTAAACTATGATGGCTTTTTCCGCAAAATGGACATTTAATATTTTTACAGACATTGCTCGCGTGACCAAACTTCAAACAATTGAAACACAATTTTTGTTTTTTAACTATCATCCAACGATTTTCTATCGGTTCGTTAGCAAAAAGTGAGCACTCTGACAAGCGGTGATTTTCTTTTGAGCAAAGAAAACATTTTCGGTACTTAAATCTATTGGCTTGAACACGCTCTCTGACTCTATTTTCGTTCGCACATTGTGTCGTATACACATTTCCAAATCTAACGTCGCGCATGTTTTTCCTTATATGATTAGATTTTTGTACCATCGGCGTATCGATTACATCTAAATCAAAAACACCGCCCGTAGCTGCTAATTGAGCTTCAGTATATAAAAATTCACCAAGTTTTTCCAGCTCTGATTTTTCTGCACTAGCCGTCGCGGCATATCTATTATATGCATATTTTAACGCTGAAGGAAGCTTACTTCCTATAAAGCGAATCAAATCAGGACTGTGTAAATAACCCGTCAAGTTTAGCGTTTTGAATGCCGTAGTCGCGCTTTTGAGCTTCGATGCAAACTGAGTTAAACTTATTTTTCCCGACTCGATATCAGGTAAACCTTTTAGATCCCACACTATTTTCTCGGCTATTGCTCTTTTGTTGCCGTAATGCAACTCAAGCGTACTCATTATTTCAGCAGTGTCAAGACTCGTAGCGAGAAGTGTGGCAACTACATCACGCGCCTTTCCTTTCAAAGCGTCATTCAAGCGTCTGATATTTTCCGAAGCACTATATTGACCGAGTTCAGTTGAACTTTCGTAAGATTTTTTAAAATTTAACCACTCTAATGAATCTCCGGAAAAACCTGGTAAATCTTTAGCGGTCGTTAGCCTATTTACTAATCGCACATTTCCGTCACCTAGTGATGTGTCACGCACCGCATTTAAAGTTCTCTCGATCACGTCAACAAGTCGCGTAGTCGGATCCACAGCACTTTCAATAGATTCAAATTGATCATTGCTTACCCGCCAAGTAGTACTACTCGCCAATGGTGTTGTACTTGTTAAATGACGTTGTCGTAATTGTTGATTGTTCACCATGTCTTCCTGTACCTGAGCAGCCGTTGATGTCGGAAGTGGAGCCAGATGTCCCGGTAAGACGTCACGGTCTTCGTCTGTTGGTATGTGCGTTGGAGGCACCTCATTGTCGTTTAATTGTTCGTTAGCCCCATTATCAACTTCTTGTCTACTATCTCTGCGTGTACGTTGATCTCTTCTTGGAGCGCCTCGTGTACGTTTTGGTGCTTGTGGTCCGCTAGCGCTGTTTGCAGCTGCACGTGCTCGTTTCGGCGGCATTTTTTTTCTCTCAATAAAACAAACAGTATAAAATTAATATATATTCACTCAAAACATCTAAAAAAAAACTCTATTTTATCCCAGTTGTTCCGGTAGTTAATTCCTGGGTTTCGGCACCATTTTGTTAAATGTAGAACTGGGATAAATAATCAGGTTGGACAAAGTATGAAGTTTTAAATTTTGTATTTTAGTATGATCTCCAAGTCGTAAGCTATGATATAACACAGAAGAAATTGAATAGAAAGTTGATATTCAAATGGACATAACAATAATTTTAGAAAGAGAAAAAGAAAAAGGATGCGAATTTCTAGTGATAGCTATTGTTTTGTATAAAATTTAAATTTGGCAAACTTAGGATTCACAAAGTCAGATAATTTCGAAGAGTAATTAATGCTACTTAACTGATCGAGAGCCAGAGAGCCAAAAGCCCAGTTCCTCGTCACCGCTCTGGTTTTATAATTTTTTATCTAATCCCTTCCCACCTCTCTCTCTGTTCTTTCTTTCCTTTTCTCACTCTTCGCTTTTCTTTCTCCTTACTTTGTCATATACAGCCACCAGACCACGGGTCGAGAACACGTCACTCACGTAATACGTGTGCCTGAATGTGTGTATGTGTTCGTGAAGTGTGAAGTGACACATGTTCCCCCCGTGCGCCCAATCGAACTGCCATATGACCTTTCCTGATGCCCAAGTCCTCATTAACCTGCAGGTCTAGCCCAGCTTTGACACCTTGTTCAAGCCCGCATTCACCTGTTCGTACACCCGGCCGCGGTGTAGGTTTAGATCAACTTTGGTGCACCGACTGTCCAAGCTATCATTATTCCTCTCGGAAGGTATATGCCTTGAATACACTGTTTGAGACAACCGACTTCCTCTTTCAGGCCTAGATCTGCTTTGGACAGTTATGTTATTTCTTTACAACTTAATCATCAACATTTAATCGTCAACGTAAACATCCTTATTTAAACCATCAAATTCAAATTAATATCAATCCCTTAGCACTATCGTAGACTATCTCTCTTTTTTTCTTATACAACTTTAAAATGAATCATGGTTCCCATGAATTTTCGGCTCCCGGACTATCGATCAATTTTACATCCTTAATATTTAATTACAATATCTCTCATTTCAATGATTAACAAATTATTACTTTACGTCTAGCTTACGGAAACTAAATAATATATATGTATACATATAAGTATCGTGCTTAATGATGAATTGCTAAATCACTACTTTGTTCATTCTCCAATTAGATTCATTCCCATTATTGAATGAACATAATTCTATTGAATTAAAATAAACAAAAAAAACATAATAATAATTCGTCATCGCAAACTAGATTTTAATCGTAAACGAAACAAAGGGCTTCATACGCGTCATGATAACAAACTCAAATAACGCGAAATATAAACAACTTATGATGCGGCCATTGCGGATCAAATTATATTTTTAACAGATAACGATTAGTAATTCCAAGTCATATTTTTCTACGAAACAATTCTTTTGATATTCAACCGACGTGGCAAATGTACGCTTATTTATCCTAAAGTTTAACATCATGAATCCTTAAAATTAAAGACATTACAAAGATATAAGAATTAAGTATAATTAACTCAAATCATTATGTTTACTCAAATTTATTTTAAATAAATTGTAAAGGAATAACCCACGCATAAACCTACTTCAATCCGTAACACTAACTGTACCTATAGTGACCTTCCAGAACCGCCCTCACACACCAATCCTCTCCTGTCGGACTCGTGGAAGATGCGAAATGCGAAACGCGCCACCTCAAAGGCACACAACCACAATTAATTCAGAAAAAGCACAGGATATAAATCCAATTGTGAGTTTTTGATGAAGAACGCACAGCACAACACACACATGCACAAAAACGAGAAATTAAGGGTGAGTCAAAAACCGGTAAAATTTTGATATTGGGGAAAAAAATATCTTCTTCTCCTTTCGCGCTTGGAGTCAAGAGACGGCTTGATAGTCTGCCACTCCGTTACAAGACAGAGATAAAACTAAGTTAGAAAATAGTTGTATCTAGAAAGGCGTTCGAGGAAAGTAAACCCCATATCAGATGTTCGAAAGAATCTGTCAGAAAAGTCACTCAATTCGGTACCGAAGGCGTGAAAACAAATACGCATTTTGTGAACATTAAAGACAAAATTTCATTGATAGATTACAATACTCGAATGAATTCGCGACAGGTTACACTCCCTTGAACATATTTTAGTACAATCGTTAAAAATTATCGCGAGGGATAACGTTTTTTGATTGAAAAGAATGATATACGCTTGAGTCTGTTTGCCTTTTTAAAAAATAATTTTGATGACCGTGAGGGTACACGAGTCGAAAAAGTATTGTCAACCGCAAATTCACACGGTCATTTAAGTTAATAAAAAATCTTGTCTATTATCTCTCGCGTACTCACACGGCCATTTTAACGTATATAAGAGTAAGTTAAGTACTATATTAATTCATAAATGCTATTCCTCGCGTTTTCAGAACTATAAATCGAACTACGGTATCATTTACGAAAAAATACAATATCTTCAAAGAGTATTGTCTCTCGTGTATTCACACAGTCATCACAATTATTTAAAAAAAAAAACTTAGACTTAAACGTATATCATTCTTTTCAATCAAAAAATGTTATTCCTCGCGATCATTTTTAATGATTGTACTAAAATATGTTCAAGGGAGTGTAACGTGTCGCGAATTCATTCGAGTATTGTAATCTATCAAAGACATTTTGTCTTTAATGTTCACAAAATGCTTATTTGTTTTCACGCCTTCGGTACCGAATTGAGTGACTTTTCTGACAGATTCTTTCGAACATGTGATATGGGGTTTACTTTCCTCGAACGCTCGAGCGCATAGAAATCTGGAGTGCTCAGGACGCTAGAAACATTTTTTTTTGAATGTGCATACTCTGCGGCTGAAACCTGACCCTATATAACAAGTGTTCTCCTATACAGAAATCTCTAAACACTAGCCTTATTAGATACAACTATTTTCTAAATCAGTTTTCTCTGTGTCCTGTAACGGAGTGGCAGACTACCCATTTCTCTGTCAGCTCCGTGCTAGAAACACAACGCATACATATATATACACATATACACATACATACATATACATCGCGATAAACAATTCACATAAATAAATATATGTATAAACGACCAAAAATATATGAATATATGCATATACATACATGCATATATACACACATATTCGCATTCACATACATACACATACAGACATACTACTGTGGGCAAAAAGTAAGGTGAATTTTTAATTTTAACTTCGCGGGCTAACCAATTCGGGCAAACTCTTTTATTTTTATGTTGGTCCTACTGTTACTGGCATCTGTAGCAAATTTCATGTCAATGTCATTATTTGTTACATAGTTACGCTTGTGTTTTCTGAACGACTAGAAGTGATTTTTTCCATTTTTACAATGTCTGAATTTGTTGAGCAAAGAAGTACCATTAAATTTTTTTTGCGAGATAAAATTTCAGTTGCGGAAACGTTCATAATGTTGCAGAAGGCCTTCGGTGATTCGACCATGTCACAGAAAAATGTTTATAAGTGGTACAAAGACTTCAACGAAGGCAGAGAACGTGTTGATGACTTGGAACGCCCCGGACGACTATAAACATCAACTTACGAGCAACACGTCAATCAAATCAAAGAATTAGTGCACAAAAATCGTCGATTGGCAGTTAGAGACCTTGCTGACACTATTGGCATTTCAAGAGGATCACCCAACACCGTTTCAAAAGATATTTTGGACAGACTACTCGTGGTTTTTGCATCACGATAATGCGCGGTCTCAAACTGCACTCGTTTTCCGTGACCATTTCGTCAAAAACTCAACGCATATCGTTCCACAACCACTATATTCGCCTGATTTATCTCCGTGTCACTTCTAGCTATTCCCCAAACTCAAAAGACCACTCCGAGGACACCGTTTTGACACGATTAAAGAGATACAAGCCCAATCGAAGAAGGCTTTGAAGGCAATTCCGGAAATCAAATTTAACAAGTGTTTCGACGATTGGAAATAACGTTGGCATAAGTGCATTATATCGGAAGGGCATGACTTTGAAGGGGATGAAATTGATTTGCATAAGCAAATATAGATTTTTCATTTTATAACAAAATTAACCTTAGTTTTTGCCCACAGTAGTATATCTGTGACGATCGGAAACAAAATTTCGATTGAAATACCAATATTTGAGATTTGGCTGCGAGAAACTGATGTACCTTCTCACGGGTAGCAACGAATTTTTATTTATTTTTTAGGCTATTTCAACTAATAATTAATTCAAAAGGGTCCTTCTTTAAGAGGTTATTGAAACTGATAACATACAATTTCGTTTTAACAACCCAATTTTTTTAATAAGTTTCAGTCTTTTGCAAAGGATTGCAAGGGATTCATTTGTAAATCCAAGACCGGAATTCAATCGCATTGAAACATTGCAATCTTATTCAATCCACCTCTTCTTACCGGGTTGCTACCAGTGCTTACCAGGAAAATCTTGTGGATTTCAAACTAATTTCTGGTGTCCGTAGTTTTTGAAAAATTTGATAGAAAAACAAATAAAAGTACATAAATAATTACTAGGATAATTATTTGTGTACTTCTATTTATTTTCTTCCAACTGGTAAAGCCAGCCGGAATTTCAAGTTGGATTTTCCAGATGGAAAACCCTGTCGGAATTTCCAGCTGGAAAGTCAAACTGGACTTTCTAGCTGGGATTTTAAGACAAATTAATTATCACTAATTATCACCAACTGGACATCTCCTAACGAAACGAATAATCCAGTTAGATTTCAGCTGGATTTTCCAGTTAGGAAACACTGCCAAAATTTTCAGCTGGAAAAATCAATTGGATTTCTAGATAGGATTTCTAGCCAGAAGATCCAGTCGGATTTTCCAAATGTAAATGCATTTTTTCAACCCCGTTTCACTTTCTTGTCATTGTTATATGTATGTGAATCGCGTAATTTGAGCAATTACAATAGAAGTTCAATATACAAAAGTATTCTGAGAGTATTCTGAGAGCACACTCTCAGTTTACTTTTGGACGCCCACTCCTAGGGGAAGACTAGCTAATTATTCTCTTTTCACCGCCAACGTCAAGTTTTCCGGGATGCATGCGCATTAGTTCACTTGTGCTCGTTCAGAGTCAGGGTCGGTCAACCAAGTGCCGGTGAACCTCTAATGGATGAGGTGTCCGCGAAGCTTAGTTCATGTGCACAGTTGTATGCACGCTAGTTGTCGCAAGGGAAAGGAGTTTTTATCTGGATTTTATGCGGGACCTGAAATTGTTCCGCGTATATGGTCTTAAACGGGTGTTAAGCAGGACGTATCCGGCTCTAAAAAGGGTTCTGTATGTCTGTAACAGGGTTTTATACGGAACCAAACATTCTTACGCTAGGCCCTTTCAGGTACCCAGAGCGCACTTGGCAAAATTCTTCAATCTATGTCCTCGCTATGACCCGTTCAGACCCTGTTAGACGCCCATACTTTCGATTCGAGAGATCCCCGATAGAACCACCGTAGACCCGTTTACACACCCAGAGTACTCTTTGACCAAATTTGTCAATCTATGTCCCCGATTCAACCCGTTGAGATCCTGTTAGACGCCCATACCTTCGATTCAAGAGATCACTGATAGAACCACGGTAGACCCGTTTAGGCACCCAGAGCTCGATTGGCCAAATTTGTCAACCTACAATATGTCCCCACTATAACCCGTTTAGATCCTGTTAGGCCCTCATGCCTTCGATTCATGAGATCCTTGATAGAACCATCGTAGACCTTTTTAGACGCCCAGAGTTCACTTTGGCCAAATTTGTCAATCTATGTCCCCGCTAAGGACCGTTTAGACCCTGATAGACGCCCACACCTATGATTCCTTAAATAACTGATACAACCACGCTATACCTGTTTAAACACCCAAAGTACACTTTGGAAGAATAATTTTCGTATACTAATCCCAAACGGTAGCCAGATATACCCTGTCATGTCCCATTTTTCAATTAAAATAATATTCCACAATTATGTTATAATTTCCCGGTAGAACCCAGGTAGGTCCGAAAAGAGGAAATGTTGGACAATGATGGATAGAAGATTGCGCGAACTCTCATTTGCCTAGGTTAGAATACCTACAAGTAGTAGAAAGGCAATATTTTTTTTTCATCGAAATCTCGATGAAAAATATTACTATCAAAAGATAAATGGTGCCTTTCTTTTAAAGTGTGGCTTTTTACAATTTTGATATCAAAAGTAGTCTACCTACGTCCGTTTTTATCTTCTCTACCATTTCCCCAAATTTTAGAAACAAAATTTTATGTATTTTAGGCACAAACATGTAGAAACCTAAAACAACAAAATTTTCCAGTTACCTAAGTATCACATGCTTTTAAGGTTCGCAGTTTGTTGTATAGAAAAATTTTCTGTATATCTTCTGGGAATAAAAATAAAAATTGCAGATATTTTTGATTTTTACTTATTACGACAAAAATAAGATTTAAAGCAAAATTTTGATAATGTAATTCAAGAGTGAGAAGATGATAATAACTTCTCACTCTTGAATTAGATTTTCATAATTTTGAATTAAATCTTCGATTTACTTTTGATTATATTCTCTACAACACATTCAATGAACCTACATATGCATGTATATGCGCTACGCATGCATATGCAATGATACTTCATGATCACAATTGTATATGGCGCTAGTTGCTATTCGGCCACTATTTATACATTAGGTTTTCACGGTCTGTGTACATACGGCAGTACATATTTCTTACTGTGAGTTGGATAACAGGTGAAAATGTCATTTTCTCACGCGTATGTTATTTTCACTAACGGTTTAGAAAAAGTTGTGCCCCTAACAGCGATTTCCAATTTTTATCCAGAAAGTGATTCTGATTTTGATGAAAATAGAAACGTTTGGTTAAGGCAAGGAAAATATAACCTTCTGAATGCCATCATTTTACTTTTGGGAAGTAAGTATGTCTTATAATTTGTTAATTTAAATTTAACACTTATTTACATGAAAACGGTTCGCCAGTATAATATAAAGGGCTTTAAATGTGTAGTTTAATATTCAATGAAAAATTTACTTGCATTTTTTCGCGCTAAATTTGATGAATTAATTGATTTTGAAGTGGTACATACTCTGATTAGCTGCATTTTCTCTCATTAATGAATCAAAAATGATACACATGTAAGTATATTTGTTTTAGTCTGAAAGTTGTGACTTTGATAAATAATTAAAATCAATATATGTAAAGTTTATGAATTTTAATGTAAAAAAAATTGTTTTTTGCACTGAAATTGAATTTATGACAAGAGTGCCTGTTATTCACAAATTAACAATACGAATTGGGAAAGAGAACGTTTTTTGGTCGAAATTTTTCAATTTGCATTTTCTGAACAACTTGAATTGTATTTTTTTAAAAGTTATTGTTGAAGTTCGTTCATAAAATTGATTTTTGACCATTTTTATCACCCTTTTTGACTCACTGGAGTTCTAAACGCATCAGGAATTACGTAAAACGTCTTTAATTCCAGAATTCCAATCTAATGTCGCAAGTAAACGAGATAAGATTAGTATAAAATACCTCATTCCGCGACTTCTGACCTCCACTTCCGGATCAGGGCCTTCGGGACTAAAAGACGAAGCAGAAAAAAATTCGAAAGCAGTTAGTTTAATAAAAATAATGGTAATTTCATGTTAATAAATTAGGAGCTTTTATAATTATTGTCAATTAGAAGTAACACAATCAAATTGTAATTACTCGATTATTGCGATAGTAATCTTCTTAAGAAATTATTGGCACAGTATAAGTTTCATATAAAAATAAGAACAAGGTTCCCACGATGATAAACTTTCATGTTCTTCTATGTTCGTAGAAAGCCAAAAAATACTTAACTTTCACGAAGCAAATGCAGATCGCAAACAGATTAGAACTGTTTTAGAAAAGATTCCAATTTAACAAAGAATAGAAAAGCAATGAAATAAGACAAATTTCTGAATGAAGACATTGAAAACATTGACCAGATGGAGATGCATTGACCAGATGCATTCACCAGATGTTCTACTAGACGGTAATGGCGAGTATAGTTTTCTTCATTCACAGAGCGGTAAGAATTACATTCTTCTTGTAAAGGATTAAATAAATGGAGGATATTTTCTGTTAGTTATTGAGTCACTTCTGTGAAACTATGATGCTTTAATGTTCTTGAGACAATTTAAGAAGCTTTCAAGGCACTTGATACTTTGCAATAAAATCTATTATATTCTTGAAAAATTTGAAACAGTCAAAAAACTCTGGAAAATTAAATTGCTTTCATGATAAAGTATCGGTTTCAAAATTCCTAAAATTGAATACTTTATTATTTTATATAGCTGCTGTTGCAATAAACGACGAAGAGGTAACAGCATAAAGTCCGGAACGGAATAGTGGTGTGAATCCCTGAACAGAATCAAAAGAAATTGTTTCTTCTAATGTACTTTTTGCAAAACACGCATAAAGAACTACTTTGAGTATCTATAGAGCGGTAGTAAGAACGTCCATTCAAGACTGGCGTTTTCATGTTGTATATATTTTCATTTCTTAGGCCTTACTTTTGTTTTCTACGTTCTCTAAACAGTTGTGACAATATGGGTTACATTTTTCCAATGTGTGTCGTATGCACGCAGCCTACCTTTTTGACTTGGCTAGTATTCTTATACGTAATTGCAAATTTCCCACTGAGTAAGTACTATATAAATATATATTATTGATATAACATGTTCGCAGTGCACCGAGTCGTAAATGGACACCCTCAATACCGCTCTACAGACACTTGAAACACTTTGCCAAGACGTATTTCGCAAGAAATATCGTTTGCTACGAATCTTGGCCATTTTGGGATTTGACCAATGTATTCAGTTCTCGACCTAAAACACGTGCCTCAGCTCCTAGAAACGCCATTTACTATTTACTAGTCAAACCACCCCGACGAAACTCAGCTCAGCCAGCACATGCTCTCATACCAGCAAGGCCCAACCAAACTGCATTTACACCGCCTCAACGATTTGTGCGAAGACAGCTTGAAGGACCTTTTTCGACCAGATCCAAAAGCAGCATCGGTACACGATATATAGAAATAATTTGGACAGAATTGAAGATCATGTATGTTTATTACATCATATCTGAAGTTATTTTTTACAAGTCATTAAACTTGGTTTTGTTTCCATAGATTTTATAAAAATAATTGAATAATTTGATACCAAATTTGTATTCACGACAGATATATCTTGATGACAATACGTGGATTCATTCAGTCATCTGGAAAGCAATAAAATCCTACGCGGATTCTGGGTTTGTGAGGGAGGTTGCTGTTAAACTGTGGGGAGTAGAAGTTCTTCAACAAAGATGTTTGAATGTGAAAAGGGCAAATAACGGAAAGAAGAACGAAGACTATCTTTGACACCTGAAAAATATACAATAGTGAAAGGAGAGCAGAATATTTTTTATTATTTAATATTTTGAAATAAATATCTTTAAAAATTTCTCAAAAGCCCACGATTTTTGAAATTTCATCTGAAAGAAGACCTTTTTGGGTATCGAAAAAAGGATGTGCGATAAATCGAATCACCCAAATGATGAATCTTACCTAAAAAAATGTTACATTAAGATTAAAAAAAAAAAAATTGGTTTTTCTAAGCTTTCATTTTCGAAGTTGAAATTCAAAACAATTTCACTTGATCGAGAGAATAGAATGCAAAGAATTCGGTCTTACATGAGGTGCAAAGTTTACGACGTTCGCTGAAAACTGAAACATTTAATGTTTTGCTTTTCATGTATTTTAATATCATTTATAATGGTATAAAAAAATTAAGTTATCAACTTTAGCTATAGTATAAAACTTTTTTTTAATATCATCTTGTTTCATTGTAAGCAAATCTCAGTATTCCTAAATTAAGTTCCTCAAACAATAAATTATATATTTTCTGGGATTTAGTTCGTAGGATCATTATGCATAGATTGTATTGATCAAGGAATACTTCTTCGAATTAAACATTAAACCACGTGGTCAAAATCATAGTAAACCACGTCGTTTGTTACGCAGTATACTATTCTAATTTCCGAGGTAGTATACGTCAGATCCTACGTAGTTTACCAAGTCGTGGTAAACGTGGCTTAGGACGTCATTTCAGACATTGCTTACAGCGTCGTTTCCCACGAAATTTCTGACGTAGCTTATGACGTCGGTATTTTCAATAGAGAAGAGTTGTGTAATAGTGTGATAAATCTAGAGCATATGTTGTCAAATACTGATTCTCAAAATTTTCGTAGATATCCACAAGTAACAACTCATCTGTTTTCATGTACAATTGAGGCTGCGCATGCAATAACCGCATAGGCGCTCGCCCAGTAGGCCGAGGGGAGGGGAGACGCGACCTCTGATAAGCCGAATTTTTCCGAAACGAAATTTCAGCTTATCAGAGGTCGGGTCCCCCCTCTGTTTGGCCAACTGGCCGAGCGCCTAGACGGTTATTGCATGCGCACCCTCAATTATAGGCCGACTGCAGAAAGACAGGTAGCACATCTCTCAGTGAAAGCGTTCGAAAGCGTTGGAGGAATAACATTGATAAAGGTTCAGCTTTTATGAGATTTTTAATAAAAGCTCATATAAATAAAAGTAATAAGTATATACTTTGAACATTAAAGTGAATGGCCTTTCCGGTTTGTCTTTAACTAGTTGTGGATTGTATTCATTTCGTAAATTGTCGTAGAATTATGAATTATATATTAGAATTATGGTTTAAAAAGTTGCAAAATATATTAATGTTTTCATAGTTCTATAATTTTCAATTTGTCATTTCATATGAAAACTTGATTTAAGAAAATGTCATATGAATGAAACCTTTTTTCTTTTAGTTGAATTATGAATGTTATAATTAAAACTGAATTTCGAAAGATATCTCATAAAATTCAGTTCCAACCTGAAACAATGTCGGAAGGTAAAGCTCTAGAAGAAGCTGGACATGCTCGATTTGTGCAAGAAGAGCATGAGATTGATGTAAATTATTATACAATCTCTACTAATGTAATTAGACAAGCATCAGTATCTTCGACACCATACTCTACAAAGTTAATTGTGAGTAAAAGTTTTTAAATGTTCAATTATTTATTCTTTTTAAAATTGTATAATTAAGGGCATGTGATACTTGAGGAAAGTGTCAAGTTCATGTGAAGAATTTGGTTCAGTTTCTACATGTTTGTGTCCAAAATACATAAACTTTTGTTTTCAAAATTTGTGGAATAGTAGAGAAGATAAAAACGGACGTAGATAGACTACTTTTGGTTTTGAAAATGAAAAAAATCTCCAATATATTTTAATGAAATTGAACTTTTTTTCAATTTCGTAATCAAAAGTAGTCTATCTACGTCCGTTTTTATCTTCTCTACTATTTTACAAATTTTAGAAACAAAATTTTATGTACTTTAGCCATAAACATGTAGAAACCTAAAATCAATAAAATTTGCTAATTTCCTAAGTATCACATACCCTTATCCTTTTAGCTGCGGGGAAATTTTAGTACAAATCTACCTCTTATAAAATGAAAAATTTATACATAAAATTACTGGATATCTCAGATAGAGTCTCGATCTGACTTCTGGTCGATATATCATCGACCAGCCCCACAGGCAACGTAAAGTGCAATGTAAAAAATTTGTCTCATTTGTCATGAAGGTTTAAGAGGGTATTTCTATGCAATTTCACGCGCTGAATATGACAAAAATAGTAAAAAAATTCCAGCAGACGCCCTTTACCTTTAAGATCTCTATTTCAAGGTCAAGGATACCTCAGGGATTTTTTTCAGTATTTTTTTCGTATTCAGTCCATCAAATTACGTAGGAAAACACTCTGAAATCCTCGCTTCTGCTAGAAATGAAATTTGACATTGAAATACCTATTTTCAAGGTCAACAATGATTCGAGACATTTTTAAACTATTTTTTATGTATTCAAAACATCAAATTTTTCCTAAAAACATTAAATATTTTGTGGCTTTTGAGTGATCGATATATCGACCACCCCCGTAGCTGAAAGGTTAAATTAAGTGCATACTGCTACTATAGTATTACAGATCAATTTAAGATGAGAAGTTACGAGTTTTTCTTGAACATGTGTATACAATAAAAGTGGAAAGTGCAAGCACATTGCTGCCTTGATCTATTATATTTATCATGTCGAAAGCTTATCTAAAACTGATGAGGAGCAACTTTGGGGGCACGTATCTGCCAAAAAATGTGCTCAAGACGTTTATTCTGAAGGAAAGTACTTTTATGAAATGTATCCATTTACGAAAAATGTTAAAGTTGAACTAGTGAAAGTAGAAATATCACAGTTAAAGAAAGTTCATCATTAAAATTAATGTTAATGGCACTCAAGAAAGTGTAATCAATTTTGAAGTCAAGAATTGTGTTAATAGTCTTCTGGATAAAGTTGAAATCCAATTACGAGCAGAGAATTCTCAAGCATGTGTAAATGAAATATTTATGTTTTTAATGGATCCTATTTATAGAAGTAATTGTAAAATTAATAAAAATCATAAACAGTTTTATTTTAATAATATCATCATTGACAGAGAAAATATTGGATCTATAACTTAATTCGTGCGCTTTTTTTCAAAATTTTAACGTTTATTTAAGAAAAACATGTACAATAATAGTATTCAAAGTATTGCCCATCTGAAGCTATGAGTTTTTTTCCAACTTTCTGGCAATTTGTGGATTCCATCCCAAAAGAACTGCACCGGCTTGGCGGCCAAGAATGAATCAAGAAAATTTTTGGTACCCTGTTCTAATGTGAACCGCATTCCAGTGAGGGCGTTCTGCATCGACCAGAACAAATGGTAGTCAGAAGAGGCAAGGTCTGGGCTATAAGGTGGGTGGGGTAAAACTTCCCATCCACTGTTTTCCAAATAGTTCTTATCCAGAATAGCAGTATGGGGCCGAGCGTTGTCATGATGGAAAATTATTGCCTCGTGTCTGGTCACATATTCTGGGCGTTTTTCGGCTATTGCTCTCTTCAAACGGATTAATTTTGTTCGGTAGCGTTCTCCATTGATGGTTTCACCCGGTTTTAGCAGCTTATAATACAACACACCCTTCTGATCCCACCAAATACAGAGCATTACCTTCGCGCCATGGATAATCGGCTTTGCCATTGATTTGGCTGGTTGGCCGGGTTTCACGTATGATTTTTTGCGCTTGGGGTTGTCGTAATGTATCCATTTTTCATCACTAGTAACAATCCGATGCAAAAATGACTTCTTTTTGTGGCGTTCCAGCAGCATTTCGGACATGCAAAACCGCCTTTCAACGTCTCTGGCCTTAAGTTCATGTGGAACCCCCAATTTCCTTGCTTTTGAATGTATCCGGCTGCTTTGAAACGTTTTGAAATGTCTGCTTGAGTGACTGCCAAAGATTCTGCGAGCTCTACTTGTGTTTGGCAACAATCTTCATCGAATAATGCTTCCAGTTCTTTATCTTCAAACTTTGTTGGCTGCCCAGGACGTTCTTCGTCTTCCAAGCGAAAATCACCAATTTTAAATCGTGCAAACCACTTTTGGCACGTTGGCTCAGCTAGAGCATGTTCACCATTAACTTCTACCAAAATGCGATGACTTTCGGCAGCAGTTTTCTTCATATTAAAGTAATGAAGAAGAACTCCCCGCAAAAACACTTTCAGGCACAAAGTTCGACATATTTGAGTGAAAAAAAATTATTGTTGTTTAGGCTTCAAATGAATGACCTATACTGAAAAAAACGCACAATGACAGTAGCTTTCCAACGCATGTTCGGAATATTGGGACGATGGAATAATAGTCAAGTTACGCCATCTCTTAGCAAACCGCACGAATTAAGTTATAGATCCAATATAATAAATTTATGTTGCGAAACTTCGGAACAATCTAATTGTAGTAAATGGTTTAAAGCTAGACAATCAAGAATAAGTGCTAGTCAAAACGTACACTCTATTAAAATTAGAAGGAAGAAGACTGAAGAATTCTTAGTTATGGACATGCTAAACCCAAAAAACATTAAGATTAAGTCATCTCTATGTGGTACAAAAAATGAAATTTCAAATTTAGTGAAGCAGAAGTTAAATTAAAAAAAAGTTGTGCGTACTACACTCAGTGTCAAGTGCAAATCTATGTAAGTAGCATATGTACTTGTGATCTGTTTATTTACGCACCATTTTAAAATGGTTGTTGCTGAGTTGAAGTTCAACGAGATGAAGCATTGTTACAAGAAATCATTGTTAAAAGCGAAGAATTTTATTTCAACCGTTATTTACCTGCGCTACAATTAAAATTTATCAAAAATCAAGTACAAGAAAAAACGAATTTTACAGCAAAAGATATTTCAAAATAAATTTGAAATGTATGTCGAAGATGTTATTATTGCTATAAGTTTATTTTTTTGAGTATTTTAATAAAAATATTTCTAATGTTAAATACAACATTTCTGTTTAAGACAGTATAAAGTAACTAATTATTATTTCTTAAGTATTATGTGTGAGAAAAAATGCTACAATGTTTTAATGTAAAAAAAATAAGGTTAATATTGTAAATGTTTGTAAACATTTTTTATTTGAATCTATCATTTGGAGTATAAAATTGTAAGCGTTGGTGCGTTTATTCATAAGCAGTATATTTGAGGTTGTTTGAAAAAAGTGTATAATAAGAGTGTAAAATAATGCGTCGATTACGTGAATACACTATTGCGTTTCGTATATATGTATGAAATTAAAGAACAACAAACAGAATTTATTAATATAAAGTGTTACCATGATAACCTGCATGCATGCAAAGTTATAAACCGCGAGTACCCAAAGAGTTAACTTTTTTACCCTACTTGCAGGAGCGCCATTTCTTGGGAAGTTTCCGTACTCAACCAATGTTCTTTCGACAAAAAGATGCTTATTTTCAGATATATAAGTTTGGTCTCCTTATGTCTATTCTCTATGGTTTAAACATAAAGTATAAAATCTGACATTCCTCAACCCAAAGTCTTCAAGAATAAAATATGAAAATCGATGCGTTAATGACAGAAACTTTAAGAGTAAAAATACAGAAACTATAATCCAAACGACGTCAATTTTATATTTACTCATGAAAGAATATAAGAAAAATTTTCAGATTAAAATATAGAATATCAGAGGTTTTGAAACAAAATATTAAATATCAAAACATATAAAATGTTTCAATAGATTAGGAAAACGATCTTTTAGGCCACATTTCTAACCAAAACAATTTCAGAATACCCCTTGAGATTTTGGTCTGAATCACGGCTACGTCTAGTGAGAAGTAGCCAGTGAGAATCTGGCTTTTTTCCCTAATTGCTGGACAATTCCAAAGTATATGGATGGACTTTTCGTTTTCTTCCCCGCATAATCGACAAAGTGACTTTCTGCAAGCCCTATATTATGTCTGTGATAAGCGAGGTTGCCGTGACCAATAAACACTTCTGTTATGGTCTTTACTTCGATCTACTAAGCCTGCGTATATCTGCAGCTCGTTTGGAGTTTAAATGCTCCCCCATGAGACTTTTGGCTTGCTTACATGCCGTAGCCTTGTACCACTCTTCCTGGTGTTCCTCGGCCAGCCACTTGTTAATTTCTTCTGTAACCGACCTAATTGAAATACCTATCACAGGTTCAAGACAAGTTGGGTTTTATTTGGACGCTAGCTTGGCTAGTCTATCCTCTGTCTCGATGCCCTTGATACCCCTGTGTCCAGGGGTCCAGAGGACTGTGACTTGGTTGTCTTCCGCTAGTTTGTTCAATGCTTCGTAGCATTCTGAGACCAGCGTCGAGGTAGTCACTAACTTGCCTAGTGTCGTGATGGCCGCTCTACTATCTGAGCAGATGCGGATGTTCCTGCCGCGGCCATAATTCCGTGCTTTGCATGCGCATTGGAGTATGGTCGCAATCTCGGTTTAAAAAACTGTGGAGTGGGGTCCCAACGGGACCACGAGGCTTGTTTCGCTGTTCTTCCCATAGACACCAGCCCCCAGCAAACCAGTTGTCTCCATCACCTGGAAGATGTGCGCGACGCACCTTCCAGTCTTCCATGGTCGACAAGCTTACCTTGTATTTTTTGTACAGTGGTTCTCAGTTTCTTTGAGATCACTGTTCTAGAGTTTTCACCAATTCTCCAGGCCGCCTTGCCAGCCTCGGCTGTGATGGTTAGGTGCAGGGGCTCTAGCCCCATTAGTGCTCCCAACGCCGTTGTGAGTGAAAACTTCGAGGCGCCACTCATCCTTCTAAGGATCAGCCCTCTGAGTCTTTCCAACCTGACCACGGCCGTCTTCTGCTTGACTCTACTCCACCAGACTATTGACGCATATGTTAGCCTGGGCCGCAGAATCGCTGTGAAGATCAACGGCAGTGTCGAGTTTCAGGCCTCAATTACTTCCAATAGTTCTTCTGCAAAGAAAAAGGGTTGTTATAAATTTGTTGCACTTTTTTTCAAAGTGGTCTTTACAAGTTAGCTTATTGTCCAGGGTAACTCCTAGATATTTAGCGCGCTTGGAAATTTCTAGACGCTGCCCTTTCAGTTCCAGTGTTCTAGTTGTACTCCATTTGTACTGCCTGGTAAAAATGACTACGTTAGTTTTGCCTGGGTTCACCGAGAGTCTAATTTGAGTAAGTCGCCAGAAAAATTAGATACTTAATACAGAGAAGGGGCCGATACTCGTTTTCATATCATAACGAATTTCGAAAACAATCACATAAAAACTTTGATAGGTACAGGCGCGACACATTCATGTGCAGAGACAAATGTTATTGAAAAAATTAATATGTTAATTTATAAAAATTTTCGACTACCATCAAAGAAACAAATGGTCGCAAATGGACAGAAAGTGAGAATAATAGGACAGGTATTAAATACACTTGAAATAAGTCACATAGTAAAAGATATTTTCAGATTAGTATCAGAATTAAAAGTTTCTAAAATTCTGTTTCTTTAATTTTTTTCCAACAACTTTCTTTTTAGCTCTTCTGTCTGGGTTTTGTTTTGCGATTTATTACCCAAGCTTTGCCATTTTTTTTTGAACAAATTTTCTGGTCTTTCGAGCCAGATCGTTTTTTTCTCAGAAATGTAAGTACTGCAAATTTTCTAAATATAGAGTTAAATTACTTTTTTCTACAATTCGTCGAAAATTGTATACATGATCGGCTCATGAAAATCACCAATGATAAATATCTGCCAACCTGGAAGGCTTGAAACAACGTTTTGCAAGTCCGCGTTTTGTCATAAACGCCCATGTCATGGCACTTGGGCAATTGCCACACCTCAAAAAAGAATCCGCAGAGGAATTTCGCGCAAATAGCCGTAAGGTAGGCAGTACTTTATTTGCATCATCCAATCCTAAATTGCCTATTGTGTATTGCAATTTTGTAATAATATCTGAGTTATTCGAATGTCTCGATCAAGAATCCTGTTAACTATAGAAGGCTCATATGAACGCGAAGGATCAGCAGATCCTTAACCTTTTAGCTGCGGGGAAATTTTAGTACAAATTCGCCTCTTATAAAATGCAAAATTTATACATAGACTCACTAGATATCTCAGGTAGAGTCCCCGATCTGACTTCTGGTCGATATATTGACCAGCCCCACAGGCAACGTAAAGTTCAATGTACAAAATTTGTCTCATTTGTCATGAAGGTTTGAGAGAGTAGTTCTATGTAATTTCACGCGCTGAATATGAAAAAAATAGTAAAAAAATTCCCGCAGACACGCTTCAAAGCATGTTGCTGCGCATAGAGAAGTATCACAACTGGGGAATATGCGGGGCAGGATGTGAATATATCTCCCGCGAGACATTATTTGCCCAAAAATTGGAGTGTGTAGCAAAAGATCTGTGGACCAATAACTTTGCAGATCGCTTTCCTGGGCATGGCCCATTAGAATCGAAAGGCCAAGAAAATTGTCCAATTCTGTTTTTGTGACAGGGGACCAAGCTTTCATGTGAGAAGATTGAATGATAGGATTTTGAGTTGCATAACGATTCGTCTCCTCTACAATTTTTTGAAGAAGAGAAGAATCACAAAAATAATTGAAATAATCGATCCTATTTCCCGAAAAAGAGATATTCCGATTTATTTCGGAGCTACCTTCAAAATCTTTGATTGATGGGTAAAAATGCGCGTCCTCAAACAATTGAGATTTTCAAGGTCAACCATGTTTCGAGGAATTTTAAAACTATTTTTTACGTATTCAAAACATCAAATTTTGCCTAAAATCATTAAATATTTTGTGCTTCTTGAGTGGTCGATATATCGACCACCCACGCAGCTAAAATGTTAATGACTCCACCAAGGATAACGCCGACACAAACTCTTGCAAACGCCTTTCCTTATTATTGGAATTCCTTCAATTTTTCAAAGAACGCGTGGATACTCTCGATTCCAGTCTATTCTCCTCTGAATCCAGCACGAGTAAACCCGCGATTTAGCTCCCAAAGTGCAACTCTGACACGAGGAGAGCCTTCAGTGCCAAGCAACAACATGACAAAGCTAAAAACCCTATTTAATCCCGCGTACTGTGCTCAGGAAAATATTTCCAGTGTTTCAACTGCTCAGGTCCTAATAAATATCAAAATTGTAAGTCTCTATGACGATGCGTAACGTGCCGTGACAAGCACCATAGTTTGCTTCATAACACTCCTGCTAGGTCGACTGCCTCACAACAAATGAGAGATAATTCTATTTCCTTGAAAGCGTTATTTGACTCACGATTCTCGACTTTGAGCGATCTCCCAGCTACGGGAGTTAATGCGCGAGCTGCAACCCATAGGGTCCGGCGCAATCCCGTTGTTTTCGGACTGCAAAGGCATCCCGCGTCATACCTTGGTTTGAGATTCACCCCCTCAAAGGAAGCTCCACGTTGTGTTTGATGCATCCCGCAAAACTCGAGGATATCAGGATCTTGATAAATTTTTGCTCTCGGGTCTAGCGATACAAAACGACCTTTCGTTTTGAAGTATTTATGGGATGGTAATAAAATATCAAAATTCCGGAAAACCGCTACGCCTGCTGATAAGCAATGATGTTTAATAGATTACTGAATTTATTTTGTTGCAGTTGGGTAAAAATTGTGGCAGCTACAATGTCCGCCATTTGTACTCGGCATAGAAGAAAGACATGAAACACATGCCAAGGAACGCAATATTATGCATGAAATTTATAACATAATAACTGTTTTTAAATCTGGAAATGATGCATAATGATTCGTTGCATGTAAATTTACGTCCAGTTGCTTCGTTTTCCGATACTAAAATTTTCAATAATTTTGAGGACGATGGCCTTTCTGGTTACATTATTATCAAAAACTGGTAACAAATGAACACAATTTTTTGTGAAATTATACACTGGCCTAAAAACACATTCTATCAACATGAATTATCATGGATATTACAATGAATTGAGACGGAATTATCGTCCTGGCTTCGTAGAAGATGTCAAACATTGGAAAAAACTAGGAATTAACCTAGAGTTGGTATACCAGAAAGGCCATCATCCTCAATATTAGTAACAAAAACTGGTAGCAACTGAACAAAATTTTTGTGAAAATAAAATTTTCAAATTGGACCTCGTTTTCGGCTCTTAGGGGTGGCGTAACCTCTTAAGCAGGCCGATCGATTGACTTTGACGTAGTTTTCTGTAAATCGGTTCATCCGACGGATCACTTCCTTTGTTTTTCAACGCTTGAGCACTTGCCTTGTCCCTTTTTTTCTCTTGCTGCTCTAAAGCTTCAAATTTTTCGTGCTTCCTCTCGCGCCTTCTGACCCTACCTTCGCGAGTCCTTGACCTTTCTCAAACCCGGTATAGAAGAGGGGAAGGAAAGACGGAAATAGTATTTAATAGCATTTGGGTGGTGAAAATACTTTAAAGAATGATATTTTGAAGAATTCACATCTGCCGGTAAGTGGCGATCTATTAAATTTAGAGTTCTATGCAGAGCAGCTTCAGAAAATTCGTATTTGAGAGCTTGATCCAATATAATTGTTTCACTACCTTTTTTTTTGTCAAATCGCAACCTTCATATATGGAGTACCTTATATGTAAATTCAACACACGTTTCTGTGTAATGAACATGATATTATTATTATCACTGCCTCCAGTGTTCAAATAACAAATAGAATATACTTTTAACATCAAAATTCTAAAGAAAATAACGTAAGAAGCAACAGGTGGACCTAACGTTTTGAACGGTAGTGCAACATATTTGGTTCTCTTGAAAATTATTATAACACATCGTTCAATAAGTCCCGGGACTAACCCACAGATGGCGTTAGCAATATCAAATCCACTGCGTTTTTCAAAAGAACTAACCTTTAAATGACATGTGTCTGACTTTCACGCGAATCAGACCATAAACAGCAAAGCTACTATGGTGAAAGTGACGCTACTTTTGCATTTGTGTGCAAAATGGACAAAAACGAATTTCGTGTGTTGATAAAACATTGCTATTTAATAGGGAAAAATATCGTGCAAGCTCAACAGTGGCTTGAAAAATGTTATGCGGACTGTGCTCTTTTGAAAACAACGATTTTCCGGTGGTATGCTGATTTCAAACGCGGCCGCACTGATACAAATGATGCGGAACGCTCGGGTAGGCCAAATGAAGCACTAACTCCGGAAAATATTAAGCAAGTTTTGAAAATCGTGATGGACGACCGCAAACTGAAAGTCCGTGAGATTGTTAAGATGGTGAACATATCAACTGGAAGTACGTCTACGATTTTAAACGAAAAATTGGACATGAAAAATCTCTTTTCCAAATGGGTGCCGCGTTTTCGCACAATGCAAAAAAAGCAACAACGAGTCGACGATTCAGAGAGCTGTTTGTCACTGCTTACTCGCAATAAACAGGATTTCTTGCATCAGTATGTGACAATGGACGAAACATGGATCCATCATTCCACTCCGGAGTCGAAGCGGCAGTCAGCTGAGTGGCGTGCAGCTGGTGAAAGCCGTCCGAAGCGTCCGAAAACGCAACAGTCAGCTGGCAAAGTCATGGCGTCAGCTTTTTTGGATGCGCACGGTATAATTTACATTCACTACCTTGAAAAGGGGAAAATATATCAACAGCGACTATTACATTGAGTTATTGTTGCGTTTTAAGGACGAAATCACAAAAAAACGACCGCACATGAAGAAGAAAAAAATCATCTTTCATCAAGACAATACACCGTGCCACAAGTCAATGAAAACGATGGGAAAATTGTCTGAATTAGGCTACGAATTGCTTCCCCATTCACTATACTCTCCAGGTCTAGCCCTCAGCGACTACTGGCTCTTTACTGATCTTAAAAAGATGCTCCGGGGAAAAAGATTTGGCTCGAATGAGGAAGTAATCGCTGAAACTGAAGCTTATTTTGAGGCCAAGGACAAATAATTTTACAAGCATGGTATCGAAAAGTTAGAAAAGCGATGGAATGATTGTATCGCACTTGAAGGTGATTATATTGATGAATAAAAATGGATTTTGCAAAAAAAATGTTTATTTCTTAGTTAGTCCTGGGATTTATTGAACGATGTGTTATGTAATCAAAACATATTTTCAAATATGTTCAATGTACGTTTCCTATCGAAATATACCATTGATCAACAACTTCCGTTCCACATTTATCTTTAAAAATCATACAAATAAAGGGTAATTATGTTTCATTTCATCTTATAAATTGCTTCTTAAGTTGGACTCCATCCTGGCTAATGCATGTGCGTCATATTCACTCAGTTAAGTGCCATATGTACATAAACGGAAATGATATTTTTTAGGGTGTGGACAAAACATGTTTTCCAACACTTACTGACATTTAACTAACCAAATAATTTCTTATTCTCCCTGAACATTACAACTTGAGGGTTATAATTAGCGGTTTTCAGAATCTCCACATATTTTATGCTCCTCGAAAACGTTTGAATCCTCTGAAATCGCTAGACATTTCGTTAAAATTACACAATATTTCTATGTAAGGTTTTCAAATCTTTTCAAATTTTTTACCTTGAAGGTAACAAAATAAAGCTAAATTATTACAGGCTTATAATATAAACATATTTTTTGTTCGATAAATATACATTATATTCAATTAAGTAAAATAAAGTTATCTGCAAATCGTCGTTGAAATTCTGTGCTCGTATTTCGAAAATTGCATTAGCATTGTAGAAAAAATCTTTGTTTTCCTCATCATTTTCATTATCGTCATTGCTGTTTATATCAGGATCATTTTCTTTAACATTATGTACCTCATAGTTACATTCTGGATCTTCTTCTAAATAAGTAGTAATTATTTCTGGATTATTCTCGGAGCAACTCTAATTTTCGTACATAATGTCAGAATTTAGCGCATCCTTCTCTTTACCACTTTGCATTTCATTGGATCTATTACTCTGGCAACAATGCCGTCTTTTGGAGCATTAATATCAATGATATCATCAAGATTTATAAATTTAAAAGGGAATATAGAATATTTTCATATCTATGGTTAAAAAATTGTGTTACAGAATTATTACTTCAAATGTACATGTTTCAACCAATAATCGAATAAGAAAGTTATGGGTGCACTAACCTTTGAGTCTTGGCAAGGAAATTGTTCTCCTCCTTGCAAGATTCTTTTTTTCTACTGAGATATGAATATTGAATTGTAATGCCTTTCACATTTCCTTTTGATTGTCTTTTGTATGGTTCTCTCTTGTAACTCATTGTTTAAAATTTACAGAATCACAATAGCAACAATAAATTGTAGGTGTAAGTGATTAGGAATCATCGCAGTCTCGACTGCCGTCACGTGTGTTTACCGCCAAAAACATCCAATGTGTCATGTATCTAGTATTTTAGAGTGTTTTAGAGAGTATTATAGCAAGTGGCCAATTTCGCCACGTGATTCATTCCAAACTTCTCGTAGAAAATTGCCGCAAATCGGCGCTATGCAAGCAAAAGAAAGTTCACTGTTCCAATAAAGTCACGTTGTGTCTCGTGAGCGTAGTGCTGGCAATGAGTTCTAATATAAATTTTAATTCGTAAAAGCGATCAGCAAGTTATTTAAAAATGTGAAAAGCTGAATCCAGGGCGGTACTGAATCACCCACGAAATGACGAAGGCGATTTATTTAAATTGCCGAGTGGAATTTTACAAGTCAGATATCTCACTCATTATGATGCCACACATTGAAGGGTGCTGGATGCAAATTCTAATTTGAAACTTCGATCTCTTATGTTTTAATATAAAATATTTTGAATAATTTTCTCTTTCGCTACCTACTAGTACTCGTTCTAGACATAATTATGAATACTGAGCGAAAAAATTTATATTCTAAATTATTTTTGTGTTGAATTGAAAAGTGATACTTTGAAGCTGTAAATTGGATCCAACCATCTTATAATTAAAAGAAAAATCACTCATTGAAATTTCGTCGCTAAAATGGTGTATATGTACCTCACCTAAAATACTGGCTTTTATCTGTGGAATTTCTATATTCGTTATATTTTGACTTTGAATGAATACACTGAGACTTTTCAATAGAGTAAATCATAAAAATGAATTATATTTTAGTATGATATCGTATCTTTTTGATAGAATACTGTAAGCGGTTTGTTAAACCTTCGTCATTATAAACTTATATCTGCAATTCATGTATGGTGCTGCACGAAATTCACTTTATCGCCGTAGATTTGCAAGTGGCATGCTAGAATTTAAAATCAGATATTTAAAAATCCAATTGCCAACTCGCTCTTGCGATAGCTCGTCTTGTGAAATCCTTCTTTTCCGATTTAATCTCCTTTTCTCAGTATACGTCTTGATTTAATTTTTCAGTTTTCTATCATATTGTTACGTCAGAAGTACGTAAATACTTACTTTGATCGGAGATTCCTCGTTTTAAGTTAGGATCGAATGATCCTCGCTTAGGGATGAGGATAAGTCAATGAAAAGACACAATGATTATCAAATAGTACAAATTAAATTTGTTAAAATAATTATAAATTGAAAATAATAAAATGTCGATACAATTGGTTTATAATTGGAGGCACAGGCTGATTGGTTGAAAAAAGACAGAAGACGAAGAGAGAGGGAGAGAGGAGTTCGGTACCTTTATGATTTCCCTTTGTTTCTTTAAGTGTTCCTCACAGGTATGACTGCGATGCGATTCCCATAGGTGTGACTGCGAAGGAGTGAATATCTACATGTGTGACAAGGACACAACAATTATTCACCCTTTTTGGCACTTAGTCTAAGATCCCTTCAAGAATAGTAAAACGAAACTCGGTAAATTTATGACTCTCGGGTCTTCACACTGTCAAACTGCACGGTATAATTATCTCACGCTGAGAATCCTTTTTAGTTTTTTAGAAATTGCCGCACTTAAATTCTGCTCACAAGACTAGTTTTCCCTTGGCGCCGTGTCCTTTTTATATTATATTTTTGGTGACGTCACGCGTTGCGCAGTCTCCCGCTGCGTGTGACGTAGTTATACCTCTCTTTTCAATAGGTGGTTTTATCTCTATTTTAGTAATTTCCCCAGATTTTTCTCTAGACCTAGCCTGTGCCTATAGTACATTCAAATACGTCGCGGGACGTGACAATATCATGAAATAATTATTGTGAAATACCCTATATAATCATTATTATAGGGTATGAAATTATTTAAAATTTCGACATTGTTATCATATGAGAATTCAGTTTTTTAACCGTAATATGTGAAATGTGGAAAGAACGTAAGAATGAAAAATTATCCAATCTAACACAAAAAACCCAATTTTTTAAAAAAAAATACCTTCATTTCTCAACGTAGTTTTCTTTTAGCTCGACACACTTTTCCAGCGATGTTCAATAGCTTCGATACCCTGTTTATAGTAACAACCATTGAGATCTTCAAAATGGTTTTTCACCGAAAACTTCACCTCTTCATTGTTGGAAAATCTTTGACCACCGAGAAAACTGGTATGGCCTTACCTTCAAAGGAGGAATTACACCTCTGCACGCAGGCATTCTGTAAGCAGGATACCATGGTAACATACATGAGAGGAAGAGACCAACAATTTTCCTGTTTCTTTCCCACTGATATGTTACCATGGTAATCTGCATACATAACACAGGTCTACATGGTTTTGTTATGGAGTAGCTGAGGTACGTGACGTCCTATCATTTTTTCCCGCCATATATCTGTCATTGCGAAACCTGCAATGTTTTTTTTCAATCGGCGATATCTCTAGTTAGAAAAATTAAAATAATACATGCAAATATTGAAATGGAAAGCTGAAAGGTGGCTCTTTTTTATGGTTTTCTCATATTTAAAAAATAATGAAAATTCGCGAAGTTATCGATGCTCAAATATAGCGAAAACCCCTGTTTTTCGCACTTTTAGTTTAGGATTACTCGAAAACCTGACGTGATGGAGCAATTCTGAGTCCAGATTCGGTTTCTACACCAAAAACTACTTCGGAGATGACTATCGGTATTTCTATAACAATCACAACCTTATATTTTGTAGACCTGTGTAATGCCTGCATACAGAGGTGTAATTCCTCCTTAACAGGTGCGGGCATCGGAATCAAGGCATGCAAACCTGATGCATAGATGGTGGACGATTAGCAACTAGCGCCGCGTACAACTGTGCATATGAACTATCATTATATATGTACGTGTTAGTGCATATACATGCACACGTAGGTTCTTTAAATGTGTTGCAGAGAACATAATTAAAAGGAAATTGAAGACCTAGTGCAAAATTGTGAAAATGTAATTCAAGAGTGAGAAGTTAATATTAATTTCTCACTCTTGAATTACATTTTCACAATTTTGCATTAAATCTTTATTTAATCGTAATGAGTAAAAATCAAAAATATCTGTAATTTGTATTTCTATTTCCAGAAGGTATACAGAAAATTCTCCTATGCAAGGAACTGCGAACCTTAAGAGCATGTGAAAATTTCGATGAAAAACAAAGCCTTTTCCTTTCTACGACTTGTCGGTATTCTAACCTAAACAAGTAGGAATTCGCGCAAGCTTCTATCCATCGTTGTCCAGCATCTCCTTTCTTTGCAAACCGATGAATAGGCACACTTTCCTTCCGACCCCTTTTAGTGGTACACCCACCAACAGCACACTGAATTTCGTATTTTTTATTGATGATAATGCGCAATCACGTAATGACTTGTTAAATACTTTTAAACAACAATAGCGGAACTCATACGAAGCCCCTTGCCGCACTCCGCCTGCTTGCGTTAATTAGCGTCGCGTACAACTGTACACATGAACTAAGCTACGCAAGATCCATCATGATTTAATCGATGAATTGAAGGATTTATGAACAGTCTTTTAAACCATCTTCAGACGGTTTGGTGCATGCATTTAAACATCTAAAGAAAGATGAGATTTTCGAGTTCACGATGGTATGTTTCTTATCCCTAAGGAGTGCATCATATAGCTGGTGAATGTATTAGAAGATTGGCGCGTGTCAAAGGGAGAAAGCGTCTGATGAGTTAAAAGAAGACAGTGCTTCCTCGCTGTACGTGTTTCGCCTGGTAGGAAAATCGATCCGTGCGTCCCGCGATCGCTCATGGGTCGATTAAACATATTTGAGGGACCTATCGAAAGCATAGCTCGTATCAACGCATATTCCAAGCGAATACAGGTTTGAAAATAATAATGGCGTGCATATCTATGACCCGCTTGCGTCTGAATATTTTTGGTGGGCAAATCTTCAGGTATTTGCCATTTTGTAAAGATTTGGTTATCAATTTTATTTGAAATTAGCATGAGACTAACGCAGGGTTGCCACAAGTTTCAGTATCCTAATTTCCCTGACTTTTCCCTGACTTTTCAAGCTGATTTCCCTGACCAAAATCTATTGTAAGAGGACTCATCTCGGTGGAACTATGTTCCTATTATATAATATTTGCGTGTTTTTCCCTGTTATTTTTCAACAGAGAGGATGTTAAATAAGAGAAGGTAAGATAGAAACAACGTATTTCTATTTATTTATTTTTTATCAAAACTTAAAAGGAAACGAACTGGTATGCCATAACTTGCATGTTGCTATCGAACGTTAAACATAATACATGGCATCATAGGAAATTTATAACTCTTTGGTTATATCAATCACAGCGGGGTCAACCTAAAGAGATCAATCTTACATATTAGTAGTTTCATTGTTTAAACAATTTTCGCATGTTTGCCCCCTCAGTGAAAAAATGTGGAAAAATATTTAATATCTTCCGATCTAATTGAGTCTACACTTTTATTAAATATGCGCCAGTTACATTGTGACATAGCGCATATGATAATTCTTTTTCCACATTTTTTCACTGAGGGGGCAAACATGCGAAAATTGCTTAAACAATTAAACTACCAATATCTGTAGTTAATTAAAAAAATGAAAATTATAAAAATATTTATCTGAAACCTAACGTAATAAGCTAAAAAATGAAACAAACCCGAAATCGATTTAATTATTTCAACCGGAGATAATGAATTTTAAGCACAAGAGACTTTAGCATTTTGTCCAATTTTATTCAAAGTTTAAATTAATATATCTCTCAAAAAAAAATTTCTTTCGAAAATCCTGATATATGTGTCGATTAAATTAATAAAAAGATGCCACAGAATAAAATTTAAGACTTTTAAAAATGTGAACAATCTTCTTTTTTTGAAATCTGTACGATTTGCAAAGAAATGTCCTATATAAGTTACAATAAAAGTTTATGTAATATTATTTTTTTTTAAAGTTCTCATTTCATAATTAGTTTATACATGCTTGTTCTGCAAAATCAATTTGACCGAATAGAGTAATAAAGTTTCGTTGTTCTTACTTCCAAATTACTTTACAGACATTTATTCTTATTATAGCTACTTTTCTTTTGAAAAAAAGTATTCCAGCACGTCATCCTTCAAAAATTTTCGCCAATAACAGAGTAAATAACAAATTACCAGTTTTACTGCCTATTTACCGAATTACGGTAAGAAATTACCAGTGACCAAAAAATGGCGGTATCGGCACATCACTAGTCCAGAAGCAAAGGCCGAACAATGTTTGCCTAGCAAGAGGAGCACTTACTGTCACTTAGCCGTAAGAATGTGAAACCACGCGAGTATACGCAGAACGTGGATGTTTTCGGCCTCCACCACTGACCCGTGTGGATCTGCACACAATCAAACTTCGTTCAAACGTGGCGCGAAGCAGAAGACATATTTAAAATGACTAAATAGATAATTTAAGAAATTACCCTCCTTTTTTTGATGTTTTAAAAAACCTTCACCTAAAATGAATATCTAAAAGATTTTTTTCGAATTTTAGGATGATTTAAACACTTGAGAAAAAAAATGTTCAGTAAAATGTATAGTTCAATAAATGTTAAAAGCTTCAAAACAAAATATAGATTTATATATTTTTTAGTATTGTAAATAAACTATTTAAAATGAAAAATTATGCCTAAAATACTTTATACTAAAATGTTATAAATATAAAAAACATAAATTGTATTTAAATTTACACACAAAATTAGACAATAAGATTTTTTTGATAGAAAGCAACATGAAAAAATATTAAATTCCAATAAAATATTCTTTAAAGTTTTTGAAATATGTAACATTTTTTATGAAATGTCGTTTTCGAATCCCAAGTGCGAATAAAAGGTTTCATTGTTCGAAAAGAAATCATGCCTAAATTTGGATACGAAATTACATCATAAGATTTCTGTGCTGTGAAGGAAAGTTGAAGAATATTTCGTTCAAATAAAGTGTTTCGAAACAAATTTTTTAATATATATTTTATTATATTTTTTCAATATATTAGTGTAAATAAAGGGTTAAAATATTTAATAAATATATACATATACACTATATTTAAATATGCATACAAAATAAAACTGAAATTTCTTTGGTATGAAGCAAAATTATTAATTATTTAACGCACTTTTTTAAATGATAGTTTTATCGATAAACATTACGGAAATCCCTGTTAAAATTAACATTTTGAAGAAAATTTCTTATTTTATTACTTTAACAGGCATTCCTTAGCGAATTTATAAGTTGCACATCAGAAAAAATTTTAGTAAAATTTACAGGAAGTTCAATACTTATTTTTACAAATTGAATTTTGAGTAGATATATTTCCAGAAATCTGGTGCAATGAACAGTTTTTTTGTACAGTCCACTTAACTTCCAGTGAAATACACCAAACTTGATTTTTTTCGTATCTGATAGATTTCACTGCATGCTAAGGGAAACGTACAGAAAATATGTATACATGCACATGCATCAACTTTTGTTTCCAAAATTTTGGAAATGGTAAAGAAGATAGAAACGGTCATAGATAGACTACTTTTGGTTTTGACAAAGAAACGAAATTTTCTGATACATATATTTTTTTTAATTTAAGTTTTTTTAATTTCGAAACCGCAGTAGTCTATCTACGTCCGTTTTTATCGTCTTTATCATTTCGCAAATTTTGAGCAGAAAATACCTAGCTCTTAAATACTTCAATACATTTCCTAAAAAGCTATTTTTTTTCCATTCTATAGAGTTTTTGAATTTTCAAATTAAGAGTCTCTGCATATACAACAAAAACACAATATTTATTTTAAACTTGAACCTCATATTTATTGTAAAACACAATTTTGTGCATAATTTTTAAATTACAATAATAGATTTAAAAGATACACAAAGTTTAAATCGATATATATTTTTTTAATTATTAACATTTATTGACTTTCAAATGTTAATGCAAAATCATATTTCAAGTGTCTAAATCATTCTAAAAATTTAACAAAATTTTTCATTTTTTTTATTTGGGCAAATATTTTTCAAAATATATGAAATGAAATAATTTAAGTTATTATTAAATAATTTAAATTTAAATTAAATATTCCATAAATAATGAATTGGCGTGTCTTTTGCGCTTTTTTTGCGTGGAGTCAGGAAAAACATACATAATTTTACTGAGTCAACAATTTTAAATAGTTATAGCACAAAATTTTTGCAAATTTAATAGATATTTTAATACAATTCACCGCTTTTTGGAAAGTATAATACATTTGCTGATAATCATTACCAAAATGCCAGTAAAATTAATAAAATAAGCAATTATCTTCAAAAAGTTGATTTTAACAGGCATTTCCGTAATATTTATCGACAAAACTATTATTTAAACAAAATTTGTTTCGAAGCATTTTATTCAAACGAAACAGTCTTCAACTTTACTTTATAGCAGAGAAATCTCATGATGTAATTTCGTATCCAAATTTAGGCATGATTTTTTTTTAAACAATGACACCTTTTATTCGCATTTGGGATTCGAAAACGACATTTCATAAAAAATGTTACATATTTCAGTCAGTTCCACGATCTGAGAACACTTTTGCTAGCCTGTGTCTGCTGCGGCGAGTTAACCGAGCAAGAAGGAAGAAGAGTTGGAAAAACTGACCGTGGCACAGTGAAACGCAGTAACGCACGATCTGGCCACAGTGATTCCCTGACTTTTCCCTGACTTTTCCCTGACTTCCCTGACTTGTGGCAACCCTGCTAACGTGATTTATTATGATAAACTAAATTTATTAAACCTAGGATGGATTTGAGGATTGTGGTATAATTTTATATAAAAAAGAAAAGAGGATAGGCGAAAGTTTTGGATATTTTACATTCATTTATTATTGTATATTTGAATTTTATATTATTATTATTATTATTACTCACATTATTTAACATCACACATTATTATATAATATAATTATTAATTTTATATTTATTATTATTATTATAAAAAAGATGAATGAATAACAAAAATAAAAGTGTCAAGATGGGACAACAATCGGACCGCTGGTCACGCCCGAAGCCGCTTAACCTCGGCGATCGCGTAAGAAGCAGCACACATGACTTAATGTGGCGCTGTCTACTCCTACGAACGAAACTGGGCGAAGAAAACTTGGTAGGTGATACGTTCGACTCGCATACGTCTCTTGCATATGATTAAACGTCAGAGCTTGTCTCAAATGATATATCATGAAAACCGTGCACGAGTTTATATTTTTGTTCCAACCCTTCTACAGCCTTTTCATGTCTGTAGAGTGAACAGAAAGTGGTCGATTATAGGGCGTTTTGAGGTTGACACTTTGGTACATTGCGGGCGTTGTCCATCAAAGGCCTGAAATCAGCGACTTTCCAACCGCTTTACAGGCTTCAAAAAGTTCACAATTCAAGAAAGGGTGGGACAAAAAGTATTATATGAATCTTAGGCGTAAAGCGATTTTGATACGAGCGAGGACGTCCTCGTTTCGCTCTTGCGTAAAAACTCGCACTTCTCAAGTTTGTTTTTTTTCGCCCTTGACACAATATACTATTTCTTTAAAGAAAATTACAACAAAAATTTATTTAGCCATCACAGTTCGCAACCTATCCACCTATTTTCAGTGTTGTCATCTATTCCATCTTTTTGAGGATTCGTTACCTTTTCACCTTTTTCATACTTACCAAGATAAATATGGCTAAAGTCTCCGAAATCCTTCAAAAATCATTGTAATTTTTTGAAGCCACTTGAAATCGTACATAAGGAGTTTGAATCAACTTAAAATCTTCAAAATCTGTACAAAAATTTAACATATTAGAAACCGCTTGAACTTGCTTCGATTGCATTGATTTTTGTTAAAATTTTCAAATATATCTTCTGAAATTTTTGAAATGGTAGGATGCAAAACCACTTGAATATGAAGTTTTTGTTTTCGGCAATTTTTTTGGTTTGAAATTGTTATAATTTTGTAAGTCGTGTTAAATTTCTTCATAGTTACGAAAGAAAAACATTTTCAGTGACGTTTCTAATATATATGAGTATGACACGGGCACCGAAGTGGAGAAGTCATTCATACAAAGTGTTTTAAATAGATCTTTCTCACATAGGATGTTCGCTGAGGAAGAAGCTATTAACATGGTAAATGTAATCGAAGGTCATACTTTTATTCAATTTTAATTTTACCCGTGATTCTATTTTAAATATATGTCTACAGTCATGTTAAAAATCATTCACCTTCTTTTTTGCTTCTCATTTATTGATAGGTGTCTTGATAATTAGATGTTTCTACAATCGAATATTTGTTATTTGTAGGATGATAACAACAACGGTGGACAGTTTGCTGCAAACAGGGATACTCCTCCACCTCAAAAAAATATGCATAGGTCTCCTAAGTTGGTAGATATCATATCTTCGTATCAATCGAATCATTTTTTAAATGTGCAGTCGTGTTTTGGAACATATTCATTCCCTTTTTGTGACTCTCATTTAGCAGGAATATGTATTTTGATAATCAACTATTCCTCTAAATTATAGAACGATAACATCAACAATGGACAGTTTGCGGCCAAAGGAGATACATCTCTATCTGAAGATGAAATGAATTTGTCTCGAGAAACAGTAAATATCATGTACTTTGGCATTAATCTATTTATTTTAGGATTAATTCTCGAAGTTGTTCGATGAAGTAGTTTTTGCGATACTCAGTATGTTAATAAATTTATTACCCTTCCATTAATCGTCGTGATATTTAATATATATTATAAAAGAAGTAGATTGTACTGATGAATAGGTAAAAGTCATGTACAAAAATAAAATTACTTTTTATTGTTCTAAATCTCGCAGATCTCGATCAGGAATTCTTCGCAGCTTGGTAAGTTACTATTTTTGTGATCTCATTTAATAGCCGTTCTGAAGTAACGTTTTTTTCTCAATAATATACTGGTCGTTTTTAGGCTGATAAGACTATTGACAACCTAAGTTCAAAAAAAACGCAGAACGAATTTATCCGATTTGGTGTGAAGTAGAGGGGTCGTCGACTTAAGAACTGATGCCGAATTAATTTACCTTATTTGATAATCTTTGGTGATGATGCTCTGACTCTGTGATTGAGGGCTTAGCATCTAATTCTAACTGAAAAAGAATCAGGTGAAACTGATTCCTGTAGATACGCGCTTCACGCAAAGTGAACACACTGATTTTGGCTCAAACTGCTCACGCAGCATCAGCTGAATTAGCGCGCCAATGCGTCTTATAACTCAAGCAATCTTTGGAATTTTTTGTTTCCACTCGCGTGCATAAAAATTTACAATGCACTGAGAAAAAAAAACATGACTCAGTAGCGTCCGGACAGGAGTGATTCATGTCCGAAGATGAAAATTGAAAATAGACATCACTGGGTCCTCGCTAGACATGAACCACTCATGTCCAGAGCGTACACACTAATGTCTTAGACATTAATAACGCGCACAGGACTCAGTGCTGTCTAGACAGTAATCAGTCATGTCCAGCACCAGAACGACAACACGCTAAACATATGCTTGAATGTGGAAAGTTTCGTTGATTGTGTCTATTGATGATTAGCAGCAAAAATTTTCAAATATAAAGTGAAAAAGTACACTAAATTTAGTGCCACGTATTTTTCATGATTATTGAGTTTCGAGAGCAGAATTCCAATCATGGAAACGAGAGGTAAGTTCGAAATTCCTACGATAACCTTACTTTTTTGACATATGCCAATTCTTGTTAATGACAGAATCATTGGAATATTCGCCGCGGACGAACACTTCTACAAAATAATAAATAACAATTTATAAGCAAAGCAGAATTGGCATATGTCAAAAAAGTGAGGATATGGGAGGAATTTCGAACTCACCTCTTGTTTCCATGATTGGAATTGTGCTCTCGAAACTCAATAATTATGAAAAACACGTGGCACTAAATTTAGTGTAATTTTTCACTTTATATTTGAAAATTTTTGCTGCTAATCATCAATAGACACAATCAACGAAACTTTCCAGATTCAAGCACATGTATAGCGCGTTGTCGTTCCGGTGCTGGACATGACTGACTACTGCCTAGATAGCACTGAGTCCTGTGCGCGTTATTAATCTCTAAGACATTAGTGTGTACGCTCTGGACATGAGTGGTTCATGTCTAGCGAGGACTCAGTGATGTCTATTTTCAATTTTCGTCTTCGGACATGAAACACTCCTGTCCAGACGCTACTGAGTCATGTTTTTTTTCTCAGTGTACTATACAAAACATTTTTGCTATATAAATAAAATTTTGGTTACTTGAACAAGGTGTTTTGTTAGGACAATCAAAAAAGTCTTGTTGCATAAGTTTTGTCTCGTTGCAGGTGACGAAGGAAGGCAATATAAGCAATAAGATGTTGTCGTTCCCCCCTTTGTGGTATGGGAGTGAGTGAGACAGTTATTGTGACAGAGAGAGAGCGACGAGAGGTATGCCTCGCCTCGCTCTTATTATTTCCTAGGTGAGAGGGTGTTACGAGAAATTTGACAGTGGTTTCTGAGTCTAAAATTATAAGTTTATTTTAACCGTTACAAAGGACAAAAAAATGGTACAATTAAAATAACTCCTTGAGTCGTCGTTTAATTCTGTCCGTCCGCGCCCGTTTTTGTGGGTGGCGGGCTCCGCAAGCTGGTTGAGGGGGCACGTTCAAATTCGTGACCGAGCGGAGCGCCTCCTGGCGTCTGATAGGGGAAGGTGTCGACCCTATTGGAGAGAGTAGGATCGGGATACCTAATATATCCTGCCAGAGGGCGTGAAAGTCGTCGGACGTTCCCGGAAGCTCGTCCTTCCTCGAGGTGCGGGGTTTCACCGGTGTGTCTGGCGGAGAAAAAATGGAACGAGGCCGAGTGGGTGCGTCGATGGCCCTTGGGGGGGATGCAATCCTGGCCGGCTTCCAGGGTCCCTCTAGAGTACGTGGTGGGACTTTCGCTTCTTGGCTGGGGCCCACACTGGACACGTAGGAGAACCTCCTTGGCGACTCCCTGATTGGGAGCCGTAATGGTGGCCGTCGGACGTTGTCACAACCGCCCGTTTCCGTTCCGTGTTCCGGAGAAAAACTCCCCAATGGCACGTCCTGGTGAGATGGTGAGAAAGGACACAGTATCGGGTCCTGTGTGTGATTTCCTGCCTGTTGCGGCGACGTCCAATCTGGTACACACAGCTGTACGGGTACTCGAGTCAGATGAGTCCTTTCACGTAGGAGGTAGGTGGCGTAGGTCGATGGCTGGTGAGACAATATGGCGTGTACCCGTCCCGGGTCCTTTTGATAACCGGGTCGGATAGGCTCGGTGGCGTATCCTGGCTGGATCAACTTTGTCTGCTGTTGGTATTCGACGGCCCTAGCCAAACTGCGTCGCTGGTTGTGTTTGCGACCCTGCAAGCGTTTACCTCCGGATTAGCTTCAGGGGGTTTAGAGAGAAGAATACTTCGCCCCGTTCAGAAAGAGAGAGAGAAAGAGAGAGAGAGAGAGAGAGAGAGAGAGAGAGAGAGAGAGAGAGAGAGAGAGAGAGAGAGAGAGAGAGGGGGGGGGATCCCTCGCCTTGTTCTCGACCGAGAGCGACGAGAAGATAAATCGCCCCGCTACCGATAGTGTAGAAAAGAGAAAGGTGTGAACGACGAGAAGAATGCTTCGCCCCGTTCAGAAAGAGAGAGAGAGAGAGAGAGCAACGAGAGGAATGCCTCGCCTTGTTCTCGACGGAGAGCGACGAGAAGATACTTCGCCCCGCTTCCGTTAGTGTAGAAAAGAGAAAGGTGTGAACGACGAGAAGAATGCTTCGCCCCGTTCAGAAAGAGAGGGAGAACAACGAGAGGAATGCCTCGCCTTGTTCTCGACGGAAAGCGACGAGAAGATACTTCGCCTCGTTTCCGCTAGTATAGAAAAGAGTCAGTGTGCTAGGTGAAAATAACTACGGCTTACCATGTTTTCTCTGGTGATGATTTAGTAGTGCGATTTACTTGAGGTTGAGACTGGACCTAGCTCGTGGTGAGTGGAGCGTTAGATCTGATTTTCCAAGCGAAGGGACCCCTTTTTATACCCGAAGGGCTCGAAGGGAAAGTGCGTGGGGGTAGGCGCAAGCGTGGGGGTGTTCGAGATGCGTGGGCATGATACACTTGGTGGCATCACCACGCGCCAATCGAGACGCTCCGGCGCTTTGCGCATCCCCTCCACGCCGCGTGCATCGTGCTTTACGATAGACTGGGTCCGCTGAGCCAATCCTCGGTAAGCACGCGCTTTTCTTTCCCCTGAGTCGTTCGATGCGTATCCAATGGGCCCGTTCGGGAAAATGCTACATTTACAAACAATTCTTAAACTAACTTAATTAACCTTATTAATATATCTTTATACTTTAAAAATACTAGAATTGATTTAAAAATTAATGAATATTTATACAAACTAAATTAATCCTTAAAACTAATTTTCTAAGGTCCCACCAATGGCGTAGACGGAAAAGTGTAAAAATCTAAACAATTTCTAAATATTAATAATTTAAGAGTCTAACTTATGTCTAAAAATTGGGAACGATCTGGGAAGTTTGAATCTATTTAAAAGGTTAATTTATTTTTAACTTGTTCTTGTGAATTTACTTATTGAAATTCTGGTAACGGCAAGGCGCATGACAACGGGTTGGCCAGCCCGTGACAGTAACTTACCGTAACCGAGAACTTCTCTATGCATCAATGATGGCGGGTGACGCTTGGACGCCGCAGAAAATGATGGAGGATACAAACATGGGAGGATAGAAAGAGAAAGATAGAGTTGGTGAATATGGCGTCCAAGTAAACATTGATGCTTAGTAACTGAATGGAAAAACTTAATCCTCTACTAATGAAATTACTTCCCAGTTATTTTCCCTTGAGATGAGCAAATCAAAGGTCAGTTAATAAAACTAAAAAGACCATTATACGCTAGTGCGTGTATCAAAGAAATACCCCTATAATCCGAGGGGCCCTTGCACTGCAATTCGGGATAAAATTTACCTGTATGAAACCCTAGAGACCGATGAGCATTTTATGACTTTCAAGTTACCAGAAAATTTCTATAAAACACTCTGCTCATATGGCAACGCTACTTATGTAATGTCCGCAAAGGGTGCATATTTGCTACATTTAAGAAAATATTGACGGTCTATGTGAATGATGAATATAATCTTAACACAGTATTTGAATAAAAAAGTTACAAAAACTGAATGTGAAAAATTGGAATTTTCTCTTTTTTTACTTTACAAAATATTGTCTAAAAAATTCAAAAAATACTAAAGAAAACCATAAAGAAAGTTTTCTTATGTTTCTAAATCATTTCAGTCGATTATGTCGATCATTAGAAGAGTGTATCACTGTACGTGATTACGGAACTCTACTATATCGACCTTATCAACCTATGATTCAGAATTAATTTAACGTTATTTAAAACTAGATGGTATTTTCCAACATAAATTCATTCTGTAAATTAAAAAGTTAAAATGCATAAAAAATTAGTATATGATTTATTGCCGTGGTCTGATTGATTACGTATTGACCATTTTGTTCGATGATCTTTTGCATTCTTTCAGTCAGCTTCATAATAGAAGCTGAAAAAGAAATAAAAGAAGCTGAATAGAAAGTTTGGTTTTTAGAGGCAAAAAACTGAATCAAGTCATTTTTGACAGCCTCATTTGAATCAAATGTTTTTCCATTCAAATGGTTTTGAAGTGAACGGAATAAATGATAATCGGATGGTGTAAAGTCAGTACTATACGGTGGATGAGTTATCACTTCCCAGCCTAACTCCAATAATTTTTTTCTAATTACGAAAGATGTATGTGGTCTAGCGTTAGCTTCATGGGAGGTGATGCCTTGAAGAGTTGCCAATTATGGCCGCTTTTCCTTGATTTCTTTGTCCAATTTCATTAGCTGGCCGCAGCAGAAATGCATATATATATATATATATATATATATATATATATATATATATATATATATATATATATATTTTTAATGGCGATCTAACAGGGACATAAGGGTTTTTAAATAGAAAGATTTCGTTCAATTCATATGTTCTTATTTAGAAATCTGTGAGGTCGTATACCCTGTGAGACATTTTTGCGCATGATTTTTCACCGTGTTTTTTCTAGAAAACCTGGAAGACAGCATAAATTTTCGTGACATATCGTCCAATATTATTTTCCGCCGGGAGCATGAATTTCATTTGAAATGTAATTATTTATTCATAAGGTGAAGGGACTAGGTTTGCATAATGAAAAGGAAACGTCAATAATCAGCTGGCAGGCTTGTGATACTCAGTTAAATTCCAAAATTAGTAGATGCGCTGGCACGTGTGTTGTCAGATAAATCGGGGAGGTGAATGCCCCGTAGAATCTTTTTCTTGTGAAAACACCTATTTAATTTGAAAATATTAATAATAAAAATAAGAAGAAGAAGAAAATATTGGAACAATTTTCGTCCATGTTTAGAGTTCTTAAATTCCTAGCCTGTCTTTATCTAACCTACAGCGGCGTCTTTTACAAGAAAACATAGCGCTATAGACTAGAAAAAGATACACTGGAAATTCAAGAACTCCATCCACGTTGGCCAGTAGTTTCAACGTAAGTGAGTTTTTGTGGAATAAAAACCAGTTATTAGCTGACAATCATGTTATGTTATACGACCAGAATATGTCGTTGAATATATTATTAAACAAAAATAATATGTCAAGTGAATCATTAGACAACAACCCATGCTTCTCCTCATCACATGAAGAGAGATTATTGGATTCTGATGAGGAAGATATCGCCGAGTTAGACCAAGTGTTGTTGAAGCTTGACTCTATAGAAGTTGAGATAGAGAACGTGGCGAATAATCAATCAAAAATAATCAGTAAAGTAAAGAAAAATTCGAAGAAACTATCAGATCTAAAACTAAGTACTAATAAACAGTTAGATGAGTTTACGGGTTCACTAGTAGACGGGATCGATAGTTCTATGTATGTGCGCAAGGCTGAGTGTGGATCCGAAAACTCAGAATCACATAAACACGTGAATTAACAGCGACCCGTCAATTCTAAATTAAATTGGCTAGTATTAGCCTTTTTAAATGTTGAGCTAATTTTGCTTCATATGGAATTTTGTGAGTGAAATGAAAAGCTTGTTGACAGATGGATAAAGTGTATTTAAAACAAGGCGATCACGTAGAGATGTTTTTTTTAAAATTGATAACGATGAATTTCACAGACAGGGTGCGGATAATTATTGATTCACCCTCGCATTCATATAAAGTGTACTATGCCGTCCACTATGCAGCAAACATGTCAAAATAAATGAGATATTGTATGTAATCAACGTAAAACTTTCACGAGTATAGAAGAAATTGCTTCAATGAGTCATAGGGTATCAATTGTTCCATACATTGTAGGGGCCAAAGAAGTATTTATTTTTTTTCAACTATGAAGTACCTTTCCGAAAATTTTCGAAAAAATGTATATTGTCACTTTGAATTTGAGCATGATATAGAAAAAAATTTTGGGTGTTCTAGAAGTAATTCACATTAAAAAAATTATTCAAAAATTAAAAAAAAATTTTACCCCTTTTTATAAACGGAATAGGTTTTTGCATTTTTATCCGAACCTCTCTAGTACCCTCTATATCATTGTTACGTACGAATAATTAAATTCAATATAAATAAAAAATATTCAATTCAAATACACGTTAGCTTGAGGCTCCAAACTGCCAAATTTCAATTTAGAAAATAAAAATTAAATAAATCAAAATTTGTTTTTAATCTGGGATCGTATTTGCCCTCTCCTCTGACTGAGGAGGCTATACCCACACACAAGAAAATCACCAGAATGAAGTTTAAGCTTGAAATTTTCAATTTTAATAATTAATTATAAAAGATTTCACAATTACAAAATTTTGGGACAATGTCCTACTTACACTTATCCTTTAACTTACGACTACCACTCCTGGAACAAGAGAGAGAGAGAGAGCTTCCTCCTGATTTCCGGGAATGGGCGGATGGTGATTCTTCTTGTTATTGTTGCCCAAAAGGGGCAACTCTAGTCCTTCTAGTTTGCAATCCGCGCACAAATACGCGCACACGCAGACCGACACCACTATAGCCACTTTCTGTTAGGTTTAATAAGAGATAATAACGGTTGGCTTTTAACCAGGAAAGGGCTGAGTGCTTTTAAACTCGCCATTTTCGCCGCTAGAATTTTTCTATTAAATCTAATTTAAATATTTTATGAAAAATTATCACTACCGTTTTGAGATTCTGTAGTATTAATTTTTCCGCGATTTCACGCACCTTTTTGCCCTTTTTGTAAAACGAATTGGACTTTAAAATAGTCCACAGAAGAAAGATATATTAAAAATATATTTTGTATATTTCAATATACCTTAAATGTAATGCTTCTGTCCAGATGAAGGTTTTTGTCTTTTACGTCCGCCCGACACAATTCCAAAAATAAGTAATTTCGTTAGATAAGGTTTTACGGGTTCAATCAACTAACGAGGATCTAGGAACTGTCGATCTGGGCCGCGGAAGGGCAAAAGTAGAGAAAAATATATTCTCTACTATTCAAGTAATTCCGGTTAGTACAGGGTTGCTTGGGTAACTGCGAATTTGGTTTGGCTGAGATTTAGCTCGTAAGTTCATCGCGAGGTGAATATAGTAGGGTTTTTTGATGAGTAAGGTATCGGTGATTGGGTAAGGTAATAATGTCAAGGAAAACTAGGAATGTGGATGGACTTCGTACCGTGATGATTTTTAATATTGCACCATTTGCTGATTTTCAATTGTCAACATTTCTCCCCTCTTTCTACACTTACCGTGAGAAAGGAAATATGCTCATCAGTTTTTGGTATTTGATGCATGGTCATCAAATCGTAGAAACAATTTTAGTTTCTAATATATTCCAGGGTGAATCGAAATATATATCATATATATAATATATTTAACATAGTAATTTAAGTATTTAAATGAGCCCTGGATCTTGGTTAGAAAAGCACGTGGCTTTTGTGGCGAGAGATCAGCTGACTAGGTACGTAAGTATTCTGGCAAGGGGAGGCACGGGGAAAGGAGAATGTAGGGTGTATCTCGAGCCTAACGTTGATCTGCAGAGAAAAATCGGAGCATTATCCGGAACAATAATTCTAGGCCGGTGATAATTTCAATAGTTTCCTCATCTGGACGGAAGAAAGACGGAATAAGGAATAAAACGGCGGAAAGGTATAGTGGTGTGCGGTGTTTACTCGTACCGTACGAACCTCTATCTCTCTCTACCAGCTTTCATTCTGCCTGTATTATAATAGGTATTACAATTAGTTGCAGAGTATTTTAATTCTGCCTTCTCGTTTCTTTCATTCGTTCGTTCCTTCACTTCTAATATACATTATAGCGATCGAGCGTCAATAAGGCTCTCGCACGTGTTTCGTTTGACGTTTACATTTATTTTTGTGTCCAAACAGGCGGAAAAAGTCGCATTGCATGCTTGTGCGTAGACCGGCATGGAGTCAATTGTGCCTCAGCGTCAAAAACTGGCAAAATGTTCATACCGCCCGAAACTTGACTGCCCGCGGCTATCTACGCACTCGCACTCAACGCGACTTTTTCCAACATTTTTGAAACAAATCATCTTGTTCACCTCGAGAGACATGTTATCGATGTGACTCGTGTGAATACCGCCCTCGCTACGCTCGGGCGAGTACACTTCGCACTCGTAGCAATCGCCACCATGCCGCTCTTGGTACACAATCTACTATTGTGTGTATTTGCATTCATATATATATCCATTTGCACACATCCATGCATACGTACTCATAAATATGCATACACATATACGCACATACATATACATATTCAAATATTTGTAATCTCATGAAGATGGGCTTTACAAAATTCACCGACCTTATTAAGACCTGCGCATTGGATTCAGAAACAAGAGACACATTCTCACATCTCGGGCCAGCTCGCGCGACCAGAAATGCTGAATTGCATTAACCATTGGAATGCGATCAAGTTACGCATGCTCCAAAGTGTACATTTTATTCACTCTTAGAAGCAATTGATGTGTAATTTCTCTAGATATATATATTAAAAAAAACATTGCACGCTTTGGACCGCCCCACAGTGGGCTGAATCGACAAAAAGGTGGCCAGTAAATGAAAAAAAATTTTTATCGTTTTTGGTTGACACCCGTTATATACGTAGGTAAAGTATACGTGGCGTGGAATTGTAATGGGACAATTGCTAGAGCGTTCGCATGTGCGTGCTGTAGCATCCAGTATATGCTCGCACGAGCCGCAAGAAAAATATACCTGGCGCGATCTATTATTATCTTACAGAAAGGAGTGGATTACTTTTGTCGTGAGTGTTGTTTTCCAAATTCCTGCGATGGATAGTGATCCTGAAGGTATGTAGACTTTTTTAAGTACAAATTTTACATTCGTCTAGACGTTTTACCTCATGTATTTTTTATATAACTAAGGCTCTACGAGCGATTCTAAAAATAGATTGGTTTGTAATATAATAGGTCTACATTTTTTATCATATCAGATCGCATCTTGAAATGACTTTTATTTGATAGGTAATACTATCTGGAATAACATTCAATTAACTTTAGCTGCGAATATCTGCGATTACTCTCGAAAATGTTCGCGAAAAGCGACTATGGAAGATGTTTTCAAGCGCCTTTTGTTGATTTCAGATCCATATATTTCTAGCCAAGGAAAAAACTACCCAAAACCAGGCAAAAGTTTGTCTCCGGAAGCAATCCAACTTTTGTTATCGATGAAGAGTTTTGCGAATGATGAAAATGAGGTTTCAGATTCTAGTTGTAGTGAAGATTCCAACGATGGAACAGAATGATACGTTTGAAAAAACCAGAATTGTATATTTATTATATTTGATTTACTTTAAAATATAAAATAAGTTATTCATTAAAACTTAAACTTTGTTATTTTTGACGTTTTTTCTCAATACCTACTACTTGAATTCAATTTCCAAAAATGTATTGGATTCTTAAAAATATGGCTGCTTATTTGTATCAAAATATCAAGTTCGTACATGTATGTTTTGCGATCCGTTACCTCATGAAACACGCTATTTTCAATTTTTAAACAAATTACAAGAAATTAAACGAGAAACAGTTGCCATTTTTGGTAAGTATTTCAGTTTTCCAAAACGCCTGCCTTCAGGGACGGCTCTAGAAAAAAAAATTTGGGGGGGGGGGGTCCGATCGAAAAATTTAAAAATAAAAGATATTTCGGCTTTCACTAAATGTGACGCTAGAATTGTGTTAGACAAACTCGAATTTTTTCGCCAGTGAGATTTGAGAGAGTCTGATATTTCGGGGGGGGGGGGGGGTCCGGACCCCGAGGACCACCCCCCTGGATCCGTCCCTGCCTGCCTTTCAAGTAACATAACCGATCGATTGCAAACCGTAAAAAACGCAGTTTCACAAATATTTTTAAGCTATCGAAAAAAACTCCCGCACTTTACAGTGTATCTTTTTATTTTTCAAAATGCTGCTTTCAGATTCACAAAAAGTAATTTCAAGTAAAACCAAAAAAAAACGAAGGAAAAAAATCCATATTTTTTTATAAGAGCCATCATTTTTGGTCAGCCATTTTTTTTTCCAATTTGGGTTTCAAATTCTTCATCAGCGACCTTAAAAACCCTAAAAAACATATATTCAGTACAATAACATCAAAACTGAATTAACGGCCAACTTTTCAACGATTCAGCCCACTGTGCGCCCGTAACAAACCACACCGGAATTTTTGAGTTTTCGTCCCCGATAAACTAGGCTGGTCCGAGACGAGAAGAATGGCCCCTGAATGATGTCATAACAGCCAAAACGATCCTTTCGAATCGCAAATTTCCTATTATTATATAAAATTTTATTTGATTGCGCATCGCAGAAAATCAATGCAATCCCGATACTCCCAATCATGCGCTCACCTAATCCGTGCATTACCAAAGCTAACATTTGAGTACAAAAATTGTTTTCCTTCAACATACATACATAATTAGGAACACCGACACTACATCAATCATATAGCATTCTCCAAAACCGAGTCAGCAAGACTCCACTGATTCCTAGTCAAATTTCACCGATTCAATCCCAGAGAGCATGCGAGCAAATCATTGCAATTCTTAAAATCTTACAGATCAATAATCAAAAGAAGGAAAAATTCGTCGTTGGTTTCGTTCTCTGAAATTGAATAACATCAACACTTTCTTGTTTCATTTGAGAGAAAAGAAAATTTATATTTCAAATACTTGGATTCGAGCAACAAGATGATACGAAATATTAATTATTTAACCTCAATTCTGTCGGTATTTAAATAGATTATAGCGCTATATTTTACATTGTATTTAATTTTCATGTATACATGTAGAAAAGCAGTGTTTCCGTGTTATTAAAGCAAAAGTTTCGGATTTGAGAAAAAAAGATACTTATTTTATCTCTTCTTGGAGGAAACAAAATAAGTAATTGTATTATATTATATTACACATGTGTTGTACACGCTACAATGCGCCATTATAATATTATTATGATGTCCCCTTTTTATTCCAACATATTTCCGCCGATGCAGTCAGTAATCATTTCACTGATCCAGAGAGAGTGTAATATCCTTCATTCACCAGGGTGTTCCTTAAAATTTAGTCGCTATTAGCATCCCATGTAGAAATTGCCCCATTTTTCCCTACCTTAACTGAGTACTGGTACAGATCTTAATCTAAAAATGAAATCTAATAGAAACTAAATTCATACGGATTTATCAGAGTTACTATCTGGTATACATGAAATAGTTAAGTTTATCTAAAATTTTCTAATGGTACAAAGTGAGACGACCAGCGTCAAGGGGACGAAACCAGCGCCCAAGAAAATATATTTGTGTTTTATCGACTTTACCTATTTTCATATATATATATATATATATGCTATTTAATTTCTTAAATTACTTATTTTCTGTTTGCAATGAATGAATGAATTAAACAGATTTTATGACAGTTTTCGAAAAGTGCAATTATTTTTGTCCACAACACGAGACAACAGTTTATGTAATCATTTAAGAATAATAAATCTCGTTTTAAACATTGCCATTCATCCAATACGAAAAAAAATATATAATTTTCATTTCTAAAAGGACCCGAGAGTAAAGAGTAAGCAGAACAATTTCCTAATTCTTATGTTTCTAATTACTTTGATTCAAACTATAAAATATTCATTTCTATTTGATTTTTGGAAAATTAATTCTTGACATTTGATTGGTAATTTTTAATCTTAATCTAAATTTGTAAAGAAATTTTTTCTATGAAACTTAACGAATTAGTCTGAAAAATAAGAACTAAAATAAAATTTAATTTATGAAAGTGATATTTTATAAATTGGTAATTAAATTTGTACAAATTTTTTTTTTTTTAACCAATTTGAAATTAAGATACTTTATTATTATGTATTATAATTTTTATTCACTGATCAAGTCTTATTAATTTATAACGAGTTATGATCTCGTATTACACTAGTTTTGCATTTATACACTTAATTGGAATTCGCTCTTGATATTCCGAATAAGTTTCATGATTATAAAGTTAACAGTCCACTTCGTATTTCAAACATCTAACGAATTATTAGTTAGTTATTAGTTCAAACATGAAGCAGTTTTGCTTCCATGAAGTTTTGACAGAATTTTAGACTTGCTGCCTTAGCGGTGTAATTTCTTGTCCCGAGTTTCTCACAAACGAATTTGCTTTAGAACTCCTACTAAAAGTTCATCGACGTTATGTTGAATACCACTAGAAGTTTCTATGAATTTGCACTCCCGAGACGTTGCCAACTGTTTCCCTTCACTGGGTGAAATAATTCGACTTCTGGCGAGGTCCGACTTGTTGCCCACTACAATAACAGATCGTTCCTGGGTATAGTGTTCTCTCCAGAGATAATTTAACATTTATTCTGCAACCTGAAAACTGGGGCGTGATACTATCGAATACACGACGACAAAGGCGTGTGGCTCGTAGGTTGAGAGAGAATTTTCCAAACTCATTTCTACGTGAGGATGGACAATGAAAATCATTTCAGAATCTTTCTAAAACTATTCATTTGCATAAAAATTAAGTTTCGAATTCACCAATGAGAAAAGGCTGCAAAATATCTATGAAGTATCTTTTGTGCACCCTGTATGAGACTTGTTATCATGAAGAACCTGATTTTTAAATTGTATATAAGACCTATGACTTCTTTGAGACTTGAAGAAGTCTCATATATAAAGCTTGAAGATTTCCTTTAAATGATTTTCAGTTTTCTTTCATTCTGGTGGATAATTAAAATCAATTGAACCATTTTGAATAAATGTCCCATAGTTAGATCGCAAATATATCATCTGCTAACATTAAGATATTGCGGTTTACTATCTATTTTCCTCCGTTGCATTTATGCACTTAGGCACTTCAGAGAGCTCTAGAGAAGTACCCAATTCTCTCACCATATAGGGTTTTCTTCTTAGAAGAAATGCGAGATAGGTACGAGAGTCAGCAGTCCGTATGGTCACCACATAAGAATAATGGAAATCTTATATGGTGGCTAGAGATTATGGAGTTATTAAAAGTGGGGGTGGATGCTAGCTCTGGCTAGTTGCTTCTTATTACCCTCTGAAAGTTCATTAGTCGCATCTCACATCCCGGGCACGGACGTGGTCTACATAACGAAGTCAAGGTTCGATTTATTGAGACGAAAGAAGTGAAAGAAAGGTGAAAGAAAACGAAGGTGAAGGAATAAGTGAAGTGAAAAAAGTGAAGTGAAAGAAAACGAAGGTGAAAGAATGTCGGCAAGATTTACCCTATTAAAGAGCCTTGCGGCGAGCGGCGAGCCGACGACGGAGGAGGCGATCAAGAGGGAGAGGAGGCCGTCGCCTTCTTCAATTTTTTGTGCCCTGCTTGTAAAATTGTCACTAATGAAGACTGTGGGAGGCAGTTAAGCAAGAGAGAGAGGGGTAAGTCTCGTAAAAAAAAATTTTATGTGCAAAAAAAATTCTATGGAAGGGTAGATATTCGAATATCTAATTTCTTCTTTGTAAGTGACCTAAAATTTGTTGTCTTGAAATACGGCAATCGAATGACCCGGGCTCGAATTCCAGCGCAGTAAAAACGCCCCCTTTTCCCACAAAAGATTCCAAATTCTTTAAATTTGAATAATATTGAAAATTCCAAAAATATAATAAAATTTTTTTTTCTAACCTATTATTGTTCTGAATAAAAAGACCCTATTTTCTTTATAGAATTATCTTCTACAATTCCACTCATTGAATTATTTCCAACCGATACAGTATTTTCAAACTACGTTTTCCAATGGCATACATCAGGTTAGAAGTTTCATGAAGACAGAGTGACTAACGATCTACGAATTAATGTGTAATTCAAACTGGTCAGCTTAGAGCAAGGAAGTAGACATGAAAGATATGCTTAAGAAAGCTATTTATCTATTCATCTATAGTCTTGTTTCCTAAATCTGACATTAAAATGATTTGAAAAAAAAAACAAATTTTGTACAGTGTGTAGTTCCTAGGAAACTTAATTAAAAAAAAGTTTGACAAGTGTAATTGCAGAAAACATTTTAACGAACAAAATAACTTATTTTTTATCCAGATTAAACAAAAATTAAGATTAGTTATAGGGAAGTTCAGAAAATTTTGAAATATTAGGTAAATACACTCAGAAAAAGATTCAGTTGAATGGATAAAATTGTTGTTTTGTGGTTGATTCACTCAAGCATTTGGTTAATTCAACAAAACATCCCACTTGATTTTAATAAATTCCAAGTATTCCTTAGATTCAACTAATAAAAAAAATCTGATTGAGTCATTAAAATACTACTTAAAGACGCAGAAAAAGATTCGTAAAATTTACAGGAAGTTCAGTTCAATTAACAGACTTTCTCTATGTTTCACTTAACCTCCAGTAAAATCTATTTGAATTTAATTTTTCCCTTTTTTTTTGTTTTTAAGAAGAATTGACCTTTTCAATTATTTCGTTAAAGGTTAATCTATCCGAACATATATTTGTGTGAATCAATTTGTTTTTTACAATGAAAATTTGATAAATTTAAAAAGAAGTCTGACCACTAAAAATATAAAAGAGTCACAGAAATTCAATTTGCAGTTATAATTCAAAAATCAATGCAATTTTAAATATTTTCTAACAGTCTAGGATACAACAACTAAATTAAAGTGCGAAACATCGTAGCCATGGTGAAAGGTTACTCTCGACTTTGTGCAGTGTACATGTAATTATTAATAGAAGTTTCTTTGTTTTGCTTAATATTTAAAACAATCAGAGCTTATGAAACTGAAATATTACACAATGGTGCACTCTCCAAACCCGAACCAGTAAAAATCGACTGATTATCAGTGACACTTGACCGACTCAAATAGCCAAAAAGAGGCTACTGTGAATCAGTCAAACCTCACCGATTAGTTCAGCGAAAATTAACTGCTTTAACAGTGGAAAATATTATTTTAACTAATGAATCAGTCAAAAATCAAAACACTGATTCAATCAGTGAATGTTGAGTAATTCGGATCTGGAGAGCACAAAGATGATTATGCAATTGGTTTATTAATATTGAAACAAAATGTTGACCTCTACTTTATACAATATTACGCATTCTGGATAAAAATTACGAGTGATGCACGAAGAATTCATTACGGTAAAAGTATCATACAAAGTTTCAACAGAGCAACATAATTGAGCATTTTCGGATGTTATTAATATAATATGTAATAGTATTTAATATTATCTAATAATATTTAATATTTAATAATTAATAATATAGTTTTTAATAATAAAATTTTCTTAAAAAAAAAATATTACATACAAAAAAAATTATAAAATTAATTTTGTTTAATGTTAATTTATAAATTTAAAATAATATATTAATTTTAGTTTGAATATATATTAAATAAATAATATTTAATTTAATAATTAAAATTAATTATTAAGAAATTCATAACTTCTAAAATGTATTAATTAAAATAAGTGCCAGCCATAGCGGTTAAACTTATTATATGATTATATGATTATTTTTTTGTATTTTAAGCAGACAAATTGTTACCAACTTACTCCACGAGCATTTTCTAATACCAAGGATGATCGAATTAGCCTTTTAGCGTCCTTATATTACACGTGAAACGCATTACATTCAATTTTATATTTTGAGCTCCGTAACCTAAACCACGAATTACGATTTTTTCCCCAAAATCAATAAGGTTACAAATTTCAATGCAAATTGCCTCTCTATATTGCATTGATGATTTAAGAAATAGACGTAATTTGAATAGTTCCCCTGATAAACATGAAATAATTACAAAATTTCACGTTGACGTATTTATTTATAATAAAAATTACCTAATTTGACGAATTTAATCGCGTTGGCGTATTTCAAGTAATTGTATTTTTCAATTGTAATATTAGATTATTATTATTATTAGACTCTTAGTGAGTCTCTTTGAAAATTTCCGAGAGCAGTGTTTGAATGCTTATAATTTAGATTCATCGCATTATTTTACTTGTCCTGGCTCGACCTGGGACCCTATCTTGAAGTATACTAAAATAAGATTAGAACTCCTGACTGAAATCAATTAAGTCATGTTTGTTGAGCGACGTATCAGAGACGGCATCAGTCAATGTAGCAACCGCTATGCTAAATTCAATAATCGATATATGGATGTGTACGATGAAAATAAGAAGATCAATTATTTGGAATACTTTGACGCAAACAACTTGTACGGTTGGACAATAACGCAACTGCTCCTTTACGTTGGTTTCAAGTGGGCGACTAATGTAATTCTGATGTAAAACATATGATGTATACACATAGCAATTCATCTTTTTGTTCCAAAAACTCGAAACCACCCTAGTCAATCCAGGTAAAACTGTAAACTACCCTCCTACCTAAGGGTAAGTATGTTCTCCATTGTCGTGCTTTAAAACAAGTATACTTTATAAGGTGGTAAATCGCATTATGGTTTCTCTCGACCGACAGTGAGAGGATTGAACAAAAACATTTAAAATTTAAAATATCAAAATTGTAAGAGAAGACCTAAGAGCTGCTTTATGAATGTTTTAAATCTTATTTTTCTTTTCTGGCCGTTTCCTTTTCTTGTTTTATTTAGTCAGATTGAAAGGCGCCACCAACAAGGATTACTTCGTTACCATCGCACTTCGGAGTGGCTTAGGCGCTAGTTTCGCTCTCAATCATCAGAGGTCAGCACTCGACAGCCCGACAATCAAGTTGCAGACGGATCGATCGCCTGATCGACCCAGGGAATAACAATTCTAAAATTTATCCTGGGCTGTCAATGAGCCTGCACGCGTCGCCAATAATTGTTTAATGGCAACGCACACCTCATTAGTCATCTAAGTTGACAAATCGACTATTAAGTTACTAATTGAAAGATTAATTGGCGATGATACGACGACTTGATCTTGAAAATTTTTAATATTCGTCTCTCGACGTTGTAAGCCAATGGGGCAAGTGTATCCAGTGACACTTCAACTTATTGATTGCTTGGCGCCGTTGTCCCAAAAAACGATTCATCCACGCAAAGCACGGCTTCTGCGCAAGCGCCACCTTTTCAGCTGATGTAATAAAACTGCGCAACAGTGAATTCCCAAGTTTACATTCCGGACCCGGTTCATTTTTTGAAATGGCAAAATTTTAACGGCTATCTCTTGTGCTTTCTTAGAAGCTTCTTCGTGAATTTCAAGGTGTTGGACGTTTTGATTTTATTTTAGGCTGACTTTTTAGTTATTAATTAAATTTAAACGATAACCTGGCTTAATTCATACATAAATTGCAATAGTTCAATGAGAGCCAATGCCAAAAATAAATTTGAGAAGAACTTTGTAACGCAGTAAATCATGGTATTCTTTTATTTGATTTTCTTTTCGGCCGTTTTCAGCTTGATTTTGGCACTGAGCTTGTTCCTGGCCTAGCTGGTTCATTTTTCTTCTTTAGGAGATAGAATTTTTCATGCTAGTTTGATTGCAGTTAAATATTAGTTTCATTTTAGGTTAACTACGTCAAGGCAGTAGTTATTTTAGTTTTATTGGTAATAATAAATTTAGTATAAATAAATAAATAAATTTAGTATAAATAAAAAAGAAGACATATTTACTTTGAATAGAATTTATTTTTCAAAACTTAATAGATTAAATTCATGATAGCTTTCCAGCTGCTGTCTGTTTACATTTCAAATTCTATGTTTACAATAACTGTTGTCAATATTTAATGTTAACTGTTTGAATCTAATAATTTAGTAGACAAAGTGTCGTCGATTCCATGACATTACGTCATTTTATTAGTAAAATCATGACATGTTTTATAATTTTATATTCTTGACAAAACTCATCATGAGTTAACCTTCTTTTGTAAAGGTAAAATTTAATCATTTTGTGTATGTTTTTGATATTAAGTTAATTTAATTTTTATTTTTCTTGTGTGTGACAATTTTCCTATTTGGTGTTTTTTTTTAAATTTAATAAAGCCTGATAAGGTTGGCAAACCCATAGCCAACGAAACGTCACAACAATTTTGACATTATGAAGAGTTTTCTTCTTTATATTTGACCCTCATTTTTCGCAAACCAGCATCTTTTATAATATTAATATGTTGGGTGACACTACCATTTCTTCACTAGGTATAATTAATTTTAATTTTATTAAGTTTACTTAAATTTAGTTCGATTTCGTTAAAAGTCGTTTAATTAGGCTTACTCGCAATTAGTTTTATTAGATTTTATTTAGTTCAATTTAATTAATTAAAATTTATATAAAATAATGAATTTTATAACGATAGATGTTGTTGCTGTTATTTAATACATAATAAATATACCTTTATATAAACCTGGTCGTTCTGATTGTAGTTTAATGGGGGGACACCTATGCAGAGCCAGTGCTCGGTCGGTAAGGGAGGTATCTAATGTATCGATCGTACAATGTTTTATGCATGCTCTGTTAGAGATACTCGAGTTCATCCTCCCTTTATGATAACCCAAAAATTATCAGTATTGTGCTAAATCTCCATTAAACAACTATCGTTTATTATTTTTAAAATTTGAATTGACAAATGCATAAATTTCTTTGTTTTGAATACGAAGGTTTTGGGTTTCTATCAAATTCAACTACAAATATTGTGTGGAAGGTACACGCCTGTAATAATTTAATGGCAGATATCTACGCTGCATACTTAGCTGGGATCGCGATTGCTTTCTGCGATCCTTACTTTTTTTTTTTTTTTTTTGGTGAGGAGGAAAAATGTCGAAATCTTTTATAGACGTTTTACAGGACACTCCTAGGACCGATCTAGGCATACATGTTAAAACCAGAAAACCCCCTCTCACGAACCAATACACCGCGCGCGGAACCGACTTTCGGCTTTAAACTTCGAGGGCAGTTGGTTCCAGTTTAAAATCGCGCACGACTCTTCCGTCGTCTGTTCGCCCGGGACTCCCATCAGCGGGCACACGCCCATTAGGCAAGCCGTCTAACCACGCCAACCAGGGGAGGAATAGGAAGATTCGTCCCCCGGTCGATGCGGACAGCAAAGTCCGCCCAAGACGCAGGACCGGGGGTGCAGGTCCCGATGCGATTTTTACTGGCCCCCGTTGTTGCCGCGCTCTGCATGCCCATCGAGTTCCCTCGTCTTCATCACCATGGTGACGAATGACTCAAAAAGCATCCATATCTGTTCAGACTGGAGCATGAGAGAGACCATCGTGTCAGGAGTGAGTTGTGCGCCCACTGCCCGAACGACAGCCTCCATTTCTGCGCCCCACCTGGCACAGACAAAGAGTGTGGGCTCTGCATTTTCTACAAGGGAACCGCAGTAGCGACACGACTCATCGTCTCTTTTCTTGAAGCGCTTCAGGTACGCATTAAAGCAACCATGGCACGAAAGCGTTTGCGCCAGGTAAAAGCCGACTTGACGGTGCTTTGTATCCAGCCAGGTGGCAAGCTCTGGGATCAGACGGTGTGTCCATCTCCCGGATTGGTCACCATGCCATTTCGTCTGCCATTTCTCGAAGAGTCTGCGCCTTCCATCCTTGCGGATGGCTTCCTTCGCGCGAGCGATTTCCTGCAGGTTTGTTAAGCAGATGATCTCCTTACGGAGCAGAAAGGTCTCTTTCCTTTCCTCCGCCAATAAATCTATTGATGGAACGCTCGCCAGGACCTGCAGGGCGCTCGTCAACACAGTTCGGTATGCTGAGACAATTCTCATCACCACACCTCTCTGTGCCCAGAACAGTTTCTTGAGGATAGCATGGTTGTTAAGGGCATATGTCCAGACCGAAGCTGCATAAATCAGCTTCGAATTTACCACGCTCGCCACCAGCCTTCTCTTAGCTTCCCTGGGGCCAACAATGTTGGGCATGAGCCGAGTCAGAGCGGCTCCGCATTGGATGGCTTTGGCAGTCGCGATCTGCAGGTGTTCGCCGAAGCTAAGCCTTTGATCCAACTGCAAACCCAGGACCTTGCCATATTCCTTACACCTAAAGCACTAGGCAACCTCGACATGCTCTCGGATGCGGCAGTTCACCTTTCTTGAGGACCAGAAGGATCTCCTCCCTCGGCAACTTCCCCTTTCTTTTAGGTTCCTGCGCAGAGGGCACAGGAACCTCTTTCTTCTTCTTCTCTTTTTTTGTTTCTTTTTCTTTTCCACCAGCTGCCATTCCCTATCCTTTTTTGGGGTCTGGCCTTTCGTGGCCGTAGCGTAAAATGGTGATATTCCTCCCTTCCCTTTCTTAGGAAGCCAATCTTCGGGGGGAGAAGAAGCAATCCCTCTTATCGGATGGTCGATCCTATCGGTACATTACATGAAGCTAGTAAGAAGGTTACGGGATAGGCCCGCGTCATAATGATGCTAAAGGTTGAACATCACCCCTATCGACCGAGCCGTGCCGGGTCCGCCTCGACACCTGACCCGGACATCAGGCTAGACGGTGTGCGATTTATCCTACGCAGCGTTGGATATAAGGAAATACTGACCACGTAATCCTTCATTCCTGTGCCCGGGCTTACAGGATTTCAACCCCGATATCAGCTCCAAACAGTAAAAACGTGATCGGTTTTCCTAGTTTAACATGTGGTTTCACGGGATCTTTGCGCTTCGCGGCCAAACACCGGAGGGACTTACATTTACCCATATTACTTCCACAGAGATAAGGTACTGACATCCTACTCATTCAGCAGTGCATTCGTTCTGGTATGTGTGGGTGTCGGTATCGTGCATGTGGTTGTGATGTGACCGCGAGAGGGCACGAGGGAAGTTCAGCGTCATCGACGCATGCGCATTTGGGGAGATACCCCTATTAAGGGGCCCAACGGCAGACGACCCTGACTAGGGGTGGCTCTATCAAAGCTAGGTCCACCAGACATACCCGACATCACCCGAATATTACCGACCGGCCATCCAACACACCAGTACCCTCGGCCGCCTGGATACCGTCATGGCCGAGGCATCGCCCAGGAGCAAGCCCCGTCAGATACCGCTGATCGCGCCCGGCCTGGGAATCCACTATCCAGCGACACACCAGTATCCATGGCCACCTGGATACTGCCATGGCCGAGGCTCTGAGGGTGGGGCGCCGAACTCAGATACCGATAGGCGTACCGCTCCCTAAAGACCGTGACAAGATATTGATGAACTATCGAAACGTCCGGACGAGAATTTAGGATGAACGCGCCCACCGAGAGGACCCAGGCCACGATACCATTTGTTAACCACCGATTGAACTACGCAACGACATTTTTAACTGTTTCCAGGAGTTTAAATAACAACAGCGACAACGAATCCGATACCCAACCAGCTAGGCCTGTGCCCACACATACATAAACACATATACACACACAGACGTACACACGCGCGTGCATAATTTAACGTTTTCTTAAACAAATCTCAGAATTTAATATATAAAGGGTTTTCCAAGTAGAGATTTAATTTTGATTTATAAGAAAAATGCGTGTTTTTTGTGAAAAATCATTTTATTTTTATTGCATTTAATAGCGGAAGTTTTTCCATTAATAATGAAAAACGATATCATTCATATGGCCTCTGCGGCTACGTTTGTAGGACCATGCTCTTTTGATAAAATTTTCCATTACATTTTCGCACATTTGGGGCTCTATTTCGTCGATAAGGGGAAGAATCTTCTATTTGAGTTCTTGAATTGACTGAGGAGCATCGAGTCAAACCTTATCTTTCACGTAACCCCAAAGAAAAAAGTCTAGAGGTGTTGAATCGCATATCTCCGCAGCCAATTGTAATCGCCGCTTGGACAAATCACTCGGCCTGGAAACTTTTCATGCAAAAGACCGATGGTTTCGCCACTCATGTGGCACGTAGCGCCGTCTTGTTGGAAATAAATACCCCCCGCATTCATATCTTACAATTCTGGCTATGAAATCCGGTGTAGAGAGGGTTTTGAAATGCCTTATTCCAAAAAACGGCGTGGAATGGATTTTCACCATTTTTGTAGTGAATCCTAACAATTTTAAGGTGGTTATATCGTGACTCAGTGAGTCATATAAGAGCGTAAAAAATATTCTTGATTTACATAGAATCTTTTGTGTTGTAAAATCCTAAAATTAATTTAGATTGCTATTTGTGACCGTTCCGCGATGTCATTAGAATAATAAATAAATTAATAAAAAGATATCTGTCAACGGTTTGCGTATTCAGGACCATATGACTTTGGAAAGAAGCAATGTGGCAACATCGCACTCTCTCCACTCCTCTAGTCCGCCATGTTTAAGTGCGAATGTATAGAAATCTAACCTACTTTACGGTTGTTGTTGTTGTTTGATTAGTTAAATTTACAGCAAATTTCAGTGTTTTTTGATTTCTCGAACATTAGATAACTTATTTCAAATTCTCTTGTGTATACGACGTATACCTACTCCTAACTGATTACGTCTACGCGTACGTTCGAGCATGCGTTGCGACGTTGCCACGTGCTCACTGCTGTCTTCTTCGATTATGGATGCCGATAAAAGTCGACAGAGTTATAATCTTTGGAAAGACAATACAAACTTATTGTACGGTAAAAAATCCTTTCAAAAAGCAGACGAATTTTTCAAGGTTCGCGGCAAATTTATATAGTTTTTTGAATACGCAGCATGGATTTTGTAAGTATAATAATCATTCGAAACCTGGGTTCACGTGTCATTGCCATTGACGGTATAGTAATTCATGTCCGAACCGTGAAACTTCAAGTAATCATTTTTCTATAACTAGACGGTCAAGCAACCTAAAATTTTGCAGGTGTATTCTAAAATAATTAAAGAAGCTATAATTAAAATTTCAGATTTTTAGCATGGATTTCGTTGCATGATAAAACCACCTTAATGCGCTGTCGAAGCGTGTATCGTTCCATTTTTATTAATGGCATAGTTTTTAGTTGTCATCTGTCAAAAAATGACACCTCCTATTATGACAGCTGCCAAGATAGCGGGCTATTTAGAATAAAACTTCTAATTGGAAAACCCTGTATAGTCGTCTCCGATTATTCCATCCACTACCCCGTTACGTATCGAACCCTGGCTGACTGAAGCGTCTAGCAACCAGGGGGAAAGTAAGGATCTTACATAGGCTTAGTGAAGGTCCAGGGTGTTTTCTGCGGTCCTTATTGGTTTACTGCGATCGTCATCTTATTGATTTTATGAAGAAGGAAAATATGGATTCCAACAAAATAATGAATCGAGAAAATCAATCTCTGATTCCATGTTTGAATCAGATCTCAAAACTGTCGAAGTTCTGCTGAATCGTGTACAGGAAAAATATCATCTTCCTGCAAATTTACAAGATATTGTTCGTAAAAAATTAACTTAGTTTTTTGTACCGGCTTTTTATAAAAAGTTCTTCCTACATATAAGATAGTTGAAAATGCCAAAACGAAGCATTATCCACCAAGTTCGACAATTGAAATTGATCAAACAGGTGCTACTCTACAACCTCGAGGATTACTAAACCATACAGCTCAAAGAAAATAAAAAATTAAAGATGTACTACCTGATTATGTCAAAATTTTCAAATTAAAAATCAAGTACGGTTATGATAGGGCATTCGGAATAAATCTTTATCAATATAAATCAGAAAATATGAAAAGCTCTACTTCAAGCCTATTCTTGATGTGAATTATTCTGCTTTTTCTTCAAGCTGCAGACGAATGGTTGATAGTAGAGTACGAACTAATATGTACCATGATTAACGGTAAAGTTTGCCGAGTAATGACTGACTAACGACGGAAAGCAAGAAAGTTTTACGAAAATTTTAAAACAATGTCTGAAATTGAAGGAAATTTTAAATAACTGCTGAAGAATGTTAACATTATTCTGTAAATTTTGGCATGTGATAAAGCTATTGCCCAACTTTCCCATTGAAATTGCAGAAATTTATATGAAACATGACAGTTGGTATTATATGCCTGTATCGGTACACAAAATTGTCTTTCAGAGTGCAAAAATCTTTGCTTTTTTCGTGGTACCTATCGGGCTACTTTTCGAAAAAGCCCAAGAGGCTTAGAATAAAGATTTTGAACGTTGCAGAGAAAATGACACCAGAAAATGATCTCTGATTAGTTTGATAGAAGATGTGCTCCATTTCTTGCTGATTTCTGTTGACCTCTATTTGAGAAGTTTGTGCTTCTGGAAGCATAATCCCTGCTTCTTTATCTTCATAATGATGACTCTTAGCAGTAAACGTGTTTAGGATTACGCATTTCTATCCAATAGAAAATTATCGGTTTAAATATTTGAAATATCATATGCTCAAACAATTATAATTTGTTGTCTGGCACACAATTATTACGGGAAAGCATCTTCCACACAATATTTGTAGTTGAATCTACTAAAAATCCAAAACCTTGGTATTCAAAACATAGAAATTTATGCATTTGTCAATTTAAATTCTTTTACAAATAAAAAATAGCTGCCCAACGGAGATTTTCCACGATACTACGACAAAAGAAAAATTATATTTGTTTATTTTAGGCCTTAAACGAGATCTCTGAATTGAAAGCTGACAAAGCAAGGTATTTGTTAGTAAAAATTGTTTAAATAATTAAAATTTGTTGTGCAATATCAAGTTGAAACTGCAAAATACCATTGACTATATATTCACAATCACACTTGCATTTTGAACCATTATATTTATTGAATAATATCCCAAATGTGGATTTGTTTATAACATTTGTTCAGACAATGACTAGATATTTTTTCCTTTTGTTTAGTTTCTACTTAGACTCCATTTTACACACATTTCCTGCTAAAATATCAGTTTCAAGCAACAAAAAAGAGCTTATTCTGCACAAAACATACTTATTAACTGAATTTTTCATGATAATATAAAAATATTGTCTAACCTACTAATACCGCTACAAGTTATTTCTAAAGAATTATTTCACTAATTCTCGTTGCGAGAGCGTCAACAGAATTTTTTTCAAATGTGTTCTGTCAGAAAAAAAATTTTCTGTATATTTTCTTATATAAAAAATTGTAAAAAGTATTTTTCAAAAATTGGCCTTGATTGATCTATGGAGAATTTTATTAGCTTTGATTTTTAAAAAACATTAAAATTGGATAAAAAATTTTGGTCTGTAGACTGATTTGTCCAGAGACTCCTGTTTTGCCCCACTGTGCACGGCGTCGACATACGCCTGCGCCAAATGTCGATGTACTTATAAATATGTGCATTCTAAATGTCAAGTTTCTGGGTTGAAATATACTTTACGAAAAAACATTTTAGGGAAATTAGTATAGGCCTATACTAATTTTCATATGATGAATTTTCTCTAAATATTCCGTGACTATAGAAATAATTAATCAAAAACGCATTGTAAAAATTATTATAGGCAAATGATTATAGCAATAAACAACGTGAAAATATATTGAAAGAAATAATGCAAAAAGTGAAAAAACTATGGATCAATGTTTATATTAGGACACAAGTCAATCAATTATATTCTTTTAAAATGTCAATAATTTTTATTAACAAAAATAATTGTCATTCACTGGTGCCTTATAATAAACCTTAATATTTATATAGCTTTCGATGGCTGCTCAAGCAGCTGCTACATTTCATTGCGATTGGTTGAGAATCCTATAGTTTGTTTTAGACAAGGATTCTCGGTACCTTTTCCTGTACTTAGCATCGATATGCTACCGCGAATCTTAATTTGTATACAATAAATGAGTCTTGATTATGTTACAGATGGTTCCGAGCATATTTTAAATATTTGATCCAAATCCGTTTCCCCGACGTGTCCCGTGAACGGAACTGTTACCAAATTGGGTATTGTTTTGGCAATAAGACAGTAAACTGAACAAATAGCACAAAATCAACATTTGAAATGGGAATAGTGTGATTTTTTGTTGAAATTGACCTAATAAACTTAACAATAAAAATCGATTTTTTTATTTTCCGGCTGTAAAAAATACAAAAAACATGATGTCGAATTATAATTTTAATTCTGAAAAATCCGTATGCAGCCGACAAAAGAGTTGAAAATTATTATTTACAGAACTTTATTTCAATATATATTTACTAAAAGTGAACTTGAAGCCGCCTTCACCAGAAGTGGAAATTCGACATCGTGTTTTTTCTATTTTCTACAGCCAGGAAATTTTCTTCTTTAATCTGTATTAACAGTCGCTAAAACCAAGCTCGACTAAAGGCATTATGGTAGGCTAAAGCAATCTATAAAAAAACCAACATTTTTTTATTATGTTCAAAGTAATCAAAATTATTCATTCATATTTAATTATTTTTTAACAGGAAGCAGTACTTTTGTGTTGAACCCCATGCAAATAGGAATTGTAGAAGGCAGCGTGGAATATCAGACATCGGACAACTCACTAACGGGAGCTTCTATGTCAACTCATGAAGGTTTGACCTTCACCAGTTCGTTGTTAAGTTTGATGCAATTGCCATCGTCAAAACTAACATAATGTAGTAATTTCCAATATAAAGCTTTAAACAACTTTAATGATTCCCTGCGGTGAACAACTACTTTATCCCTGTCCAAACCATCCGCGTCAAGGTGGGAAGGAGCATCGGGCTATAACCCTAGTCTGACTGAAACAATAATTGGAAAATTACATGGTAGCGATTTGGACGAAAAGTCCTCAGATATCATAAATCATGAATTATTAAATTCATAAGAGGAGATAATCACCGTCGACGATCATTCCGAGCCACCAGCTAGTGATTGACTACAAAAATCATTGTAATCGAGGTCAAATCTACAGTCCTCCACAATGACAGCTATCGTATATAACTTTTCTCAACAATAGTCGGAGAAAAGAACTACGACAGACAGAAAAATCTAAGAAATGTATTGAGACGTTTGATGTGCCATAAAATGTCGAGTTAGATCTGGACGAGGCGCATATCACAGATGATTTCAGTGGAACTTCATCATCAATATATTCTGCAAGAAAGTCGTCATCATCACAGTCAAGAATGACAGAAGTACAAAAGCAAAACAATAACTCGATGACAGTAGTAAATACGTTTACTGCTTGTGCATTAAATAAAAGAACTGTCTAAAGTTTCCAAAATAATCAATACAAGTTCGATGAAGGAAAGCGTTATTGTGTCTCCCGTAAAAAATTTCACTAAATAGAAAAAAAAAAAAATATATATATATATATGCAGGGTGTCTAGAAAGTCCCGGGACGGTTGGATATTTCCTCAGGTAAAATATTTTTCAAAAAAGTGAAGGTCATTGATGAAGTAAATTTCAACGAGGAATTCAAAGGTGACCTTCATGGCTTTTTCAAGGTCAACTTTGTTTTTTTAAATGGGAACCCCCTTTTTTACATCTGCAATCGATATAGAGGAAAATTCTACGTTCAGATACGTACCCAAGTCATAGGTCAATTGTAAAGTTAAAGGTCAATTAGAGGTTATTTGAAATTAAGAAAGTTTTCCAAGAGGTCAGTGTTATTCCTAAAGTATTCTTCAACGGTCAATTCAATGATGACCTTCATTTTGACCTTGAAGTAGACCTTTATGGCTTTTTAAAGGTCAAATTTGTTTTTTTAAAAAATGAAAACCCCCTTTTTTCACATCTGCAATCGATAGAGCGAAAAATACTACGTCCAAGTACGTACCCATGTCAAAGGTCAATTGTAACGTTCCAGGTCAGTTAAAGGTTATTTGAAATTAACAAAGTTTTCCAAGAGGTCAGTGTAATTCCTGAAGTAAATTTCAACAAGATATTCATTGGTGAGCTCTGTATTGATCTTGGTTACAGCGTTTTGAATATTGTAAAATCATATGTATAGGAAATTTTTCATTAAAAGTTCCAGGAGTTCTGGTCAGAGTTCTGTTCCTCCCCAAAGAGTTATATCGAAAAGTCCTATACCGTTTTTCGATAGCTAAGTCAATACCTAAGGCGATACTATAAGTCCTATGCCGTTTTCCTATCTCCATACGAATATTACGAATCGAAATTAAATTTACGTATCACGAGTACATACTTACTATCTTTCGCTAAACGATTATTATGGCGCAAGCTAAACTTTCGGAACGAGAGAGGGTATCTTCATTAATGATGCGTGGTTGGGGAGATCGAGTTGGATCTTATGATCAAGTTCGTTTGCTTTTTAATCGCACTTTTCGTAATGGAGAAGGGTTAAATCCTGTCTCAAAATCAACAATTGAAATAACTGTAAAGCGCTTCATGCATCATGGATCTATCAAAGACCTTCAGAGAACTGGTCGGCCAAAATCTGCAGCATCTAATGAGATGCAGATGGACATAGCCCAAGCATTTGTTGAAAACCCACACCTTAGTTTACGTCGAGCTAGTGATGAGCGTGATGTTGCTCCTGAGACAGTGCGAAATATTTTAAAAAGCATTAATTTCCATCCTTACAAAGTTCATCTGGTACAAGAGCTCAATGAAGACGATCCTGATCGTCGGGTTGAATTTTGTGAAATTTTGATGGACAGAATTGATAGAGATCCTCTTTTCTTGTACAATACAGTATTTTCGGATGAAGCTACTTTCACTTTAAAAGGTGAAGTTAACAGGAAAAATTGTAGATATTGGTCCGACACAAATCCTGATTGTATGTTGGAGAGTCACACAATATCCACAAAAGATTAATGTTTGGGCCGGTATCTTGAATGATACATTGATAGGCCCTTTCTTCATCGATGGTCATCTTAATGCCCGTGCATATGAAGAGCTTCTCAGAAACCAAATTGTATCAAGAATAAGGGAGACTACAGGCGATAATTTTCAAAATTTTTGGTTCCAGCAGGACGGAGCAGCGGCTCATTACGGTAGGGAGGTTCGAGCATATTTGGATACTCAGTTCCCTCATAGGATTCTGCAAAAGGCTACTTTGATTGATAGGGAGATGATTCGTAATGCTGTAACTCATTTTTACAATCGCATAGCTTTTTGTCAAGAAGCTCATGGTTTTCAGTTCGAACATCTTCACTGAAGCGTAAGAGGCAAGGGGACTCACGCTAATCAAGCACCTCGAAACGCGAGAGGCAAGGGGACTCATGCTAATCAAGCACCCCGAAGCGCGAGATTCAAGGGGACTCATGCTAATCAAGCACTACGAAACGTGAGAGGAAAGGGGACTCATGCTAATCAAGCACACCAAAGGGAACAGAATTTACTACGTCCACGCCGTTGTTCCTGGGTAATGCTAAACGTAAACGTAAACTGCTTGGGAAAAACCTTATAAAAACCTTGAAGATCATCACCAAGATCAATACAGAGCTCACCAATGAATTTCTCGTTGAAATTTACTTCAGGAATTACACTGACCTGGTGGAAAACTTTGTTAATTTCAAATAACCTTTAACTGACCTGGAACGTTACAATTGACCTATGACATGGGTACGTACTTGAGCGTAGTATTTTTCGCTTTATCGATTGCAGATGTGAGAAAAGGGGGTTTCCATTTTAAAAAAACAAATTTGACCTTCAAAAAGCCATGAAGGTCAACTTCAAGGTCAAAATGAAGGTATATATATTTGGAGCAATCTAATTTTGCATAGGCAATTCCTCGTTAGTCAGACAATTTTAATAAAATAACTGATCACTTTGTGACATTAATAAAATCAATGATACAAGTTCTTCAAAACCAAATAGAACAATCACCGGTTCAACCGCAGATTCCAGTTGTTGAAGGTGATGCATTTTTCAACCTACTTCGCCATCACCGGATGCAGTTGACCATAAAGCAACAGGAGGAATTGTTTCCCGTTGCACTGGACATCATGGAGCGATTCCAGAACGATAAATAGATCTGGTACAAATTGATCAATATAATATTTCCAGAAAATATTTTGGGGTCAGTTACAGGCAACATCTGCCGATCGAAATTTAGGAGCTTTGGGGAGTAATTAATAAAAAAAGCTTTGGCAACAACACAGTACTGAAACAGTTGTCAATAAATGGGCACTTTCTTTGAGTTCGAAAGAGTCGGCTTCGACAAGAAAATAGATGGTCAGTTGATGAGCACATCTATTTAGGTGATTTTTCGTCAAAAAGTCATCAATTTGTGGGCAATATCGAGGAGAGATTACGCAGCAAAATATTTTTTGCAAACCCAAAGAAACCCCAATTATTGTGCTCTTTCTTTGACTGATTTGAAAAAGAGTTACAGGGTATGATGATCGTTTATTATTTCGTGGATTAAAGGGAATGTCGAATAAATTTTATATAATTAATGACACAATGTTTCTTTTTACACATTTTAATCTTCGCAAAAGTATCTTTCTTTTAACTTACGATCGACATTTCTTGTAACATTACATTGAGCATGAGAACTTTTAAAATGAACTTTCCATACTTCATTATTATAATTCTGCTAATAATCATATACATAAAAATAAAAAAAGAGCAATAATTATTAATTATTACATATAAAATTAAGATTATAATTTCGTAACTGTCGATGCAGCTGCTTAAATTTTTGAACAGAAACATTTAGAAATTTGTAATAATAATAAAAATTAATTAGGTGAGTTTGAAATTTTTGTCACTGCCTACATTATCAGAGTATTCACTACTCGCGTATCAGATAGGATACGTTGTCGACAGGTGTCCTCGTAGACAATTGTAAACTCTTATATCGCAAATAATGCAATTGAATTCAAATGTTTAAAGAATTTTAAAATCTTTCTGTGGAAAAAATACGCTTTCGACCGCGCTGGGATTCAAGCCCAGGTCTTTCGATTTCCGGCCGTCTGGTCTGACCACTGAGCTACACAGGCGGTCGACATCTAATTCTCCACAGGAGATCTCCTTATATCGCCAAGTGGCTCTGCCTTGCGGCTGTAAATTGATTTCAAATTAATTAGATGAGTTTGAAATTTTTGTCACTGCCTACATTATTGGAGGTTCACTAGTCGCGTATCAGATAGGACACGTTGTCGATAGGTGTCCTCGTTGACAATTTCAAACTCTTATATCGCAAATAATGCAATTGAATTCAAATATTTAAAGAATTTAAAAATCTTTCTGTGGAAAAAAGACGCTTTTGATTGCGCTGGAATTCGAGCCCAGCGCAGTCGAAAGCGTCTTTTTTCTACAGAAAGATTTTAAAATTCTTTAAATATTTGAATAATAAAAATAACTCAATAAAATAACTTGTTTCATGTCGTCAAAGTTTTTGCGCGAGAATTGATCAATTCTGTCACGCTACGAAAGTTTTACTAAAAAATTGACTATTAAGCTGGACTCCGCGTTTTTCCATCAAAATTGACCTAATTTCGAGCACTACGCTCGAGTCATCTTTATCCATGACTTTGGGCGGAAATTGACGACTTTTCGCGCTTTTTATGTGACACCACGTATTTACGGAAATATTGCTATGATCTGCGTCCGCAAAGAGGCGCAAGTTTTCCCCCTCATGTTTGGGTTAAAAGTGGCCAGATATTGCCCATTATTTGAGCACAGTTTTTTTCCCTCATGACAGTGAATTTTAACGCAATTCTAACTCCCTCTTTTCGAATTCAATGCCATGGGCAAAATGTGGACTACACGTCTGGTTTTATAGGTTTAAAGTTTAATTTAAATTTGATTCGAAGTTTTATGATAATTTAAAAAGTTTCTATATTAGTTTCTCCGACTTTTTATCCACAGTAATGAATATTTTTTACGTCTTTCGACTCTTCTTTTTTTTTAAATATAGTGAAAACACCCTGATTTATGTTTCCTAACCTGATAATTAATTTCTTTACATTTACACAAAGAAGTAGCAGGTATGCTTTTTACTGTATTCCAAATTTTTACAAAAAAATATTTATTGTGAACAAGAAGCCGGAAAGTTGATATGGCTCTAATGTTGAAAACTACATTTAATGTTAAATTGTTTTTTTATTTTTACGAGTGTAATTTAAGTACGAGCAATTTTTAGACATCATGAGTACCATTCGGGTTCATTGAAGTTAATGTAAAATTTGGGATATAAAAAAATGCAAAAATTCAGAATTTACTGTTTCAGAAAGCGATATTTTTGAATGCAATATCAGTAATATTAAGTTTGTTTTAGTATATTTTATGATTTTAACTTAAATAATATATGCGTTTTAGTTTTATGAATGGTATGTAATACCGAAAACTTGTCATTAAACTTAATTTCGTTGTTTCTTGATGAAATGAAAAACCTATTATTTATAATCTTACCTGATGTCCGTAACCGTTCATGCTCCAAAATATAAAATTCAGGATTGACAGGCTTCCGAAAAAAAAAACCTTTTAATCATTACTTCAAATTTTATCTGCAAACTTGACACGCAATTTTTTTTATGTCTTAATTTCAGTCAGAAACACAGGGTCTCTTGGCATGAAAACCAACAAGGTTGCAAGTTATAACGTGAAAACTTAATTAGTCTAGGGAAATAATGAGTGCTTGCATATTGAACAGCTGTTCAAATATAGATGCCTCAGCTGATTATGTAACTGTTTTGTAATATCACTATTTTTTTTCTCATTAGACATTTGTCAAGAATATTCAGTAAACGATATTTCAAGCTTCATAGAACAACCTTGTTTTTTATCGTATCACAATGTCAAATTTTTGCAAAATTTTCATTACTTGCACGAAGACTCACTGGATTATTATATTTTGAAGTAAACCGCTGCTCAAAGTCATCGTATTCTTATAAAAGTTTATGGTCTATTAGAAACAACATGCAGAGATTGATTTTGACAATACAAAAGTGATTATTTTAACCTTAAAAAAGACAGAGCTGTCATCCAAACAGCTGTGATATTGCACTACCGGAAAAATTGGAAGAGAACTCTGCACTCGCCTACGCGATTTTTTGCCACCTATCACTGCCTACCCACGTGATTGAACTTAATTTTAGGTTGAAAATTAATAATGAAAATTTTTGTATTTTAGTACAAAATTCTCAGTACACCAGAATTGCAGCTTCTATGATAAGGAATTTTTCTAGTAAGTTCAGAAAGTCCATAGAATGACAAAGAAGAAACAAATTTTCTAGAAAAAATCCTGTTTATTCTTCAATATAATCTTCTTTTTGGCTCGATACACTCAGTCCAACGACCTTTCAACACTTCGATGCCTCTCTTGTAATACGATTTTTAAGGCCTCCTTAAAAACCATCGGTTTCCAAGTAGACCTCTTTATTTGATGACAAGAAATAATTCGAAAGGGGCTAAAGCTGAAGAATAAGGTGGGTGAGGAAGCAGTTCAAAGCGTAAATCATTAATTTTTTCTATCGTTTTTATCAGTTTGTGAGCTGGTGCGTTGTCTTGCAAAAAGATGCATTTCTTCTTTAAAATTTTAGCTGTGGGGAAATTTCAGTGCAAATTGACCTTTATAAAATGCAAAATTGATACATTACATGAAATCACTGAATATCTTAGGTATTTCCCGAAAAAGAGATATTCCGATTTATTTCAGAGCTAACTTTAAAATCTGTAATTGATGGGTATAAATGTGCGTCCTCAAACAATTGAGTTTCGTTATAATAAAAGTCTTCCAAATCGATTTCACCAATATCTTCATTTTCTAATACTTCATTTTCTGGTTCGGACTCGCCACTACTCCAAGCATCAATTTCAGCAATTTTATGGAAGATAAAAGTATAATACACTGTTCGATCAATAGTGAAGAAAAATGACAATAGTAAAAATTATATATATGCTGTGAAAATCCTGGAGAATAATAAATTATGAATGTAAAGTAGCATTCTGTAACATATTATAAATTTGTAGAAGTGAATTAGTAAAAAATTCATTCCTCTACAGAAAAAAACCGAGTGCTAATTTTCTTGTAGATACTAACAATAAATCAATTTTTTGACATTCAAGTATTTTTGAAGATGAGACGAGTTTCTGCGATATGTGATGATATTTGTTTCATTCTCAGTGCACCAACAACAAAGATGTACCAACTCCCAGACCGAAATAGCAAAAAAAAAATTTCGCGTTACGTCGTTGATCTTAGATCATGCTGAGTATGAATGCCGCAGTATTTTATGTAACCGTCAGATATGAGGTTGAGGCTCACTGCGTTTGTGTTGGAAACTAAAATTTCTTCTATAAATAGACATTTTCAAGGTCAAAGAAAAATGAAATGTGACCTTGACTGTAGATTTTCAAGGTCAAGGATACCTTAGTGATTTTTTCAGTCTCTTTTCGTATTCAGTTCATCAAATTACGTAGTAAAACACTCTGAAATCCTCGATTCTACTAGAAATGAAATTTGACCTTGAAATACCGATTTTCAAGGTCAAAAATGTTTCGAGGAATTTTAAAACTATTTTATACGTATTTAAAACTGATACACGCACTAGCGTATAATAGTCTTTTTAGTTTTTACTAACTGACCTTTGATTTGCTCATCTCCAGGGAAAAAGAACTGGGAAGTAATTTTCATTAGTAGAAGATTAAATTTTTCCATTCAGTCACAAAGCATCAATGTTTACTTGGACGCCATATTCACCAACTCTATCTTTCTCTTTCTATCCTCCCATGTTTGTATCCTCCATCTTTTTCTACGGCGTCCAAGCGTCACCCGCCATCATTGATGCATAGAGAAGTTCTCGGTTACGGTAAGTTACCGTCACGGGCCGGCCAACCCGTTGTCATGCGCCTTGCCGTTACCAGAATTTCAATAAATAAATTCACAAGAACAAGTTAAAAATTAATTAACTTTTTAAATAGATTAAAACTTCCCAGATCTTTTACAATTTTTAGACATAAGTTAGACTCTTAAGTTATTAATATTTAGAAATTGTTTAGATTTTTACACGTTTCCGTCTACGCCATTGGTGGGACCTTGGAAAATTAGTTTTAAGGATTAATTTAGTTTGTATAAATATTCATTAATTTTTAAATCATTTCTATTATTTTTAAAGTATAAAGATATATTAATAAGGTTAATTAAGTTAGTTTAAGAATTGTTTGTAAATGTAGCATTTTCCCGAACGGGCCCATTGGATACGCGTCGAACGACTCAGGGGAAAGAAAAGCGCGTGCTTGCCGAGGATTGGCTCAGCGGACCCAGTCTATCGAAAAGCACGATGCACGCGGCGCGGAGGGGATGCGCAAAGCGCCGGAGCGTCTCGATTGGCGCGTGGTGACGCCACTAAGTGCATCATGCCCACGCATCTCGAACACCCCCACGCTTGCGCCTACCCCCACGCACTTTCCCTTCGAGCCCTTCGAGTATAAAAAGGGGTCCCTTCGCTTGGAAAATCAGATCTAACGCTCCACTCACCACGAGCTAGGTCCAGTCTCAACCTTAAATAAATCGCACTACTAAATCATCACCAGAGAAAACATGGTAAGCCGTACTTATTTTCACCTACCACACTGACTCTTTTCTATACTAGCGGAAGCGAGGCGAAGTACCTTCTCGTCGCTTCCATCGAGAACAAGGCGAGGCATTCCTCTCGTTGTTCTCCCTTTCTCTCTCTCTCTTTCTGAACGGGGCGAAGCATTCTTCTCGTCGTTCACACCTTTCTCTTTTCTACACTAACGGAAGCGGGGCGAAGTATCTTCTCGTCGCTCTCCGTCGGGAACAAGGCGAGGCATTCCTCTCGTTGTTCTCCCTCTCTTTCTGAACGGGGCGAAGCATTCTTCTCGTCGTTCACTCTTGTTCTTTCTCACACTAACGGAAGCGAGGCGAAGTATCTTCTCGTCGCTCTCCATCGAGAACAAGGCGAGGCATTCCTCTCGTTGTTCTCCCTTTCTCTCTCTCTCTCTTTCTGAACGGGGCGAAGCATTCTTCTCGTCGTTCACACCTTTCTCTTTTCTACACTAACGGAAGCGGGGCGAAGTATCTTCTCGTCGCTCTCCGTCGGGAACAAGGCGAGGCATTCCTCTCGTTGTTCTCCCTCTCTCTCTCCTTCTGAACGGGGCGAAGTATTCTTCTCGTCGTTCATTCTTCCCTCTAAAAACCCCCTGAAACTAATCCGGAGGTAAACGCTTGCAGGGTCGCAAACACAACCAGCGACGCAGTTTGGCTAGGGCCGTCGAATACCAACAGCGGACGAAGTTGCTTCAGCCAGGATACGCCACCGAGCCGGTTCGACCCGGTTACCAGAGAGATCCAGGGCAGATACGCGCCGTTTTGCCACATCAGACCAGGGTCTACGAAGCCCATCTTCTCCGCCAAATCGCACTCACGGCACGGGTTCCAGCCGTACTCCCGGTCCCTGATTGGACCTCACGACCGTCATCCCCTGTCGACCCAGGGACGCCACTAGGGAGTTTCTCCCCTGAGCACGAGTCAGATATACGTGACTACGACGCTCATCGACCACCCCAACGAAGGCTCCTGTCGTCAAGTGGGGATACGTACTTCTCGTACGTGTCCAATATCGACTCACGGTCTGATCCCGCGACCCGGTCACGTACCCAGGAGGGGCCCTGGAAACCCGCCCGGATCGCCTCCCCCACGAAGGTGGTCGCACCAGTGATAAGGCCACGATCCATCTTTTCACCTCCCGGTACGCCCGTAAGACCTACCGCCTCGAGGAGGGATAAGCAGCCCACGACGCCGGACGACCTCCGCGCCATCTTCGAGGATGTTTTAGACATCCCGATCCTGCTTTCTCCGATCGGATCGACACCCTCCCCGTCCCTACGGCAGAGGGCGCACCCGTACAAACCAATGCGCGCCGAGCGAATTAAGCGTAAATTAAAAGAATTATTTTAGTAAGAGTCTGTAAACTAGTTGTTAGCAATAAATTCTCGATTTTACCTTGGAAAGACGCCTGTCTTCTTTTCTAACCTCTCCAACTTAAAAAATAACTAGAGCGAGGCGAGGAGTTCCTCTCGTCGCTCTCTCTCACACTACGACTGTCTCCCTCACTCCCATACCTCAAAGAGGGGAACGACAACAAAACATCAAGTTTTGCCTAAAAACATTAAATATTTTGTGTCTCTTGAGTGTTCGATACATCGACCACCCCCGCAGCTGAAAGGTTAACAAATAAGACCGTTTGTGCAAAGTCGGACGATTTTTGTAGATTCCCGTGCGTGTTTGGCGAATACAAAGTTAATTTTTGGTCACTTATATATCATCTGGTTTTGTGACAAAAATTTCGGACCGGAAGCGGGAAAATTTTTAGAAAAAGGTGCCAGAAACCACATTTTCGTGGATTCTTGTTCTTCTGTGGCTTTTAGCGAAAAAAACATAAAGAGAGGAAGAAAAGTAGACAAAGTTCTAAGTAATTATGAAACAAACAAAAATGTTCTAGGGACAATACTTTCCAAGATACTGCATTTCGAAGAAAGCTGTTTTTTCAATTTTTGACAGAAAATCGCTACCTTTTAAAAAGCCATTTTGAAGTAAAGGGTTTTCCAATAGGGACATAACAATTTCGAATCTTCATATGAACGCACCCTTAAACTTTTTTAATGAACTGTCAATCTCAAAACGTTAGTTAAAGTCAACATTTTCATCATGGTAAAGTTCACGAACCAGCAACGTTTGGAAATTATTAAAAATCACTACCGAAATTCTGAGTCGGTGGTCGCAACTTTAAGAGCTGTTACTCCAATTTTCGGCCGTAATAATCGTCCCACCCGACAGACTGTACGTGCTATAGTGGATAAATTCTAGACCAAATTTACACTATTGGACGTTCCGGTGCCAAAAAGACGTCGTATTGCTCGAAGCGAAGAAATAATCGCAGCCGTAAGTGCATCGATTCAAAATGAGCCAAATCAGTCGATTCCACGTCGTTCTCAAGAATTGGGCATCGCTCAAATGACACTGTGGCGTATTATGCGAAAAGACCTTGGCCTACATGCTTTCCAGATTAAATTGACTCAAGAACTAAAGCCACTTGATCATTTGAAACGCCGAAATTTCTCCAATTCGGCTCTGGAAAAGCTTGAAGAAAATGAAGAATTTCATCGAAAAATCATCTTCAGCGATGAAGCTCATTTCTAGCTTAATAGCTTTGTTAATAAGCAAAATGTGCTACCCGTGAATAATAATATTCGACGCTATGAATTTTTCGATCTTTGTGGTTTTTCACTGTTTTTCTCAAAAAAACTAATACCCGTTTTTTTGATTATTTCTGCAATTCTGCAATGAAAGTTATGTAAGGATTAATGAAAGTGGACTTAATTCTAAGAAATTAAGACAAAAATGTGTTAACCTCGATATGTCTAAAGTTATGAAGTCTCAAACTGTACCCTCTCTATCTTTTGGGAGTCAAACGTACTAAAAAATGTAATTTTAGTCACGTTCTGCCTAATACAGTTAAATATAATTTTTTTATAAATTAGTTTTTAATTTTCGATGCATTTTTTGTTCATTTTTGCAAAAGTCAACTCAAAATGGTTCAATCGTTAATTTTCATGAACAATAAAAGACGTTTTTTTTATTTTTTTTTGGTGAGAAGGAAAAATGGAAAAAATATTTTATAGACGTTGTACAGGACTCTCCTAGAACGGGTCTAGGCATACCTGTTAAATCCAAAAAACCCCTCTCTCGAACCAATACACCCCCCCATGGAACCATCTTTCGGCTTTGAACTTCGCGGGCGATTGGTTATGAAGAGTTTACCATTCTCGCCACCAGCCTTCTCTTAGCTTCCCTGGGACCACTAATATTGGACATGAGCCGAGTCACAGCGGCTCCACATTGGACGGCTTTGGCAGTTGCGATCTGCAGGTGTTCACCGAAGCTAAGCCTTCGATCCAACTGCACACTGAGGTACTTAATGCTCTTTTTATACTCAATTTCATGTTCCTCGAGAACGATATTCAGGTATTGGGAGGATCTCTTGTCCATGACAGCAAAGCCTCGGTCTTTTCAGGGGCCATTTTCAGGCATCTGCTATCCAACCAACGCTTTGCCCGCCACAGACTTTCATGAATCCTCAGCTCCAGGATTCCGACGTCATCAGCGGCGCACACGACGAGTGCCTCATCCGCGAAGCCAATGATGCTCGTTCCAGCAGGTAGGTCCATGCGCAGGAATTCGTCATACATGACGTTCCAAACGAGTGGACCCACCTGTGACCCTTGAGGGGCGCCACATGTCATCTCTTCTTTGAGAGACCATTTATTGCCCTTGTATATCACCCACCTCTCGCTCAGATAGTCATCTGGCATTCGCAACAAGTAGTCTGGAACCTTTTTCCGCATGATCGCCTCGATGCAGATGTTCCACCTCGCGGTACTGAACGCATTGCGTATGTCAATGCTGATCAACGCGCAGAATCCCCTACGCTTACCAGTTTCTCTTCATGCTTAAGTGGTTACGGACCTTCCGTTCCGAAAGCCAAACTGGTTTCCCGAGAGACTATCTTTATAGGATCATTTCCTCTAGAACCATGCCCATTGTATCCAAAAGAACTTCCCTTCCCGAAGACAGGAGTTAAAGACTTCTAGGAGGATTTCCGGGTATACCCCGATCACCTCTTTGAGGATCTCGTTCGGCAACCCGTCGATCGCCGGCGCTGTGTTTGCCTTGAGCCTTCCACCCGCTCTCTTTATTTCTTCTAGAGTGAAGAGTTTTTCGCGCCGAACCACGCAGGAACTTCGGCCCCTTCTTTGGAACGGCTCCACGTGTGGAAAGAAGCTTCGCACGATGTACTTGACTCGATAGTGATTATCCAGGCGCGGGGTCTTTCTTCTAGTCACCAATCTCTTGGTGACTATTTTGAAGGCGAGACCCCGTGGGTCCTTCTCGACTTCCCTGATCAAGTCTTTCCAGCACTGAAGTCGGCTTTTCTTTATGCCTTGCCTCAGAGCTGATTTTGCTCTTATTCACGCCTCGCGCAGCAGAGGATCACCCTTTGAGCAGGTAAAACTCCGCCGCGCTGTAAGGCATTTTCGACGCAGGACAGACAACTGGTCGTTCCACCAGACATCGAGTCTCCGGCATGCCCGTGCCGCGGTGAGGCATTGAGCGGTAACATGCTGCGACAAGTTGCGCCTCGCCGCCCACACAGTGGGCAGACCTTCCCTAACCAAGCTCATCTATGAGCCTGGTTCCTTCAAGATGTTCGCGAAGCTTGTCTTTGCGGAGTCGTTTTGTGTTTCAGGAGACTCCTCACCTTGCCGCCCCTTCCAGATTTATTTCTACTTTTGGCTGCTAAATTAATTCAAAACAGGCAAGTGTTCATTATTTATAAGTAAAACAAAATATTGTTCTATAAGCAAAATTGGAATAATTATGAGAAAAGAGACTTAGTGTTAACATGTATTGCTTGAAAAATAATATTTTGTTTCACTTATAAATAATGAGTACTTACTATTTTGAATTACTTTAGGAGACAAAAATAGTCATAAATGTTGAAAAAGTGAAAACTTAATTTTTAATAACATTTCTTTGTTTACAAATATGTTTCATTGTTCATGAAAATTAACAATTGATCCATTTTGAGATCATTTCTGCCGAAAGTGAATAAAATCGCATCAAAAGTGAAAAATTTATTCCTAAAAAAATTAATTAATTTACATAATTATTAATTTATTTATCACAAATATTTATTCAATCAATACTAATTATTTACTGTATTATATTTTACTGTTTTAGTCAAACCGTGACCGAAATTACATTTTTCGATACGTTTGACATGCAAATGACAGAAGAAGTCAAGTTCGATAGGTCATAACTATAGACCTATTGGACCTAGAGAGTTGTCATTTGGTTTACATTGAAGGTAATTATGTCTTCTTTTAGTCATCTATAGACAATTATGGTGTAGATCCATAGATTATACAAATTCTGGATGTCTTTTTGAAAGGTGGGGATTTTTGGGCAAAAATCGACAAAAATCGGTTTCTTCGAAATTATGTATCTCGGAAAATATCGGTGCTAGGACATTTTTGTTTTTCTTAGTTTCTAAGAATTGTTTCGACTTTATTTTCCCTCTTCACGTTTTTTTTGCTCAAATCTGTAGCAGAGCAAAAATTTTCCTCGCTCACTACGCCCATCAAGATTCTTTGTCCTCATCACTAATGTGATTAATTCCTTCACGTGCAGACTCGTCGAGAGATGGCAGACGAGATGGCCAGACGACCTGACTGGGAGATGGACACACCGTCTGATCTCGGAGTTTGCTACCTTGCTGGAGAGAATGCATGGTGAGGTCGGCTTTTAACTGACGCAAGTGCTTTTAGGCCATGGCGATTTTACCTCGTACCTGACGTACTTCAAGAAAAAAGACGTGTCGCTACTGTGGTTTTACAGTGGACGATGCAGAGCACACACTCTTCGTCTGCGATAGGTGGAGCAGGGCATGGGAGGCCGTTGGTCGGGTGGTGGGTGCTGACCTCACTCCTGACATAATGGTTCCTCTTATGCATCAGTCTGAATTTGTCTGGAAGTACATCAAGTCATTGATTACTTTACTGATGAGGGCAACGAATCTCGATGGGTGTAGAGAGCGAGGCAACGGGGAGCGTCAGTAAAAATCGCACGGGGTCTGCACCCGCTGTTACGTGTCCTGGTCGGGCTCGGCTGCCACGCCAGTGTGGAGAGGGGTCTTCTTGCTCTCCTAGCTAGCACGACGCCCAGGTTTGCTGCATAGGCACGTGGGAGTCAAAGCCAAAGACAGTATTTTCTGGATAGCATGGTTTTCAAGGGCACTTACCCAAACCAGAGCTGCATAAAGCATCTTCAAGTGCACCACGCTTGCCATGAATCTTCTTTTTGTTTCCCTGGGACCTCCAACGTTGGGAATTAGCCGAGCCAACTTAGCTCCTCATTGGATGTTTTTATTTGGCGCGATACAAAGGTGTTCACCAAAGGGAAGCTTTCGATCCAACTGTACTCCCAGGTACTTGATACTCCTGCTCCACACTACTTCGTGTTCATTGAGTACAATCTTCGGGTACTTGAAGGATCTCCTCTCCGTGACTAGCAAAGGCGCGGTCTTTTCAGGATCCATTTCAATACTTCTGCTGTCCAACCAACGCTTTGCTCGCCACAAACTCTCATTGATCCTCAGCTCCAGGATTCTGACGTCATCAGCTGCACACACATTAAGTACGTCATCCGCGAAGCCGATGATGCTCGTTCCAGCAGGTAGTTCCATGCGTAAGAAATCGTCGTACATGACGTTCCACACAAATGGCCCTACCCACGACCCCTGAGGGGCACCACATGTCATCTCTTTTTTGAGAGACCATTTGTCGCCCACGTATATCACTCACTTGTTGCTTAGGCAGTCGACCATTATTCGCAACAGGTAGTCTGGAATCTTCTTGTGCATCATCGCTTCGATGCAGTTCTTCCATCTTGCAGTATTGAACGCATTGCATATGTCAATGCTGACCGGATGGCGTCCACTGTGGAACTGCCTTTCCAAAAGCCGAACTGGTTCTCCGACAGGTTGTTCTCGCCCTCCATACGGCTTTGGAATCTTTGCAGAATCGAATCCTCTAGCATCTTCCCCATTGTGACCAATAGACATATTGGCCCATAGGATGAAGCTTTATCTAAAGGCTTCTCTCCGATTTTGAGAAGGACTAACCGCTGCTTCTTCCAGTGTTCGAAAAACCTTCCGACTCGAAGACAGAAGTTAAAGGCTTCTAGAAGGATCTCTGGGTATACCGCAATTGCTTCTTTGAGGACTTTGTTTGGCACTCCGTTGATATCCGGAGCCGTGTGGGCTTTGAGCCTACCACCCGCTCTCTTTAGTTCCTCATGTGTAAAAACCACCCCACTTTCAACTGTGCAGGAACTTCGATCCTCTCTCAGGAATGATTGTACTCGTGGAAACAGTCTTTGCACGATGCGCTTGGCCCTATCAGCGTTATCCAGGCTATGTGTCCTTCTTCTAGTCACCAATTTCTTGGTGACTATTTTGAAGGGGAGACCCTATGGATCCTCATCGACGTCGCTGATTAGGAGTTTCCAGCACTGATGTCGGCTTCACTTTGTGACGTCTAAAGTCACATAAGATAAAAGTTTTTTTACTTTTATTTCAATTATATTCCTGGAGAGAATATAATTGTTTTTCACATCAGTTTCGGGTCTAGAGTTTTCACTCCAATAACCCGGGACACTGCTGTTCAAAATTGAATTCTTATGATAATTTTTTCACAATAATACATATAAATGGGAAAGACAGGGTGAACCTTGGACAATGTCGTACAATTCCCATACAAGGGAGCACGCCACTTCCTCGTAAGTTCAGGGATTTGGAATGGAAGGGGAGCACTTTTTCAAATTTGTAATATAAATAAATACAATATAAAGAATGACAGAGGAGAAAGATGTACAGAAAAGTACACAGCAAATTTATGTTATGGAACTTACTTTTATTAAGTTTGGTTTAAATCTTCGTGATTTCGTATATCCTTGGTGGAGATGCGGAGCTAGGAGAAATCTCAGTAGAATAAATTTCCTTTTTTCTTTTTTAATAGAAATGTCCTAAAGAAATGGTAAAATTTTGTGATGAGCTTTAAAAATAACCGTAACGACAGTCCGACGGTCTGTTTATAGAATATTCTTCAAATTCGTAGAAAGATTGTATTGGAGAAATAAAAATGGTTTGAATTTATGAAACTAATCGTGAAAAATAACACAAGAGGAAAATATATGAACATACAACTAATAATTTCATTAACATTGACATAAGTTCGTTAGCAAATTTAATAATTTTAATCTGTGTATGCTAAAAATTGAGGAAAACGTACCTTATTCATATAAGTTATTGAATTATGGTAGAATTTATTTATAATATAGGATCTAATCATACATTCCTTTAATAATTTGAATGAAGCATGCAAATTTCTAAGTTAAATATATGCGTAAAGGTAATTGAAGAGTATATATCTGATTACATGATAGTGTCGGTAAAACAGAACATTTCCATTATTTCAAATCCTGAATAACAATAGTTGAACTTGATTGAATTGTTAATTTTTCTAGTACACTTATTTTATACACTTGTGTGTTCTGAAATCTGTTACAAATTAAACTAGAGTTTCTGCAAATAGGTTTAGTTTTAAATTTATGAACTTAAAAATATGTTTATAAAGAATATATAAAGAGTGATCAATTTAGAGGTATAGGATTTTAAATTGAAACAAAACAACGAAAATCCAAATTGATAGTGCAATCTTTTTTATTTTTGTGTAGAACCATTTACGACATTTATTTTTTAAAGACAACCCCTTTCAAATGTTGGCCGCAACTGCGCTTTAATTCGTCCATCCGTAAACACCAATTTTGAATGACTTGCTCGAGGACTTCGGTCGGTATCCCGCTAATAACTTCAGTAGTGTTGGCTTCCAATGCCTTAATAGTAGCTTGTTCATCCGCAAAACATTTAAACTTTACATACCCCCACAAATAAAAGTCCAAAGGTGTGATATCACACGATCTTGGAGGCCAATCCACCAGTCCGAGACGAGAGATAAATTGCTCACCGAAACGACCACGCAGTAATCCATTGTTTCACGGTCTGTATGACATGTAGCGCCGTCTTGTTGGAACCAAATGTTGTGGAGATTTTGGGCTTCAATTTCCGGCATCAAAAATCGCCCAAGTAGTGCCATAAGATAGGCCAAGTTGTTAAGATCGACGCCGAATCGATACGTTTTTTTTCAATGTGATACTTAAAAATTTCTAGATATAATTTTTTTAAGTTTGGAACTAATTTTTTTCCGATTTTTTTGTTTCTAAATTTTTGTTGAAGTTTTTTCAATGTGCAGGCAAAATTTTGGAATGAAATAATGAAAACTGTCGGTGTTATTAATGAATAAAATCTGTCCCGCCCATTGCAGCGGTTCACTGCCACACGTGCTTCGAGTCCGAGCATGCCTAAAGAAGCTTAAGCGTAGTTGCAGCGTGCGAGCTCGCTCGTTGCAACGTGCGGGATAGATTTTATAAATTAATTATTCCTACATTTTTTATTTTTCCATTCCAAAATTTTGCCTGGATATTGAAAAAACTTGAACAAAAGTTTGGAAACAAAAAAATCGGAAAAAATTAGTTCCAAATTTTAAAAAATTCAATTGTTTATAAAAACGTACTATATTGTTATTGCAAAAAAACAACGAAATGTGTACTATAACTTTATTGAAAGCTTCTACTCTTTCCCGCATTTCAAGTGCATTTTGTATTCAAAACTGCTTTTACAGTGATCTGTTAGAATAAAAAAATTTTCCCGAGTGTCAAACTTAAAAAAATTATATCTCGTAATTTTGAAGTATCACACTGAAAAAAAACGTGTCGATTATTTTCGAAGTAAGAAGGCAAAAAAAAAAATATTTCGTCGAAAAAAAATGTTGACTGTAAATCTCCCATGAAATGACCCATATATATATATATATATATATATATATTTGTGAAGGTAAGATTGCGAGGTTTGTTAAGTTAATGTTAAAATATGTTGTAAGTAAATATAAAATATGTTCAAATACATATCAGGTAAATTGATGCTTGAACTTTTTTATAATTTATTTAAATTATAATAAAGAGTGTATGAATATCTTTCAGTAAATTTTAAACTAGTGTTTTACCTTCAGAGATAAATCCGTATGATTATATTTTATCAAAGTAGATTCCTAATTATTACATTTTTAAAATATATTCCTATTAGTTTTTATATGCATTTTATAAGTTTGAAACGGTAGTATATAAAAATAGACTCTAATTACGTTTCCCTTATTAGTTAATATAATTTCCCACTTTTTTTTATTTCATAACATGCTAAATAATATTAAAAATTATATTAATTTGTTTATTTATATCTTGGGTGATAAGAGATTACATGATTTGTTTGTTATCAAAGTCGTGATCTACTACTTTATTTGCTAGCTCTTCATAAAGGATACTATATTGTTGAAATTTACAATTGTCAACTGGTACCGTATTCCGAAGGGTATAACCTCCCTCCTGATCCAGGCAACTACCACCAGAAAGTAAACAAATAGTTCCAGAACGTAAATGAATGGTATATGAATTTAATTTTATTTGTGCTATTCGTTCACAGAGATATTTGTTCACTTAGAGATATTTTGATTGTATCTTGCGCTACCACATTTCCCCATGTACTAAACGGATCTGAATAACCTACTCCATTACATCTTCCTTCAGAATTAATATAACTTGCAAACATCAAACTGTGGGTTACAGTTTGGTTAATTTTAATTTTGCGTACAATGTGTGATTCGGTAACCTTTAATATGCCCGTTTTGTGTAAATCTTCGCATGCACTTCTACTGACGTCGTTTATATATTCATTTTTTCCGTTTAATACAATGGAAACATGTGAGTGCATTTCAGAGTAGTACACTGTTCTATGAGTTTCGAACTTACATTAGATTACTTTTGTTTCACTATATTAGTTGATTCGCAGGAGCTGTACATATTTTTCAGATACGTTGACATTTGTTTCTGGCAGTTCACATTCTCCTACTTCTAATAGTGAAAGCGTGGTAACGTTTAAGTTTCGGGACCCACAATCGTATCCAATAAAAGCATTTGTATTACTTATTATTACACAAAGTAATAACTGAAACATCTGAAAATAAAAGAAGTATTGATATTAAATTTCAGGTTTTTAATCTTCCCATCTTTGCATTACTAGTGATGATTATTAATTAATCATTACTAGAGTCTCTGCGATTTTTTAATTTCTTTGGTTTCAATGTGTGGTTTATGTGTGAAATTCTGAGTGTGCTGGCATGAACAATTTTGTTTTCTTTATTGTATTGGACTTTAATATTGTTTTTTTTAATAATTTCTAATATTTTGTGTGGTCCTGAATAGTGATAACCAAATTTATTTGGCTTAGGGCCTTTTGAAAGAAAAACGTAATCTCCTATTCTAAAATTACGCGGGTTTATCGTTCTGTCATAGTCTTTTTTTGAACGATTCTTGGATCCAACTAAATTTTCATAAACTAAAGTTCTTATACCATTTAATCTAGTTACTAAATCGATAATATATCCTTTATAAGAAAGGAGTAAGTCTGTCTACCTTAAGGGATCACGTGAGGGTAGTCTAGTTAATTTACCGAATACAACCTCATAGGGGGTATGCTTGTTGCTTTCCGATACACATGTGTTAAAGTTTAAAATCGCTATTTCTAACCATTCATCACATTCCTGATCTGCAATAGTATACTGTTTCTAACATTTCTTGCACTTGGCGTTCTACTTCTTCTTTAAGTGAAATTGGGAATTTATATTGTTTAACATTGACAGGAATGTCATCAATAGTGGGGATTCGATGCTTAACTGTACTAGCTGCTTCTAGTTTCTGTCCTTCTTTGTGGAATCCATCTTTGTTTGTAAGAATAAATTTAGTTATAAAATTTTTTTTATTTTCAGGTAGATTGTCTAGTCTTAATTTACTAATCAAAGCTTGATCATCTTCTGAAATAGATTTGCTATTTTCTATTGAAAAGACTACATGACTAAATTTTTCAGGGAAATTTCTTCAGAAGATTCCGTAGGTTTCTTTTGTTTCCATGTCAGAGTAAGGATTTAGGTCAAGTACAGATGAAATTTCATTTAAAGTTTCCTGGAAAATTTATTTCGTACACCATTCAGATTCTAGTTTTTCTGGGGCAATGGGAATTTCCAATTCTTCAATATTTTCTTTGGACAATATTTCTTTATTCTGCTGGTTGTATGATGAGATGGCTGTTTCTAGACTCCATGATGATTATAATTTTTGCAGTTTTCTGACAGAGTTTAAATTAGAGTTGTTTTCTTCCTTTGCTATCGCATATTGTTTGTTTTCATTCAATAAAATTTCGTTTTCCAATGCAAATTTAGATATTCTGTTTTCAGTTCTAATTGATTCGTTTTCGAAATCAATTATCGCATTAGTTTCCGTTAGATAAGTAGCAGCTAAAATTCCTTCACATGGAATATAGAAATCATCAGATACCAAATAAAATATGGAAGCATGTCCGTATACTGCGAGTTTAATTGTTTCTATAGTTCGATTTAATTTATCACCTACTCCTTTAAGGAACACGGTCTTAAAATTATCTTTATCAATTTCGTCAGGTAATAAGTGATTTTTGATAATGTTAGCTTCTGAACCTGTATCAATCATAAATTGTCCCTGAACTTTTGAAGCAGGGTTAAAAACTTGGGTAAAAGGCAGATTATTCTGTTTTAAATTATTGGACCATCTTGTAATACCACTTTTTCTCGTTTCGGTTGACGGATCATTATTCCGTTGAAATTTAATGGAATTTTCTCCTACGATAAGATTATTAGTAAGAAAGCTGATTTTAGATTTTGCATTAGTATAGTACTCGGAACCTAGCATTCCGTCAAAAGGTATAAAAAATTGAAATTTACTGCATGACCCATTTGTGTAAGTTCTATTGTACCGATTGATGGGATTGCGACAGAATCTATTTCTTTGAGAAATACTGTTTCTTCGAGATTGATTATTTGTAATGGGATGAATTTTTAAATTTTTAGAATATTTAACTCCGATCCAGTATCAGGCATTAATTTGATCGAGTCATTCATTACTGGATGTTTGAATGGTATAAATGTAATTTTTGTTGGGTCTTCTTCTATATTGATGGTAATAATTCGCTTTGGAGCCCTTCCATTGGTGTCCTTTGATTGGAGTGCTGTTGGTTCTGGTTTTCCCTCGCGGTTGCACTCTGTCCCGGAAGGTTTCATCCGTTTCCCGTCCTTATATCTTCATTATATTTTCCCTTGTAGCATTCTTCCATCTTATACCCTGGAGTTTTACAATATTTGCATTCTCTGTGAGTAGACATCATTCTTCATCATGTTGCTTCATGTCCCGTACGATCACAAATCTGGCAAGTCAATCCTTTATTTACTTCAGTTTGTACAGGCCTTACTGGTTTATTTAATACAAAGCATTGATCTGCCCTGTGTCCTTGTTTACTACATCTTCTTCTTCTTCTTGTTCTTCTTGTTTGTGTTTACTACATAATTGACAAGTAATTCGGACCACAGTTCTATTAAGGAAACAGTCTTTGGCTGTATGTCCCTTTTTCTTTCATAGTTGGCATTCCTGGTTGCCAAAAAATTGAGGAGCCGTGTGCCCTTGTTTATTACAGAGCTGACACATAAAAAATTCTGGAATCCTGTTTCTACTGTTTTTAAAGCATTTTTCTATTGAATGCCCGTTCATTTTGTAATTGGAGCACTGAAGTTTGCTTCTACAATTTTCAGTTTCATGCCTATCTCTTTTACATATTTGACACGAAAACATGCGACGAGTACGCTCGTTGATATCTTCGGCTTTATGGTTCACGGTTCTTCTAAGGTTTCTTTGAGCCTCAAGTTTTCAGATTATTCACATCCTGTATTTTTTCGTTTCCCGGACGTTGTTCCAATTCAAATTTTAGTCCTCTTTTAAACAAGTTAATCATTGTGTTTTCAACGCTGTCACAAAAGTTTGGGTCTACTTGTCCGCCATTATCTAAATTATGAACTTCTAAAATTATAGTACCTATGTCCCTAATTCTATTTGTGACCGTAATTACATTTTCATGGTCTTTCTGAAATTCATGACCTAATTCTCCCAAAAATTGTGGGATTGTTCTAGCTGGAGAACAAATTTTTGTCAACAAAATTTTTAATTCGTCATTTGTTAAAAACGTATCTCCTGAAATAGTTTGTCGTGCTTCTCCGGATATTTTACTTCCAATTAATTTAATTAAATTTATTTCTGACTCGGGTTCGATCGTAAATTTTGCTTCGTTACATCCTTTCATAAATTGACTCAAAGGGATATTTTTACCATTAAATTCTGGTACAACCATGAGAGCATCTCGCAATGTAACAACTTGGATCGCAGCTGATTGTTGGTTTGCATTTAAATTTTGATTTCGGCATCCAGAAGTACCCTGTCCTCCAGATCCTAGTTTTTCTGGTGTACTCATATTGAATTCAATTTTTGAAAGTTTTTCCAAAGAGTTATCAGAATAGGACTCGTCTGAACCCACAAAGGTTTTAGTACTATTATCGGATAGCACTGAAATGTCGAATGGGTTTTCAAAAGAATAATTTTTCTGAATTGATTCACTAGTATGATTAAAGGGTTCCGTATCCTTACTTGAAGATGTTGAAAGATTTAAAAAATGTTCATCTTCACCACGTGGTATCTCTTTTCTTGGAGTAAAAGGATTAAATTCATCAATTTCTTTTTGAAGATCTGAATCTTCAGATGCCTGTTTTCGAGTGATTATTATGTCCGACATACGTATATGGTAAAAGAAATGAGACTAATTTTATTTAGAAGATTTTCATGTATTTTCAATGGTATTTTCAATTATTATTTCACATGTGAAAAAAAGATATATAAGATATTTTACAAAAAAAGGAATGTAGTTTATATTACAATTTAAATATTTTTTTGAATTTTATAATTTAGATTATTTTTTTCGAAGCATTTGAAACAGTTTTCCCTACACCCATGTATTAAACAACTATCGCAGAAATTTTTCCTAAATGATTCTATTTTTTTCTCAAGGGGTGGTAGTGGCGGTGGTAGATAAGCTACCGGATCATAAGTTGGAACTGGTGGATTTTCTTGCAATGCCTTCCTGGCTGCTAATGTAGCTAATTTAATCCTTTGCCGCAGACGTTGAGCCTTTGTTGGCTTATTCCGCCGATGGGCTAAATAACCGTGATTTTCTCCGTTTACTACAATAGATAAAATCTTCTCTGCAAAATTAGGGTAAGAACATTTTTAGGGTTTTCAAAAAAAAAATAAGAAATGAAATCAAAGATTTAATTTATCAAAAATTTTGAAAAAGTTACTTTGGGTTTCCAAAATATTTTTAAGCTTGTCAATTATTTTAATATTTTCATTTAATAAAGTTTCGTTCGTTTTTCAACGTCCTGGTTATCCTTCTCTAAATTTTTAATTTTTTCACACAAATACGCGACAGTAGCCCACCGATCTTTATTCAAGTCTTCTAGATCATTGATCCTATCAGCTGCATTTTCCATATTTTCAAAAATAATGGCTTCTGATCTTGATAATTCTTGGTCATTTAACATTCTTAATACCAGGGAGGAATGTTTGAATTGTGAAGTTAGAATTCCGTTTAATTTCCTTGAATAAACATTCGAAGCTTACAATTGCCAAAATTTGAAGTTCTTGAATATCCGTTTATTTAAATCCATTTTAAATTTTGTGTACTGCAGGGATTCGTATAGGTTAGGAAATTAAATTGTTGTAATTTTGTGGTTCAAATTTTCATTGATTCTATTGAAATGTTCTAAATTTTGTCAAAATTTGTAAAATTTTTGGAGTTTAGGATTTTTGTAATTTTGTAGTACAGGATTTAGTAATCCTATTGTAATTTTAAAAGTTTTGATTTTGAAGTTTTGCAAAATTAAAAGAAGAATTAAAAAAAAGAAGTAAAATTTTATAACGTTGATTCATTTGTAAAGTTCGGAAAATTTGTAAAATTTTGTTAGATTTTTAAAGTTTTGTTACGTCAGAAACGTAACACTTCTCTTCTTTAAAGATCTTCTCGTTTTATGTAGGGACCAGAAGAATCCTTTTTAAGGGATGAAGAATAGTCAGTAAATGAGAAGGGTTCATCATATAAAATATATTTATTACGAATAAAAGTATTTTAAGTAAGCACCATAGAAAATATGGACATAAATATATAAAAGTTGAAATATTTAGTAATTGCCCTGGCCTGGAAATTGGTCGGTGATGAAATGAGTCCAGTAGATTGAATGTGGTAACTCGAGTCCTCACTTGTAGACGTCGAGATAAATTTAGTCAGATCGGAAATTTGTGGTCCAGCCACTTAAGATGGTCGATTCTCTGATCCCAGGTTTTTGAGAAGATTTGTTAAGGCGATTCCCCTCCACTTTTACTGTCGTTAAATTCGGGGTCGAATTAGAACTGGACCAACTGGCGGTGAATAATCTGATGAGACTGGATTGGACTGAACTGACTGGACTGACTGGACTGAGCTCGGGGTAAAAAATGATGACACTGGACTGAACTCGCGTTGGTTACATTGTAGAAATCGGACATTGACTAACTGACTGAACTGACTGCTATTGGAACTTTCGCTTTTTATAGAACTTTGAAAGGTCAACTGTGACGAGGTACATGTTATGACCAGTCAGATGTTATTGCAAGTTACATGTTGTGATTGTAATGTGTGTGATAATTTCATGTAGTAGTACGTTGGTACTGTAGGACTTCATTTACTTTCTATCTGGGTCAGTCGATTTGTTATCATGTGTAGGTATTATAACGATACATGGTTATTCCATATTGATCATTCTATTGATCTGTAGATCTGTCTATAACTTGCGTCGATAAAATTACGCACGCAGTAATGTTACCTTGATCCCTTCATTGTTTCCTTGATTTGTTTGTTACTCGATGCGTTAGAGTCGCGGGACGCGGGGAGTTAACCATCCGCGATCGAAACTTCGGTAGACGTATAAATTGAATCCAAGGTGCTTACTTGATCAAGAACATATTTTTGAAATTCAATTTAAGAATTGTGTTGTGTCAGAAATTTCGTTGAAACATAGTTATTGGAATTAACATTTTTAATTTTTTTGTTGTATAAAAGAATTATAACAATATGTTACATAAATCTATAATAACAAAAGATAAGACAATTTGGAAGTATTACATCGTTGATCACATTTATATAGTAATAATAATAAAAAAAATTTGATTATTAATAATTATAAAAATTCGCAAACATTATGATTGTTGAAAAAAAATGAAAAAAATTTATTAATTAGATATAAAATATTAAATAGTAATTTTCCTGTATTACGATCGTTACTGTATGCATTGGTGAAAAGAACCTGAGAGCACTATACATCATTAGTTGTATATAAAAGAGAAATTAACATACCATACATACTATTGATAAAATAGATATTGAATAATATTAGAATCGTTGATTACATATATTAATTAATAGACTTTGTAAATTGGTACATTGAAGGGAAAAACACTTGGTTGAATCTAAAATTGATTTCTTCGAAGAATGTCATTACGATTTCTCATTACTATTGCTACAAGTTTCTGCAAATTAATCGCACGAACCCCAATTTGATTGGCGTACCACTGAACGAATAAAATAATCATAAGAAAAACAATTTTACATAATAACAGGGGAATAGATTTTCCCACAATTCTTGTACTTTTAATTGCTTTTCTAATATTTTTGTAAAATTAATAGGATTCTTTGTGCATGAAAAAATGTGAAGAATAGTAATTATTCAATTTGTCATTGTTGCACATTAATTTCTATTGGAAAACAATTTTCACATTAACAATTTTATAACGCCATCGCACAGTTTACATTTACAGACTCAATATTTGTAGAAACTGTTCTTCCAATAGGATGGGAATCAAGAAAAGTTCCCTTGATGGAAGAAAAAACAAAATTGAAATTATATTTATGATGGCACTAATTATGCAGTGCTTATTTATTCTTGTCAGGAAAGGTGTTTTTTTCATCAAAAAAAGAGAAAAATGCAAATATTTCTATATTTTTCTTCAACTGATAAAAAAAAATTCTTATGATTTGAAAGGAAACTAGCATTTTTCTTACTAAAAAAATTATTAATTTGTTTTTAAAAGGTCAATGAACAAAATTAAAATTGATTGAATCAAATTTGAAAGAAGTTACTTATAAGAATTTCAGAGAAATATCATTTTTTTGTGATGATATTGTATTTTTAGTTTGTGCTGAACAGAAGAGAAAACTTGAAAAATTTTGAATAATTTGATAATTACTTGCTAGATTAAGAAATTTAATTTACTCCGAAAATAAAGAAATATATTGAAACTTTTTCATTGCAATTTGAAGGTTCAGTAAGCTCCTCGAGTCTCTGAAAAAGAAAAAATAAGATTAGAATAAAATTTCAAAAGATCTTTTTGTTTAAAACATTTCCTGTCTTGATTATCCGAAACGCTTTAATTCAATGCAAAGTTTATACTATTTTGAGTTTAAATTCAAATTCAATTAATCAATTTTGTGTATTCATGTGCGATTTTTTTATTCGATTGACGTGAACTACTGTCGGTTTTCCTTTTATGTTGATTTTCACACTTCCTTTTCCTAGTGCATCCAAAACTTCGTAAGGACCTGTGTATTGAGTATCTAGTTTTTTAATTTTTCATGCCTTTAGTAACAAGACATTATCCCCAATTTTTATTTCTAAAGAATTTATTTTCCTATCGCTGTAAATTTTTGATTTTTCTTTTGCTCTTATGAGATTTTCTCTCGCTTGTGTTCGCATTTCATGCAGTTGTGCAACAAAGTTGATCAAATAATCATCATAGGTTTGAAATTCTTTATTTTGTGACAGAGGTTCACCAGAGGGTTCACCGGCTAATTTACCATAAACTAATTCTAGCCAATCGTCCCATTCTAAGTTTTTTGCAACAAATTGTTTGAGATGTGCGCCTAGAACACGATGTGATCATTCTATTGATTCATTGGATTGAGGGTGAAAATCTGCGCTACGAAATTCTTTGATTCTAAAGCGTTTTGCTAATCTTTTTAATACATTGCTTAGAAAATCTCTGCCTTGATCCGTCTATACCCCTTTTGGCGATCCAAATATGCAAACTAATTTGTTCACGAACGCATCTGCTATTGTACTAGCTTGATGATTAGAAAGAGGTATTGCTAGAGAGTATTTTGTAAAATTAACTTGTATAGTAGGAATATATAAACTTCCAGATTTTGTTTCTGGTAGCGGACCAACAATATCCATTGATATTTTATCAAAGGCAGTAGTGGATGTATCAGTAATAACCATAGGATTTTTAGTTTTAACTTGAACCAATTTTTTGATTTGGCATTGTAAACCGCCTTGAATATACTTTTGAATATCGACTTTCATATTTTCCCAAACAAAATTTTGGCGAATTCGATTGTAGGTCTTTGTGACACCTTTATGGCCTCCTAATGCTGAGGAGTGAACTTCTTCAATTAATTGTGATCTTTGTTCTGCTGTTGGATATTGCGTTATGCCGTTACAAACTATTATTTTCGCCAGTGAATTTGCAAAATCTAAATCAAAAATTAATTTTATATCTTCCCAAGCTATATGGCTGATTTTTGGAGTCCTTGAAATACTAATCAATCGTAGATTAAATTTTCGAGATAATTCATGTAATAAGTAAATTGACAATTTTATATTATTTAAGGTTTCGGATAAATTTTCTTTAGCTCCTTCTTCAATCATGACTATCTTTTCGCATCGTAAATTGATCACGACATTCAACGACACTTTTATTCGTTAAAATTTGACTGGTAGATTTGGAGTTGGATGGAGGGGGCTCTGGGGGTGGAGGGTTTTCTACAGATTCTGAATTATGATAATTTTCGACATTTTCTCTGGTTTTTATTTGTTGTTTTTTGTTTATTTTGAAACTTTGTTCATTGAAAGTGTCTTCAACATTTTCATTTCCAAAAATTTCTTCAATACAAGAATTTTCAGAGTTTCCAGAGTTTTCATCATTTTCAGGTTTTATATCAATTACTTCATCTTCAGAAGTAGAAAAATAATTTTCGCTTTCTTCCTCTTGGGGTATAATGAATTATTTATGCTTTTTGACATTTTTCAGTCTTTCAAATTTTCTAGACTTTTATGTTGATTTGAATTTTTCATTTGTTCTTGTTATTTTCTTTTTACCGCAATTTTCATGGTTTTTTCCAAGTAGTGGACTTAAAAGTATAATAATCATAAACAGAAGCTTTGATGCCTAAAGTTTTAATGAACTTGTATATTTCAGAAAATTGTTACAAATGTCTTTAAATAATTATTCATTTGGAGAAACGTCAGAAGTTTCTGAGAACTTAGGATTAATATTTAATATTGGATCTTGTGAGGATTCGCTAAAGTCATCTGTATCATCTTGGGTAAATATCGAATTGAAATATTCACTTTTGGAATTATTTCCTTTTTTGATATTATTTTCTTCTCTAATTTTTATGGAAGTTTTCTCAAGATTCCTTTTTCCTTGAGATGTCATAAAGGTATCATAATCTTCGTGTAAATTTCTTTATTTTTCTTCATTATCAATGGGGTTTCTTGAAAGAGCGTCTGCATTGACATTCATTTTTCCTGCTTTGTATACTAAATCAAAATCATATTCTCCAAGTTTCAACCTGCAACGTGAAACTCGTGAGCAAGGATCTTTAGAGTTTTGAAACCAAAGTAGTAGTTTATGATCAGTTACTAGGGTGAATCTTCTTCCATATAAATAAGGACTGAAGTGAGTAACACAAAATATTATTACAAGTCCCTCTTTTTCATGTGTCGTATTTTTTCTCAGTGCCACTTAAACTTCGTGAAGCATATGCTATTGGCTTATCTTTGCCTATTTTACCTTGTGATTATGTACCTCCTATTGCGTATCCTGAGGCGTCTGTTGTGAGAAGAAAGGGTTGAAAAAAATCGGGTCGTTGTAAAAGTGGTTCTTCACATAATTTTGATTTTAAAATATCAAAACCTATTTCCTGCTTTTTGTTTTTTTTTTGGGAACTGCTAATTCTTTTACGGCTATTATTTTTTGGGGGTTTGCTCGAACTCCATTTTTATCAACGATATGACCTAAATATCCTATTTCAGGTCGTAACAATTCACATTTGTCTGGTTGTAAATGAAGGCTTGCTTTTCGAAGGCGTTGTATTAAATTATTAAATTTTTTCTCGTGTTCTTCTAGTGTATCAGGAAATATGACGATGTTGTCAAGATATACGAAGAGTTCTGTTCTTGTTAATCTAGTTAAAGTAGTATCCATTAATTTTTAGAACTTTGCAGGAGCGGTTTTTAAACCAAAAGGCATTCTATCAAATTCATAATGGCCATGAGGTGTAGAAAATGCAGTTTTATAAGAGTCTGCAGGGTCCATTTTTATATGGTGGAAACTAGTTGCTAAATCGAATACTGAAAAATACCTGGCAGATCCAAGTAAATTGAGTATATCATTTATGATAGGTAGTGGGTAAGAATCTCCGATTGTTTTTTCATTAAGTTTTCTGAAGTCAAGAACCATTCGCCATATTATGTTACCTTTAGGATCGGCTGTTTTTAGGAACAATCCAAACTAGAGTGTTATACGGTGATTGTGAAGGTTTTTTTATTTTATTTTTTAATAATTCGTCAACTTGTTTTGTAATTTCTTCTTTGTGTACAGGGGGAAATCTATATTGCCTTGAAAAAATTGAAGAATCATCTACAGTGGGAATTGAATGTTGTGAAACATTAGGAGCTTCAAGTGGTTCTTTTGGGATTTCAAATCTGTCTGCACGTTTGATAATTAATCTTACTACATGTTCGTATTCGTCTTGATTCAAATGATCCAAACGAAGAAGTTTTTTTATATATTCTATTATTTCTTTACCTGTTGTGTTAAAAAATGTGCATGGATTGTCGAAAAAATTGTCGGTTTTCAAGAAGCTATTTAGAATTTTTTCAGATAAATCGTCATCACTTAAGTTTTTTAAATTGCTTGATTGTCTTGTTACATTTTGAGAATCTCTTTCTTCAAAATCTTCTAAAGTAATAGTCGGTATCGATATCGTTACTGGTATTTCGTTCGTATTTGCAAATTTGATATAAGCTTTACCTTTGTAATTTTTTACAATTGCATCTCCGGCATAAATTGCTTCGCCAATATGTAGTCGAGGTATGTAACCTTCGCTTTTTTCAGTATTTCCAATTGTAATGTTAAATGTTGTTACTGTTCTAGTCTCGAAAAAATTCTGAACCTAGAACTCCGTCTTCATCGATTGGAACTCCATTAGGAATTATATTCAGTATTGTTGGATGTCCTAGAATGTTTATTTGTACTTGTCCCATTGTAAAAAGTGTTCAATTATTTATTTCTGTACGTTTTAACACTATTTTTTCATTTATTGGCAATTTAAGATTTACGGAATTTGGTTTAATCAAGTTTCCACCAGCACCGGTATCTATCATTATACGAGCAGGGCTTCGGAGGCCTTCTGCGCATATCATTATCGATTTAATTGTACTTGGCTGATTTGCATACCTGTTGTGATCCAGATTTCCTTGTTTATTATCATAATTTCTGTTTCTTAAAAAATTATTATTATTGTAATTATAGTATCTATTGCTGTTGGGATGATTATTTCTTTTATTTGACAAATTATTGTAATTGCTGTTCCTGTTCCTTAAAAGGTTGTTATTTAGATAATTATTCTGTGCAAAGTTATTTTTATTATAATTATTGGTTCTGTTTCCTAAAAAATGGTTATTCCGATAATTATTTCTTGCGGAATTATTGCTATTATTTTTTCGTTGTTGGTCATTATTAATAAGCTGTTGGTTTACCATTACAAAAGTAGGATTTTCTTTTCTAGAAACTGCTTCTTGTGATTTGGTTAAATGATAACAATTTTTAGCAACGTGATCTTGTTTTTTACATATTATAGAATTTATTTTTTTATCTCGTGCAACATTGAACCCAGTTTTTCTATTGTATAATTTCTATTATTTATAGAATCATTCATTTTTATATAATCTGAATATTTATTTATCCGTGGTGCGGAAGATGCTGCCAAGACTCTTTCTACATTGATTGCGTGATTGAAATCTTCTTTAAATGTTTCTTTTGTTTTTACTCGAATTTCTAATTCAGGACGCAGACCGCGAATAAAACATTGAATAACATCTCTTTGAATGTTCTGTTGACCCAAAGATACATTTTCTTGCTTCTCCTGATAATTTACTTCTCAATAATCTCGCTAAACTTTCTTGAGCTGCGGATGTTAGCAGCATTGCTTTTGCCTCATTACATCCCTCAATAAAATGTCATAATGGAATGTCAATTCCATCAAATAAGGGTACTACTTCTAACGCGTCACGTAAGGGTACTTGTTGACTATTAGGTAGGGCCATTTCGTTGTATATAATTAGATTAACGTTTTCTTCAGGATTAAAAGTTTGCTCTATTTGTTCGTTGTCGGTACTATTATCGTCGCTATCGTGTTTACTTATAATTGTTTTGCGAGTAAGAGAATTTTCTGATGAATTTATTTTCGTTCTTTCTTCAACTGTGTTTTCTTTAATTATCGTTAAACTAAGTAAAGTTTTATCTTCGTTGTCAATATAAGTAGTTTTGTTTTTTAATCTTTCGTCCTGATTAATTTATCCACAAATAATACTTGAATTAGTTTTTAAACTCGAATTAAGGGGGGAAATAGGTTTAGATTACTCAAAAATTCGAATTTTTTTCTATGTCATAAATTGTTAGTAAAACTATCGAAGAATATGTTCCCAAAGTTTCAATGAAAAATTTCAATTCGTTCCGGTGCTACAATCGTCTTTAAGTGGATGCCGACAACATCGACGTAGCGCCTTGGAGACAAAGGAAGCTCGGAAAACTCGGAAAGATAAATTGCAAGCTCAAAATGAAATTTATGAAGAAGAAGTAGGATTACTATATGGTGCTGGAATCGCTGATTAATCAGTACGTACAAAAATTTATCTCATTACAGTCTCGACTTTGTTGTTTTCTTGAATTTTTTTTTCAAACGCGTTTTTCTCGAAATGACTTTTTTCAAATTTGTGTACACTCTAGCTTAAAAAGCTTTCTACCGATCGCTTTAAAAATTGGCATATACTTTTTTTATACAATTCCGCTCTATTTAAACCTAAATCCGAGATAAAATTATTGTTTTAAATATTTTTTAAATGCCAAAAAAGTAGCAAAAAGCCAAAAAATCGATGTTTTATGTTTACACACCTGTAAAAAATTTAGTTTTAGATTTTTTTGGGTGGAGTTAGGTTCACATAGAAGAGAGATATGTTATTAAAGTAAATTAAAATCCCAGTTAATTTCAGATGAGAACTCTGGCCTCCAGAATGTACACAAACTGTTACTTCTGATGGTGACGCTCCATGGGCAGCAGCTGATATCTTCCATGTTTACCAACGAAAGGCTTCAAAAATTTCACAATATTTTCTTAAATATATATACAAAATGTTCATAAAGTATAAATAAATTATATACATTTCTGTTTTTCGAAAAAAATTCATAAAAATTATTGAAAAAACCACCCTCTAAACCTATTTCCCCCCTTAAGACAATTGTTTGAGAAACATAAACTGCTTGTTCCGGCAGTTTCAAATGGGTCTGTTAAGGTTTTCTTTAAAGAAATATTATCTTATTGAAAACTGAACTTTTATAATTGCAATACATAAATATTCAAGTTGATCAACCGAAAAGACTTAAAAATATCATTCTTTTTAAAAATATTTTTTGTAATCACTAAATGTAATTGATAATTTGTTCATTAAAAAATAAGAATTTTTCTCAATGTTCCGTTTCAGGTAATTTTATGGTTATCAAACAAAATTAATAAGATATTATGCCTTAATTCTACCAATTTCAATGTGCTTACAGAAAAATATTTATTTAGAATTGTTGTTTTAAATTTATATTTATTCAAACTATTTTTTGGTCCTTTACCTTACCTGGGATACTTGATGTCTCTTTACCTTGTTTTCAAATAAACACACTGTTTCTTTGTACATTTCAATATACATATATATATTCCGTTATTGTAAATCATGAAGTATTATATTTTTTAATTCAGGAATTCAATTGTCGAATTATTCATCATAAATGTTTTTTTTAATAATGCTTAAAATCACAGAAATTTTTTTTTTATTCATTTATTTTTCTTATAATACACACTAAAAAAAATTATAGCATGGTACAGAATTTTGGTAATGCAAGATTGGCCAAGCCTGACTCAATCACAACACCCTGGTCAATCTTTTGCAATTAAAAATATTTTGTTAGGTAACAGAGTTGAAATAGTAGTTCTAAACGATACTGCATGAGGACTTTGAATTTTGCCTTACCCAATTGACCGTAGTCAATGGTGACCGTTCGACGAGTCTAAAAAGGACTTATAGTCTCGTGTGCTGTTTTTTTTCTCGTTTTAACTCGAATTAGAACTTAGGTAACATTTTAGAACTGTGACGAGGTACATGTTATGACCAGTCACATGTTATTGCAAGTTACATGTTGTGACTGTAATGTGTGTGATAATGTTATGTAGTAGTACGTTGGTACTCTAGGGCTTCATTTACTTTCTCTCTGGGTCAGTCGATTTGTTATTATGTGTAGGTATTATAACGACACGTGGTAATTCCATATTGATCATTCTGTTGATCTGTAGATCTGCCTATAACTTGCGTCGATAAAATCAAGCACCAAGTAATGTTGCCTTGATCCTTTCATTGGTTCCTTGATTTGTTTGTTACTCCAGGCGGTAGAGTCGCGGGACTAGGATATGTGCAGCTATTCAGTAATCTAACACTTCGCCATATGGCGAAAATGTGCAATCGTTTACGTTTTTTTATCTTGTCTTATTCATATGAAGTCATTTAAGGTAGTATTAAGATATATAAAATGATGTGAATACTTTTGGAATGTGTGCAGTCAGTCACGGGTACGTGTGAACATATCATTTACATTCAATTCATTTCAAATCATTTGAGGCTATGCAGCCGTACACAGTTATGTTCAGTCATGCACAGTTATCAGACAGTATGACATATAGAGCCCATGTGCAGTCATTTACATCTGTTTATCTTATCTTATTAATTTTAAGTAATTATAGGTAGTGTACAGCCATTACAACTTATTTCATTCACCACACCTCTTTTCGAGACGTGAACAGTCGTACAAAGTCGTGTGCAGTTATGCGCAGTCATCTAACACGTTTGAACACTTTATTGAGCCTTAAACAGATCAAGTGGACACGGTTCAATACTAGACGACTAGGTCGATCATAAATCCTAGACGGCTTATTTCCGGGAGTTGATGTCATTGTCACTTTTGATTGGCACTACAAGAACTACAAAAATATATTAAAATTGGCAAATTTAACCGAAACTCAATTTCCATAAGAAACGTGCGGGGTCCTTTTTATGATTTGTAAAATTTTTTTAAATTTAGAAACTTTGCTGTTTGTAAAATTTGTTAAATTTGGTATATTTTGCAAAGTTTGTGAAATTTTGTTTGATTTAGAAAATTTGTGAAATTTTTAGAATTTTGTTTGATTTGGAAAATTTGTGAAATTTTGTTTGATTTGTAAGATTTGTAAAATTTAGTTTGATTTGGAAAATTTTGTAAAATTTGTGAAATTTAGTTTAAAGTAGAAAATTTTTGTTTAATTTCTTGAATTTATCAAAATTTAAATTCCCTAAAATTTCACTTATTTTAGTACATCAAAGAACCTTCCCAGGCTCAGAATTCCACTTTTTATAACCAATATGAATTTCAAAAATAGAAGATAGAGGAAAAAATGAAATTAGAAGAAAAGTAGGGAACAAGAATTCAATTCTGACAGGTATCCCTCCGGGGCCTCCAAAAATTCAAAACTCTTATGTGACGTCTGAAGTCACATAAGACAAAAGTTTTTGTATTTTTATTTCAATTATATTCCTGGAGAGAATATAATTGTTTTTTCACATCAGTTTCGGGTCTAAAGTTTTCATTCCAATAATCCGGGACACTAGTGTTCAAAATGGAATTCTTATAATAATTTTTGCACAATAATACACATGAATAGGAAAGACAAGGTGAACCTCGGACAAAGTCGTACTATTCCCATACAAGGGAGCACGCCACTTTGTCCTAAGTTCGGGGATTTGGATTGGAAGGGGAGCACTTTTACAAATTCTAGTACTGGAATGGTTACAAGCACTCAAACATTTGTAATATAAATAAATACAATATAAAAAGTGACAGAGGAGATCAATGTGGAGAAAAGTACACAGCAAATTTATGTCATGGAACTTAATTTTATTAAGTTTGGTTAAAATACTTGTTATTTCGTATATCCCTGGTGGAGATGCTGAGCCAAGAGAAATCTTGGTAGAATAAATTTCCCTTCTTATTTTTTTTATGGAAATGTCTTATAAAACTGGTAAAATTTTCTGATGAGCTTGAAGAGTAATCGTAACGACAGTCCGACGGTCTGTTTATGATATATTTTCAAAATTCGGAAGAAGATTGTATTGGAAAAATAAAAATGGTTTAAATTTGTGAAACTAACCGTGAAAAATAACACAAGAGGAAAATATATGGAGAAAGAACTTTAGTTTGGAAAGCGTGTGGAAAGTTAAGCCGAAAAGAACTTAAGATTTTTCTCTGTCGGACTTGGAAAGAGCGGAAAATTTTAAGTATAAGATGTTCTATTGGTCAAGGTCGTTTCAAGGTGATATGAAGTTCAAATAGACGAATATGAGTTAAATTCTATTGATTCAAAATGTGAATATTCTATCGTGTATTATTGAGATCGAATAAATTTTCAAAAGTCGGTCAACTGGTCAAGCATGAATGACTTCGGCTTTTTGAAGGTCACGAACTTCTTATTTTTTGCGCTACCCGGGAATATTCACAATACCTTATTCATATAAGTTATTGAATTATGTTTGAATTTATTAATAATAAAGGATGTAATCATATATTCCTTTAATAGTTTGAATAAAGTATGCAAATTTCTAAGTTAAATATGTGCGTAAAGGTAATTAAAGAATATGTATCTAATTACATGATAGTATCGGTAAAACAGAACATTTCTATTATTTCAAATCCTGAATAACAATAATTTAACTAAATTGAATTGTTAATTCTTCTAGTACACTTATCGTATACACTTATCGTATACACTTATCGTATACACTTATCGTGTACACTTATCGTATACACTTACATATGTTTATAAAGAATAGATATATATATTTATATATATTTTTGTGAGCGTAAGATAGTGAGGTTTGTTGAGTTACTGTTGAAATACGTTGCAAGTAAATATAAAATATATTCAAATACATATCAGGTAAATTGATGCTTGAACTTTTTTAGAATTGATCCCAAATTATAATATATTATAATATTTAAAAATATTTTTCAGTAACGGTTCAAGCTTTCAATTGTTTTTGATAAATGCTTTGTTCTTGAAGCTCGTGTAACGTGCGCAATAAAAATGAAAAAAAAAGAATATAGTTTGGAATTTTTTTTAAAAAATCATTAATAAATAAAATAAAGCTTCTTTCAAGTGCAAATACTGTGATCAGATGTACCCGTGTAGAAATTGCCCTATCTTTCCTTATTTCAAGTTGGGTTCTAGTGGGGCCCGGACTAGAATTTCCTCATCTAGAAAAAACTGGTAGGGGCCCTGTTAGAACCCGATTAGTATTTCTAGCACAGAAAAATCTGATAGGGTCCCTGTCAGGTTCTAGTGAGGAATTCCTTGTTTCGCTTAAGTATGGAAAATCTATTTGTATCTGGCGGGGCCCCGACTAGAGAATCCCTATTTGTAATATTTGTGGTTAAGGTTAGGTCCATTAGATACAACATAAGCTTTATTCTTTATTCTCATTAAAATTTGATCTTATCTGATAAAAATGGAGATTTTCTGAACACGGTCTTCGATAAAATCAATATTTAAGAGGAAGCAACAACATTTAAGAAAACTTTTTCATAATTTTAACTCGAATTCGCATGTAATTATAATAATCATACGCGAGCACGTATGTGTATGTGTGTGTATCTTATTGTGTCGAGGTAATAACAATAACGAAACATGTAGTTCAATTAACATGGGGTGAATAGTATAAAATCAATTAAAGCTTTCATAATAAACATAAGCGGTAGAAGTTACTACATAAGTGTAGTTAGAAAAACAAACTATTGATAAGTAAATAAGTGTAATATTTTTTTAATAGTACTTCATTAGTTGAAATTACTTATTGCGAACTTTAATGCATAATTTCGTTATGCGATAATTTTCTTGATTCAAAAGTTTCATCATATTTTTGGAATTGAAAAAACTCAAATTTTTTAGATTTTGAACATACGTTGATTTTACTCTTAAAAACAAAAATTAAAGGAATCATAACGTGTATAAAGTATCACTAATATACAATAATAAAAATTAATACTTCTAAAATATATATAAAGCTTTTTATTATGTAATGTTCTTTAAATAAAAAATTTGATCTGTTTATTTAAAAAATATTTCATTTTATAGAAAATCGATTCAATAATTAAAAATTTTAATCAGAATCATAAATTGGCATAAAATTTAAAAATTCCCGATTATACAGGGCCCATACACTTCTTACACGGCCCTGCAGTAGTTGCAGGTTATAAGCGCTATTTTCTTTCTTGTATTCCAAGCGTGCGCAGCCGAGAGGCTTAGTCGTTAGGTTAGTAATGCGTTAATCATAAGTAGAGAGGGTTCGAACCCGCAGCCGTTAGGAATAATTTTTACTACTATCTAAACGAGCGTTTGTATAGTGTAGAGGTAGGGGGGGGGGGGGTGTGTTTGTAGGTGTGTATAAAAAAATAGTAAGTTGGAGTTTACTTCAAAGTAAATACAGTTTTGAAATGTACTAAGAATATTCATCGATTCAACTACTGCTCTTACTTGATTTTACCTCTATGTTCCTGCGGTTCACTTAACTTCAAAAATTACACTGAGGCCTTTGTAAACTATGGAAATTAAGTTAAAAAGTAGTCAAACTTACTGAGATTTTTTTTCAGTGTACGTGTAATGAAAAAGTACTGTCAATTTACTCAGAAAAAAATTTCCTAGCTTGAAAACAGATTTTTTACTGTGAAAACAGTAAACTTAACCTTCCAAGCGAAGATCCCTCCGTTGCCGTTAAAAATGGTAAATATTAGAGTCTTAACTCGAATTCTCCCTGTACTTTTTCTCTCAGCGTGGAAAATCGTTTTTATTTATTATTTTCTCAGTGATATACCTGAACAAAATATGCCCTTAAATTCAATGCGGAGGTCCAATAGGGCCCTAATGGTGTCCTTTTTTGTAGGTGGGGAAGTGTAAGGGCTGACCTCACTAAACCCCTACTAGAAAGTCTAGTAGGGCCCACCTCGACAAAAGCGTTACGTTACCGACGGGGCCCTGACTAGTTTTTCACGCTAGATCCCGACTAGAGATAGGGAAAACTCGTCGGGGCCCCACTAGACCCCTATCAAAATTTCTACACGGGTACAGAAAGCATGCCACTCGACAAATAGAGCACTTAAAAGTGCATAAACTGTCCCGAAACTGTCAAAAAATTATTTAAATCAAAGCGTAATTTGTGCGAAGAAAACTTGAATTACTTGTTCTTTATGTTTGAATTTAATATAATGGCTATAAAAAAATTTTTTTTGATATTGAATTCCGATAAAACTTGACATTTTTCATAGTTTATTTTTATGAAACCTTCAGTATTGCAATTCATAGTGTTTGAAAATAAATTTACAATATTATAAGGTTTAATGATAAAGAAAATATTGGTGAAGGTATGGTAAAATTCCCTTAAATTCTCTGTAAATTCTCAAGTTGTCTTAAAATGACGGTCACAGTCACGAGAACGTGACCGGATTTTAAATGTCCAAGAAATTTAGAACTCTACACTGAGAAAAAAATGTATCCAACAAAACTTTTTTTGTTACCCTGATAAAATATTTTGTTGTCCCAACAAAACATTTTGTTTAACCAACAAAATTTGTTTGATATAGCAAAATGTTTTGTTGGCACAACAAAAGAATTTTGTTAGCTAAATACTAACCAAATATTTTTGTTGATTTGACAAAACAGTTTTCTCAGTGTAAGTGCCAGCGCAGCCTCTTTTGACCGTTATCCTAAGCTGTTTATGATATTTCCGAAATAGTTATATTTGAAAAAGAAAACGATTGTGGGTGGTATATTTTGATTAAAATTTTAATGTGCGAAGTTTATTACATTTACCGATTACTAAGAAAAATTCAGATATTTATATTGACGCAGCTGCACATTTATCTTAAAAGGTTTTCGAATATTTATAATCTCTGGAGTGGATATTGCTTTCTATAATGATTTACAATTGTGTTACTATGCATTTCAAATAAAGAATAAAATAAAGATATTAAATTTCGGAATTGTAGAGATTGAAAAATTAAATAAAATCCATAAAATTAGGTAAAGAAGTAGGACGTTACAAGTTCATGATTCGCCTCAGAGCCAATTTTGCGGTTTTCCATTCCTCGATCAGCGTGGCATCACCCTTTAAACGGGTGTATTTCCGCCGCGCTGTCAGGCATTTACGGCGCAGGTCAGAATACATATATTACACAATAATAAATATTAGACCTGAGTACTACCAACTTGACGAATTGATAAAAAGTCGCGTAGAATAAATTATTTTATTTTCCTTTTGAAAATCAATGAATATCATTCTTGTTCAATAATTTTCATAGAATTCATTAGCTTGTCCTCAACCCAGAAAAATTGTTAATCATTTAACAATTAAATGAAGAACGTAGATAGAGCAACAGGCTCTAGACTTTTAGCCAGGAATTATTTATCAAATTAAAACTTTAGGACGACACACTTTAAAGGATAATAAATTATTTCTTATGATACTCGTTATCAAAATACTCTTTGAATGTTGAAAAACGTTTGGGAGGAATTTGTTGAATGTTAATGAACATTTAAAAAATGAGAGCGTAGAATAAGTATGTGAACAAAAGTTTATATATTTTAATCTATTAGCGTCTATTATCACAGGACTGCAAGGTTTTGTTGTTGAAAAGCTATGGGTCCTTTCCAAGGAAATTTTTGACGTAGAATCCGAATCCGGAATCAAAATTAGCCTATCACGTCAGGATTTTGAGATATTTGAGGTTATATGCTCGAAAAATGGGATTTTTCGATACTTTTGAGGTTATGTACAGAACGCAAGAATTTTTTTTGGTTTTTTATCTCAAATGTTATCAGTTAGCACCACTCTTTCCCTTCAAAATGAGCTATTGAACAGTAACGAGCGATTTTTTTTCACAAAATATCACAAAATATCAATTTTCTGACTGTAAATTCTTATTCACAGACCATCAAAACCCGCAAGCACAAAGTTTCAAGATAAATTTTCGAATGCAAAATGCTATGCACCAAAGAGTCAATGTGAATGCTCATGAGGTTGTTCGGATAAATGTCAAAACTTGATATGGCCGTATCTTTGTGAAAAAAAATCGCTCGTGACTGTTTAATAGCTCATTTTGAAGGGAAAGAGTGGTGCTAAATGATGAAATTTTAGGAAAAAACCAAAAAAAAATCTTGCGCCCTGTACATAGCCTCAAAAGTAGCGAAAAACCCCATTTTTCGAGCACATAGCCTCAAATATCTCAAAATCCTGACGTAATAGGCTGATTCTGATTTCGGATTCAGATTCTACGTCAAAAATTACCCCGGAAATGATCTTTCGTTTTCCAACAACAAATACAAACCCATTATTTGCAGACCTGTCTTATCAAATAAATTATTGAGTAGGCAATCCATGTTTTTCACTATTTCGCGTGAATTTTGATGGAAAAAAGTTGATTTTCACACGTTTCTGAAAATAATTAATGGCGAGAAAAATGCCAATTTTGTAGCTGATGTGCAAAAAGCATTGAAAGCAATTGATCCAAACGTGTAACGTTGATAATCCAAGTTCCAGTCGACCTTTCTTCCTTGAAGAGCTTTTGATGTCTTTATACTGTTGGTTTGTTAATTTTGTATCCACAAAATCTACCAGTGCTTCATCTCCGGACATCTCAGTTGGCCGTGGTTCCATCGTCGATTTATGTGCAGCATCTCGAGTTGCGCATCTAAACTCAATTGAAAATGATCTTAAATAATCTCAAAAATATCCTTGTAAGTGCATTGGTAATCCATGGTACGTGTTACGTACGAATAATTCAATTTAAATTATGGAAAATAAAAGCGTGTGAAGAATTAACCAAAATTTAGATAATAAGTATATCGCTCGTTGAGGCTCCAAACTGACGAACTTTGAAAGAAGAGATCAATTAAAATTCGTTTTTATTTCGGATCGTTGTGTCTCTCCCTTCTGACTGCGAAGGCTATACTCGGTTGAACAAAAGAAAATCAACCGTGCATATGTCAGAGATAAAAGAAAAATTTGAGCATCAATATCCCAATTTCAACAATTTTATTATTGGATCTGTAACTTAATTCGTGAGGTTTTATTCAAAAGTTGAACGTTTATTTAAGAAAAACATGTACAATAGTATTATTCAAAGTATTGCCCATCTGAAGCTATGACTTTTTCCCATCTTTCTGGCAATTTATCGATTCCATTCTAAAAAAACTGCGCCGGCTTGGTGGCCAAGAATGAATCGAACCAATTTTTGATACCCTGTTCTGATGTGAACCACATACCAGTGAGCGCGTTCTGCATCGACCAAAACAAATGGTAGTTAGAAGGGGCAGGGTCTGGACTATAAGGCGGGTGGGGTGAAACTTCCCATCCACTGTTTTCCAAATAGTTCTTAACCGGAATAGCAACATGGGGCCGAACGTTATCATGATGGAAAATTATTGCCTCGTGTCTGTTCACATATTCTGGGCGTTTTTCGGCTATTGCTCTCTTCAAACGGATTAATTTTGTTCGGTAGCGTTCTCCATTGATGGTTTCACCCGGTTTTAGCAGCTTATAATACAACACACCCTTCTGATCCCACCAAATACAGAGCATTACCTTCGCGCCATGGATAATCGGCTTTGCCGTTGATTTGGCTGGTTGGCCGGGTTTCACATGTGATTTCTTGCGCTTGGGTTTGTCGTAATGGACCCATTTTCATCACCAGTAACAATCCGATGAGAAAATGACTTCTTTTCGTGGCGTTCCAGCATCATTTCGGACATGCAAAACCGCCTTTCAACGTCTCTTGGCTTGAGTTCATGAGGAACCCAATTTCCTTGCTTTTGAATGTATCTGGTTGCTTTTAAACGTTTTGAAATGGCTGCTTGAGTGACTCCCAAAGATTCTGCGAGCTCTTCTTGTATTTGGCAACAATCTTCATCAAGTAATGCTTCCAGTTCTTCATCTTCAAACATTTTTGGCTGCCGAAAGCGTTCTTCGTCTTCCAAGCGAAAATCGCCAATTTTAAATCGTGCAAACCACTTTTGGCACGTTCGCTCAGCTAGAGCATGTTCACCATAAACTTCTACCAAAATACGATGACTTTTGACAGCAGCTTTCTTCATATTAAAGTAATGAAGAAGAACTCCTCGCAAAAACACTTTTTCAGGCACAAAGTTCGACATATTTAAGTGAATAAAATTATTGTTGTTTACCCTTCAAATGAATGAAATATACTTAAAAAGACGCACAATGTCAGTAGCTTTCGAACTCATGTTCGATATATTGGAACAATGGAATAATAATCAAGTTACACCATCTCTTAGCAAACCGCATGAATTAAGTTATAGATCCAATAATAGTATATTACGTGCCTAGGCGCACAATGAGGGTTATTGCGCGACGAGCGACAATGCTCGCAGATCAAAGCCAAGGCGTAGTCGAGGTGTATCCGATGCGTAGCTGAGGCAAAGCCGAGACAAAGCCGAGACAAAGTCGAGGCGCGATCAGTCCTGCGAGCATTGTCGCGAGTCTCGTCATTTCCCGAATTGTGTGCATTCGCACGTATTATTCGCACGTATTCTATTTTATGTGAATTTGGTGCGTATACGAGTTTTTATGCGTATACTCGAATCTAATGTAGTATTGTAGTTTTTTGTGGCACTAGTCGTACGAAGCGGGCGGAGTGCGGCCATTTTGGTTTTATCGATCTTGTGTAGTAGTAGCGTGTTGTAATAGAGCATGCGCAGTTCAAATTTACAAAGATTTTTCGGTAGGGTGCTAACGCTGTAGGAAGAAGGAGGAGAATAAGAAGATTGTGCTCTGCTGTATGGCTATAGGCGCATGCGCAGTTCAATTTTTATATTTCATTCCTCTGTAGCGGAATACACAACATTGTGCTACTCTCAACTGTAGCGGAAAAACGAGTTCCCGCGCCGGAGGCACATACAAATCTTTATAAGTATAAATATTTTAGGACAATGCCCTACTCACTCTTATCTTGGACTTATACTACCACTTCTGAAAAGAGAAAGAAAGAGATGTTCCTCCTGATTCCTTGATTTTCAGGAATGGGCGGATGATATTTCTTGTTGTAATTGTTGCCCGAAAGGGCAACTCTCGTCTTTTTGGTTGGCAATCCGCGCACCAATACGCGCACTTGCAAACCGACACTACTCTTGCCACTTGTCTATTAGTTTTAATAAGAGAAGATAATGGTTGACTTTTAACCAGAGAAGGGTTGAGTGCTTTTAAACTCGCCCTTTTCGCCATTAAAATATTCTTATTAAATCTAATTTATCATTTGAGCATTCAGATGAGTCTTACGTTTTAGTTACAAAAAGCACGTCGCCTTTGTTGCAGGAGATCACGTGGCTAAAGCATCTAAGCAAGGATAGGCGCATGAGAAAAAGGTGTGATTATGGAATGTATGCTAGCCTCGCGATGCACAGCATAGCACATCAACAAATTTCTAAAAATCCCTAGGTTGATAAGGCCTGATAATTTGTTTCTATTTGCAGGTATGCAGTTTTTAGGTGTATGGGCCCTGTTTTGTTCACAAAGATATTAAAGCACTAAATTTAAAAACGTAATAATTTATTATAAAATAAATAATTTTCATTTGGTGTGAATTAGTAACATGGAACAATACTTATGTATAAACTTATTTGACTACTTATTAAATTAAAGGAAAAGAGAGATAGAAATGTCATTTGTTACTCCTATTATTGCAAGTCAACGACACAAATTTTTGCAAGATATTTTTGTATGTTGTATTTTATCACTTATTACTAAGTGGTCAACCGATATTTCGTTTCAGGGCAATGCACTTTTTGTACCTTAAGTAAATAATTACTTAGTCCACATGATAATTATTGTGAAAATTCTGTAATGTTCTAAATTCCTTAACTTATTTACATATGTGCTTGGCGTGTTGCCCTAATACAGGAGTAATAAGAAATTTTATAGGTTATTGGTAAGATATGTGGTGTGATCTATTGGTTAGCATGGATGGCGTAGTGAACTTGGTTTATTAAGACCCTTAAGCGCCTATTATAAATTCTTTATCTACATGCATGTATCCAAAATGATTCTTAGGACCTCTGATTATAGGGTGACCTACGAGATCGTGGAATCAAAGATTGGATCAAGGCAAGATCGGAAGATAATCTGATCGCCCAAGGCAAGATTCGGAGATGACGTCGCCGTCCAAAGCAAGCTCAGGTTTCGATGCGGCAGACCAAGGCAAAATATTTTTCAGAAAACTTGTATTAGGTTACCATGTTTTCATATTCGATTGGTAATTCCATGATCAGAAACTTTAAGAACTAAACCAATGTTACTGGGTGGGACACACCACAAACCTTAGGGGCTGCATTTGATTACGCACTGCAATTGAGGGGAAAAGAGGTCGCACCTAAGTATTACATGAATATGAAACACTAACAAAAAAGTCGCAAATATATGTTGCATACGCGAGAGGAAAAGACGGTCAGAAATGTCAAGAAATGATATTACGTAATATGAGTACACGCATGTCAGTGGTGTGCGTTGAAATACTTGTGTAAGTAAATAAAAAGATAGATATTTCAGAAAAAATGGACTTGCAGCAAGGAAAACAAATTCTGTTGAATTTCTTACATTAAGGTCATGGAAATGGACAAAATTGTAGTTTTTGGCCCATTACAGTCCATTTGGCTTAGAGATTCTACGTAATAGAAGATTATTTGCTCCAGATTTGCAATCGACGCTGCAGAATCTAATGAAAATGACTATGAGACATGCTGGTGATTATATTTGAACTTTTTCAAGCACTGTAATTTATCTTAGTGACTGATTATCAATCCCTAGTTTGGTTCTAAGCTAAGGGCGTTTGTCCATAAGCTTCACGTTGGAGACAAAAATTTCAAGAGTATGATTCAAATGCAATATAGAAGGCGAGAAAAACCAATGTTCATTCTTCATTTGAAAATTATATTTTTAATATAACCGTTAGAAGAAAGCTATATAAATGGAAACAAGTCCTCAAAAGCAAACATTTCGATTCAGTGCTCAACCAAGATGATGCAGATCACTTCAAAGAAATCTTAAGAACTGCAATTCTGAATATCAGTTCCAAGCGATCCACAATTTTCCATGCCTTTTTAAACAAGGAATAATTTAAGGAAATTGGAAACAATATTCCAAATTACACAGATTTATCAAAACTTTTAGCTTTAAAGATTCTTCTATTCGTAAAATTTGTCTTAAGTCCAGTATTTTACAAGGTACATAAAAACTCACCATGGACAGCCATGATTAATAGCCGTCAGAAGAAAAGATAGTACGAGAGAATAAAAAGTTTCAATGGAGGAACCGCGAGACAGGTTGTCTTTCCAAAGATTGAAACTCTGTCGACTTATCGGCAGCCATAATCGAAGAAGACAGCAGTGAGCACGTGGCAACGTCGCAACGCATGCTCGAGCGTACACGTATACATAGTCAGTAAAGTAGGTTAGATTTCTATACACGTGCACTCGAACAAGGCGGTATGGAGGAGTGGAGAGAGTGCGACGTTGCCACATTGCTTCATTTAAAAGTCATATGATCGTGAATACGCAAACCGTTGAGAGATATTTTATTATTAACTTATTTATTATTCTCATTTTCATCGCGAAACGGTCGCAAATTTCAATCTTAATTTATTTTAGGATTTTAAAACACAAAAGTTTTAATGCAAATCTGAAATATTTTTTACGCTCTTATGTGACTCACTGAGTCACGATATAACCACCTTAACCCATTAACGCCCAAAATCGCAGACTTTTTAACTTATTTTTGGCCCTTGTTGACAAAGCGAAAAAGGGAATATATCATGACCAAACCTTGTATAATAATGTTTTTGGATCTCCTCTTTCGATTTATAAAGTCAAAATTACGTTACCGTGAACTAGAAAACCAATATGGCAGATTTTTTTAAAAAAAGTACCGAAAATTTGAAATTTTTTTTATACTTCTTTTTTTCAAATGGATAAAGCATATTGATCTATTTCAAACCATGGATAAAGGTGGACAAAATAGTTGTAGTTTATGAAAAATATTTTTTGGTCTAGCTCCCTATGTTTTATCTTTTCTAAAATGGTGGAAAACCATGGGAATTTGGAGAAATACGCGTTTTTCCATGACGTTTCTAAGATAATTGGATAATACACAGAATTTTATTGATCAAACTGTCAAAGTATGATTGATTAATTATGTACATACCTCTTCTAGTATATGTAATGACCTGATTAATGGCGGATTCAATATGGCGCTTGGAGACCTTGGGAAATACCTAGTTTTTCCAAGATTATCGTTGATTAAAATTCCTGAACCTTTATTAAATTCAATTTTGCTATGTTTCTTGGAATATTATATGAAAATCCGGTGACAATGTTAGAAAATTCAAAATGGCGGATCCAATATGGCGGTCCAAATATTCAAGATTTAATAATATTCTAATGAAAAAAGTATTTTTGTATTTAATGTAAAATTTGTGATCAAAATTGTCTCTAGACATTTTTTGATTGAGATCGCTAATTCAGCGGAAAAAATTCGTAAATTTCTGAATTTATATTTCACAATCTGCATATTTTCCAACGCTTGATGTATGTGGTTAAATGAAGTTATTCGACTTCTACTTGGCTTAGTTTTAATAACATAATGGTCAAAAGTGATTATTTGATCTACTTAACGAATTCAATCTCATATAGAAGTTTTATGCTTCAAAATTCCACTGCTGGTATGACTGATGTGACAAAAAAATTATATAGTTTTTTAACCAAATGAATTGATATTTATTACGATCAAAATAAGAATTTTTTTTTATTTTCTAAAATAGATCATATTGATTCGATCCACTCATTCACTCTAAAATAGATCATATTGATTCAATCTACTCATTTACTAAATCCATCAACCAACTTCATTTAGCCACATACATCAAGCGTTGGAGAATATGCAGATCGTGAAATATAAATTCATAAATTTACGAATTTTTTCCGCTGAATTAACGATCTCAATCAAAAAATGTCTAGAGACATTTTTGATCACATATTTTACATAAAATACGAAAATATATTTTTCATTAGCATATTATTTAATCTGCGAAATTCGGGCAGCCACATTGGATCCGCCATTTTGAATTTTCTAACACTGTGACCGGATTTTCATATAATGTGCCAAGAAACGTAGAGAAATTGAATTTAATTAATGTTCAGGAATTTTCATCAACGATAATCTGGAAAAAACTCGGTATTTCCCAAGTTCTCCAAGCGCCATATTGAATCCGCCATTAATCAGGTCATTACATAGACTAGAAGAGGTATGTACATCGTCGAGAAATGGCAGATGAGATGGCATGGTGAGCAGACAGGGAGATGGACCTACTGCCTGATCCCGGAGCTCGCCACCTGGCTGAACAGAAAGCACGGGGAAGTCGTCTTTTACTTGGCACAAGCGCTCTCGGGCCATGGCTGTTTTAACGCGTACCTGAGGCGCTTTAAGAAGAGAGACGAGGAGACGTGTTGCTACTGCGATTCCCCGGTGGATAACGCAGAGCACGTTCTCTTCGTCTGCGCAAAATGGGGTGTGGCTAGGGGGTTTCTCGGTCAGGCGGTGGGTTCCGAACTTACTCCTGACACGATGGTCCCCCTCATGCTCCCGTCTGAGCGGTTCTGGACGCTCATCGAGTTATTCGTCACACTTGTGATGAAGACGAGAGAACTTGATGGGCGTCGGGAGCGAAACAACGGGGAGGGCCAGTAGAAATCGCATCGGGGCCTGCACCCGCGGTCCTGCGTCTCGGGTAGACTTGACCGTCCGCGTCGTTCGGGGGAGGAATCTGTTTGTTTCTCCACTGGGTGGCGCGGCTGGTCGGTTATCCTAGTGGGCGTGTGGCCGCGGGTGGGAGTTCCGAGCGAACGGATGACGGAAGAGTCGTACGCGACTTTAATGGAACCAACCACCCGTGAAGTTTAAAGCCGAAAGGCGGTTCCGCGGGTGGTGTATTGGTTCGAGAGAGGGGGTTTTCGGGTTTTAACAGGTATGCCTAGACCCGTCCTAGGAGAGTCCTGTACAACGTCTATAAAAGATTTTGCCATTTTTCCTCCTCACCAAAAAAAAAAAAAAAAAAAAAAAAAAAAAAAGTGGTATGTACATAATTAATCAATCATACTTTGACAGTTTGATCAATAAAATTCCGTGTATTATCCAATTATCTTAGAAACGTCATGAAAAAACGCGTATTTCTCCAAATTTCCATGGTTTTCCGCCATTTTAGAAAAGATAAAACATAGGGATCTGGACCAAAAAATATTTTTCATAAGCTACAACTATTTTGTACACCTTTTTCCATGGTTTGAAATAGATCAATATGCTTTATCCATTTGAAAAAAGAAGAATAAAAAAATTTCAAATTTTCGGTACTTTGTTGAATTTACAATATTCTATCCTTGAAATTTGTAATGCAGAGAATTTTGATTTTATTTTCAGTCAAACAAGGGAGAAACCTCATTCCAATGGACCCTAATGGACTTTCTGATCCTTACGTCAAGTTGAAACTCATCCCAGATTCGGACAGCGTAAAGAAAAAGACAAAGACAGTAAAGTCATCTTTGAATCCTGAATGGAACGAAACAATTACTTTGTGAGTATAAAAATTAAGTAATTTTTACATTTTTGTTTTTGTAAATATTGCAAAATATAGCACTAGTTGCAACAGAAGTGGCTTAAATTTATGTAAGTACAACTTTTTCTACGCGCGAGTTATAATCCAAGCCATGTATGCAGGGTGGGAAAAAATGGAAACCCTCCAAGAACTATTTACGTTTAATAGACCAGTCAGGTACTTTTTAAAATGTCCAATGTTAAGACAAGATTATGTCTGCCCCTCAGTTAAATGTCTAATATCAATCGCATTTAACATCAACTTTACTTTTTCATAATAAACGCAGATACAAACATTGTGAGCCCCACTTGCACCGAATTCTTGCATGGTTTGTTTGCGACTTCAAGACTTGCGCTTCGAACAAATGACCAGCGCGAAATGACCATGCAAGATCTTTAAGCAACTCACTGCACATACCTTTCAAGAGTCTAAAGACGGAGTAACACACGTCAATGTCTTTCTTGAGATCAAGAAAGAAATTAGAACCAATGTGATTGCTTTTTGTTTCTTGGTACTATGGTATATAGTATGAGAAATCCGCACGAGTTGAAGCCGAGAGATGTTGAACAGTGTATTATGAGCTGTCAAAACCTAATGAAACCATCACAGGGGTCGGTATTGAACGCAATTGATGCGTTTGAGCCGAGCATTAAATGAGATACGGCCACAGTACTAAGAGCGACACGACAAACTTGGAAACGCCGAAATGGGAGGTTATACTCCACCCGCCGTACTCTTTAGACGTTGCTTTTTCCGACTACCATTTGTTTCGATTGATGGCACAGGGCCCGGGTCAGCAGCGTTTCCAGTCTTATAAGAAAGTCAAAAAATGGATCGACTCGTAGTTCGCCTCAAAAGACGCATCGTCTTATCCAAATAGTATCCGACAATTGCCAGAAAGATGAAAAATGTAGTGAATAGCGATGGACACTACTTTAAATCATTAATAGGTGATCAATTTTTAAGAATAAAGCCTCAAATTATGGAAAAAAACGGCGAAAGCAGAGTTGTACACCTAATGTATAAATAGTTTTAACTATTACCAAATTATGTTAATGCTTTACAAGTTATTTGTAAATATCTTAAGTCATGATTTTTCTCCCGAAAATACAGGTCTGAAATTCTTGAATATTGATTCTCGCTAGAAAGCGTGAAAAAACTACGTAATATTAAATAGAAGGGAAGGTAGGTCTTATTTTCGTTACCATTATTATGAAAATAAAACAGCAAAACTTTGCGATAAAAAAAAATAAAAATTTTGGTCGTGCCGTCGCCTAAAAAGTTTCCAATAACGCGGAAAAAATTATACGTATTCGAAAATTTGTTTATCTAAACGTTAACCCGTGCCGCCCAGAGCTTTTTTGTTTCATCTTATCTATATTTCGTGGATTTCGAGCTTGTTTTTAGTTGCTTCTGCCGTCTGCGAGTACAATCGCGCTGCAAAATGTGACTAATGCTGCAATCTAGAGAAAAATAATGTTGCTTTAAAGAGTCATACTTCTTTCGAACTTAATTGATTTCCGTTAAATGTAAGTTGGCCGAAAATGAGTGGAATTCGACATTAAAATGAATTTTCATACGTACTCAAAATAAATCACGTTTGAATTCAATACGGACTTTTTTTCGAAAACGCGACCTACATTGTAGTATTACTTGTAATTTTATCGGAAAAAAAACTTTTTTGTATACCATTAAAACAATAATAGATAAAATAAAATATAAAAAGTCAAAAATAATTATCTTTAATATATTTTATTTACTAGTATGACTAGTACGCAGAGGTCGTCCAAACTGCCAAATTTGGTTAATATAAATATTACCTAAAGTTTTTTATTATTATGTTCGTTCGTTGGTCTCCTACTCTTGGACTGAGAGTGTGCCCTACACACACCTACGTTTACCAATTGAATTTTAGAAAAGAAGGAAAGGTGTTTTAAATGAACTCAAATGTAATAGGCCAAGGGGTTGAAATTTTTTTTCTCCACAGAGATGAGATTAATAGGCAGAGATGAACATTTCTTGTTGAATTGATATAAACAGAACACAAGATAGACCTAAATGATACAGATTGTACCTTACTGCATCCTTAGTCCTAGATTCTTAATCCTACCGGGTCTCTGGAAAGCAGGAGGAAGGAAAAGAGTGCGTTCTATTTGCTGAAGTCCTGAGTTATCCGGGCCAAACTTGATTTCATATATTCGTGGTCTCCAAAAGAAACCACTTTTGTCCCTTGCGTGATGTACTTACTCGCACACAACCAAACACTGTTTCCACTTTTCTATTAGTTTTAATAAGAGAATATAACGGTTGACTTTTAACCACGAAAGGGTTGAGTGCTTTTAAACTCGCTCTTTTCACTGTTGAAATTTACCTATTTAATCTAATTCGAATATTTTATGAAAATTATCACTACCGTTTTGAAATTCAGTAGTATTAATTTCCGTCGATTTCTCGCTACTTTGTGCCGTTTTATTTTGCTGAAGGGAAGCCGCGAAAAATAGGGATTGAACTCAAGATAGTCCGCCAAAGATAAAATTTATTTTGTTGCTTCTATTCGGATGAAGACTTTTTTTATTGTTAACGTCCGCCCAACCGCGATCCTGTTACGAACGGGCAGCTTTGATTTTAACCAAAATTTTCAAAAGCAACTATCCCAATCAAAGACCGGAATAGAGGTGTTATGAGAGAAGAAATGAGAAGTAATTGCCTTAGTTTGTTTGCCGGAGGAACCAAACAGCCAAAGTAATTCGCATCACTTTGTTTATTTCATTCATTGTGGGGAATCGTCCTCTGAGCTCTATTTCCTGGGGAAATACCTTTCACTTCCTAGCCTTGAATTCCTAAAAACGTTAAGGTTTTCAAATAAATTTTAACTCCAATTTACCGTGAAATGACACAAATTTATTCCCCAGAGTTTCACTACGAAAAATAATCATCAAGCTGTCGCTAAGATTGATTTATAATGGCTGCGGAAGTCAGCCGTAAGCTGAGTTGAGAGAGACAGAGAGAGCGCGAGAGAGGAAGGTGCAGAATACATACTCTTACCTTGCTTTCCCGGGCCATGAATGTCTCTCTTGGGTTTCCCTAGCGGCACAACAACACTATTTTCACTTTCACGCCCCGAGGTGTCACTCCAAAGGCTACCGCAAAATTCTGAGGTAATTTTTGCACAAGCCCTAGATTGAAATTTCGAGTTTTTTAAATACTTCTAATCGCACAGATTTTACCGATGTGGTCTTACAAAACAGGGCGATACGCCCACAAGCTTCTCAGCTTTCTTGTCCTTTTAAACACAGTGGTTAACACTTGGTTTCCCTCACAAACTGGACCGGTTGCACACAGCTTTTAAGTTTGTTTTTAGGCGATTCGTTTGCCCAATTTACGTCCCGAAACACCCCCTAGTGTACTCGAATTTTTGACTCTGAGGAGCTTTAGGAGTAACTCTCACGACGCGATTGGTGATGAGAAACACGGATGGAGCGAGGGAACAGTCACCTGTCCCTTTTTCCACACAACCCACTGGACATCTTGTCCGCCCGAGAAATCGAAGAGGAATGCTGGCGAGGATCGGTAAAAATTAGCGTCGTGGGTGTATGCATGGAAGGGACTTTCGCGAATTTGTAACTTGACTCCTGCTGACTACTGTGAGAACGAAGGCAGGATGCGACGCGACCTTAAAATGCTGATGCTGATAACGTGCTAGCTAAACAGTTTTGCAGGACACGTGCACTAATGTCAAATCAAAGTCAATTGTTTAATTCACGTTATAGGAATTATCGTTTCAATAATAATAATTATTATTATACAGTTAATTATTATTATAAGTATCATCACATATTAAATCATTATCATAATAATTATTATCATGTAATCATTGATTATTATAACGATGAGAAATACTTCGAATGTTGCTAAAATTATTAGTTCGTATTTTTATTATTATTTTAAAGTCGCGTTGGAACTCTATTGCATTAAGAGAGCCAGAATATGAAGGAGAATTGTCGCCACCCTTTCCCCGCGCTCTCCCCATCTCACTCATTAACTGTACTGCAGCGAGTGCACGTGCGATTGACGGCTAGAAGAAAGAAAAAGAACAGACGAAGAAAGAAAACAGAGTATCGGCCACGGCACGCATGACAAAATTACGCGTTGGCCAAGGGAGTATTTTATCTTTGATTTAATTACTCCCATCTCGTAGAGCCTACCGTAGCAAACCCGCCCTGGAATAGAAATGGTCGTCCCCGATCATTGCCAGTTTCACATTCACATTCCTCATCCCTCCATTCAAGCACTTTCTAGAGACATTATTCTCTTTTCACATCACAATCACGACACTCCGTTGCTGGAAGCAGGGTGTTGATCCCTTTCTTGTTGGAAATAGCACTGGAATCTCTATGAGACACTGTCTCATTAAGAGAGTAGTTCCTGAAACTAGGCTGGTTGAAGCGTTTGTTCAGAAATGCTGATCCGAGGTGTTGACATTGGCGTAACGACTGAATAGACGGATCCTGTAGCTTCCCTATTGTCATTTGACGGAGGTGTTAAAACATCCTGAGACGAGGCAGATTTCTCTGCTTTGTCTAAGATAGTCCGTGTCGTAGCTGAGTTCGGTTCTCCCGAAGTTGGAGACCTCTTCCTACGACAACACGTCCAGCAGGTTGATGCTGCAATTAAAATTTATCATGACAAGCGTACACCAGAAAGAGCAGTGCTAGCAATCCAATCCCTGCGTAGGATTGTGTATCCATTGTCGTAAAACTTTGCAGATAACTCGGTCAAATACAAATGAATGCTATGTTCATAGACTATCAAAGAAGTTCCAGAAATGGGTTCTAGCCCATGTAGAGTTGCCAAGTTCTCACGCAGTCTGCGGGGGAGGAATTTTCTTGTTCCCCCCTAGGTTGGCGCGGCTAGTGGGTCTGCCGATCGGGCGTGTAGCCGCGGATGGGAGTTCCAAGCGAACGGATGACGGAATAGTCATACGCGACTTTAAACTGGAACCAACCACCCGTGAAGTTTAAAGCCGAAAGGCGGTTCCGCGGGTGGTGTTTTGGTTCGTGAGAGGGGATTTTTGGTTTTAACAGATATGCCTAGACCCGTCCTAGGAGAGTCCTGTACAACGTCTTTAAAAGATTTTGCCATTTTTCCTCCTCACCAAAAAAAAAGTAATACACTTTATTTCCACGCCGATCTCCTTGGTCGTAGAGTAGAGCTAGCCGTTGAGTGAACGAATAGCTTGCAAATATGGATGCTGTTCGTGAGATACTTGGATGTTGCAGAGCTTGAAAGATGCAAGCGTTGGATCCAAAAGAAGTTGCAACTCACATCTGGGATGATCCGTCTTCATAGGTGAGTAATCCTGCAACTGGACCGGCTATTCCTCCTAAGAATCCTAACATGGGTGTGGCCCTTCTTGCTCTCACACCACTTGGTAGATTAATCGGTAATTTTCTGGTAGACTGAAATGCCAAATCCTCCACCTCTTGATGAATTATATCTCGAAGTCGAGTGGCCGCATCACATTTTGGTTGGAGATCATAATTGGTAACTATACGTTGACACTCTTCCTCCATCCTGGGACGGCAGTGTTTGGTTAAAGCGTTTATGTTCAGCTGATAGTAGGCCAATGAGTCATAAAGTTTATCGACCTGGAGAAATGTGTTAATTCTCCAGTTACTGATCCTTCTTCTTAATGGTTCCTGGTGCTGATAGTAAATCCCAGTGCTAGCTTCAAATTGTAGATGTTGATACGGGGTTTTCTGCTCTTGTGCAGAAGAGAAACCACATGGTGGGAAGACGAGAATACATTTTTTTTTTTTTTTTTGTTCTACTCGTGAGTAGGAAACAAATGTGAATAATAGATGAATTAGAACTAAAAATAGTGCCACTAACATGCTTTAAAGTTACATTGTTGTTAACAGTGAACGACCGAGAGCTTGTCGGCATGTTTGGTGAATCTTGTACCATCGTCGGCTTCAAGAATCACATTATGGTTTTCTGTGAAACCCATTATGGTACAAGTTCCAACGGCTCGTTTATTAAACTTGTTCTTGCGAGCATCCTTAAATATCATCACCCTGTCACCAATAGCGGCGTTTAGAGGTCGCGCTGTCTTGTCGTAACGTAATTTCGACTGCTCTTTGGCCCGAATCATATTTTTCGCGGCAATAATTTCGTTTAGCCAAATAATTGGGTCTCGGAGATAGGAGCCATACGTTTCTAGTTTATCTGTGGTTTGGAATGAACTAGGCATACGTGCTACTCTTCCATAAACTAATTCGAATGATGAAAAATTGGTTGATTCAGAGACGGATGTATTATATGCAAACATCGCGAAAGGCAACAATCAATCCCAGTCGTCGAAACCATCTGCATAATGTTTTATATAATCAGTAAGTACTATATGGCTACGCTCAAGTGAACCGTTAGTCTGAGGCCGATATCCCGAAGTGGTTAATTGCTTAACCCCGAATATCTTTCCCAGTTTTCGCATGAGCCTGCTTATGAAACTTCTCCCTACGGCATCTAAAGAGAACTTATCAAACACTCCCAGTGGGGCGTCAGTGATTACCATAGGTTCGTGGGCACGCGACCGCACCAACTTGTTTTCCAAACAGCTTCTGCAGTTCCGAATGTAATTATGAATGTCATTTCGCAAACCAGGCCAAGTTTATCTTGCGCGTATGCGTCGGTATATTTTGGTTATACCCTTATTTCCTCTGATTAGACTATCGTGATTTTCGAATATAATCTGGAGACGGTCTTCAACTGGGGGTACATCTATCTTACCATGGCTAAGTGTTTTTGAAATGCTTCTAGAAATTTATTTACTTACTCGGGCAGAGGATCGTCTATGTTCACATCGAGGACATTCGTTTGAATTCGACTGGTCCAGACCCTCCTGATCCCAGAAGTGGGATTGGTGTTCTGTAATGGATTTTTCTTCATCAGGACTATCGCTGTCCTCGCTGCTGGTACAATTCGGGCTGATGTTTATCATCTTTTCCGTAGTTTCCTTAGGCTCGTCGATAGAGTTCTTTTGGACTGTTCCATCCTCTAGAGGAGTCATAACTACTGGTTCGTCTTTCTTGGTTGTGGCTCGAGCTAGTTGATCAGCGGCCTCATTCCTTTGAATCCCTTCATGTCCAGGAACATGATTCCATACTACCTCTAAAGGAGCCAACGCTTTCAATAGTTCCTCAAATTCCGTCTTCTTGACAACTGGCCTTCCATCTACAGTTTTCCATCCATTTGTTTTCCATGTGTGTATCCATGTTGTTCAACTGTCGATTAAAAATTTGGACTCTGTGAATATTGATAATTTATCCACACCATTCTCAGTGGGCTTTTCAGCCGCAGCCTGTATCTCGGCAGAGTTATTAGTTTGCTGTCCTTGGGCAGGCCTTGAGATGTTCCAGGGGTCATTAGAGCCAAACCATACACCCACGCCTCCTTCGGGTTCTTCCTTACGATTGTGAACACACGCTCCATCTATATAAACCTCGGTCAGCTTACTGCATTGAGCAGGAAACCATGGATTTGAGAAATACGGGGATCACCTTTTAGGAGCAACCTCCTTTGGGGGAGCGAGAGTTGGCTTCAGGCTAGGGAAGGCACTGTCATCCTTCCTATAGACAGGTGCGCTAGAATCCTCACTACCTTCGGATGAAGCATCCTCGGATGATAAGCTTTCTTCGGTGATACTCGACCAGTCATCGACTTTGCTAGAGCAATCGGATTATTCCTCTTTCTATCACTCATTTCCGTTGGTTTCGTTTTAATGGGCAATGCGCGATGTTAAGTTTTACTATAGGGTTTCCAGATAAGGCTTCTACCCCGCGATTCAACTTTCCCTTTTTGTACTCAAATATGAATTGGTAATCCAATCAACCGGCTCATGGTCGCAGGCCAAGATAAATTCTCGGCCATAGAGATAGGGTTGGAAATTATTGATTGCATACACCACTGCAAGGCATTCCTTTTCTGTTACGTCGTATCATTGTTGCGTGAATACAGCGCCTATTGCATGTGTAGATGCGTCTGTGGTTAATTTAAAGGACTTCGAGAAGTCTGGATACCTTAGGAACCATTCTTGAAACAGGGCTTCTCGTAACTTGCAGAAACAATAAAGCTTTTCCTGCCCGAAATGCTGGCGCATTCAGCTGGACGACAGGGGAGTCTTCTATGTGCTATCTGGTTCTGAAGATCCATTTCGTTCCTCCAGGAACTGTACTGTCTTGGGACGCTCCTTCAGTATGGGACTCGTCGTGGCGTCCTGACGGCGGTCCTGAGAGTAGTTGAAAAATGTAGGCATTGATGAGATGGGTCCCGTACCACCACGCTGCAGGTTAGATTGCGACCAAGGCGAGTTATTGGCCCTGTCAGCTGGTGTGCTATGGTATTGTGGTGAGTATGGGTATCCATAATGCGGAGGATACGGATACTGGAAGTGGGGCGGATATGCCTGAGGATACATTGGGAGTTGATTAGGAAAAGATGGGTGTGATAGGGAGGGGTACTGCAGAGTAGGCAACGGGACACCCACTGCTGGTTTTTCTAATCTTGTATGCTTGCCATTGTCTTCCATTTGCCTAGTATATGGGCAAGGTGATCTAGCCCAGTCGGAAATTCGATCCTGCCGTGCAACGTGATAGGTCGACACCGATGCAACCCTAGCCTTTTCGGTTTGCTTCATACGCAGATTCACAATAGCTTCGAAGTACCATTGGTACTTCTTGAAGGGAGCAAAACCCTTCTTTAGATGAGAGATTAATTCCTGCAAGTACCTAAATTTTTTTGTCGCGGATACTTTCTCGTGCAGTTCCCTTTATTTTGCTGAGAATTATTTTTATGAACGCGGGTTCTGTTGATTCGGTGACATATACCACACCGTTTGCGACATCCTGTAAAAACGCCTTAAGCGCGGGCGTCCTACCATCGAACGTAGGTATATGGTATGTACTTTGCTGAAGGGTCATACTTTCAAGAGCCGTAGCCATCGCAGCACTAACGTACATGGCGCGTGTTGTTTGATTTGAGGAAATCGGAATGTTAGGGATTACGCCGAGGAACGATTGTTGCAATGTCTTTGCGCCTGGATTTTTAGTTGGTGTTTTGTCCCCGATTTCTTCATTTGGCATATCGGTAGGTTTAGTAAAAAAGGAAATATAGAAATATTTTTAAAAATCATAAAAAAAATAAACCTTGCTGTCTATGGACAAATGAGGGTGAAAGTCAAAGTTTAGTATGAATTGCCGTTAGTGATCGCTTGACTGATAGCAGGTGGTGCGAATTCATCCGATGATGGATTCACCACCCCGGAGTAATCGCAGAACTTTCCGAAAAAAATTTTATTATTGACAGCGTTGTTCATTAAGATCGATAACTAAATAGTGAATAAAATTTGAAATGCGAAAGAAAACGACCGATTGGGTACAGGGTAACTGCTCACTGTTTGCTCGAAAAACATATAAATAATAACGTCACCTACCTTGATTTAAAGTTGGTACGTGTAAATTTGTCCAAAATAATTACGGGTATCTGTACGTCTCGCGAGGTCCTAGGTGTTATCGTAAAAAAAAATAAAGTACCCTTCCTCATGCCGTAAGGTGGGGGATACCGAGTCAGCAATTTAGAACGACAAATAAGAATCGATCTGAACACCATTCCGAGGCCCCTAGAGATGGAGTTTTAATTCAACATTTTAATTTAATTCGCCGGAATCGATATTCAGCAAATTCCTGGACATTTGAGAACAAGTATTGGATCAGCAATTAGAAATTAGAGAAATTAAACTACTAAATCGGCAGTTGAATGAAAGAACCTGCGTACACAAAAAAATAACAATTAAAACCTACCCCCTTCAGGGCAACCGCGTAATGGGTCGTTGTGAAATTCTCACGGTAGTGAAACTTTACTGCAATCTTACATACTACCTTACCCTAGCAATATAAAAAGACAACGCCTGTGGGAGGTAATAAAAAGACCTTCGCGCCACGTAGCAACGCATGCAATAGTTTCCCTATTCAAATCATATTCTAATACGACTGATGTCAATACGACCATCATCAACTTCTTAATTATAGATTCCATGCCTTGTCTTAAATTTTACATATTTCAGGTCAACATCCTCATTGAGCCGTTATTGGTTCAACGAGTCTAATCTTGCGATCGCCTCAAAAATACCGTTTTCGATATCTGAAACCGATCTGTTCCCACATACGATGTCGTCATCAGAATCAAGGACAACCAACTCTGAAGGTTTCTGTCTCTAGATACAATGTCGTCATCAGAATCAAGGACAACCAACTTTGGAAGTTTTCCGTCTCCAGATACAGGGTTTCTCTAGCGGCACACAACACCATTTTCACTTTCACACCGCGAGGTGTCACTCCAAAAGCTACCGCGAAATTATGTAGTAATTTTTGCACAAGCAGGATGTGACGCAACCTTAAAATGCTGATGTTGATAACGCGCTAGCTAAACAGCTTTGCAGGACACGTGCACTAATGTCAAATCAATGTCAATTGTTTAGTTCACATTATAGTTATTATCGTTTCAATAATTATTATTATGCATGCATGATAAAATTACGCGTTGGCCAGGGGAGTATTTTATCTTTGATTTGATTACTTCCATCTCGTAGAGTCTACCATAAGAATCCCTTATTTGAAGCCCTGAACTATGTATTTTACGAAGCTAGGTCAACTAGCAAGGAATAGGACGCGATGGTTCCGAACCACGGACGGGCAAAGTAGAGAAAAGTATATTCCCTACTTTTCGAGTAGTTCCGGTTATTACCCGGTTGCTCGAGTAACTGCAAATTTGGCTTGGCATTGATCTGTTTTACTGGTTTATCGCCAGGGGAACATGGTAGGGTTTTTTGATGATTAAGGCATCTATGATTAGACAAGGGAAATAACGGTAGGGAGGTTTTAGGAATGTTGATGGACTTTGTACCGTGCTGATTCAGTTATTGCACCATTTTCTGATTTTTAGGTGTCAAATATTCCTCCCCTATTTCCACACTTATCGTGAGAAAGGAAATGCGCTTATCGATTTTTAGTATTTGATGCAATGTCATCAAATTGTAGAAACGATTTAAGTTTCTAATATATTTCGTACTAAATTAAAATAGATTTGATTAGTCTAAGCTTATAATCATTATATGAATTAAACAGCCTTAACATAATTATTTAAATGTTCAGCTGAGTCTTTAAGTTTTAATTACAAGAAGCACGTGGCCTTTGTTGTGGGAAATCAGCTGGCTAAAGCATCTAAGCAAGGATAGGCCCACTAGAAGGAAGTTTGAATATGGTATGCATGCTAGCCTCGCGATGTACAGCAGAGCACATCAAAATGTTTCCAAAAGAGACGGGTATAGACATATGGGGCATGTGCATGGGCGAACGAAGAGAGGAATTGACAAACGGCAGAAAGCTATAGTGATATACAGTGCATGAGTAACGCGTGCTGAAAATCTCTCCCTCTTCCTCTCTCTTACGCTCTCTCATTTTCTCTCGCGTACTCTCCTCCTGCTCTTACTTCCTAGTGAAAATATTTATAATGTCGATCAATGTTTTCTTGGATTTAAATTTACTTAAAACATGATGGATTAGCGTTGTTTTGAGGCTTCTTCAGCCTTTTGCGCTGTTACATTCCTTATTTTAGATTTATTTTAGATACTTCTGAAATTACAATTTATGCGATAATGTGACAGGCCACTCGCATGAAGAACTGTAGTTATAATTATTTGTATTCACCTGTAAATGTGTACTCATATTCATACGCAGGTGCACGTGCCTGCATATACACTAATATGTATATACACATATGTGACGAGATCTAAAGAAAGACCCCTAAGCGGCCAAACGTAAATTTTACAGAACAAGCAGGAGCAGTGGCGACGGGCTGTTAGGACTCTTCCGATATTTCTCTCTCTTTCCATCGTGCATACTTGTAGAGGACCATTGTGTGTACGTGTTGAGAGAGAAATCTCGAGTGTTCTCCCGAATATATTAATATATATATGTACAAGCATACTTATCAGGACCAAAAATTATATGTACGTTGTCTTACCGGGACCCGATAATTCTATATGTGCATGATGCTTTATCGGGTCGGACCCAATAAAACGCTTTGCGCAGTAAAGAAGCGAAAAAATAGTTATAAACATTTGAGGCTTCGGATTGCATAACCGACGGAGCGCGTGGCCTAGTAGGCAAAAGAGGGGATACCGCAATGCGCGAACTTTTTTTCCATTTAAATAAAAAAGTCGGAAAAATGATCGAAAAAACGTGGCAGTACGTGTTAATTGTCATTCCGCATATTTTTTCTTCCATCAATTTTTGTGTCAGAACTCTAGTTTTTTTTATAATCGACGAAAATCGTATTTTTTGAATGTACGAAATCAATCGATTTTTTACAATCAACTCACTGCTTTTCGTACAAATTTGTCTGTAATAGTCTGAAATTTTATCAACTGACTCAAAAAACCCTAGAGCTTCAGATAGTTATGTTCAACATAACAAAATTCTCAATTTGTTAATAATTTTTAATATAACAGTTGCGGTTGGCAAAATTCTCATTTTTCATCTTCAAAGAAAAAAAGTATGCGAGGAAGTTTAAAGTTGAGAGAACTTTCAGCGAGAAAGTTTTTCAGCAGGCTTTCAGGCAGTTTTTCAATATATTGTGAGATTTTTTAATTCAAAACTGTGGTCAGGATGAGAATTTATTTAATTGCGTTCAAGCGCACCGATACCGTCAAGTGATAGATCGATCGAACGCGGAGAAAAAGAGATGCACCCATGCCGAGAGCACGCGATTTGACAGAGTTGCAACATCATTTTTGCCAATTCGATTACAATAAACTTATTTTTCGTCCATGATTTTCCGGAAAATCGAACTTGAAAAATATATCCGCGACTTTTTTCTGAAACTTCACGATCTATTGGGATTTCAAAAAACCAAGAAAAATTACGTATAATTTTCATTGACAACAATATTTAATTCATAGAAAAATGTTAAAATTTTGTTTATTTGGATACAATATCTTATTTTGCACTGTACAATCGAAATAAATGTTCGTGTTGCCCTTTCGAATTATTATTTTGTAGGATCAAAATACATTTACAAATGTCTCAAAAAATACCAACCTACGCCGGAATTTACAAACGAATTGAATATACTATATTAAATTAAATTATAAATATCGAGTAATAAAAGGATAGAACTGTTTATCTATTCTTTTTGCAACTTTTTTTTCACGGGAACTTTGCTTAAATATTCTTCGAAAAATGTTTTATGCTGCGTTTTCGATTTCGGGCAAAATCTCCCTTTGCCAAAAATTCCGGCTAATGCACAATTTTATTTGCGTTTGACTTGTTTCAACGTTTTTAATGTTCATATTTTGAATAATTCTGAAAGTTATATGTTTATTTTTATGGAAGGGTTTTTAGACAAAGGTGGGAACACAATTTGCAATTTTCTTTTGTATGCTATACGCGAAGAGTTTAAAAAAAATATGTATAACAAAATTTATTTATTTTCGGAAGCTTGCGGTGGTCAAAATCAGAATTATACAGTCTTCATTTTTTTGTCATTGCTGTCGGAATTCTTAGATTTAGAAATTCAACATCTCTATCCTGTACGTGGTCATTCTTACTGTCAATGTGATAGGAATTTTAGCCTGTACGGAAAAATGAAAAAAATGACAGAGGTCATTGAATCTGACAGTGAATACAATGAAATCACACGAAATGCAAGAAAAAATCCAAAACCTTTCAATGTCGTTGAATCCGAAAAATACGTTGTAAAAAATTTTGAAGACAAGATAAAAAATAGTTACAAAAAGGATAAGAACTTTTTAATCAGTAAATCAGTCAAGTTGGTGTATTATCCGAATGGAGAGATTTTGTCATATTCCAGTTACTCAGGGGAACCAAACAAATTTAAAATACAAAGAGACACCACATTCCAGGATTTAGAAAATGCGCCTGAACGTGAAATGATTGGAATTACGGCTGAAAAAGTCAGAGATTTGAGACACTTAATGCATTTGTTGTCTCCGCGAGGACAAACATTTTTCGAAGAATATTTAAGCAAAGTTCCCGTGAAAAAAAGTTGCAAAAAGAATAGATAAACAGTTCTAACCTTTTATTACTCGATATTTATAATTTAACTTAATATAGTATATTCAATTCGTTCGTAAATTCCGGCGTAGGTTGGCATTTTTTGAGACATTTGTAAATGTATTTTGATCCTACAAAATAATAATTCGAAAGGGCAACACGAACATTTATTTCGATTGTACAGTGCAAAATAAGATATTGTATCCAAATAAACAAAATTTTAACATTTTTCTATGAATTAAATATTGTTGCAACTCTGTCAAATCGCGTGCTCTCGGCATGGGTGCATCTCTTTTTCTCCGCGTTCAATCGATCTATCACTTGACGGTATCGGTGCGCTTGAAAGCAATTAAATAAATTCTCATCCTGACCACAGTTTTGAATTAAAAAATCTCAAAATATATTGAAAAACTGCCTGAACGCCTGCTGAAAAACTTTCTCGCTGAAAGTTCTCTCAACTCTAAACTTCCTCGCATACTTTTTTTCTTTGAAGATGAAAAATGAGAATTTTGCCAACCGCAACTGTTATATTAAAAATTATTAACAAATTAATAATTTTGTTATGTTGAACATAACTATCTGAAGCTCTAGGGTTTTTTGAGTCAGTTGGTAAAATTTCAGACTATTACAGACAAATTTGTACGAAAAACAGCGAGTTGATTGTAAAAAATCGATTGATTTCGTACATTCAAAAAATACGATTTTCGTCGATTATAAAAAAAACTAGAGTTCTGACACAAAAATTTATGGGAGAAAAAATATGCGGAATGACAATTAACACGTACTGCCACGTTTTTATGATCATTTTTCCGACTTTTTAATTTAAATGGAAAAAAAAGTTCGAGCATTGCGGTATCCCCTCTTTTGCCTACTAGGCCACGCGCTCCGTCGGTTATGCAATCCGAAGCCTCATTTATAAATTGGACTTATTTATGATATACGCGATCAGAATTAAATTCTACGTTAGAAAAACATTACTTTGATTATGTATACAAAAAATTACATTTTTTTATACCGGGTGTCAAAAAAGTCACTTCTATTAATAGAAAATTTTACTGCATTCTGACAAAAAAATATTTTCAATCATTGATATATTAAGATGCAGTTAAGCCTCGTTGAGTGGATACAAACGAAAAATGCGAAACTCCTAGTCTGCGTTCATATAAATGATGTAGAAGATTTTGCAGTACTAATAATGTAACATATACAAAGAGTAAATCTGCAAGAGTATATGCTTTATCAGGTCGATATAAACACACATTTTCCGAAACTTGAAGAAATGTAAAGAACAAACGAGGCCAGTTAAGAAATATAACATTAATATCAAGAAAGCGAGTACAACATAATAAGACTTCCCTTAAAATTTGTTTTACATTTGGATAAAAGCTGGATATCCAAAACAAATATATGTGTAAATGGCATAAATGGGTCACATAAAGTTATGATTTAATATTTTTGGAAAACTTTAAAAAAATGCACTGCAAACGATTGGCTGCAATATCCTAGGCTCATTAGGAAAAATTTGATATGGCTTAACGTAATATTTTCCACACATAAACTCGGATAACTCCCGATTTTCAATAAATAATACACGTTTAAATATTAATAAAGGGACGTAAAACATATAACATTATGTTTGGTCACGGCAAAAAAGAAGATATCAGGCAAATAAAAAATAAATGTTATCTAATAAACACAAATAAATTAACTGTAACCATGTCAAGTTAAGAAATAAATATAACAACAGATTTAAAACTGTTTATGTCTGTAGGTAGACCTGAAGTACTATTATATGAATGGACATAATTTTATATGCATTGCGTAATATAGGGTCGTGCTCTATTTATTCAATTATGCATTGGGTCATAATAATATGCATTTTGCTGAATAGTTATCGTTAACAACGATAATTCTGACTTAATCTTCTATGCACAAGCCGCAAATCGAAAGAATGCTTGCCCGTAACACGGGGTTTTACTTGCATTTGCATTAACTTCGCACATCTTCGTATTATTATATTATTGTATGAAGCAAAATTCTGATAATCACAACGGCTCAACGAGTTGAATGGCTTGGGAAACAAGTGTTTCTCTTCAGAAAATCGAAATGAAGTTCCGAGATCATTAATATTGACACGAAAGAGGAAAATATTGCAAATCACTGATCTTTCAATGAATATTTTGCAGCGAAAAAAGCAAACAGTCCCAAGTAGTTATAATATTTCATTAATGAGGGGAAACATTCTAAAATCGTCTGAAATATATTGAATTAATCCTAGTGAATGCTTCAAAGTGAGAGAATATATAATATTTAATTTTATATACGTACGTGAATATCATTGTCAGGGTGGAATTTTCGATGTATTGGCTACTATTAGATCATAAAAAAATATTAATTGTTATTTATGCATAATTTAATTGATAAATCATGGTCAGAGCAATTTCTAGTTTGCGGATTTTAGTAAATACTTATTCATGTCACTACAAGCCTGTCGTAACATAAGAATAGACTTCTTTGGAGAAATGAATTTTAAAAGATTTATTCAACACCAACATGAGTGTGATTTACAGACGTTCTTTAACTTCCGAAATATCAAAAGAGTATTTTAAAAGTGGCCCGTGGTTCTGCATCAAAATACTGATAATCGCAAAGTCTTAACCAGTTGAGTGTTTTGGTACAGAAGTGTTTCTTTATAGAGAATCGAGAGGAAGTTCCGAGAGGATAAGCTAGAAAACAATAGTATGATTGTTCAAAAATAGTCACATTTTCTTAAACAATAAGTTATCACATTTCCGAATAGTGGGAAATATGTCAACTGAATCTTCGTAAATGTTCCAGCGTGTCAGAATAAATTTCATTTTTATTTCTATATGTACGTAAATATCATTATCGGGACGAAATTTGTGACGTATTTGTTACTATTGGGTCGTGCGAAAAATATTGATCTGAACTCATTCAGAGTTCAATTGATAAAACAGGGTTAGAGAAATTTCCGCTAAGGAGATTCAACTAAATTCTTACATTCATAATTAGAAACCTGCCGTTACTTGCAATTAGATATAATGAGATGAATGATTTTGACGAAATGTATCCAAACAACACCGTGACTGTGACTTACAGAATTTCCAAAACGTTAAAAATATTAAAGGAGCATTTTTAAAAGTAGCCCTATGTTCTTTTAGCCCTTAGATTAACTTCACACATCCTGGTGTTCTACATTAAAAAACATATAATCCGAAAGGCTCAACCACTTGATTGGCTTCGTAAAGACGTTTCTTTATAAAAAATTGAGGGCACTTTCCGGTATCTTTGCATATAAAATAGAAAAGTTGTAATATTGGAAAAAGAGTAAACTTTTCACAAACTATTGGCAAAGCACAATAAAATAGTTCAAAGTATTAGTAATATTTCTTCAATAAGCCATCGCATTTCCGAATGATGAGAAATATGTTGACTGAATCTTCGTAAATGTTCCAGCGTGTCAGAATGAACTTCCTTTTTATTTCTATATGTAAGTAAACATCATTATCGGGACGAAATTTGTGACGTATTTGTTACTATTGGGTAGTGGGAAAAATATTGATCTGAACTCATTCACAGTACAATTGATAAAACAGGGTTAGAGGAATTTCCCGTAAGGGGATTCAACTAAATTCTTCCATTCATAATTAGGAACCTGCCGTTACTTGCAATTAGATATCTTGAGATGAATGAATTTGATGAAATGTATCCAACAACATCATTACTGTGATTTACAGAAGTTCTAAAACGTAAAAAAAATTAAAGGACCATTTTGAAAAGTAGCCCTTTGTTCTTTTAGCCCTTAGATTTACTTCAGACATCCTGTTGTTCTACATTAAAAAACTTATAATCCGAAAGGCTCAACCACTTGATTGTCTTCATAAAGTCGTTTCTTTATAGAAAATCGGGGGAACATTCCGGTATCTTTGCATAGAAAATAGAAAAGTTGTAATATTGGAAAAAGAATAAACTTTTCACAAACTTTTGTCAACGCGCAATCAAATATTTTCCATTAATAATTAGAAACCTGGCGTTACTTGCAATTAGATATCTTGAGATGAATTAATTTGACCAAATGTATCCAACAACATCATGAATGTGCTATACAGAAATTCTAAAACGTCAAGGATATAAAAAGAGCATTTTGAAAAGTAGCCCTTTGTTCTTTTAGCCCTTAGATTGACTTCAATAACCCTGTTGTTCTACATTAAAAAATATATAATCTGAACGGTTCAACCACTTGATTGGCTTCATAAAGACGTTTCTTTATAGAAAATCAAGGGAAAATTCCGGTATCTTTGCATGGAAAATAAAAAAGTTGTAATATTGGAAGAAGAGTCAAGTTTTTACAAACGTTTGGCAACGCGCAGTAAAATAGTTATAAGTATTAGAACTATTTCTTTGAAAAGTTATCGAAATTCCGAATGGTGAGAAATATGTTGACTGAATCTTCGTAAATGTTCCAGCGTGTCAGAATGAACTTCATTTTGATTTCTATATGTACGTAAATATCATTATGCGGAGCAAATTTGTGACGTATTTGTTACTATTGGGTCGTGCGAAAAATATTGATCTGTACTCATTCACAATTCAATTGATAAAACAGGGTTAGAGAAATTTTTCGTAAGCGGATTCAACTAATTTCTTCCATTCATAATTAGAAACCTGCCGTTACTCGCAATTAGATATCTTGAGATGAATGAATTCGACGAAATGTATCCAACAACATCATGAGTGTGATTTACAGACGTTCTAAAACGTCATAAATATAAAACGAGCATTTTTAAAAGTAGCCCTTTGTTCTTTCAGCCCATAGATTTACTTCACACATCCTGATGTTCGACATTAAAAGACATATAATCCGAAAGGCTCAACCACTTAAGTAGTTTTGTAAAGACGTTTTTTTATTGAGAATCGAGGGAACATTCCGGAATCTTTGCATGGAAAATTGAAAAGTTTTAATAATGCAAAAAGAGTAAATTTTCATAAACGTTTGATAACGCGCAATAAAATAGATCAAAGTATTATTAATATTTCTACAATACGTTATCACATTTCCGAATTATAAGAAACATGTTGACTGAATCTTCGTAAATCCTACAGCGTATCAGAATGAACTTCATTTTGATTTCTATATGTACGTAAATATCATTATCGGGACAAAATTTGTGACGTATTTGTTACTATTGGGTCGTGCGAAAAATATTGATCTGTACTCATTCACAATTCAATTGATAAAACAGGGTTAGAGAAATTTTCCGTAAGCGGATTCAACTAATTTCTTCCATTCATAATTAGAAACCTGCCGTTACTCGCAATTAGATATCTTGAGATGAATGAATTTGACGAAATGTATACAGCAACATCATGACTGTGATTTGCAGAAGTTCTAAAACGTCAAAAATATTAGAGGAGCATTTTTAAAAGTAGCGCTTTGTTCTTTTAGCCCTTAGATTTACTTCAGACATCCTGTTGTTCTACATTAAAAAACTTATAATCCGAAAGGCTCAACCACTTGATTGGCTTCATAAAGACGTTTCTTTATAGAAAATCGAGGGAACATTCCGGTATCTTTGCATGGAAAATAAAAAAGTTGTAATATTGACAAAAGAGTAAAGTTTTTACAAACGTTTGGCAACGCGCAGTTAAATAGTTATAAGTATTAGTAATATTTCTTTGAAAAGTTATCGGAATTCCGAATGGTGAGAAACATGTTGACTGAATCTTCGTAAATTTTACAGCGTATCAGAATGAACTTCATTTTGAATTCTATATGTGCGTAAATGTCATTATCGGGACAAAATTTGTGACGTATTTGTTACTATTGGGTCGTGCGAAAAATAAAGATCTGTACACATTCACAATTCAATTGATAAAACAGGGTTAGAGAAATTTTCCATAAGCGGATTCAACTAATTTCTTCCATTCATAATTAGAAACCTGCCGTTACTCGCAATTAGATATCTTGAGATGAATGAATTCGACGAAATGTATCCAACAACATCATGAGTGTGATTTACAGACGTTCTAAAATGTCAAAAATATTAGAGGAGCATTTTTAAAAGTAGCGCTTCGTTCTTTTAGCCCTTAGATTTACTTCAGACATCCTGTTGTTCTACATTAAAAAACTTATAATCCGAAAGGCTCAACCACTTGATTGGCTTCATAAAGACGTTTCTTTATAGAAAATCGAGGGATAATTCCGGTATCTTTGCATGGAAAATAAAAAAGTTGTAATATTGACAAAAGAGTAAACATTTCACAAACGTTTTATAACGCGCAATAAAATAGATCAAAGTATTAGTAATATTTCTACAATACGTTATCACATTTCCGAATTATAAGAAACATGTTGACTGAATCTTCGTAAATTTTACAGCGTATCAGAATGAACTTCATTTTGAATTCTATATGTGCGTAAATGTCATTATCGGGACAAAATTTGTGACGTATTTGTTACTATTGGGTCGTGCGAAAAATAAAGATCTGTACACATTCACAATTCAATTGATAAAACAGGGTTAGAGAAATTTTCCATAAGCGGATTCAACTAATTTCTTCCATTCATAATTAGAAACCTGCCGTTACTCGCAATTAGATATCTTGAGATGAATGAATTCGACGAAATGTATCCAACAACATCATGAGTGTGATTTACAGACGTTCTAAAATGTCAAAAATATAAAACGAGCATTTTCAAAAGTAGCCCTTTGTTCTTTCTGCCCATAGATTTTCTTCACACATCCTGATGTTCAACATTAAAAAACATATAATCCGAAAGGCTCAACCACTTGAGTAGCTTTGTAAAGACGTTTCTTTGTATAGAAAATCGAGGAATCATTCTGGTATCTTTGCATAGAATATAGAAAATTTTTAATATTGCAAAAAGAGTAAACATTTCACAAACGTTTGATAACGCGCAATAAAATAGTTCAAAGTATTAGTAATATTTCTTCTATACGTTATCACATTTCCGAATGATGAGAAACATGTTGACTGAATCTTCGTAAATGTTACAGCGTGTCAGAATGAACTTCATTTTGATTTCTATATGTACGTCAATATCATTATCGGGACGAAATTTCTGACGTATTTGTTACTATTGGGTCTTGCGAAAAATATAGATCTGAACTCTTTCAAAGTTCAATTGATAAAACAGGGTTAGAGAAATTTTCCGTAAGCGGATTAAACTAAATTCTTCCATTCATAAAGAGAAACCTGCCGTTACTTGCAATTAGATATCTTGAGATGAATGAATTCGATGAAATGTATCCAACAACATCATGACTGTGATATACAGAAGTTCTAAAACGTCAATGATATAAAAAGAGCATTTTGAATAGTAGCGCTTCGTTCTTTCAGCCCTTAGATTTACTTCATACATCTTGATGTTCTACATTTAAAAAAAAATAATCCGAAAGGCTCAACAACTTTAGTAGCTTTGTAAAGACGTTTTGTTTATAGAAAATCGAGGGAACATTACGGTATCTTTGCATAGAAAATAAAAAAGTTGTAATATTGGAAAAACAGTAAACTTTTTACAAACGTTTGGCAATGCGCAATAAAATACTTATAAGTATTAGTAATATATCTTCGAAAGATTATCACATTCCCGAATGGTGAGAAATATGTTGACTGAATCTTCGTAAATGTTCCAGCGGTTCAGAATGAACTTCATTTTGATTTCTATATGTACGTAAATATCATTATCGGGACGAAATTTGTGACGTATTTGTTACTATTGGGTCGTGCGAAAAATATTGATCTGAACTGATTCAAAGTTCAATTGATAAAACAGGGTTAGAGAAATTTTCCGTAAGCGGATTCAACTAATTTCTTTCATTCATAATTAGAAACCTGCCGTTACTTGCAATTAGATATCTTGAGATGGATGAATTTGATGAAATGTATGCAACAACATCATGACTGTTATTTACAGACGTTCTAAAACGTCAAAAATATTAAAGGAGCATTTTTAAAAATAGCCCTTTGTTCTATTAGCCCTTAGATTTACTTCAGACATCCTGTTGTTCTACATTAAAAAACATATAATCCGAACGGTTCAACCACTTGATTGGCTTCATCAAGACGTTTCTTTACAGAAAATCAAGGGAACATTCCGGTATCTTTGCATGGAAAATTGAAAAGTTTTAATATTGCAAAAAGAGTAAACTTTTCACAAACGTTTGATAACGCGCAATAAAATAGTTCAAAGTATTAGTAATATTTCTTCAATACGTTATCACATTTCCGAATGATGAGAAACATGTTGACTGAATCTTCGAAAATATTACAGCGTGTCAGAATGAACTTCATTTTGATTTCTACATGTACGTAAATATCATTATCGAGACGAAATTTGTGACGTATTTGTTACTATTGGGTCGTGCGAAAAATATTGATCTGTACTCATTCACAATTCAATTGATAAAACAGGGTTAGAGAAATTTTCCGTAAGCGGATTCAACTAATTTCTCCCATTCATAAATAGAAACCTGCCGTTACTTGCAATTAGATATCTTGAGGTGAATGAATTCGATGAAATGTATCCAACAACATCATGACTGTGATTTACAGAAGTTCTAAAACGTCAAAGATATAAAAAGAGCATTTTGAATAGTAGCGCGTCGTTCTTTCAGCCCTTAGATTTACTTCACACATCCTGATGTTCGACATTAAAAGACATATAATCCGAAAAGCTCAACCACTTAAGTAGTTTTTAAAGACGTTTTTTTATTGAGAATCGAGGGAACATTCCGGAATCTTTGCATGGAAAATTGAAAAGTTTTAATATTGCAAAAAAAGTAAACTTTTCACAAACGTTTGATAACGCGCAATAAAATAGTTCAAAGTATTAGTAATATTTCTTCAATACGTTATCACATTTCCGAATGATGAGAAACATGTTGACTGAATCTTCGAAAATATTACAGCGTGTCAGAATGAACTTCATTTTGATTTCTATATGTACGTAAATATCATTATCGAGACGAAATTTGTGTCGTATTTGTTACTATTGGGTCGTGCGAAAAATATTGATCTAACTCATTCACCGTTCAATTGATAAACCAGGGTTAGAGAAATTTCCCGTAAGGGGATTCAACTAAATTCTTCCATTCATAAATAGAAACCTGCCCTTACTTGCAATTAGATATCTTGAGATGACTGAATTTGACGAAATGTATCCAACAACATCATGAGTGTGATTTACAGAAGTGCTAAAACGTCAAAAATATTAAAGGACCTTTTTTAAAAGTAGCCCTTTGCTCTTTTAGCCCTTAGATTGATTCCACTAATCCTGTTGTTCTAAATTAAAAAATATATAATCCGAAAGGTTCAACCACTTGATTGGCTTCATAAAGACGTTTCTTTATAGAAAATCGAGGGAACATTACGGTATCTTTGCATAGAAAATAAAAAAGTTGTAATATTGGAAAAAGAGTAAACTTTTTACAAACGTTTGGCAACGCGCAGTAAAATAGTTCAAAGTATTAGTAATATTTCTTCAATACGTTATCACATTTCCGAATGATGAGAAACATGTTGACTGAATCTTCGAAAATATTACAGCGTGTCAGAATGAACTCCATTTTGATTTCTATATGTACGTAAATATCATTATCGAGACGAAATTTGTGACGTATTTGTTACTATTGGGTCGTGCGAAAAATATTGATCTGAACTCAGTCACAGTTCAATTGATAAAAAAAAGTTAGAGAAATTTTCCGTAAGCGGATTCAACTAATTTCTCCCATTCATAATTAGAAACCTACCGTTACTTGCAATTAGATATCTTGAGATAAATGAATTCGATGAAATGTATCCAACAACATCATGACTGTGATTTACAGAAGTTCTAAAACGTCAAAGATATAAAAAGAGCTTTTTGAATAGTAGCGCTTCGTTCTTTCAGCCCTTAGATTTACTTCACACATCCTGAGTTCGACATTAAAAGACATATAATCCGATAGGCTCAACTAGTTAAGTAGTTTTGTAAAGAAGTTTTTTGATTGAGAATCGAGGGAACATTCCGATATCTTTGCATGGAAAATTGAAAAGTTTTAATATTGCAAAAAGAGTAAACTTTTCACAAACGTTTGATAACGCGCAATAAAATAGATCAAAGTATTAGTAATATTTCTACAATACGTTATCACATTCCCGAATGGTGAGAAATATGTTGACTGAATCTTCGTAAATGTTCCAGCGGGTCAGAATGAACTTCATTTTAATTTCTATATGTACGTAAATATCATTATCGGGACGAAATTTGTGACGTATTTGTTACTATTGGGTCGTGCGAAAAATATTGATCTGAACTGATTCAAAGTTCAATTGATAAAACAGGGTTAGAGAAATTTTCCGTAAGCGGATTCAACTAATTTCTTCCATTCATAATTAGAAACCTGCCGTTACTTGCAATTAGATATCTTAAGATGAATCAATTTGACGAAATGTATCCAACAACATCATGACTGTGATTTACAGAAGTTCTAAAACGTCAAAAATATTAAAGGAGCATTTTTAAAAATAGCCCTTTGTTCTTTTAGCCCTTAGATTTACTTCAGACATCCTGTTGTTCTACATTAAAAAACATATAATCCGAACGGTTCAACAACTTGATTGGCTTCATAAAGACGTTTCTTTATAGAAAATCGAGGGAACATTACGGTATCTTTGCATAGAAAATAAAAAAGTTGTAATATTGGAAAAAGAGCAAACTTTTTACAAACGTTTGGCAACGCGCAGTAAAATAGTTCAAAGTATTAGTAATATTTCTACAATACGTTATCACATTTCCGAATGATGAGAAACGTGTTGACTGAATCTTCGAAAATATTACAGCGTGTCAGAATGAACTCCATTTTGATTTCTATATGTACGTAAATATCATTATCGAGACGAAATTTGTGACGTATTTGTTACTATTGGGTCGTGCGAAAAATATTGATCTGAACTCATTCACAGTTCAATTGATAAAACAGGGTTAGAGAAATTTTCCGTAAGCGGATTCAACTAATTTCTCCCATTCATAATTAGAAATCTACCGTTACTTGCAATTAGATATCTTGAGATAAATGAATTCGATGAAATGTATCCAACAACATCATGACTGTGATTTACAGAAGTTCTAAAACGTCAAAGATATAAAAAGAGCTTTTTGAATAGTAGCGCTTCGTTCTTTCAGCCCTTCGATTTTCTTCACACATCCTGATGTTCGACATTAAAAGACATATAATCAGAAAGGCTCAACCACTTAAGTAGTTTTGTAAAGACGTTTTTTGATTGAGAATCGAGGGAACATTCCGGAATCTTTGCATGGAAAATTGAAAAGTTTTAATATTGCAAAAAGAGTAAACTTTTCACAAACGTTTGATAACGCGCAATGAAATAGTTCAAAGTATTAGTAATATTTCTTCAATACGTTATCACATTTCCGAATGATGAGAAACATGTTGACTGAATCTTCGAAAATATTACAGCGTGTCAGAATGAACTTCATTTTGATTTCTATATGTACGTAAATATCATTATCGAGATGAAACTTGTGACGTATTTGTTACTATTGGGTCGTGCGAAAAATATTGATCTGTACTCATTCACAATTCAATTGATAAAACAGGGTTAGAGAAATTTTCCGTAAGCGGATTCTACTAATTTCTCCCATTCATAATTAGAAACCTGCCGTTACTTGCAATTAGATATCTTGAGATGAATGAATTGGATGAAATGTATCCAACAACATCATGAATGTGATATACAGAAGTTCTGAAACGTCAAAGATATAAAAAGAGCATTTTGAATAGTAGCGCTTCGTTCTTTCAGCCCTTAGATTTACTTCACACATCCTGATGTTCGACATTAAAAGACATATAATCAGAAAGGCTCAACCACTTAAGTAGTTTTGTAAAGACGTTTTTTTATTGAGAATCGAGGGAACATTCCGGAATCTTTGCATGGAAAATTGAAAAGTTTTAATATTGCAAAAAGAGTAAACTTTTCACAAACGTTTGATAACGCGCAATGAAATAGTTCAAAGTATTAGTAATATTTCTTCAATACGTTATCACATTTCCGAATGATGAGAAACATGTTGACTGAATCTTCGAAAATATTACAGCGTGTCAGAATGAACTTCATTTTGATTTCTATATGTACGTAAATATCATTATCGAGATGAAACTTGTGACGTATTTGTTACTATTGGGTCGTGCGAAAAATATTGATCTGTACTCATTCACAATTCAATTGATAAAACAGGGTTAGAGAAATTTTCCGTAAGCGGATTCTACTAATTTCTCCCATTCATAATTAGAAACCTGCCGTTACTTGCAATTAGATATCTTGAGATGAATGAATTGGATGAAATGTATCCAACAACATCATGACTGTGATTTACAGAAGTTCTAAAACGTCAAAGATATAAAAAGAGCATTTTGAATAGTAGCGCTTCGTTCTTTCAGCCCTTAGATTTACTTCACACATCCTGATGTTCGACATTAAAAGACATATAATCAGAAAGGCTCAACCACTTAAGTAGTTTTGTAAAGACGTTTTTTTATTGAGAATCGAGGGAACATTCCGGAATCTTTGCATGGAAAATTGAAAAGTTTTAATATTGCAAAAAGAGTAAACTTTTCACAAACGTTTGATAACGCGCAATGAAATAGTTCAAAGTATTAGTAATATTTCTTCAATACGTTATCACATTTCCGAATGATGAGAAACATGTTGACTGAATCTTCGAAAATATTACAGCGTGTCAGAATGAACTTCATTTTGATTTCTATATGTACGTAAATATCATTATCGAGACGAAATTTGTGACGTATTTGTTACTATTGGGTCGTGCGAAAAATATTGATCTGAACTGATTCAAAGTTCAATTGATAAAACAGGGTTAGAGAAATTTTCCGTAAGAGGATTCAACTAATTTCTTCCCTTCATTATTAGAAACCTGCCGTTACTTGCAATTAGATATCTTAAGATGAATCAATTTGACGAAATGTATCCAACAACATCATGAAAGTGATTTACAGAAGTTCTAAAACGTCAAAAATATTAAAGGAACATTCTTAAAAGTAGCCCTTTGTTCTTTTAGCCTTTAGATTGACTTCCCTAACCCTGTTCTTCTACATTAAAAAATATATAATCCGAAAGGTTCAACCACTTGATTGGCTTCATAAAGACGTTTCTTTATAGAAAATCAAGGGAACATTCCGGTATCTTTGCATGGAAACTTGAAAAGTTTTAATATTGCAAAAAGAGTAAACTTTTCACAAACGTTTGGCAATGCGCAATAAAATACTTATAAGTATTAGTAATATATCTTCAAAAGATTATCACGTTCCCGAATGGTGAGAAATATGTTGACTGAATCTTCGTAAATGTTCCAGCGGGTCAGAATGAACTTCATTTTGATTTCTATATGTACGTAAATATCATTATCGGGACGAAATTTGTGACGTATTTGTTACTATTGGGTCGTGCGAAAAATATTGATCAGAACTGATTCAAAGTTCAATTGATAAAACAGGGTTAGAGAAATTTTCCGTAAGCGGATTCTACTAATTTCTCCCATTCATAATTAGAAACCTGCCGTTACTTGCAATTAGATATAGTGAGATGAATTAATTTGACCAAATGTATCCAACAACATCATGAATGTGATTTACAGAAGTTCTAAAACGTCAAAGATATAAAAAGAGCATTTTGAATAGTAGCGCTTCGTTCTTTCAGCCCTTAGATTTACTTCATACATCTTGATGTTCTACATTAAAAAAAAAATAATCCGAAAGGCTCAACCACTTTAGTAGCTTTGTAAAGACGTTTTGTTTATAGAAAATCGAGGGAACATTACGGTATCTTTGCATAGAAAATAAAAAAGTTTTAATATTGGAAAAAGAGTAAACTTTTTACAAACGTTCGGCAATGCGCAATAAAATACTTATAAGTATTAGTAATATATCTTCAAAAGATTATCACATTCCCGAATGGTGAGAAATATGTTGACTGAATCTTCGTAAATGTTCCAGCGGGTCAGAATGAACTTCATTTTGATTTCTATATGTACGTAAATATCATTATCGGGACGAAATTTGTGACGTATTTGTTACTATTGGGTCGTGCGAAAAATATTGATTTGAACTGATTCAAAGTTCAATTGATAAAACAGGGTTAGAGAAATTTTCCGTAAGCGGATTCAACTAATTTCTTCCATTCATAATTAGAAACCTGCCGTTACTTGCAATTAGATATCTTAAGATGAATCAATTTGACGAAATGTATCCAACAACATCATGACTGTGATTTACAGAAGTTCTAAAACGTCAAAAATATTAAAGGAGCATTTTTAAAAGTAGCCCTTTGTTCTTTTAGCCCTTAGATTTACTTCAGACATCCTGATGTTCGACATTAAAAGACATATAATCCGAAAGGCTCAACCACTTAAGTAGTTTTGTAAAGACGTTTCTTTATAGAAAATCGAGGGATAATTCCGGTATCTTTGCATGGAAAATAAAAAAGTTGTAATATTGACAAAAGAGTAAACATTTCACAAACGTTTGATAACGCGCAATAAAATAGATCAAAGTATTAGTAATATTTCTACAATACGTTATCACATTTCCGAATTATAAGAAACATGTTGACTGAATCTTCGTAAATCCTACAGCGTATCAGAATGTACTTCATTTTGATTTCTATATGTACGTAAATATCATTATCGGGACAAAATTTGTGACGTATTTGTTACTATTGGGTCGTGCGAAAAATAAAGATCTGTACACATTCACAATTCAATTGATAAAACAGGGTTAGAGAAATTTTCCGTAAGCGGATTCAAATAATTTCTTCCATTCATAATTAGAAACCTGCCGTTACTTGCAATTAGATATCTTAAGATGAATCAATTTGACGAAATGTATCCAACAACATCATGACTGTGATATACAGAAGTTCTAAAACGTCAAAAATATTAGAGGAGCATTTTTAAAAGTAGCGCTTTGTTCTATTAGCCCTTAGATTTTCTTCAGACATCCTGTTGTTCTACATTAAAAAACTTATAATCCGAAAGGCTCAACCACTTGAGTAGCTTTGTAAAGACGTTTCTTTATAGAAAATCGAGGGATAATTCCGGTATCTTTGCATGGAAAATAAAAAAGTTGTAATATTGACAAAAGAGTAAACATTTCACAAACGTTTGATAACGCGCAATAAAATAGATCAAAGTATTAGTAATATTACTACAATACGTTATCACATTTCCGAATGATAAGAAACATGTTGACTGAATCTTCGTAAATCTTACAGCGTATCAGAATGAACTTTATTTTGATTTCTATATGTGCGTAAATGTCATTATCGGGACAAAATTTGTGACGTATTTGTTACTATTGGGTCGTGCGAAAAATAAAGATCTGTACACATTCACAATTCAATTGATAAAACAGGGTTAGAGAAATTTTCCATAAGCGGATTCAACTAATTTCTTCCATTCATAATTAGAAACCTGCCGTTACTCGCAATTAGATATCTTGAGATGAATGAATTCGACGAAATGTATCCAACAACATCATGAGTGTGATTTACAGACGTTCTAAAATGTCAAAAATATAAAACGAGCATTTTCAAAAGTAGCCCTTTGTTCTTTCTGCCCATAGATTTTCTTCACACATCCTGATGTTCAACATTAAAAAACATATAATCCGAAAGGCTCAACCACTTGAGTAGCTTTGTAAAGACGTTTCTTTGTATAGAAAATCGAGGAATCATTCTGGTATCTTTGCATAGAATATAGAAAATTTTTAATATTGCAAAAAGAGTAAACATTTCACAAACGTTTGATAACGCGCAATAAAATAGTTCAAAGTATTAGTAATATTTCTTCTATACGTTATCACATTTCCGAATGATGAGAAACATGTTGACTGAATCTTCGTAAATGTTACAGCGTGTCAGAATGAACTTCATTTTGATTTCTATATGTACGTCAATATCATTATCGGGACGAAATTTCTGACGTATTTGTTACTATTGGGTCTTGCGAAAAATATAGATCTGAACTCTTTCAAAGTTCAATTGATAAAACAGGGTTAGAGAAATTTTCCGTAAGCGGATTAAACTAAATTCTTCCATTCATAAAGAGAAACCTGCCGTTACTTGCAATTAGATATCTTGAGATGAATGAATTCGATGAAATGTATCCAACAACATCATGACTGTGATATACAGAAGTTCTAAAACGTCAATGATATAAAAAGAGCATTTTGAATAGTAGCGCTTCGTTCTTTCAGCCCTTAGATTTACTTCATACATCTTGATGTTCTACATTTAAAAAAATAATCCGAAAGGCTCAACAACTTTAGTAGCTTTGTAAAGACGTTTTGTTTATAGAAAATCGAGGGAAAATTACGGTATCTTTGCATAGAAAATAAAAAAGTTGTAATATTGGAAAAACAGTAAACTTTTTACAAACGTTTGGCAATGCGCAATAAAATACTTATAAGTATTAGTAATATATCTTCGAAAGATTATCACATTCCCGAATGGTGAGAAATATGTTGACTGAATCTTCGTAAATGTTCCAGCGGTTCAGAATGAACTTCATTTTGATTTCTATATGTACGTAAATATCATTATCGGGACGAAATTTGTGACGTATTTGTTACTATTGGGTCGTGCGAAAAATATTGATCTGAACTGATTCAAAGTTCAATTGATAAAACAGGGTTAGAGAAATTTTCCGTAAGCGGATTCAAATAATTTCTTCCATTCATAATTAGAAACCTGCCGTTACTTGCAATTAGATATCTTAAGATGAATCAATTTGACGAAATGTATCCAACAACATCATGACTGTGATTTACAGAAGTTCTAAAACGTCAAAAGTATTAAAGGAGCATTTTTAAAAATAGCCCTTTGTTCTATTAGCCCTTAGATTTACTTCAGACATCCTGTTGTTCTACATTAAAAAACATATAATCCGAACGGTTCAACCACTTGATTGGCTTCATCAAGACGTTTCTTTACAGAAAATCAAGGGAACATTCCGGTATCTTTGCATGGAAAATTGAAAAGTTTTAATATTGCAAAAAGAGTAAACTTTTCACAAACGTTTGATAACGCGCAATAAAATAGTTCAAAGTATTAGTAATATTTCTTCAATACGTTATCACATTTCCGAATGATGAGAAACATGTTGACTGAATCTTCGAAAATATTACAGCGTGTCAGAATGAACTTCATTTTGATTTCTACATGTACGTAAATATCATTATCGAGACGAAATTTGTGACGTATTTGTTACTATTGGGTCGTGCGAAAAATATTGATCTGTACTCATTCACAATTCAATTGATAAAACAGGGTTAGAGAAATTTTCCGTAAGCGGATTCAACTAATTTCTCCCATTCATAAATAGAAACCTGCCGTTACTTGCAATTAGATATCTTGAGGTGAATGAATTCGATGAAATGTATCCAACAACATCATGACTGTGATTTACAGAAGTTCTAAAACGTCAAAGATATAAAAAGAGCATTTTGAATAGTAGCGCGTCGTTCTTTCAGCCCTTAGATTTACTTCACACATCCTGATGTTCGACATTAAAAGACATATAATCCGAAAAGCTCAACCACTTAAGTAGTTTTTAAAGACGTTTTTTTATTGAGAATCGAGGGAACATTCCGGAATCTTTGCATGGAAAATTGAAAAGTTTTAATATTGCAAAAAAAGTAAACTTTTCACAAACGTTTGATAACGCGCAATAAAATAGTTCAAAGTATTAGTAATATTTCTTCAATACGTTATCACATTTCCGAATGATGAGAAACATGTTGACTGAATCTTCGAAAATATTACAGCGTGTCAGAATGAACTTCATTTTGATTTCTATATGTACGTAAATATCATTATCGAGACGAAATTTGTGTCGTATTTGTTACTATTGGGTCGTGCGAAAAATATTGATCTAACTCATTCACCGTTCAATTGATAAACCAGGGTTAGAGAAATTTCCCGTAAGGGGATTCAACTAAATTCTTCCATTCATAAATAGAAACCTGCCCTTACTTGCAATTAGATATCTTGAGATGACTGAATTTGACGAAATGTATCCAACAACATCATGAGTGTGATTTACAGAAGTGCTAAAACGTCAAAAATATTAAAGGACCTTTTTTAAAAGTAGCCCTTTGCTCTTTTAGCCCTTAGATTGATTCCACTAATCCTGTTGTTCTAAATTAAAAAATATATAATCCGAAAGGTTCAACCACTTGATTGGCTTCATAAAGACGTTTCTTTATAGAAAATCGAGGGAACATTACGGTATCTTTGCATAGAAAATAAAAAAGTTGTAATATTGGAAAAAGAGTAAACTTTTTACAAACGTTTGGCAACGCGCAGTAAAATAGTTCAAAGTATTAGTAATATTTCTTCAATACGTTATCACATTTCCGAATGATGAGAAACATGTTGACTGAATCTTCGAAAATATTACAGCGTGTCAGAATGAACTCCATTTTGATTTCTATATGTACGTAAATATCATTATCGAGACGAAATTTGTGACGTATTTGTTACTATTGGGTCGTGCGAAAAATATTGATCTGAACTCAGTCACAGTTCAATTGATAAAAAAAGTTAGAGAAATTTTCCGTAAGCGGATTCAACTAATTTCTCCCATTCATAATTAGAAACCTACCGTTACTTGCAATTAGATATCTTGAGATAAATGAATTCGATGAAATGTATCCAACAACATCATGACTGTGATTTACAGAAGTTCTAAAACGTCAAAGATATAAAAAGAGCTTTTTGAATAGTAGCGCTTCGTTCTTTCAGCCCTTAGATTTACTTCACACATCCTGAGTTCGACATTAAAAGACATATAATCCGATAGGCTCAACTAGTTAAGTAGTTTTGTAAAGAAGTTTTTTGATTGAGAATCGAGGGAACATTCCGATATCTTTGCATGGAAAATTGAAAAGTTTTAATATTGCAAAAAGAGTAAACTTTTCACAAACGTTTGATAACGCGCAATAAAATAGATCAAAGTATTAGTAATATTTCTACAATACGTTATCACATTCCCGAATGGTGAGAAATATGTTGACTGAATCTTCGTAAATGTTCCAGCGGGTCAGAATGAACTTCATTTTAATTTCTATATGTACGTAAATATCATTATCGGGACGAAATTTGTGACGTATTTGTTACTATTGGGTCGTGCGAAAAATATTGATCTGAACTGATTCAAAGTTCAATTGATAAAACAGGGTTAGAGAAATTTTCCGTAAGCGGATTCAACTAATTTCTTCCATTCATAATTAGAAACCTGCCGTTACTTGCAATTAGATATCTTAAGATGAATCAATTTGACGAAATGTATCCAACAACATCATGACTGTGATTTACAGAAGTTCTAAAACGTCAAAAATATTAAAGGAGCATTTTTAAAAATAGCCCTTTGTTCTTTTAGCCCTTAGATTTACTTCAGACATCCTGTTGTTCTACATTAAAAAACATATAATCCGAACGGTTCAACAACTTGATTGGCTTCATAAAGACGTTTCTTTATAGAAAATCGAGGGAACATTACGGTATCTTTGCATAGAAAATAAAAAAGTTGTAATATTGGAAAAAGAGCAAACTTTTTACAAACGTTTGGCAACGCGCAGTAAAATAGTTCAAAGTATTAGTAATATTTCTACAATACGTTATCACATTTCCGAATGATGAGAAACGTGTTGACTGAATCTTCGAAAATATTACAGCGTGTCAGAATGAACTCCATTTTGATTTCTATATGTACGTAAATATCATTATCGAGACGAAATTTGTGACGTATTTGTTACTATTGGGTCGTGCGAAAAATATTGATCTGAACTCATTCACAGTTCAATTGATAAAACAGGGTTAGAGAAATTTTCCGTAAGCGGATTCAACTAATTTCTCCCATTCATAATTAGAAATCTACCGTTACTTGCAATTAGATATCTTGAGATAAATGAATTCGATGAAATGTATCCAACAACATCATGACTGTGATTTACAGAAGTTCTAAAACGTCAAAGATATAAAAAGAGCTTTTTGAATAGTAGCGCTTCGTTCTTTCAGCCCTTCGATTTTCTTCACACATCCTGATGTTCGACATTAAAAGACATATAATCAGAAAGGCTCAACCACTTAAGTAGTTTTGTAAAGACGTTTTTTGATTGAGAATCGAGGGAACATTCCGGAATCTTTGCATGGAAAATTGAAAAGTTTTAATATTGCAAAAAGAGTAAACTTTTCACAAACGTTTGATAACGCGCAATGAAATAGTTCAAAGTATTAGTAATATTTCTTCAATACGTTATCACATTTCCGAATGATGAGAAACATGTTGACTGAATCTTCGAAAATATTACAGCGTGTCAGAATGAACTTCATTTTGATTTCTATATGTACGTAAATATCATTATCGAGATGAAACTTGTGACGTATTTGTTACTATTGGGTCGTGCGAAAAATATTGATCTGTACTCATTCACAATTCAATTGATAAAACAGGGTTAGAGAAATTTTCCGTAAGCGGATTCTACTAATTTCTCCCATTCATAATTAGAAACCTGCCGTTACTTGCAATTAGATATCTTGAGATGAATGAATTGGATGAAATGTATCCAACAACATCATGACTGTGATTTACAGAAGTTCTAAAACGTCAAAGATATAAAAAGAGCATTTTGAATAGTAGCGCTTCGTTCTTTCAGCCCTTAGATTTACTTCACACATCCTGATGTTCGACATTAAAAGACATATAATCAGAAAGGCTCAACCACTTAAGTAGTTTTGTAAAGACGTTTTTTTATTGAGAATCGAGGGAACATTCCGGAATCTTTGCATGGAAAATTGAAAAGTTTTAATATTGCAAAAAGAGTAAACTTTTCACAAACGTTTGATAACGCGCAATGAAATAGTTCAAAGTATTAGTAATATTTCTTCAATACGTTATCACATTTCCGAATGATGAGAAACATGTTGACTGAATCTTCGAAAATATTACAGCGTGTCAGAATGAACTTCATTTTGATTTCTATATGTACGTAAATATCATTATCGAGACGAAATTTGTGACGTATTTGTTACTATTGGGTCGTGCGAAAAATATTGATCTGAACTGATTCAAAGTTCAATTGATAAAACAGGGTTAGAGAAATTTTCCGTAAGAGGATTCAACTAATTTCTTCCATTCATTATTAGAAACCTGCCGTTACTTGCAATTAGATATCTTAAGATGAATCAATTTGACGAAATGTATCCAACAACATCATGAAAGTGATTTACAGAAGTTATAAAACGTCAAAAATATTAAAGGAACATTCTTAAAAGTAGCCCTTTGTTCTTTTAGCCTTTAGATTGACTTCCCTAACCCTGTTCTTCTACATTAAAAAATATATAATCCGAAAGGTTCAACCACTTGATTGGCTTCATAAAGACGTTTCTTTATAGAAAATCAAGGGAACATTCCGGTATCTTTGCATGGAAACTTGAAAAGTTTTAATATTGCAAAAAGAGTAAACTTTTCACAAACGTTTGGCAATGCGCAATAAAATACTTATAAGTATTAGTAATATATCTTCAAAAGATTATCACGTTCCCGAATGGTGAGAAATATGTTGACTGAATCTTCGTAAATGTTCCAGCGGGTCAGAATGAACTTCATTTTGATTTCTATATGTACGTAAATATCATTATCGGGACGAAATTTGTGACGTATTTGTTACTATTGGGTCGTGCGAAAAATATTGATCAGAACTGATTCAAAGTTCAATTGATAAAACAGGGTTAGAGAAATTTTCCGTAAGCGGATTCTACTAATTTCTCCCATTCATAATTAGAAACCTGCCGTTACTTGCAATTAGATATAGTGAGATGAATTAATTTGACCAAATGTATCCAACAACATCATGAATGTGATTTACAGAAGTTCTAAAACGTCAAAGATATAAAAAGAGCATTTTGAATAGTAGCGCTTCGTTCTTTCAGCCCTTAGATTTACTTCATACATCTTGATGTTCTACATTAAAAAAAATAATTCGAAAGGCTCAACCACTTTAGTAGCTTTGTAAAGACGTTTTGTTTATAGAAAATCGAGGGAACATTACGGTATCTTTGCATAGAAAATAAAAAAGTTTTAATATTGGAAAAAGAGTAAACTTTTTACAAACGTTCGGCAATGCGCAATAAAATACTTATAAGTATTAGTAATATATCTTCAAAAGATTATCACATTCCCGAATGGTGAGAAATATGTTGACTGAATCTTCGTAAATGTTCCAGCGGGTCAGAATGAACTTCATTTTGATTTCTATATGTACGTAAATATCATTATCGGGACGAAATTTGTGACGTATTTGTTACTATTGGGTCGTGCGAAAAATATTGATTTGAACTGATTCAAAGTTCAATTGATAAAACAGGGTTAGAGAAATTTTCCGTAAGCGGATTCAACTAATTTCTTCCATTCATAATTAGAAACCTGCCGTTACTTGCAATTAGATATCTTAAGATGAATCAATTTGACGAAATGTATCCAACAACATCATGACTGTGATTTACAGAAGTTCTAAAACGTCAAAAATATTAAAGGAGCATTTTTAAAAGTAGCCCTTTGTTCTTTTAGCCCTTAGATTTACTTCAGACATCCTGATGTTCGACATTAAAAGACATATAATCCGAAAGGCTCAACCACTTAAGTAGTTTTGTAAAGACGTTTTTTTATTGAGAATCGAGGGAACATTCCGGAATCTTTGCATGGAAAATTGAAAAGTTTTAATATTGCCAAAAGAGTAAACTTTTCACAAACGTTTGATAACGCGCAATAAAATAGTTCAAAGTATTAGTAATATTTCTTCAATACGTTATCACATTTCCGAATGATGAGAAACATGTTGACTGAATCTTCGTAAATGTTCCAGCGTGTCAGAATGAACTTCATTTTGATTTCTATATGTACGTAAATATCATTGTCGGGACGAAATTTGTGACGTATTTGATACTATTGGGTCGTGCGAAAAATATTGATCTGAACCCATTCACAGTTCAATTGATAAAACAGGGTTAGAGAAATTTTCCGTAAGCGGATTCAACTAATTTCTTTCATTCATAATTAGAAACCTGCCGTTACAAGCAATTAGATATCTTGAGATGGATGAATTTGATGAAATGTATGCAACAACATCATGACTGTTATTTACAGACGTTCTAAAACGTCAAAAATATTAAAGGAGCATTTTTAAAAGTAGCGCTTTGTTCTTTTGCCCTTAGATTTACTTCAGACATCCTGTTGTTCTACATTAAAAAACTTATAATCCGAAAAGCTCAACCACTTGATTGGCTTCATAATGACGTTTCTTTATAGAAAATCGAGGGAACATTCCGGTATCTTTGCATGGAAAATAAAAAAGTTGTAATATTGACAAAAGAGTAAAGTTTTTACAAACGTTTGGCAACGCGCAGTTAAATAGTTATAAGTATTAGTAATATTCTTTGAAAAGTTATCGGAATTCCGAATTGTGAGAAACATGTTGACTGAATCTTCGTAAATGTTCCAGCGTGTCAGAATGAACTTCATTTTGATTTCTATATGTACGTAAATATCATTGTCGGGACGAAATTTGTGACGTATTTGTTACTATTGGGTCGTGCGAAAAATATTGATCTGAACTGATTCAAAGTTCAATTGATAAAACAGGGTTAGAGAAATTTTCCGTAAGCGGATTCAACTAATTTCTTCCATTCATAATTAGAAACCTGCCGTTACTTGCAATTAGATATCTTAAGATGAATCAATTTGACGAAATGTATCCAACAACATCATGACTGTGATTTACAGAAGTTCTAAAACGTCAAAAATATTAAAGGAGCATTTTTAAAAGTAGCCCTTTGTTCTTTTAGCCCTTAGATTTACTTCAGACATCCTTTTGTTCTACATTAAAAAACATATAATCCGAACGGTTCAACAACTTGATTGGCTTCATAAAGACGTTTCTTTATAGAAAATCAAGGGAACATTCCGGTATCTTTGCATGGAAACTTGAAAAGTTTTAATATTGCAAAAAGAGTAAACTTTGCACAAACGTTTGATAACGCGCAATAAAATAGTTCAAAGTATTAGTAATATTTCTTCAATACGTTATCACATTTCCGAATGATGAGAAACATGTTGACTGAATCTTCGAAAATATTACAGCGTGTCAGAATGAACTTCATTTTGATTTCTATATGTACGTAAATATCATTATCGAGACGAAATTTGTGACGTATTTGTTACTATTGGGTCTTGCGAAAAATATCGATCTGAACTCATTCACAGTTCAATTGATAAAACAGGGTTAGAGAAATTTTCCGTAAGCGGATTCAACTAATTTCTTTCATTCATAATTAGAAACCTGCCGTTACTTGCAATTAGATATCTTAAGATGAATCAATTTGACGAAATGTATCCAACAACATCATGACTGTGATTTACAGAAGTTCTAAAACGTCAAAAATATAAAAAGAGCATTTTTGAAAGTAGCCCTCTGTTCTTTTAGCCCTTGGATTTACTTCACACATCCTTTTGTTCTACATTAAAAAACATATAATCCGAACGGTTCAACAACTTGATTGGCTTCATAAAGACGTTTCTTTATAGAAAATCAAGGGAACATTCCGGTATCTTTGCATGGAAACTTGAAAAGTTTTAATATTGCAAAAAGAGTAAACTTTGCACAAACGTTTGATAACGCGCAATAAAATAGTTCAAAGTATTAGTAATATTTCTTCAATACGTTATCACATTTCCGAATGATGAGAAACATGTTGACTGAATCTTCGAAAATATTACAGCGTGTCAGAATGAACTTCATTTTGATTTCTATATGTACGTAAATATCATTATCGAGACGAAATTTGTGACGTATTTGTTACTATTGGGTCGTGCGAAAAATATTGATCTGAACTCATTCACAGTTCAATTGATAAAACAGGGTTAGAGAAATTTTCCGTAAGCGGATTCAACTCATTTCTTCCATTCATAAGTAGAAACCTGCCGTTACTTGCAATTAGATATATTGAGGTGAATTAATTTGACCAAATGTATCCAACAACATCATGAATGTGATTTACAGAAGTTCTAAAACGTCAAAGATATAAAAAGAGCATTTTGAATAGTAGCGCTTCGTTCTTTCAGCCCTTAGATTTACTTCATACATCTTGATGTTCTACATTAAAAAAAAAATAATCCGAAAGGCTCAACCACTTTAGTAGCTTTGTAAAGACGTTTTGTTTATAGAAAATCGAGGGAACATTACGGTATCTTTGCATAGAAAATAAAAAAGTTTTAATATTGGAAAAAGAGTAAACTTTTTACAAACGTTCGGCAATGCGCAATAAAATACTTATAAGTATTAGTAATATATCTTCAAAAGATTATCACATTCCCGAATGGTGAGAAATATGTTGACTGAATCTTCGTAAATGTTCCAGCGGGTCAGAATGAACTTCATTTTGATTTCTATATGTACGTAAATATCATTATCGGGACGAAATTTGTGACGTATTTGTTACTATTGGGTCGTGCGAAAAATATTGATTTGAACTGATTCAAAGTTCAATTGATAAAACAGGGTTAGAGAAATTTTCCGTAAGCGGATTCAACTAATTTCTTCCATTCATAATTAGAAACCTGCCGTTACTTGCAATTAGATATCTTAAGATGAATCAATTTGACGAAATGTATCCAACAACATCATGACTGTGATTTACAGAAGTTCTAAAACGTCAAAAATATTAAAGGAGCATTTTTAAAAGTAGCCCTTTGTTCTTTTAGCCCTTAGATTTACTTCAGACATCCTGATGTTCGACATTAAAAGACATATAATCCGAAAGGCTCAACCACTTAAGTAGTTTTGTAAAGACGTTTTTTTATTGAGAATCGAGGGAACATTCCGGAATCTTTGCATGGAAAATTGAAAAGTTTTAATATTGCCAAAAGAGTAAACTTTTCACAAACGTTTGATAACGCGCAATAAAATAGTTCAAAGTATTAGTAATATATCTACAATACGTTATCACATTTCCGACTGATTAGAAAAATGTTGACTGAATCTTCGTAAATGTTACAGCGTATCAGAATGAACTTCATTTCGATTTTTATATGTACGTAAATATCATTGTCGGGACGAAATTTGTGACGTATTTGATACTATTGGGTCGTGCGAAAAATATTGATCTGAACCCATTCACAGTTCAATTGATAAAACAGGGTTAGAGAAATTTTCCGTAAGCGGATTCAACTAATTTCTTTCATTCATAATTAGAAACCTGCCGTTACAAGCAATTAGATATCTTGAGATGGATGAATTTGATGAAATGTATGCAACAACATCATGACTGTTATTTACAGACGTTCTAAAACGTCAAAAATATTAAAGGAGCATTTTTAAAAGTAGCGCTTTGTTCTTTTGCCCTTAGATTTACTTCAGACATCCTGTTGTTCTACATTAAAAAACTTATAATCCGAAAAGCTCAACCACTCAAGTAGTTTTGTAAAGACGTTTTTTTATTGAGAATCGAGGGAACATTCCGGTATCTTTGCATGGAAAATAAAAAAGTTGTAATATTGACAAAAGAGTAAAGTTTTTACAAACGTTTGGCAACGCGCAGTTAAATAGTTATAAGTATTAGTAATATTCTTTGAAAAGTTATCGGAATTCCGAATTGTGAGAAACATGTTGACTGAATCTTCGTAAATGTTCCAGCGTGTCAGAATGAACTTCATTTTGATTTCTACATCTACGTAAATATCATTATCGAGACGAAATTTGTGACGTATTTGTTACTATTGGCTCGTGCGAAAAATATTGATCTGTACTCATTCACAATTCAATTGATAAAACAGGGTTAGAGAAATTTTCCGTAAGCGGATTCAACTAATTTCTCCCATTCATAATTAGAAACCTGCCGTTACTTGCAATTAGATATCTTGAGATGCATGAATTTGACGAAATGTATCCAACAACATCATGACTGTGATTTATAGAAGTTCTAAAACGTCAAAAATAGTAAAGGAGTATTTTTAAAAGTAGCCCTTTGTTCTTTTAGCCCTTAGATTTACTTCAGACATCCTGTTGTTCTACATTAAAAAACATATAATCCGAAAGGCTCAACCACTTAAGTAGTTTTGTAAAGACGTTTTTTTATTGAGAATCGAGGGAACATTCCGGAATCGTTGCATGGAAAATTGAAAAGTTTTAATATTGCAAAAAGAGTAAAATTTTCACAAACGTTTGATAACGCGCAATAAAATAGATCAAAGTATTAGTAATATTTGTACAATACGTTATCACATTTCCGAATGATGAGAAACATGTTGACTGAATCTTCGTAAATGTTCCAGCGTGTCAGAATGAACTTCATTTTGATATCTATATGTACGTAAATATCATTATCGGGACGAAATTATGTGACGTATTTGTTACTATTGGGTCGTGCGGAAAATATTGATCTGAACTCATTCACAGTAAAATTGATAAAACAGGGTTAGCGAAATTTCCCGTAAGGGGATTCAACTAATTTCTTCCATCCATAATTAGAAACCTGCCGTTACTCGCAATTAGATATCTTGAGATGAATGAATTCGACGAAATGTATCCAACAACATAATGAGTGTGATTTACAGACGTTCTAAAACGTCAAAAATATGAAACGAGCATTTTTAAAAGTAGCTGTTGATTCTTTCAGCCCATATATTTACTTCACACATCCTGATGTTCGACATTATAAGACATAAAATCCGAAAGGCTCAACCACTTAAGTAGTTTTGTAAAGACGTTTTTTTATAGAGAATCGAGGGAACATTCCGGTATCTTTGCATGGAAAATTGAAAAGTTTTAATATTGCAAAAAGAGTAAACTTTTCACAAACGTTTGATAACGCGCAATAAAATAGATCAAAGTATTAGTAATATTTCTACAATACGTTATCACATTTCCGAATGATGAGAAACATGTTGACTGAATCTTCGTAAATGTTCCAGCGTGTCAGAATGAACTTCATTTTGATTTCTATATGTACGTAAATATCATTATGGGGACGAAATTTGTGACGTATTTGTTACTATTGGGCCGTGCGAAAAATATTGATCTGTACTCATTCACAATTCAATTGATAAAACAGGGTTAGAGAAATTTTTCGTAAGCGGATTCAACTAATTTCTCCCATTCATAATTAGAAACCTGCCGTTACTCGCAATTAGATATCTTGAGATGAATGAATTCGACGAAATGTATCCAACAACATCATGAGTGTGATTTACAGACGTTCTAAAACGTCATAAATATAAAACGAGCATTTTTAAAAGTAGCCCTTTGTTCTTTCAGCCCATAGATTTACTTCACACATCCTGATGTTCGACATTAAAAGACATATAATCCGAAAGGCTCAACCACTTAAGTAGTTTTGTAAAGACGTTTTTTTATTGAGAATCGAGGGAACATTCCGGAATCTTTGCATGGAAAATTGAAAAGTTTTAATATTGCAAAAAGAGTAAACTTTTCACAAACGTTTGATAACGCGCAATAAAATACATCAAAGTATTAGTAATATCTCTAAATACGTTATCACATTTCCGAATGATAAGAAACATGTTGACTGAATCTTCGTAAATCTTACAGCGTATCAGAATGAACTTCTTTTTGATTTCTCTATGTACGTAAATATCATTATCGGGACAAAATTTGTGACGTATTTGTTACTATTGGGTCGTGCGAAAAATATTGATCTGTACTCATTCACAATTCAATTGATAAAACAGGGTTAGAGAAATTTTCCGCAAGCGGATTCAACTAATTTCTTCCATTCATAATTAGAAACCTGCTGTTACTCGCAATTAGATATCTTGAGATGAATGAATTCGATGAAATGTATCCAACAACATCATGACTGTGATTTACAGAAGTTCTAAAGCGTCAAAAATATTAGAGGAGCATTTTTAAAAGTAGCGCTTTGTTCTTTTGCCCTTAGATTTACTTCAGACATCCTGTTGTTCTACATTAAAAAACTTATAATCCGAAAAGCTCAACCACTTGATTGGCTTCATAATGACGTTTCTTTATAGAAAATCGAGGGAACATTCCGGTATCTTTGCATGGAAAATAAAAAAGTTGTAATATTGACAAAAGAGTAAAGTTTTTATAAACGTTTGGCAACGCGCAGTTAAATAGTTATAAGTATTAGTAATATTTCTTTGAAAAGTTATCGGAATTTACAGACGTTCTAAAACGTCATAAATATAAAACGAGCATTTTTAAAAGTAGCGCTTCGTTCTTTCAGCCCATAGATTTACTTCATACATCTTGATGTTCTACATTAAAAAAAAAATAATCCGAAAGGCTCAACCGCTTTAGTAGCTTTGTAAATACGTTTTGTTTATAGAAAATCGAGGGAACATTACGGTATCTTTGCATAAAAAATAAAAAAGTTGTAATATTGGAAAAAGAGTAAACTTTTTACAAACGTTTGGCAATGCGCAATAAAATACTTATAAGTATTAGTAATATATCTTCGAAAGATTATCACATTCCCGAATGGTGAGAAATATGTTGACTGAATCTTCGTAAATGTTCCAGCGGGTCAGAATGAACTTCATTTTAATTTCTATATGTACGTAAATATCATTATCGGTACGAAATTTGTGACGTATTTGTTACTATTGGGTCGTGCGAAAAATATTGATCTGAACTGATTCAAAGTTCAATTGATAAAACAGGGTTAGAGAAATTTTCCGTAAGCGGATTCAAATAATTTCTTCCATTCATAATTAGAAACCTGCCGTTACTTGCAATTAGATATCTTAAGATGAATCAATTTGACGAAATGTATCCAACAACATCATGACTGTGATATACAGAAGTTCTAAAACGTCAAAAGTATTAAAGGAGCATTGTTAAAAATATCCCTTTGTTCTATTAGCCCTTAGATTTTCTTCAGACATCCTGTTGTTCTACATTAAAAAACATATAATCCGAAAGGCTCAACCACTGGAGTAGCTTTGTAAAGACGTTTCTTTGTATAGAAAATCGAGGGAACATTCTGGTATCTTTGCATAGAATATAGAAAAGTTTTAATATTGCAAAAAGAGTAAACATTTCACAAACGTTTGATAACGCGCAATGAAATAGTTCAAAGTATTAGTAATATTTCTTCAATAAGTTATCACATTTCCGAATGCTGCGAAACATGTTGACTGAATCTTCGTAAATATTACAGCGTGTCACAATGAACTTCATTTTGATTTCTATATGTACGTAAATATCATTATCGAGACGAAATTTGTGACGTATTTGCTACTATTGGGTCTTGCGAAAAATATTGATCTGTACTCATTCACAATTCAATTGATAAAATAGGGTTAGAGAAATTTTCCGTAAGAGGATTCAACTAATTTCTTCCATTCATAATTAGAAACCTGCCGTTACTCGCAATTAGATATCTTGAGATGAATGAATTTGACGAAATGTATCCAACAACATCATGAGTGTGATTTACAGACGTTCTAAAATGTCAAAAATATAAAACGGGCATTTGCAAAAGTAGCCCTTTGTTCTTTCTGCCATAGATTTTCTTCAGACATCCTGTTGTTCTACATTAAAAAACATATAATCCGAAAGGCTCAACCACTTGATTGGCTTCATAAAGACGTTTCTTTATAGAAAATCGAGGGAACATTCCGGTATCTTTGCATGGAAAATAAAAAAGTTGTAATATTGACAAAAGAGTAAAGTTTTTACATACGTTTGGCAACGCACAGTTAAATAGTTTAAGTATTAGTAATATTTCTTTGAAAAGTTAACGGAATTCCGAATGATGAGAAACATGTTGACTGAATCTTCGTAAATATTACAGCGTGTCACAATGAACTTCATTTTGATTTCTATATGTACGTCAATATCATTATCGGGACGAAATTTGTGACGTATTTGCTACTATTTGGTCTTGCGAAAAATATTGATCTGTACTGATTCACAATTCAATTGATAAAACAGGGTTAGAGAAATTTTCCGTAAGCGGATTCAACTAATTTCTCCCATTCATAATTAGAAACCTGCCGTTACTCGCAATTAGATATCTTGAGATGAATGAATTCGACGAAATGTATCCAACAACATCATGAGTGTGATTTACAGACGTTCTAAAACGTCATAAATATAAAACGAGCATTTTTAAAAGTAGCGCTTCGTTCTTTCAGCCCATAGATTTACTTCATACATCTTGATGTTCTACATTAAAAAAAAAATAATCCGAAAGGCTCAACCACTTTAGTAGCTTTGTAAATACGTTTTGTTTATAGAAAATCGAGGGAACATTACGGTATCTTTGCATAGAAATTAAAAAATTTGTAATATTGGAAAAAGAGTAAACTTTTTACAAACGTTTGGCAATGCGCAATAAAATACTTATAAGTATTAGTAATATATCTTCGAAAGATTATCACATTCCCGAATGGTGAGAAATATGTTGACTGAATCTTCGTAAATGTTCCAGCGGGTCAGAATGAACTTCATTTTAATTTCTATATGTACGTAAATATCATTATCGGTACGAAATTTGTGACGTATTTGTTACTATTGGGTCGTGCGAAAAATATTGATCTGAACTGATTCAAAGTTCAATTGATAAAACAGGGTTAGAGAAATTTTCCGTAAGCGGATTCAAATAATTTCTTCCATTCATAATTAGAAACCTGCCGTTACTTGCAATTAGATATCTTAAGATGAATCAATTTGACGAAATGTATCCAACAACATCATGACTGTGATTTACAGAAGTTCTAAAACGTCAAAAGTATTAAAGGAGCATTTTTAAAAATAGCCCTTTGTTCTATTAGCCCTTAGATTTACTTCAGACATCCTGCTGTTCTACATTAAAAAACATATAATCCGAACGGTTCAACCACTTGATTGGCTTCATAAAGACGTTTCTTTATAGAAAATCAAGGGAACATTCCGGTATCTTTGCATGGAAAATTGAAATGTTTTAATATTGCAAAAAGAGTAAACTTTTCACAAACGTTTGATAACGCGCAATAAAATAGTTCAAAGTATTAGTAATATTTCTACAATACGTTATCACATTTCCGAATGATGAGAAACATGTTGACTGAATCTTCGTAAATGTTCCAGCGGGTCAGAATGAACTTCATTTTGATTTCTATATGTACGTAAATATCATTATCGAGACGAAATTTGTGACGTATTTGTTACTATTGGGTCGTGCGAAAAATATTGATCTGTACTCATTCACAATTCAATTGATAAAACAGGGTTAGAGAAATTTTCCGTAAGCGGATTCAACTAATTTCTCCCATTCATAATTAGAAACCTGCCGTTACTTGCAATTAGATATCTTGAGATGAATGAATTCGATGAAATGTATCCAACAACATCATGACTGTGATTTACAGAAGTTCTAAAACGTCAAAGATATAAAAAGAGCATTTTGAATAGTAGCGCTTCGTTCTTTCAGCCCTTAGATTTACTTCACACATCCTGATGTTCGACATTAAAAGACATATAATCCGAAAGGCTCAACCACTTAAGTAGTTTTGTAAAGACGTTTTTTTATTGAGAATCGAGGGAACATTCCGGAATCTTTGCATGGAAAATTGAAAAGTTTTAATAATGCAAAAAGAGTAAATTTTCACAAACGTTTGATAACGCCCAATAAAATAGATCAAAGTATTAGTAATATTTCTACAATACGTTATCACATTTCCGAACGATGAGAAACATGTTGACTGAATCTTCGAAAATATTACAGCGTGTCAGAATGAACTTCATTTTGATTTCTACATGTACGTAAATATCATTATCGAGACGAAATTTGTGACGTATTTGTTACTATTGGGTCGTGCGAAAAATATTGATCTGTACTCATTCACAATTCAATTGATAATCAGGGTTAGAGAAATTTTCCGTAAGCGGATTCAACTAATTTCTCCCATTCATAATTAGAAACCTGCCGTTACTTGCAATTAGATATCTTGAGGTGAATGAATTCGATGAAATGTATCCAACAACATCATGACTGTGATTTACAGAAGTTCTAAAACGTCAAAGATATAAAAAGAGCATTTTCAAAACTAGCCCTTTGTTCTTTCTGCCCATAGATTTTCTTCAGACATCCTGTTATTCAACATTAAAAAACATATAATCCGAAAGGCTCAACCACTGGAGTAGCTTTGTAAAGACGTTTCTTTGTATAGAAAATCGAGGGAACATTCTGGTATCTTTGCATAGAATATAGAAAAGTTTTAATATTGCAAAAAGAGTAAACATTTCACAAACGTTTGATAACGCGCAATGAAATAGTTCAAAGTATTAGTAATATTTCTTCAATAAGTTATCACATTTCCGAATGCTGAGAAACATGTTGACTGAATCTTCGTAAATATTACAGCGTGTCACAATGAACTTCATTTTGATTTCTATATGTACGTGAATATCATCATCGAGACGAAATTTGTGACGTATTTGCTACTATTGGGTCTTGCGAAAAATATTGATCTGTACTCATTCACAATTCAATTGATAAAACAGGGTTAGAGAAATTTTCCGTAAGCGGATTCAACTAATTTCTTCCATTCATAATTAGAAACCTGCCGTTACTCGCAATTAGATATCTTGAGATGAATGAATTTGACGAAATGTATCCAACAACATCATGAGTGTGATTTACAGACGTTCTAAAATGTCAAAAATATAAAACGAGCATTTGCAAAAGTAGCCCTTTGTTCTTTCTGCCATAGATTTTCTTCAGACATCCTGTTATTCAACATTAAAAAACATATAATCCGAAAGGCTCAACCACTTGAGTAGCTTTGTAAAGACGTTTCTTTATAGAAAATCGAGGGATAATTCCGGTATCTTTGCATGGAAAATAAAAAAGTTGTAATATTGACAAAAGAGTAAACATTTCACAAACGTTTGATAACGCGCAATAAAATAGTTCAAAGTATTAGTAATATTTATTCAATACGTTATCACATTTCCGAATGATGCGAAACATGTTGACTGAATCTTCGTAAATGTTCCAGCTGGTCAGAATGAACTTCATTTTGATTTCTATATGTACGTAAATATCATTATCGAGACGAAATTTGTGACGTATTTGTTACTATTGGGTCGTGCGAAAAATATTGATCTGTACTCATTCACAATTCAATTGATAAAACAGGGTTAGAGAAATTTTCCGTAAGCGGATTCAACTAATTTCTCCCATTCATAATTAGAAACCTGCCGTTACTTGCAATTAGATATCTTGAGATGAATGAATTCGATGAAATGTATCCAACAACATCATGACTGTGATTTACAGAAGTTCTAAAACGTCAAAGATATAAAAAGAGCATTTTGAATAGTAGCGCTTCGTTCTTTCAGCCCTTAGATTTACTTCACACATCCTGATGTTCGACATTAAAAGACATATAATCCGAAAGGCTCAACCACTTAAGTAGTTTTGTAAAGACGTTTTTTTATTGAGAATCGAGGGAACATTCCGGAATCTTTGCATGGAAAATTGAAAAGTTTTAATAATGCAAAAAGAGTAAATTTTCACAAACGTTTGATAACGCGCAATAAAATAGATCAAAGTATTAGTAATATTTCTACAATACGTTATCACATTTCCGAACGATGAGAAACATGAAGACTGAATCTTCGTAAATGTTACAGCGTGTCAGAATGAACTTCATTTTGATTTCTATATGTACGTCAATATCATTATCGGGACGAAATTTGTGACGTATTTGTTACTATTTGGTCTTGCGAAAAATATAGATCTGAACTCATTCAAAGTTCAATTGATAAAACAGGGTTAGAGAAATTTTCCGTAAGCGGATTCAACTAATTTCTCCCATTCATAATTAGAAACCTGCCGTTACTCGCAATTAGATATCTTGAGATGAATGAATTCGACGAAATGTATCCAACAACATCATGAGTGTGATTTACAGACGTTCTAAAACGCCATAAATATAAAACGAGCATTTTTAAAAGTAGCGCTTCGTTCTTTCAGCCCATAGATTTACTTCATACATCTTGATGTTCTACATTAAAAAAAAAATAATCCGAAAGGCTCAACCACTTTAGTAGCTTTGTAAATACGTTTTGTTTATAGAAAATCGAGGGAACATTACGGTATCTTTGCATAGAAAATAAAAAAGTTGTAATATTGGAAAAAGAGTAAACTTTTTACAAACGTTTGGCAATGCGCAATAAAATACTTATAAGTATTAGTAATATATCTTCGAAAGATTATCACATTCCCGAATGGTGAGAAATATGTTGACTGAATCTTCGTAAATGTTCCAGCGGGTCAGAATGAACTTCATTTTGATTTCTATATGTACGTAAATATCATTATCGGGACGAAATTTGTGACGTATTTGTTACTATTGGGTCGTGCGAAAAATATTGATCTGAACTGATTCAAAGTTCAATTGATAAAACAGGGTTAGAGAAATTTTCCGTAAGCGGATTCAACTAATTTCTTCCATTCATAATTAGAAACCTGCCGTTACTTGCAATTAGATATCTTAAGATGAATCAATTTGACGAAATGTATCCAACAACATCATGACTGTGATTTACAGAAGTTCTAAAACGTCAAAAATATTAAAGGAGCATTTTTAAAAATAGCCCTTTGTTCTATTAGCCCTTAGATTTACTTCAGACATCCTGCTGTTCTACATTAAAAAACATATAATCCGAACGGTTCAACCACTTGATTGGCTTCATAAAGACGTTTCTTTATAGAAAATCAAGGGAACATTCCGGTATCTTTGCATGGAAAATTGAAAAGTTTTAATATTGCAAAAAGAGTAAACTTTTCACAAACGTTTGATAACGCGCAATGAAATAGTTCAAAGTATTAATAATATTTCTTCAATACGTTATCACATTTCCGAATGATGAGAAACATGTTGACTGAATCTTCGAAAATATTACAGCGTGTCAGAATGAACTTCATTTTGATTTCTATATGTACGTAAATATCATTATCGAGACGAAATTCGTGACGTATTTGTTACTATTGGGTCGTGCGAAAAATATTGATCTGTACTCATTCACAATTCAATTGATAAAACAGGGTTAGAGAAATTTTCCGTAAGCGGATTCTACTAATTTCTCCCATTCATAATTAGAAACCTGCCGTTACTTGCAATTAGATATATTGAGATGAATGAATTCGATGAAATGTATCCAACAACATCATGACTGTGATTTACAGAAGTTCTAAAACGTCAAAGATATAAAAAGAGCATTTTGAATAGTAGCGCTTCGTTCTTTCAGCCCTTAGATTTACTTCACACATCCTGATGTTCGACATTAAAAGACATATAATCCGATAGGCTCAACCACTTATGTAGTTTTGTAAAGACGTTTTTTTATTGAGAATCGAGGGAACATTCCGGAATCTTTGCATGGAAAATTGAAAAGTTTTAATATTGCAAAAAGAGTAAACTTTTCACAAACGTTTGATAACGCGCAATAAAATAGATCAAAGTATTAGTAATATTTCTACAATACGTTATCACATTTCCGAATGATGAGAAACATGTAGAATGTATCTTCGTAAATGTTACAGCGTGTCAGAATGAACTTCATTTTGATTTCTATATGTACGTCAATATCATTATCGGGACGAAATTTGTGACGTATTTGTTACTATTGGGTCTTGCGAAAAATATTGATCTGAACTCATTCAAAGTTCAATTGATAAAACAGGGTTAGAGAAATTTTCCGTAAGCGGATTCAACTAATTTCTTCCATTCATAATTAGAAACCTGCCGTTACTTGCAATTAGATATCTTAAGATGAATCAATTTGACGAAATGTATCCAACAACATCATGACTGTGATTTACAGAAGTTCTAAAACGTCAAAAATATTAAAGGAGCATTTTTAAAAGTAGCCCTTTGTTCTTTTAGCCCTTAGATTTACTACAGACATCCTGTTGTTCTACATTAAAAAACATATAATCCGAACGGTTCAACCACTTGATTGGCTTCATAAAGACGTTTCTTTATAGAAAATCAAGGGAACCTTCCGGTATCTTTGCATGGAAAATTGAAAAGTTTTAATATTGCAAAAAGAGTAAACTTTTAACAAACGTTTGATAACGCGCAATAAAATAGTTCAAAGTATTAGTAATATTTCTTCAATACGTTATCACATTTCCGAATGATGAGAAACATGTTGACTGAATCTTCGAAAATATTACAGCGTGTCAGAATGAACTTCATTTTGATTTCTATATGTACGTAAATATCATTATCGAGACGAAATTTGTGACGTATTTGTTACTATTGGGTCGTGCGAAAAATATTGATCTGTACTCATTCACAATTCAATTGATAAAACAGGGTTAGAGAAATTTTCCGTAAGCGGATTCAACTAATTTCTTCCATTCATAAGTAGAAACCTGCCGTTACTTGCAATTGGATATCTTGAGATGAATTAATTTGACCAAATGTTTCCAACAACATCATGGCTGTGATTTACAAAAGTTCTAAAACGTCAAAGATATAAAAAGAGCATTTTGAATAGTAGCGCTTCGTTCTTTCAGCCCTTAGATTTACTTCATACATCCTGTTGTTCTACATTAAAAAACATATAATCCGAAAGGCTCAACCACTCAAGTAGCTTTGTAAAGACGTTTTGTTTATAGAAAATCAAGGGAACATTACGGTATCTTTGCATAGAAAATAAAAAAGTTGTAATATTGTAAAAAGAGTAAACTTTTTACAAACGTTTGGCAATGCGCAATAAAATACTTACAAGTATTAGTAATATATCTTCGAAAGATTATCACATTCCCGAATGGTGAGAAATATGTTGACTAAATCTTCGTAAATGTTCCAGCGGGTCAGAATGAACTTCATTTTGATTTCTATATGTACGTAAATATCATTATCGAGACGAAATTTTTGTTGTATTTGTTACTATTGGGTCGTGCGAAAAATATTGATTTGAACTCATTCACCGTTCAATTGATAAACCAGGGTTAGAGAAATTTCCCGTAAGGGGATTCAACTAAATTCTTCCATTCATAAATAGAAACCTGCCCTTACTTGCAATTAGATATCTTGAGATGACTGAATTTGACGAAATGTATCCAACAACATCATGAGTGTGATTTGCAGAAGTGCTAAAACGTCAAAAATATTAAAGGACCTTTTTTAAAAGTAGCCCTTTGTTCTTTTAGCCCTTAGATTGATTCCAATAATCCTGTTGTTCTAAATTAAAAAATATATAATCCGAAAGGTTCAACCACTTGATTGGCTTCATAAAGACGTTTTTTTATAGATAATCTAGGGAACATTCCGATATCTTTGCACGGAAAATATAAAAGTTGTAATATTGGAAAAAGAGTAAACTTTTTACAAACGTTTGGCAACGCGCAATGAAATAGTTCAAAGTATTAGTAATATTTCTACAATACGTTATCACATTTCCGAATGATGAGAAACATGTTGACTGAATCTTCGTAAATATTACAGCGTGCCAGAATGAACTTCATTTTGATTTCTATATGTACGTAAATATCATTATCGAGACGAAATTCGTGACGTATTTGTTACTATTGGGTCGTGCGAAAAATATTGATCTGTACTCATTCACAATTCAATTGATAAAACAGGGTTAGAGAAATTTTCCGTAAGCGGATTCTACTAATTTCTCCCATTCATAATTAGAAACCTGCCGTTACTTGCAATTAGATATATTGAGATGAATGAATTCGATGAAATGTATCCAACAACATCATGACTGTGATTTACAGAAGTTCTAAAACGTCAAAGATATAAAAAGAGCATTTTGAATAGTAGCGCTTCGTTCTTTCAGCCCTTAGATTTACTTCACACATCCTGATGTTCGACATTAAAAGACATATAATCCGATAGGCTCAACCACTTAAGTACTTTTGTAAAGACGTTTTTTTATTGAGAATCGAGGGAACATTCCGATATCTTTGCACGGAAAATATAAAAGTTGTAATATTGGAAAAAGAGTAAACTTTTTACAAACGTTTGGCAACGCGCAATGAAATAGTTCAAAGTATTAGTAATATTTCTACAATACGTTATCACATTTCCGAATGATGAGAAACATGTTGACTGAATCTTCGTAAATGTTACAGCGTGTCAGAATGAACTTCATTTTGATTTCTATATGTACGTCAATATCATTATCGGGACGAAATTTGTGACGTATTTGTTACTATTTCGTCTTGCGACAAAATATAGATCTGAACTCATTCAAAGTTCAATTGATAAAACAGGGTTAGAGAAATTTTCCGTAAGCGGATTTAACTAATTTCTTCCATTCATAATTAGAAACCTGCCGTTACTTGCAATTAGATATCTTAAGATGAATCAATTTGACGAAATGTATCCAACAACATCATGACTGTGATTTACAGAAGTTCTAAAACGTCAAAAATATTAAAGGAGCATTTTTAAAAATAGCCATTTGTTGTTTTAGCCCTTAGATTTACTTCAGACATCCTGTTGTTCTACATTAAAAAACATATAATCCGAACTGTTCAACCACTTGATTGGCTTCATAAAGACGTTTCTTTATAGAAAAGCAAGGGAACATTCCGGTATCTTTGCATGGAAAATTGAAAAGTTTTAATATTGCAAAAAGAATAAACTTTTCACAAACGTTTGATAACGCGCAATGAAATAGTTCAAAGTATTAGTAATATTTCTTCAATACGTTATCACATTTCCGAATGATGAGAAACATGTTGACTGAATCTTCGAAAATATTACAGCGTGCCAGAATGAACTTCATTTTGATTTCTATATGTACGTAAATATCATATCGAGACGAAATTTGTGACGTATTTGTTACTATTGGGTCGTGCGAAAAATATTGATCTGTACTCATTCACAATTCAATTGATAAAACAGGGTTAGAGAAATTTTCCGTAAGCGGATTCAACTAATTTCTTCCATTCATAAGTAGAAACCTGCCGTTACTGGCAATTGGATATCTTGAGATGAATTAATTTGACGAAATGTATCCAACAACATCATGAGTGTGATTTACAGAAGTGCTAAAACGTCAAAGATATAAAAAGAGCATTTTGAATAGTAGCGCTTCGTTCTTTCAGCCCTTAGATTTACTTCACACATCCTGATGTTCGACATTAAAAGACATATAATCAGAAAGGCTCAACCACTTAAGTAGTTTTGTAAAGACGTTTTTCTATTGAGAATCGAGGGAACATTCCGGAATCTTTGCATGGAAAATTGAAAAGTTTTAATATTGCAAAAAGAGTAAACTTTTCACAAACGTTTGGCAATGCGCAATAAAATACTTATAAGTATTAGTAATATATCTTCGAAAGATTATCACATTCCCGAATGGTGAGAAATATGTTGACTGATTCTTCGTAAAGGTTTCAGCGGGTCAGAATGAACTTCATTTTGATTTCTATATGTACGTAAATATCATTATCGGGACGAAATTTGGGACGTATTTGTTACTATTGGGTCGTGCGAAAAATATTGATTTGAACTGATTCATAGTTCAATTGATAAAACAGGTTTAGAGAAATTTTCCGTAAGGGGATTCAACTAATTTCTCCCATTCATATTTAGAAACCTGCCGTTACTTGCAATTAGATATCTTGAGATGAATGAATTCGATGAAATGTATCCAACAACATCATGAATGTGATATACAGAAGTTCTAAAACGTCAATGATATAAAAAGAGCATTTTGAATAGTAGCGCTTCGTTCTTTCAGCCCTTAGATTTAATTCATACATCTTGATGTTCTACATTAAAAAGAAAATAATCCGAAAGGCTCAACCACTTTAGTAGCTTTGTAAAGACGTTTTGTTTATAGAAAATCGAGGGAACATTACGGTATCTTTGCATAGAAAATAAAAAAGTTTTAATATTGGAAAAAGAGTAAACTGTTTACAAACGTTTGGCAATGCGCAATAAAATACTTATAAGTATTAGTAATATATCTTCGAAAGATTATCACATTCCCGAATAGTGAGAAATATGTTACTATTGGGTCGTGCGAAAAATATTGATCTGAACTGATTCAAAGTTCAATTGATAAAACAGGGTTAGAGAAATTTTCCGTAAGCGGATTCAACTAATTTCTTCCATTCATAACTAGAAACCTGCCGTTACTTGCAATTAGATATCTTGAGATGAATTACTTTGACCAAATGTATCCAACAACATCATGGCTGTGATTTACAGAAGTTCTAAAACGTCAAAGATATAAAAAGAGCATTTTGAATAGTAGCGCTTCGTTCTTTCAGCCCTTAGATTTACTTCATACATCTTGATGTTCTACATTAAAAAAAAAATAATCCGAAAGGCTCAACCACTTTTGTAGCTTTGTAAAGATGTTTTGTTTATAGATTCCGATATCTTTGCATAGAAAATAAAAAAGTTGTAATATTGGAAAAAGAGTAAACTTTTTACAAACGTTTGGCAACGCGCAGTAAAATAGTTCAAAGTATTAGTAATATTTCTTCAATACGTTATCACATTTCCGAATGATGAGAAACATGTTGACTGAATCTTCGTAAATATTACAGCGTGCCAGAATGAACTTCATTTTGATTTCTATATGTACGTAAATATCATTATCGAGACGAAATTTGTGACGTATTTGTTACTATTGGGTCGTGCGAAAAATATTGATCTGTACTCATTCACAATTCAATTGATAAAACAGGGTTAGAGAAATTTTCCGTAAGCGGATTCTACTAATTTCTCCCATTCATAATTAGAAACCTGCCGTTACTTGCAATTAGATATTTCGAGATGAATGAATTCGATGAAATGTATCCAACAACATCATGACTGTGATTTACAGAAGTTCTAAAACGTCAAAGATATAAAAAGAGCATTTTGAATAGTAGCGCTTCGTTCTTTCAGCCCTTAGATTTACTTCATACATCTTGATGTTCTACATTAAAAAAAAAATAATCCGAAAGGCTCAACCACTTTTGTAGCTTTGTAAAGACGTTTTGTTTATAGAAAATCGAGGGAACATTACGGTATCTTTGCATAGAAAATAAAAAAGTTGTAATATTGTAAAAAGAGTAAACTTTTTACAAACGTTTGGCAATGCGCAATAAAATACTTATAAGTATTAGTAATATATCTTCGAAAGATTATCACATTCCCGAATAGTGAGAAATATGTTACTATTGGGTCGTGCGAAAAATATTGATCTGAACTGATTCAAAGTTCAATTGATAAAACAGGGTTAGAGAAATTTTCCGTAAGCGGATTCAACTAATTTCTTCCATTCATAACTAGAAACCTGCCGTTACTTGCAATTAGATATCTTGAGATGAATTACTTTGACCAAATGTATCCAACAACATCATGGCTGTGATTTACAGAAGTTCTAAAACGTCAAAGATATAAAAAGAGCATTTTGAATAGTAGCGCTTCGTTCTTTCAGCCCTTAGATTTACTTCATACATCTTGATGTTCTACATTAAAAAAAAAATAATCCGAAAGGCTCAACCACTTTTGTAGCTTTGTAAAGACGTTTTGTTTATAGAAAATCGAGGGATCATTACGGTATCTTTGCATAGAAAATAAAAAAGTTGTAATATTGTAAAAAGAGTAAACTTTTTACAAACGTTTGGCAATGCGCAATAAAATACTTATAAGTATTAGTAATATATCTTCGAAAGATTATCACATTCCCGAATGGTGAGAAATATGTTGACTGAATCTTCGTAAATGTTCCAGCGGGTCAGAATGAACTTCATTTTGATTTCTATATGTACGTAAATATCATTATCGGGACGAAATTTGTGACGTATTTGTTACTATTGGGTCGTGCGAAAAATATTGATCTGAACTGATTCAAAGTTCAATTGATAAAACAGGGTTAGAGAAATTTTCCGTAAGCGGATTCAACTAATTTCTTCCATTCATAATTAGAAACCTGCCGTTACTTGCAATTAGATATCTTAAGATGAATCAATTTGACGAAATGTATCCAACAACATCATGACTGTGATTTACAGAAGTTCTAAAACGTCAAAAATATTAAAGGAGCATTTTTAAAAGTAGCCCTTTGTTCTTTTAGCCCTTAGATTTACTTCAGACATCCTTTTGTTCTACATTAAAAAACATATAATCCGAACGGTTCAACCACTTGATTGGCTTCATAAAGACGTTTCTTTATAGAAAATCGAGGGAACATTCCTGTATCGTTGCATGGAAAATAAAAAAGTTGTAATATTGCAAAAAGAGTAAACATTTCACAAACGTTTGATAACGCGCAATAACATAGTTCAAAGTATTAGTAATATTTCTTCAATACGTTATCACATTTCCGAATGATGAGAAACATGTTGACTGAATCTTCGAAAATATTACAGCGTGTCAGAATGAACTTCATTTTGATTTCTATATTTACGTCAATATCATTATCGGGACGAAATTTGTGTCGTATTTGTTACTATTGGGTCGTGCGAAAAATATTGATCTGACCTCATTCACAATTCAATTGATAAAACAGGGTTAGAGAAATTTTCCGTAAGCGGATTCAACTAATTTCTTCCATTCATAATTAGAAACCTGCCGTTACTCGCAATTAGATATCTTGAGATGAATGAATTCGACGAAGTGTATCCAACAACATCATGAGTGTGATTTACAGAAGTTCTAAAACGTCAAAGATATAAAAAGAGCATTTTGAATTATAGCGCTTCGTTCTTTCAGCCCTTAGATTTACTTCATACATCTTGATGTTCTACATTAAAAAAAAAATAATCCGAAAGGCTCAACCACTTTAGTAGCTTTGTAAAGATGTTTTGTTTATAGAAAATCGAGGGAACATTACGGTACCTTTGCATAGAAAATAAAAAAGTTGTAATATTGGAAAAAGAGTAAACTTTTTACAAACGTTTGGCAACGCGCAGTAAAATAGTTCAAAGTATTAGTAATATTTCTTTGAAAAGTTATCGGAATTCCGAATGATGAGAAACATGTTGACTGAATCTTCGAAAATATTACAGCGTGTCAGAATGAACTTCATTTTGATTTCTATATGTACGTCAATATCATTATCAGGACGAAATTTGTGACGTATTTGTTACTATTGGGTGGTGCGAAAAATATTGATCTGACCTCATTCACAATTCAATTGATAAAACAGGGTTAGAGAAATTTTCCGTAAGCGGATTCAACTAATTTCTTCCATTCATAATTAGAAACCTGCCGTTACTCGCAATTAGATATCTTGAGATGAATGAATTCGACGAAATGTATCCAACAACATCATGAGTGTGATTAACAGACGTTCTAAATTGTCAAAAATATAAAACGAGCATTTTTAAAAGTAGCCCTTTGTTCTTTCTGCCCATAGATTTTCTTCACACATCCTGTTGTTCAACATTAAAAAACATATAATCCGAAAGGTTCAACCACTTGATTGGCTTCATAAAGACGTTTCTTTATAGAAAATCGAGGGAACATTCCGGTATCGTTGCATGGAAAATAAAAAAGTTGTAATATTGCAAAAAGAGTAAACATTTCACAAACGTTTGATAACGCGCAATAAAATAGTTCAAAGTATTAGTAATATTTCTTCAATACGTTATCACATTTCCGAATGATGAGAAACATGTTGACTGAATCTTCGAAAATATTACAGCGTGTCAGAATGAACTTCATTTTGATTTCTTTATGTACGTAAATATCATTATCGAGACGAAATTTGTGTCGTATTTGTTACTATTGGGTCGTGCGAAAAATATTGATCTGAACTCATTCACAATTCAATTGATAAAGCAGGGTTAGAGAAATTTTCCGTAAGCGGATTCAACTAATTTCTTCCATTCATAATTAGAAACCTGCCGTTACTCGCAATTAGATATCTTGAGATGAATGAATTCGACGAAATGTATCCAACAACATCATGAGTGTGATTTACAGACGTTCTAAATTGTCAAAAATATAAAACGAGCATTTTTAAAAGTAGCCCTTTGTTCTTTCTGCCCATAGATTTCCTTCACACATCCTGTTGTTCAACATTGTAAAACATATAATCCGAAAGGTTCAACCACTTGATTGGCTTTATAAAGACGTTTCTTTATAGAAAATCGAGGGAACATTCCGGTATCGTTGCATGGAAAATAAAAAAGTTGTAATATTGCAAAAAGAGTAAACATTTCACAAACGTTTGATAACGCGCAATAAAATAGTTCAAAGTATTAGTAATATTTCTTCAATACGTTATCACATTTCCGAATGATGAGAAACATGTTGACTGAATCTTCGAAAATATTACAGCGTGTCAGAATGAACTTCATTTTGATTTCTATATGTACGTCAATATCATTATCAGGACGAAATTTGTGACGTATTTGTTACTATTGGGTCGTGCGAAAAATATAGATCTGAACTCATTCAATGTTCAATTGATAAAACAGGGTTAGAGAAATTTTCCGTAAGCGGATTCAACTAATTTCTCCCATTCATAATTAGAAACCTGCCGTTACTTGCAATTACATATCTTGAGATGAATGAATTTGACGAAATGTATCCAACAACATCATGAATGTGATATACAGAAGTTCTGAAACGTCAAAGATATAAAAAGAGCATTTTGAATAGTAGCGCTTCGTTCTTTCAGCCCTTAGATTTACTTCATACATCTTGATGTTCTACATTTAAAAAAAAATAATCCGAAAGGCTCAACCACTTTAGTAGCTTTGTAAAGACGTTTTGTTTATAGAAAATCGAGGGAACATTACGGTATCTTTGCATAGAAAATAAAAAAGTTGTAATATTGTAAAAAGAGTAAACTTTTTACAAACGTTTGGCAATGCGCAATAAAATACTTATAAGTATTAGTAATATATCTTCGAAAGATTATCACATTCCCGAATGGTAAGAAATATGTTGACTGAATCTTCGTAAATGTTCCAGCGGGTCAGAATGAACTTCATTTTGATTTCTATATGTACGTAAATATCATTCTCGGGACGAAATTTGTGACGTATTTGTTACTATTGGGTCGTGCGAACAATATTGATCTGAACTGATTCAAAGTTCAATTGATAAAACAGGGTTAGAGAAATTTTCCGTAAGCGGATTCAACTAATTTCTTCCATTCATAATTAGAAACCTGCCGTTACATGCAATTAGATATCTTAAGATGAATCAATTTGACGAAATGTATCCAACAACATTATGACTGTGATTTACAGTAGTTCTAAAACGTAAAAATATTAAAGGACCTTTTTTAAAAGTAGCCCTTTGTTCTTTTAGCCCTTAGATTGATTCCACTAATCCTGTTGTTCTAAATTAAAAAATATATAATCCGAAAGGTTCAACCACTTGATTGGCTTCATAAAGACGTTTCTTTATAGAAAATAGAGGGAACATTCCGATTTCTTTGCACGGAAAATAAAAAAGTTGTAATATTGGAAAAAGAGTAACTTTTTTACAAACGTTTGGCAATGCGCAATAAAATACTTATAAGTATTAGTAATATATCTTCGAAAGATTATCACATTCCCGAATGGTGAGAAATATGTTGACTGAATCTTCCTAAATGTTACAGAGTATCAGAATGAACTTCATTTTGATTTTTATATGTACGTAAATATCATTGTCGGGACGAAATTTGTGACGTATTTCTTACTAGTGGGTCGTGCGGAAAATATTGATCTGAACTCATTCACAGTACAATTGATAAAACAGTGTTAGCGAAATTTACCGTAAGGGGATTCAACTAATTTCTTCCATCCATAATTAGAAACCTGCCGTTACTCGCAATTAGATATCTTGAGATGAATGAATTCGACGAAATGTATCCAACAACATCATGAGTGTCATTTACAGACGTTCTAAAATATCAAAAATATGAAACGAGCATTTTTAAAAGTAGCTGTTGATTCTTTCAGCCCATATATTTACTTCACACATCCTGATGTTCGACAATATAAGACATATAATCCGAAAGGCTCAACCACTTAAGTAATTTTGTAAAGACGTTTTTTTATAGAGAATCGAGGGAACATTCCGGTATCTTTGCATGGAAAATTGAAAAGTTTTAATATTGCAAAAAGAGTAAACTTTTCACAAACGTTTGATAACGCGCAATAAAATAGTTCAAAGTATTAGTAATATTTCTACAATACGTTATCACATTTCCGAATGATGAGAAAAATGTTGACTGAATCTTCGTAAATGTTACAGCGTATCAGAATGAACTTCATTTCGATTTTTATATGTACGTTAATATCATTGTCGGGACGAAATTTGTGACGTATGTGTTACCATTGGGTCGTGCGAGAATTATTGATCTGAACTCATTCACAGTTCAATTGATAAAACAGGGTTAGAGAAATTTCCGCTAAGGAGATTCAACTAAATTCTTACATTCATAATTAGAAACCTGACATTACTTGCAATTAGATATAATGAGATGAATGATTTTGACGAAATGTATCCAACAACATCATGACTGTGATCTACAGAAGTTCTGAGACGTCAAAAATATTAAAGGACCATTTTTAAAAGTAGCCCATTGTTATTTTAGCCCTTAGATTTACTTCACATTGGAAAAAGAGTAAACATTTCACAAACTTTTGGCAACGCGCAATTAAATAGATAAAAGTATTAGTAATATTTCTTCAATAAGATATAGCATTTCCGAATGATGAGAAATATGTTGACTGAATCCTCGTTAATGTTCCAGCGTGTCAGAATGAACTTCATTTTTATTTCAATATGTACGTAAATATCATTGTCGGGACGAAATTTGTGACGTATTTGTTACTATTGGGTCGTGCGAAAAATATTGATCTGAACCCATTCACAGTTCAATTGATAAAACAGGGTTAGAGAAATTTTCCGTAAGCGGATTCAACTAATTTCTTTCATTCATAATTAGAAACCTGCCGTTACTTGCAATTAGATATCTTGAGATGGATGAATTTGATGAAATGTATGCAACAACATCATGACTGTTATTTGCAGACGTTCTAAAACGTCAAAAATATTAAAGGAGCATTTTTAAAAGTAGCCCTTTGTTCTTTCAGCCCATAGATTTACTTCACACATCCTGATGTTCGACATTAAAAGACATATAATCCGAAAGGGTCAACCACTTAAGTAGTTTTGTAAAGACGTTTTTTTATTGAGAATCGAGGGAACATTCCGGACGCTTTGCATGGAAAATTGAAAAGTTTTAATATTGTAAAAAGAGTAAACTTTTCACAAACGTTTGATAACGCGCAATCAAATATTTTCCATTAATAATTAGAAACCTGGCGTTACTTGCAATTAGATATCTTGAGACGAATTAATTTGACCAAATGTATCCAACAACATCATGAATGTGCTATACAGAAATTCTAAAACGTCAAGGATATAAAAAGAGCATTTTGAAAAGTAGCCCTTTGTTCTTTCAGCCCATAGATTTACTTCACACATCCTGATGTTCGACATTAAAAGACATATAATCCGAAAGGGTCAACCACTTAAGTAGTTTTGTAAAGACGTTTTTTTATTGAGAATCGAGGGAACATTCCGGAATCTTTGCAAGGAAAATTGAAAAGTTTTAATATTGCAAAAAGAGTAAACTTTTCACAAACGTTTGATAACGTGCAATAAAATAGATCAAAGTATTAGTAATATTTCTACAATACGTTATCACATTTCCGAATTATAAGAAACATATTGACTGAATCTTCGTAAATCTTACAGCGTATCAGAATGAACTTCATTTTGATTTCTATATGTACGTAAATATCATTATCGGGACAAAATTTGTGACGTATTTGTTACTATTGGGTCGTGCGAAAAATATTGATCTGTACTCATTCACAATTCAATTGATACAAGGGTTAGAGAAATTTTCCGTAAGCGGATTCAACTAATTTCTTCCATTCATAATTAGAAACCTGCCGTTACTCGCAATTAGATATCTTGAGATGAATGAATTTGACGAAATGTATACAACAACATCATGACTGTGATTTGCAGAAGTTCTAAAACGTCAAAAATATTAAATGAGCATTTTTAAAAGTAGCGCTTTGTTCTTTTAGCCCTTAGATTTACTTCAGACATCCTGTTGTTCTACATTAAAAAACTTATAATCCGAAAGGCTCAACCACTTGATTGGCTTCATAAAGACGTTTCTTTATAGAAAATCGAGGGAACATTCCGGTATCTTTGCATGGAAAATAAAAAAGTTGTAATATTGACAAAAGAGTAAAGTTTTTACAAACGTTTGGCAACGCGCAGTTAAATAGTTATAAGTATTAGTAATATTTCTTTGAAAAGTTATCGGAATTCCGAATGGTGAGAAATATGTTGACTGAATCTTCGTAAATGTTCCAGCGTGTCAGAATGAACTTCATTTTGATTTCTATATGTACGTAAATATCATTATGGGGACGAAATTTGTGACTTATTTGTTACTATTGGGTCGTGCGAAAAATATTGATCTGTACTCATTCACAATTCAATTGATAAAACAGGGTTAGAGAAATTTTCCGTAAGCGGATTCAACTAATTTCTTCCATTCATAATTAGAAACCTGCCGTTACTCGCAATTAGATATCTTGAGATGAATGAATTCGACGAAATGTATCCAACAACATCATGAGTGTGATTTACAGAGGTTCTAAAACGTCATAAATATAAAACGAGCATTTTTAAAAGTAGCCCTTTGTTCTTTCAGCCCATAGATTTACTTCACACATCCTGATGTTCGACATTAAAAGACATATAATACGAAAGGCTCAACCACTTAAGTAGTTTTGTAAAGACGTTTTTTTATTGAGAATCGAGGGAACATTCCGGAATCTTTGCATGGAAAATTGAAAAGTTTTAATATTGCAATAAGAGTAAACTTTTCACAAACGTTTGATAATGCGCAATAAAATACATCAAAGTATTAGTAATATTTCGACAATACGTTATCACATTTCCGAATGATAAGAAACATGTTGACTGAATCTTCGTAAATCTTACAGCGTATCAGAATGAACTTCATTTTGATTTCTATATGTACGTAAATATCATTATCGGGACAAAATTTGTGACGTATTTGTTACAATTGGGTCGTGCGAAAAATATTGATCTGAACCCATTCACAGTTCAATTGATAAAACAGGGTTAGAGAAATTTTCCGTAAGCGGATTCAACTAATTTCTTTCATTCATAATTAGAAACCTGCCGTTACTTGCAATTAGATATCTTGAGATGGATGAATTTGATGAAATGTATGCAACAACATCATGACTGTTATTTACAGACGTTCTAAAACGTCAAAAATATTAAAGGAGCATTTTTAAAAGTAGCCCTTTGTTCTTTCAGCCCATAGATTTACTTCACACATCCTGATGTTCGACATTAAAAGACATATAATCCGAAAGGGTCAACCACTTAAGTAGTTTTGTAAAGACGTTTTTTTATTGAGAATCGAGGGAACATTCCGGACTCTTTGCATGGAAGATTGAAAAGTTTTAATATTGTAAAAAGAGTAAACTTTTCACAAACGTTTGATAACGCGCAATCAAATATTTTCCATTAATAATTAGAAACCTGGCGTTACTTGCAATTAGATATCTTGAGATGAATTAATTTGACCAAATGTATCCAACAACATCATGAATGTGCTATACAGAAATTCTAAAACGTCAAGGATATAAAAAGAGCATTTTGAAAAGTAGCCCTTTGTTCTTTTAGCCCTTAGATTGACTTCAATAACCCTGTTGTTCTACATTAAAAAATATATAATCTGAACGGTTCAACCACTTGATTGGCTTCATAAAGACGTTTCTTTATAGAAAATCAAGGGAAAATTCCGGTATCTTTGCATGGAAAATAAAAAAGTTGTAATATTGGAAGAAGAGTAAAGTTTTTACAAACGTTTGGCAACGCGCAGTAAAATAGTTATAAGTATTAGTACTATTTCTTTGAAAAGTTATCGAAATTCCGAATGGTGAGAAATATGTTGACTGAATCTTCGTAAATGTTCCAGCGTGTCAGAATGAACTTCATTTTGATTTCTATATGTACGTAAATATCATTATGGGGACGAAATTTGTGACGTATTTGTTACTATTGGGTCGTGCGAAAAATATTGATCTGTACTCATTCACAATTCAATTGATAAAACAGGGTTAGAGAAATTTTCCGTAAGCGGATTCAACTAATTTCTTCCATTCATAATTAGGAACCTGCCGTTACTCGCAAATAGATATCTTGAGATGAATGAATTCGACGAACGTATCCAACAACATCATGCGTGTGATTTACAGACGTTCTAAAACGTCAAAAATATAAAACGAGCATTTGTAAAAGTAGCCCTTTGTTCTTTCAGCCCATAGATTTACTTCACACATCCTGATGTTCGACATTAAAAGACATATAATCCGAAAGGCTCAACCACTTTAGTAGCTTTGTAAAGACGTTTTGTTTATAGAAAATCGAGGGAACATTACGGTATCTTTGCATAGAAAATAAAAAAGTAGTAATATTGGAAAAAGAGTAAACTTTTTACAAACGTTTCGCAATGCGCAATAAAATACTTATAAGTATAAGTAATATATCTTCGAAAGATTATCACATTCCCGAATGGTGAGAAATATGTTGACTGAATCTTCGTAAATGTTCCAGCGGGTCAGAACGAACTTCATTTTGATTTCTATATGTACGTAAATATCATTATCGGGACGAAATTTGTGACGAATTTGTTACTATTGGGTCGTGCGAAAAATATTGATCTGAACTGATTCAAAGTTCAATTGATAAAACAGGGTTAGAGAAATTTTCCGTAAGCGGATTCAACTAATTTCTTCCATTCATAATTAGAAACCTGCCCTTACTTGCAATTAGATATCTTAAGATGAATCAATTTGACGAAATGTATCCAACAACATCATGACTGTGATTTACAGACGTTCTAATACGTCAAAAATATTAAAGGAGCATTTTTAAAAGTAGCCCTTTGTTCTTTTAGCCCTTAGATTTACTTCAGACATCCTGTTGTTCTACATTAAAAAACATATAATCCTAACGGTTCAACCACTTGAATGGCTTCATAAAGACGTTTCTTTATAGAAAATCAAGGGAACATTCCGGTATCTTTGCATGGAAAATTGAAAAGTTTTAATATTGCAAAAAGAGTAAACTTTTCACAAACGTTTGATAACGCGCAATAAAATAGTTGAAAGTATTAGTAATATTTCTTCAATACGTTATCACATTTCCGAATGATGAGAAACATGTTGACTGAATCTTCGAAAATATTACAGCGTGTCAGATTGAACTTCATTTTGATTTCTATATGTACGTAAATATCATTATCGAGACGAAATTTGTGACGTATTTGTTACTATTGGGTCGTGCGAAAAATACTGATCTGTACTCATTCACAATTCAATTGATAAAACAGGGTTAGAGAAATTTTCCGTAAGCGGATTCTACTAATTTCTTCCATTCATAATTAGAAACCTGCCGTTACTCGCAATTAGATATCTTGAGATGAATGAATTTGACAAAATGTATCCAACAACATCATGAATGTGATATACAGAAGTTCTAAAACGTCAAAGATATAAAAAGAGCATTTTGAATAGTAGCGCTTCGTTCTTTCAGCCCTTAGATTTACTTCATACATCTTGATGTTCTACATTTAAAAAAAAATAATCCGAAAGGCTCAACCACTTTAATAGCTTTGTAAAGACGTTTTGTTTATAGAAAATCAAGGGAACATTACGGTATCTTTGCATAGAAAATAAAAAAGTTGTAATATTGGAAAAAGAGTAAACTTTTTACAAACGTTTAGCAATGCGCAATAAAATACCTTTAAGTATTAGTAATATATCTTCGAAAGATTATCACATTCCCGAATGGTGAGAAATATGTTGACTGAATCTTCGTAAATGTTCCAGCGGGTCAGAATGAACTTCATTTTGATTTCTATATGTACGTAAATATCATTATCGGGACGAAATTTGTTACGTATTTGTTACTATTGGGTAGTGCGAAAAATATTGATCTGAACTGATTCAAAGTTCAATTGATAAAACAGGGTTAGAGAAATATTCCGTAAGGGGATTCAACTAATTTCTCCCATTCATATTTAGAAACCTGCCGTTACTTGCAATGAGATATCTTGCGATGAATGAATTCGATGAAATGTATCCAACAACATCATGAATGTGATATACAGAAGTTCTAAAACGTCAAAAATATTAAAGGACCATGTTTAAAATTAGCCCTTTGATCTTTTAGCCCTTAGATTGACTTCACTAACCCTGTTCGTCTACATTAAAAAATATATAATCCGAAAGGTTCAACCACTTGATTGGCTTCATAAAGACGTTTCTTTATAGAAAATCAAGGGAAAATTCCGGTATCTTTGCATGGAAAATAAAAAAGTTGTAATATCGGAAAAACATTAAAGTTTTTACAAACGTTTGGCAACGCGCAATAAAATACTTATAAGTATTAGTAATATTTCTACAATACGTTATCACATTTCCGAATGATGAGAAACATGTTGACTGAATCTTCGTAAATGTTACAGCGTGTCAGAATGAACTTCATTTTGATTTCTATATGTACGTCAATATCATTATCGGGACGAAATTTGTGACGTATTTTTTACTATTTGGTCTTGCGAAAAATATAGATCTGAACTCATTCAAAGTTCAATTGATAAAACAGGGTTAGAGAAATTTTCCGTAAGCGGATTCAACTAATTTCTCCCATTCATAATTAGAAACCATCCGTTACTTGCAATTAGATATCATGAGATGAATGAATTCGATGAAATGTATCCAACAGCATCATGAATGTGATATACAGAAGTTCTAAAACGTCAAAAATATTAAAGGATCATGTTTAAAATTAGCCCTTTGATCTTTTAGCCCTTAGATTGACTTCACTAACCCTGTTCTTCTACATTAAAAAATATATAATCCGAAAGGTTCAACCACTTGATTGGCTTCATAAAGACGTTTCTTTATAGAAACTCAAGGGAAAATTCCGGTATCTTTGCAAGGAAAATTGAAAAGTTTTAATATTGCAAAAAGAGTAAACTTTTCACAAACGTTTGATAACGCGCAATAAAATAGATCAAAGTATTAGTAATATTTCTACAATACGTTATCACATTTCCGAATGATGAGAAACATGTTGACTGAATCTTCGTAAATGTTACAGCGTGTCAGAATGAACTTCATTTTGATTTCTATATGTACGTCAATATCATTATCGGGACGAAATTTGTGACGTATTTGTTACTATTTGGTCTTGCGAAAAATGTAGATCTGAACTCATTCAAAGTTCAATTGATAAAACAGGGTTAGAGAAATTTTTCGTAAGCGGATTCAACTAATTTCTCCCATTCATAATTAGAAACCTGCCGTTACTTGCAATTAGATATCTTGAGATGAATGAATTTGACGAAATGTATCCAACAACATCATGAATGTGATATACAGAAGTTCTAAAACGTCAAAGATATAAAAAGAGCATTTTGAATAGTAGCGCTTCGTTCTTTCAGCCCTTAGATTTACTTCATACATCTTGATGTTCTACATTAAAAAAAAAGTAATCCGAAAGGCTCAACCACTTTAGTAGTTTTGTAAAGACGTTTTTTTATTGAGAATCGAGGGAACATTCCGGAATCTTTGCATGGAAAATTGAAAAGTTTTAATATTGCAAAAAGAGTAAACTTTTCACAAACGTTTGATAACGCGCAATAAAATAGATCAAAGTATTAGTAATATTTCTACAATACGTTATCACATTTCCGAATGATGAGAAACATGTTGACTGAATCTTCGAAAATATTACAGCGTGTCAGAATGAACTTCATTTTGATTTCTATATGTACGTCAATATCATTATCGGGACGAAATTTGTGACGTATTTGTTACTATTGGGTCTTGCGAAAAATATTGATCTGTACTCATTCACAATTCAATTGATAAAACAGGGTTAGAGAAATTTTCCGTAAGCGGATTCTACTAATTTCTCCCATTCATAATTAGAAACCTGCCGTTACTTGCAATTAGATATCTTGAGATGAATGAATTTGACGAAATGTATCCAACAACATCATGAATGTGATATACAGAAGTTCTAAAACGTCAAAGATATTAAAGGACCATGTTTAAAATTAGCCCTTTGATCTTTCAGCCCTTAGATTTACTTCATACATCTTGATGTTCTACATTAAAAAAAAAATAATCCGAAAGGCTAAACCACGATTGTAGCTTTGTAAAGACGTTTTGTTTATAGAAAATCGAGGGATCATTACGGTATCTTTGCATAGAAAATAAAAAAGTTTTAATATTGGAAAAAGAGTAAACTTTTTACAAACGTTTGGCAATGCGCAATAAAATACTTATAAGTATTAGTAATATATCTTCGAAAGATTATCAGATTCCCGAATGGTGAGAAATATGTTGACTGAATCTTCGCAAATGTTCCAGCGGGTCAAAATGAACTCCATTTTGATTTCTATATGTACGTAAATATCATTATCGGGACGAAATTTGTGACCTATTTGTTACTATTGGGTCGTGCGAAAAAGATTGATCTGAACTGATTCAAAGATCAATTGATAAAACAGGGTTAGAGAAATTTTCCGTAAGCGGATTCAACTAATTTTTTCCATTCATAATTAGAAACCTGCCGTTACTTGCAATTAGATATCTTAAGATGAATCAATTTGACGAAATGTATCCAACAACATCATGACTGTGATTTACAGAAGTTCTAAAACGTCAAAGATATAAAAAGAGCATTTTGAATAGTAGCGCTTCGTTCTTTCAGCCCTTAGATTTACTTCACACATCCTGATGTTCGACATTAAAAGACATATAATCCGAAAGGCTCAACCACTTAAGTAGTTTTGTAAAGACGTTTTTTTATTGAGAATCGAGGGAACATTCCGGAATCTTTGCATGGAAAATTAAAAAGTTTTAATATTGCAAAAAGAGTAAACTTTTAACAAAAGTTTGATAACGCGCAATAAAATAGTTCAAAGTATTAGTAATATTTCTTCAATACGTTATCACATTTCCGAATGATGAGAAACATGTTGACTGAATCTTCGAAAATATTACAGCGTGTCAGAATGAACTTCATTTTGATTTCTATATGTACGTAAATATCATTATCGAGACGAAATTTGTGACGTATTTGTTACTATTGGGTCGTGCGAAAAATATTGATCTGTACTCATTCACAATTCAATTGATAAAACAGGGTTAGAAAAATTTTCCGTAAGCGGATCCTACTAATTTCTCCCATTCGTAATTAGAAACCTGCCGTTACTTGCAATTAGATATCTTGAGATGAATGAATTCGATGAAATGTATCCAACAACATCATGACTGTGATTTACAGAAGTTCTAAAACGTCAAAGATATAAAAAGAGCATTTTGAATAGTAGCGCTTCGTTCATTCAGCCCTTAGATTTACTTCACACATCCTGATGTTCGACATTAAAAGACATATAATCCGATAGGCTCAACCACTTATGTAGTTTTGTAAAGACGTTTTTTTATTGAGAATCGAGGGAACATTCCGGTATCTTTGCATGGAAAATTGAAAAGTTTTAATATTGCAAAAAGAGTAAACTTTTCACAAACGTTTGATAATGCGCAATAAAATAGATCAAAGTATTAGTAATATTTCTACAATACGTTATCACATTTCCGAATGATGAGAAACATGTTGACTGAATCTTCGAAAATGTTACAGCGTGTCAGAATGAACTTCATTTTGATTTCTATATGTACGTAAATATCATTATCGGGACGAAATTTGTGACGTATTTGTTACTATTGGGTCGTGCGAAAAATATTGATCTGTACTCATTCACAATTCAATTGATAAAACAGGGTTAGAGAAATTTTCCGTAAGCGGATTCTACTAATTTCTCCCATTCATAATTAGAAACCTGCCGTTACTTGCAATTAGATATCTTGAGATGAATGAATTCGATGAAATGTATCCAACAACATCATGAATGTGATATACAGAAGTTCTAAAACGTCAAAAATATTAAAGGACCATGTTTAAAATTAGCCCTTTGTACTTTTAGTCCTTAGATTGACTTCCCTAACCCTGTTCTTCTACATTAAAAAATATATAATCCGAAAGGTTCAACCACTTGATTGGCTTCATAAAGACGTTTCTTTATAGAAAATCAAGGGAAAATTCCGGTATCTTTGCATGGAAAATAAAAAAGTTGTAATATCGGAAAAACATTAAAGTTTTTACAAACGTTTGGCAACGCGCAGTAAAATAGTTATAATTATTAGTACTATTTCTTTGAAAAATTATCGAAATTCCGAATGGTGAGAAATATGTTGACTGAATCTTCGTAAATGTTCCAGCGTGTCAGAATGAACTTCATTTTGATTTCTATATGTACGTAAATATCATTATGGGGACGAAATTTGTGACGTATTTGTTACTATTGGGTCGTGCGAAAAATATTGATCTGTACTCATTCACAATTCAATTGATAAAACAGGGTTAGAGAAATTTTCCGTAAGCGGATTCAACTAATTTCTTCCATTCATAATTAGAAACCTGCCCTTACTTGCAATTAGATATCTTGAGATGAATGAATTCGACGAACGTATCCAACAACATCATGACTGTGATTTACAGACGTTCTAATACGTCATAAATATAAAACGAGCATTTTTAAAAGTAGCCCTTTGTTCTTTCAGCCCATAGATTTACTTCACACATCCTGATGTTCGACATTAAAAGACATATAATCCGAAAGGCTCAACCACTTTAGTAGCTTTGTAAAGACGTTTTGTTTATAGAAAATCGAGGGAACATTACGGTATCTTTGCATAGAAAATAAAAAAGTAGTAATATTGGAAAAAGAGTAAACTTTTTACAAACGTTTGGCAATGCGCAATAAAATACTTATAAGTATAAGTAATATATCTTCGAAAGATTATCACATTCCCGAATGGTGAGAAATATGTTGACTGAATCTTCGTAAATGTTCCAGCGGGTCAGAACGAACTTCATTTTGATTTCTATATGTACGTAAATATCATTATCGGGACGAAATTTGTGACGAATTTGTTACTATTGGGTCGTGCGAAAAATATTGATCTGAACTGATTCAAAGTTCAATTGATAAAACAGGGTTAGAGAAATTTTCCGTAAGCGGATTCAAGTAATTTCTTCCATTCATAATTAGAAACCTGCCCTTACTTGCAATTAGATATCTTAAGATGAATCAATTTGACGAAATGTATCCAACAACATCATGACTGTGATTTACAGAAGTTCTAAAACGTCAAAAATATTAAAGGAGCATTTTTAAAAGTAGCCCTTTGTTCTTTTAGCCCTTAGATTTACTTCAGACATCCTGTTGTTCTACATTAAAAAACATATAATCCGAACGGTTCAACCACTTGAATGGCTTCATAAAGACGTTTCTTTATAGAAAATCAAGGGAACATTCCGGTATCTTTGCATGGAAAATTGAAAAGTTTTAATATTGCAAAAAGAGTAAACTTTTCACAAACGTTTGATAACGCGCAATAAAATAGTTGAAAGTATTAGTAATATTTCTTCAATACGTTATCACATTTCCGAATGATGAGAAACATGTTGACTGAATCTTCGAAAATATTACAGCGTGTCAGATTGAACTTCATTTTGATTTCTATATGTACGTAAATATCATTATCGAGACGAAATTTGTGACGTATTTGTTACTATTGGGTCGTGCGAAAAATACTGATCTGTACTCATTCACAATTCAATTGATAAAACAGGGTTAGAGAAATTTTCCGTAAGCGGATTCTACTAATTTCTTCCATTCATAATTAGAAACCTGCCGTTACTCGCAATTAGATATCTTGAGATGAATGAATTTGACAAAATGTATCCAACAACATCATGAATGTGATATACAGAAGTTCTAAAACGTCAAAGATATAAAAAGAGCATTTTGAATAGTAGCGCTTCGTTCTTTCAGCCCTTAGATTTACTTCATACATCTTGATGTTCTACATTTAAAAAAAAATAATCCGAAAGGCTCAACCACTTTAATAGCTTTGTAAAGACGTTTTGTTTATAGAAAATCAAGGGAACATTACGGTATCTTTGCATAGAAAATAAAAAAGTTGTAATATTGGAAAAAGAGTAAACTTTTTACAAACGTTTAGCAATGCGCAATAAAATACCTTTAAGTATTAGTAATATATCTTCGAAAGATTATCACATTCCCGAATGGTGAGAAATATGTTGACTGAATCTTCGTAAATGTTCCAGCGGGTCAGAATGAACTTCATTTTGATTTCTATATGTACGTAAATATCATTATCGGGACGAAATTTGTTACGTATTTGTTACTATTGGGTAGTGCGAAAAATATTGATCTGAACTGATTCAAAGTTCAATTGATAAAACAGGGTTAGAGAAATATTCCGTAAGGGGATTCAACTAATTTCTCCCATTCATATTTAGAAACCTGCCGTTACTTGCAATGAGATATCTTGCGATGAATGAATTCGATGAAATGTATCCAACAACATCATGAATGTGATATACAGAAGTTCTAAAACGTCAAAAATATTAAAGGACCATGTTTAAAATTAGCCCTTTGATCTTTTAGCCCTTAGATTGACTTCACTAACCCTGTTCGTCTACATTAAAAAATATATAATCCGAAAGGTTCAACCACTTGATTGGCTTCATAAAGACGTTTCTTTATAGAAAATCAAGGGAAAATTCCGGTATCTTTGCATGGAAAATAAAAAAGTTGTAATATCGGAAAAACATTAAAGTTTTTACAAACGTTTGGCAACGCGCAATAAAATACTTATAAGTATTAGTAATATTTCTACAATACGTTATCACATTTCCGAATGATGAGAAACATGTTGACTGAATCTTCGTAAATGTTACAGCGTGTCAGAATGAACTTCATTTTGATTTCTATATGTACGTCAATATCATTATCGGGACGAAATTTGTGACGTATTTTTTACTATTTGGTCTTGCGAAAAATATAGATCTGAACTCATTCAAAGTTCAATTGATAAAACAGGGTTAGAGAAATTTTCCGTAAGCGGATTCAACTAATTTCTGCCATTCATAATTAGAAACCATCCGTTACTTGCAATTAGATATCTTGAGATGAATGAATTCGATGAAATGTATCCAACAGCATCATGAATGTGATATACAGAAGTTCTAAAACGTCAAAAATATTAAAGGATCATGTTTAAAATTAGCCCTTTGATCTTTTAGCCCTTAGATTGACTTCACTAACCCTGTTCTTCTACATTAAAAAATATATAATCCGAAAGGTTCAACCACTTGATTGGCTTCATAAAGACGTTTCTTTATAGAAACTCAAGGGAAAATTCCGGTATCTTTGCAAGGAAAATTGAAAAGTTTTAATATTGCAAAAAGAGTAAACTTTTCACAAACGTTTGATAACGCGCAATAAAATAGATCAAAGTATTAGTAATATTTCTACAATACGTTATCACATTTCCGAATGATGAGAAACATGTTGACTGAATCTTCGTAAATGTTACAGCGTGTCAGAATGAACTTCATTTTGATTTCTATATGTACGTCAATATCATTATCGGGACGAAATTTGTGACGTATTTTTTACTATTTGGTCTTGCGAAAAATGTAGATCTGAACTCATTCAAAGTTCAATTGATAAAACAGGGTTAGAGAAATTTTCCGTAAGCGGATTCAACTAATTTCTCCCATTCATAATTAGAAACCATCCGTTACTTGCAATTAGATATCTTGAGATGAATGAATTTGACGAAATGTATTCAACAACATCATGACTGTGATTTACAGAAGTTCTAAAACGTCAAAGATATAAAAAGAGCATTTTGAATAGTAGCGCTTCGTTCTTTCAGCCCTTAGATTTACTTCACACATCCTGATGTTGGACATTAAAAGACATATAATCCGAAAAGCTCAACCACTTAAGTAGTTTTGTAAAGACGTTTTTTTATTGAGAATCGAGGGAACATTCCGGAATCTTTGCATGGAAAATTAAAAAGTTTTAATATTGCAAAAAGAGTAAACTTTTCACAAACGTTTGATAACGCGCAATAAAATAGATCAAAGTATTAGTAATATTTCTACAATACGTTATCACATTTCCGAATGATGAGAAACATGTTGACTGAATCTTCGTAAATGTTACAGCGTGTCAGAATGAACTTCATTTTGATTTCTATATGTACGTCAATATCATTATCGGGACGAAATTTGTGACGTATTTGTTACTATTGGGTCTTGCGAAAAATATAGATCTGAACTCATTCAAAGTTCAATTGATAAAACAGGGTTAGAGAAATTTTTCGTAAGCGGATTCAACTAATTTCTCCCATTCATAATTAGAAACCTGCCGTTACTTGCAATTAGATATCTTGAGATGAATGAATTTGACGAAATGTATCCAACAACATCATGAATGTGATATACAGAAGTTCTAAAACGTCAAAGATATAAAAAGAGCATTTTGAATAGTAGCGCTTCGTTCTTTCAGCCCTTAGATTTACTTCATACATCTTGATGTTCTACATTAAAAAAAAAGTAATCCGAAAGGCTCAACCACTTTAGTAGTTTTGTAAAGACGTTTTTTTATTGAGAATCGAGGGAACATTCCGGAATCTTTGCATGGAAAATTAAAAAGTTTTAATATTGCAAAAAGAGTAAACTTTTTACAAACGTTTGGCAACGCGCAGTAAAATAGTTCAAAGTATTAGTAATATTTCTTCAATACGTTATCACATTTCCGAATGATGAGAAACATGTTGACTGAATCTTCGAAAATATTACAGCGTGTCAGAATGAACTTCATTTTGATTTCTATATGTACGTCAATATCATTATCGGGACGAAATTCGTGACGTATTTGTTACTATTGGGTCTTGCGAAAAATATTGATCTGTACTCATTCACAATTCAATTGATAAAACAGGGTTAGAGAAATTTTCCGTAAGCGGATTCTACTAATTTCTCCCATTCATAATTAGAAACCTGCCGTTACTTGCAATTAGATATCTTGAGATGAATGAATTTGACGAAATGTATCCAACAACATCATGAATGTGATATACAGAAGTTCTAAAACGTCAAAAATATTAAAGGACCATGTTTAAAATTAGCGCTTCGTTCTTTCAGCCCTTAGATTTACTTCATACATCTTGATGTTCTACATTAAAAAGAAAATAATCCGAAAGGCTCAACCACTTTAGTAGCTTTGTAAAGACGTTTTGTTTATAGAAAATCGAGGGAACATTACGGTATCTTTGCATAGAAAATAAAAAAGTTTTAATATTGGAAAAAGAGTAAACTTTTTACAAACGTTTGGCAATGCACAATAAAATACTTATAAGTATTAGTAATATATCTTCGAGAGATTATCAGATTCCCGAATGGTGAGAAATATGTTGACTGAATCTTCGCAAATGTTCCAGCGGGTCAAAATGAACTCCATTTTGATTTCTATATGTACGTAAATATCATTATCGGGACGAAATTTGTGACCTATTTGTTACTATTGGGTCGTGCGAAAAAGATTGATCTGAACTGATTCAAAGATCAATTGATAAAACAGGGTTAGAGAAATTTTCCGTAAGCGGATTCAACTAATTTTTTCCATTCATAATTAGAAACCTGCCGTTACTTGCAATTAGATATCTTAAGATGAATCAATTTGACGAAATGTATCCAACAACATCATGACTGTGATTTACAGAAGTTCTAAAACGTCAAAAATATTAAAGGAGCATTTTGAATAGTAGCGCTTCGTTCTTTCAGCCCTTAGATTTACTTCACACATCCTGATGTTGGACATTAAAAGACATATAATCCGAAAAGCTCAACCACTTAAGTAGTTTTGTAAAGACGTTTTTTTATTGAGAATCAAGGGAACCTTCCGGTATCTTTGCATGGAAAATTGAAAAGTTTTAATATTGCAAAAAGAGTAAACTTTTAACAAACGTTTGATAACGCGCAATAAAATAGTTCAAAGTATTAGTAATATTTCTTCAATACGTTATCACATTTCCGAATGATGAGAAACATGTTGACTGAATCTTCGAAAATATTACAGCGTGTCAGAATGAACTTCATTTTGATTTCTATATGTACGTAAATATCATTATCGAGACGAAATTTGTGACGTATTTGTTACTATTGGGTCGTGCGAAAAATATTGATCTGTACTCATTCACAATTCAATTGATAAAACAGGGTTAGAAAAATTTTCCGTAAGCGGATCCTACTAATTTCTCCCATTCGTAATTAGAAACCTGCCGTTACTTGCAATTAGATATCTTGAGATGAATGAATTCGATGAAATGTATCCAACAACATCATGACTGTGATTTACAGAAGTTCTAAAACGTCAAAGATATAAAAAGAGCATTTTGAATAGTAGCGCTTCGTTCATTCAGCCCTTAGATTTACTTCACACATCCTGATGTTCGACATTAAAAGACATATAATCCGATAGGCTCAACCACTTATGTAGTTTTGTAAAGACGTTTTTTTATTGAGAATCGAGGGAACATTCCGGTATCTTTGCATGGAAAATTGAAAAGTTTTAATATTGCAAAAAGAGTAAACTTTTCACAAACGTTTGATAATGCGCAATAAAATAGATCAAAGTATTAGTAATATTTCTACAATACGTTATCACATTTCCGAATGATGAGAAACATGTTGACTGAATCTTCGAAAATGTTACAGCGTGTCAGAATGAACTTCATTTTGATTTCTATATGTACGTAAATATCATTATCGGGACGAAATTTGTGACGTATTTGTTACTATTGGGTCGTGCGAAAAATATTGATCTGTACTCATTCACAATTCAATTGATAAAACAGGGTTAGAGAAATTTTCCGTAAGCGGATTCTACTAATTTCTCCCATTCATAATTAGAAACCTGCCGTTACTTGCAATTAGATATCTTGAGATGAATGAATTCGATGAAATGTATCCAACAACATCATGAATGTGATATACAGAAGTTCTAAAACGTCAAAAATATTAAAGGACCATGTTTAAAATTAGCCCTTTGTACTTTTAGTCCTTAGATTGACTTCACTAACCCTGTTCTTCTACGTTAAAAAATATATAATCCGAAAGGTTCAACCACTTGATTGGCTTCATAAAGACGTTTCTTTATAGAAAATCAAGGGAAAATTCCGGTATCTTTGCATGGAAAATAAAAAAGTTGTAATATCGGAAAAACATTAAAGTTTTTACAAACGTTTGGCAACGCGCAATAAAATACTTATAAGCATTAGTAATATTTCTACAATACGTTATCACATTTCCGAATGATGAGAAACATGTTGACTGAATCTTCGAAAATATTACAGCGTGTCAGAATGAACTTCATTTTGATTTCTATATGTACGTCAATATCATTATCGGGACGAAATTTGTGACGTATTTGTTACTATTGTGTCTTGCGAAAAATATTGATCTGTACTCATTCACAATTCAATTGATAAAACAGGGTTAGAGAAATTTTCCGTAAGCGGATTCTACTAATTTCTCCCATTCATAATTAGAAACCTGCCGTTACTTGCAATTAGATATCTTGAGATGAATGAATTTGACGAAATGTATCCAACAACATCATGAATGTGATATACAGAAGTTCTAAAACGTCAAAGATATAAAAAGAGCATTTTGAATAGTAGCGCTTCGTTCTTTCAGCCCTTAGATTTACTTCATACATCTTAATGTTCTACATTAAAAAAAAAATAATCCGAAAGGCTCAACCACTTTAGTAGCTTTGTAAAGACGTTTTGTTTATAGAAAATCAAGGGAACATTACGGTATCTTTGCATAGAAAATAAAAAAGTTGTAATATTGGAAAAAGAGTAAACTTTTTACAAACGTTTGGCAATGCGCAATAAAATACTTATAAGTATTAGTAATATATCTTCGAAAGATTATCAGATTCCCGAATGGTGAGAAATATGTTGACTGAATCTTCGCAAATGTTCCAGCGGGTCAAAATGAACTCCATTTTGATTTCTATATGTACGTAAATATCATTATCGGGACGAAATTTGTGACGTATTTGTTACTATTGGGTAGTGCGAAAAATATTGATCTGAACTGATTCAAAGTTCAATTGATAAAACAGGGTTAGAGAAATTTTCCGTAAGGGGATTCAACTAATTTCTCCCATTCATATTTAGAAACCTGCCGTTACTTGCAATTAGATATCTTGAGATGAATGAATTCGATGAAATGTATCCAACAACATCATGAAAGTGATATACAGAAGTTCTAAAACGTCAAAGATATAAAAAGAGCATTTTGAATAGTAGCGCTTCGTTCTTTCAGCCCTTAGATTTACTTCATACATCTTGATGTTCTACATTAAAAAGAAAATAATCCGAAAGGCTCAACCACTTTAGTAGCTTTGTAAAGACGTTTTGTTTATAGAAAATCGAGGGAACATTACGGTATCTTTGCATAGAAAATAAAAAAGTTTTAATATTGGAAAAAGAGTAAACTTTTTACAAACGTTTGGCAATGCGCAATAAAATACTTATAAGTATTAGTAATATATCTTCGAAAGATTATCAGATTCCCGAATGGTGAGAAATATGTTGACTGAATCTTCGCAAATGTTCCAGCGGGTCAAAATGAACTCCATTTTGATTTCTATATGTACGTAAATATCATTATCGGGACGAAATTTGTGACGTATTTGTTACTATTGGGTCGTGCGAAAAATATTGATCTGAACTCATTCAAAGTTCAATTGATAAAACAGGGTTAGAGAAATTTTCCGTAAGCGGATTCTACTAATTTCTCCCATTCATAATTAGAAACCTGCCGTTACTTGCAATTAGATATCTTGAGATGAATAAATTCGATGAAATGTATCCAACAACATCATGACTGTGATTTACAGAAGTTCTAAAACGTCAAAGATATAAAAAGAGCATTTTGAATAGTAGCGCTTCGTTCATTCAGCCCTTAGATTTACTTCACACATCCTGATGTTCGACATTAAAAGACATATAATCCGATAGGCTCAACCACTTATGTAGTTTTGTAAAGACGTTTTTTTATTGAGAATCGAGGGAACATTCCGGTATCTTTGCATGGAAAATTGAAAAGTTTTAATATTGCAAAAAGAGTAAACTTTTAACAAACGTTTGATAACGCGCAATAAAATAGTTCAAAGTATTAGTAATATTTCTTCAATACGTTATCACATTTCCGAATGATGAGAAACATGTTGACTGAATCTTCGAAAATATTACAGCGTGTCAGAATGAACTTCATTTTGATTTCTATATGTACGTAAATATCATTATCGAGACGAAATTTGTGACGTATTTGTTACTATTGGGTCGTGCGAAAAATATTGATCTGTACTCATTCACAATTCAATTGATAAAACAGGGTTAGAGAAATTTTCCGTAAGCGGATTCAACTAATTTCTTCCATTCATAATTAGAAACCTGCCGTTACTTGCAATTAGATATCTTAAGATGAATCAATTTGACGAAATGTATCCAACAACATCATGACTGTGATTTACAGAAGTTCTAAAACGTCAAAAATATTAAAGGAGCATTTTTAAAAGTAGCCCTTTGTTCTTTTAGCCCTTAGATTTACTACAGACATCCTGTTGTTCTACATTAAAAAACATATAATCCGAACGGTTCAACCACTTTATTGGCTTCATAAAGACGTTTCTTTATAGAAAATCAAGGGAACATTCCGGTATCTTTGCATGGAAAATTGAACAGTTTTAATATTGCAAAAAGAGTAAACTTTTAACAAACGTTTGATAACGCGCAATAAAATAGTTCAAAGTATTAGTAATATTTCTTCAATACGTTATCACATTTCCGAATGATGAGAAACATGTTGACTGAATCTTCGAAAATATTACAGCGTGTCAGAATGAACTTCATTTTGATTTCTATATGTACGTAAATATCATTATCGAGACGAAATTTGTGACGTATTTGTTACTATTGGGTCGTGCGAAAGATATTGATCTGTACTCATTCACAATTCAATTGATAAAACAGGGTTAGAGAAATTTTCCGTAAGCGGATTCTACTAATTTCTCCCATTCATAATTAGAAACCTGCCGTTACTTGCAATTAGATATCTTGAGATGAATGAATTCGATGAAATGTATCCAACAACATCATGACTGTGATTTACAGAAGTTCTAAAACGTCAAAGATATAAAAAGAGCATTTTGAATAGTAGCGCTTCGTTCATTCAGCCCTTAGATTTACTTCACACATCCTGATGTTCGACATTAAAAGACATATAATCCGATAGGCTCAACCACTTAAGTAGTTTTGTAAAGACGTTTTTTTATTGAGAATCGAGGGAACATTCCGGTATCTTTGCATGGAAAATTGAAAAGTTTTAATATTGCAAAAAGAGTAAACTTTTTACAAACGTTTGATAATGCGCAATAAAATAGATCAAAGTATTAGTAATATTTCTACAATACGTTATCACATTTCCGAATGATGAGAAACATGTTGACTGAATCTTCGAAAATGTTACAGCGTGTCAGAATGAACTTCATTTTGATTTCTATATGTACGTCAATATCATTATCGGGACGAAATTTGTGACGTATTTGTTACTATTTGGTCTTGCGAAAAATATAGATCTGAACTCATTCAAAGTTCAATTGATAAAACAGGGTTAGAGAAATTTTCCGTAAGCGGATTCAACTAATTTCTCCCATTCATAATTAGAAACCTGCCGTTACTTGCAATTAGATATCTTGAGATGAATGAATTTGACGAAATGTATCCAACAACATCATGAATGTGATATACAGAAGTTCTAAAACGTCAAAGATATAAAAAGAGCATTTTGAATAGTAGCGCTTCGTTCTTTCAGCCCTTAGATTTACTTCATACATCTTGATGTTCTACATTAAAAAAAAAATAATCCGAAAGGCTCAACCACTTTAGTAGCTTTGTAAAGACGTTTTGTTTATAGAAAATCAAGGGAACATTACGGTATCTTTGCATAGAAAATAAAAAAGTTGTAATATTGGAAAAAGAGTAAACTTTTTACAAACGTTGGGCAATGCGCAATAAAATACTTATAAGTATTAGTAATATATCTTCGAAAGATTATCAGATTCCCGAATGGTGAGAAACATGTTGACTGAATCTTCGTAAACATTACAGCGTGTCACAATGAACTTCATTTTGATTTCTATATGTACGTAAATATCATTATCGAGACGAAATTTGTGACGTATTTGTTACCATTGGGTCGTGCGAAAAATATTGATCTGTACTCATTCACAATTCAATTGATAAAAAAGGGTTAGAGAAATTTTCCGTAAGCGGATTCAACTAATTTCTCCCATTCATAATTAGAAACGTGCCGTTACTCGCAATTAGATATCTTGAGATGAATTAATTTGACCAAATGTATCCAACAACATCATGACTGTGATTTACAGAAGTTCTAAAACGTCAAAGATATAAAAAGAGCATTTTGAATAGTAGCGCTTCGTTCTTTCAGCCCTTAGATTTACTTCATACATCTTGATGTTCTACATTAAAAAAAAAATAATCCGAAAGGCTCAACCACTTTAGTAGCTTTGTAAAGACGTTTTGTTTATAGAAAATTAAGGGAACATTACGGTATCTTTGCATAGAAAATAAAAAAGTTGTAATATTGGAAAAAGAGTAAACTTTTTACAAACGTTTGGCAATGCGCAATAAAATACTTATAAGTATTAGTAATATATCTTCGAAAGATTATCACATTCCCGAATTGTGAGAAATATGTTGACTGAATCTTCGTAAATGTTCCAAAGGGTCAGAATGAACTTGATTTTGATTTCTATATGTACGTAAATATCATTATCGGGACGAAATTTGTGACGTATTTGTTACTATTGGGTCGTGCGAAAAATATAGATCTGAACTCATTCAAAGTTCAATTGATAAAACAGGGTTAGAGAAATTTTCCGTTAGCGGATTCAACTAATTTCTCCCATTCATAATTAGAAACCTGCCGTTACTTGCAATTAGATATCTTGAGATGAATGAATTTGACGAAATGTATCCAACAACATCATGAATGTGATATACAGAAGTTCTAAAACGTCAAAGATATAAAAAGAGCATTTTTAAAAGTAGCCCTTTGTTCTTTCTGCCGATAGATTTTCTTCACACATCCTGTTGTTCAACATTAAAAAACTTATAATCCGAAAGGTTCAACCACTTGATTGGCTTCATAAAGACGTTTCTTTATAGAAAATCGAGGGAACATTCCGGAATCGTTGCATGGAAAATAAAAAAGTTGTAATATTGCAAAAAGAGTAAACATTTCACAAACGTTTGATAACGCGCAATGAAATAGTTCAAAGTATTAGTAATATTTCTTCAATAAGTTATCACATTTCCGAATGATTAGAAACATGTTGACTGAATCTTCGTAAATGTTACAGCGTGTCAGAATGAACTTCATTTTGATTTCTATATGTACGTCAATATCATTATCGGGACGAAATTTGTGACGTATTTGTCACTATTGGGTCTTGCGAAAAATATAGATCTGAACTCATTCAAAGTTCAATTGATAAAACAGGGTTAGAGAAATTTTCCGTAAGCGGATTCAACTAATTTCTTCCATTCATAATTAGAAACCTGCCGTTACTTGCAATTAGATATCTTAAGATGAATGAATTTGACGAAATGTATCCAACAACATCATGAGTGTGATTTACAGAAGTTCTAAAACGTCAAAGATATAAAAAGAGCATTTTGAATAGTAGCGCTTCGTTCTTTCAGCCCTTAGATTTACTTCACACATCTTGATGTTCTACATTTAAAAAAAAAATCCGAAATGCTCAACCACTTTAGTAGCTTTGTAAAGACGTTTTGTTTATAGAAAATCGAGGGAACATTACGGTATCTTTGCATAGAAAATAAAAAAGTTTTAATATTGGAAAAAGAGTAAACTTTTTACAAACGTTTGGCAATGCACAATAAAATACTTATAAGTATTAGTAATATATCTTCGAAAGATTATCACATTCCCGAATGGTGAGAAATATGTTACTATTGGGTCTTGCGAAAAATATAGATCTGAACTCATTCAAAGTTCAATTGATAAAACAGGGTTAGAGAAATTTTCCGTAAGCGGATTCAACTAATTTCTTCCATTCATAATTAGAAACCTGCCGTTACTTGCAATTAGATATCTTAAGATGAATAAATTTGATGAAATGTATCCAACAACATCATGACTGTGATTTACAGAAGTTCTAAAACGTCAAAAATATTAAACGACCATGTTTAAAATTAGCCCTTTGATCTTTTAGCCCTTAGATTGACTTCCCTAACCCTGTTCTTCTACATTAAAAAATATATAATCCGAAAGGTTCAACCACTTGATTGGCTTCATAAAGACGTTTCTTTATAGACAATCAAGGGAACATTCCGATAGCTTTGCACGGAAAATAAAAAAGTTGTAATATTGGAAAAAGAGTAAACTTTTTACAAACGTTTGGCAACGCGCAATGAAATAGTTCAAAGTATTAGTAATATTTCTTCAATAAGTTATCACATTTCCGAATGATGAGAAACATGTTGACTGAATCTTCGTAAACATTACAGCGTGTCACAATGAACTTCATTTTGATTTCTATATGTACGTAAATATCATTATCGAGTCGAAATTTGTGACGTATTTGTTACTGTTCGGTCGTGCGAAAAATATAGATCTGAACTCATTCAAAGTTCAATTGATAAAACAGGGTTAGAGAAATTTTCCGTAAGCGGATTCAACTAATTTCTCCCATTCATAATTAGAAACCTGCCGTTACTCGCAATTAGATATCTTGAGATGAATGAATTCGACGAAATGTATCCAACAACATCATGAATGTGATATACAGAAGTTCTAAAACGTCAAAGATATAAAAAGAGCATTTTTAAAAGTAGCCCTTTGTTCTTTCTGCCGATAGATTTTCTTCACACATCCTGTTGTTCAACATTAAAAAACTTATAATCCGAAAGGTTCAACCACTTGATTGGCTTCATAAAGACGTTTCTTTATAGAAAATCGAGGGAACATTCCGGAATCGTTGCATGGAAAATAAAAAAGTTGTAATATTGCAAAAAGAGTAAACATTTCACAAACGTTTGATAACGCGCAATGAAATAGTTCAAAGTATTAGTAATATTTCTTCAATAAGTTATCACATTTCCGAATGATTAGAAACATGTTGACTGAATCTTCGTAAATGTTACAGCGTGTCAGAATGAACTTCATTTTGATTTCTATATGTACGTCAATATCATTATCGGGACGAAATTTGTGACGTATTTGTCACTATTGGGTCTTGCGAAAAATATAGATCTGAACTCATTCAAAGTTCAATTGATAAAACAGGGTTAGAGAAATTTTCCGTAAGCGGATTCAACTAATTTCTCCCATTCATAATTAGAAACCTGCCGTTACTCGCAATTAGATATCTTGAGATGAATGAATTCGACGAAATGTATCCAACAACATCATGAATGTGATATACAGAAGTTCTAAAACGTCAAAGATATAAAACGAGCATTTTGAATAGTAGCGCTTCGTTCTTTCAGCCCTTAGATTTACTTCATACATCTTGATGTTCTACATTTAAAAAAAAATAATCCGAAAGGCTCAACCACTTTAGGAGATTTGTAAAGACGTTTTGTTTATAGAAAATCGAGGGAATATTACGGTATCTTTGCATAGAAAATAAAAAAGTTGTAATATTGAAAAAAGAGTAAACTTTTTACAAACGTTTGGCAATGCGCAATAAAATACTTATAAGTATTAGTAATATATCTTCGAAAGATTATCACATTCCAGAATGGTGAGAAATATGTTGACTGAATATTCGTAAATGTTCCAGCGGGTCAGTATGAACTTCATTTTTATTTCTATATGTACGTAAGTAAGCGGATTCAACTAATTTCTTCCATTCATAATTAGAAACCTGCCGTTACTCGCAATTAGATATCTTGAGATGAATCAATTTGACGAAATGTATCCAACAACAACATGAGTGTGATTTACAGACGTTCTAAAATGTCAAAAATATAAAACGAGCATTTTCAAAAGTAGCCCTTTGTTCTTTCTGCCCATAGATTTTCTTCAGACATCCTGTTGTTCAAAATTAAAAAACATATAATCCGAAAGACTCAACCACTTGAGTAGCTTTGTAAAGACGTTTCTTTGTATAGAAAATCGAAGGAACATTCTGGTATCTTTGCATAGAAAATAGAAAAGTTTTAATATTGCAAAAAGAGTAAACATTTCACAAACGTTTGATAACGCGCAATAAAATAGTTCAAAGTATTAGTAATATTTCTTCAATACGTTATCACATTTCCGAATGGTGAGAAATATGTTGACTGAATATTCGTAAATGTTCCAGCGGGTCAGTATGAACTTCATTTTTATTTCTATATGTACGTAAATATCATTATCGGGACGAAATTTGTGACGTATTTGTTACTATTGGGTCGTGCGAAAAATATTGATCTGAACTGATTCAAAGTTCAATTGGTAAAACAGGGTTAGAGAAATTTTCCGTAAGCGGATTCAACTAATTTCTTCCATTCATAATTAGAAACCTGCCGTTACTCGCAATTAGATATCTTGAGATGAATCAATTTGACGAAATGTATCCAACAACAACATGAGTGTGATTTACAGACGTTCTAAAATGTCAAAAATATAAAACGAGCATTTTCAAAAGTAGCCCTTTGTTCTTTCTGCCCATAGATTTTCTTCAGACATCCTGTTGTTCAAAATTAAAAAACATATAATCCGAAAGACTCAACCACTTGAGTAGCTTTGTAAAGACGTTTCTTTGTATAGAAAATCGAAGGAACATTCTGGTATCTTTGCATAGAAAATAGAAAAGTTTTAATATTGCAAAAAGAGTAAACATTTCACAAACGTTTGATAACGCGCAATAAAATAGTTCAAAGTATTAGTAATATTTCTTCAATACGTTATCACATTTCCGAATGATGAGAAACATGTTGACTGAATCTTCGTAATTGTTACAGCGTGTCAGAATGAACTTCATTTTTATTTCTATATGTACGTCAATATCATAATCGGGACGAAATTTGTGACGTATTTGTTACTATTGGGTCTTGCGAAAAATATAGATCTGAACTCATTCAAAGTTCAATTGATAAAACAGGGTTAGAGAAATTTTCCGTTAGCGGATTCAACTAATTTCTCCCATTCATAATTAGAAACCTGCCGTTACTTGCAATTAGATATCTTGAGATGAATGAATTTGACGAAATGTATCCAACAACATCATGAATGTGATATACAGAAGTTCTAAAACGTCAAAGATATAAAAAGAGCATTTTGAATAGTAGCGCTTCGTTCTTTCAGCCCTTAGATTTACTTCATACATCTTGATGTTCTACATTTAAAAAAAAATAATCCGAAAGGCTCAACCACTTTAGTAGCTTTGTAAAGACGTTTTGTTTATAGAAAATCGAGGGAACATTACGGTATCTTTGCATAGAAAATAAAAAAGTTGTAATTTTGGAAAAAGAGTAAACTTTTTACAAACGTTTGGCAACGCGCAATGAAATAGTTCAAAGTATTAGTAATATATCTTCGAAAGATTATCACATTCCCGAATGGTGAGAAATATGTTGACTGAATCTTCGTAAATGTTCCAGCTGGTCAGAATGAACTTCATTTTGATTTCTATATGTACGTAAATATCATTCTCTGGACGAAATTTGTGACGTATTTGTTACTATTGGGTCGTGCGAAAAATATTGATCTGAACTGATTCAAAGTTCAATTGATAAAACAGGGTTAGAGAAATTTTCCGTAAGCGTATTCAACTAATTTCTTCCATTCATAATTAGAAACCTGCCGTTACATGCAATTAGATATCTTAAGATGAATCAATTTGACGAAATGTATCCAACAACATCATGACTGTGATTTACAGAAGTTCTAAAACGTCAAAAATATTAAAGGAGCAATTTTAAAAGTAGCCCTTTCTTCTTTTAGCCCTTAGATTTACTTCAGACATCCTGTTGTTCAACATTAAAAAACATATAATCCGAAAGGTTCAACCACTCGATTGGCTTCATAAAGGCGTTTCTTTATAGAAAATCAAAGGAACATTCCGGTATCGTTGCATGGAAAATTGAAAAGTTTTAATATTGCAAAAAGAGTAAACTTTTTACAAACGTTTGGCAAAGCGCAATAAAATAGTTTAAAGTATTAGTAATATTTCTTCAATACGTTATCACATTTCCGAATGATGAGAAACATGTTGACTGAATCTTCGTAAATGTAACAGCGTGTCAGAATGAACTTCATTTTGATTTCTATATGTACGTAAGTCAGCGGATTCAACTAATTTCTTCCATTCATAATTAGAAACCTGCCGTTACTTGCAATTAGATATCTTGAGATGAATCAATTTGACGAAATGTATCCAACAACATCATGACTGTGATTTACAGAAGTTCTAAAACGTCAAAAATATTAAAGGAGCATTTTTAAAAGTAGCCCTTTCTTCTTTTAGCCCTTAGATTTACTTCAGACATCCTGTTGTTCAACTTTAAAAAACATATAATCCGAAAGGTTCAACCACTGGATTGGCTTCATAAAGGCGTTTCTTTATAGAAAATCGGGGGAACATTCCGGTATCTTTGCATAGAAAGTAGAAAAGTTGTAATATTGGAAAAAGAGTAAACTTTTCACAAACTTTTGGCAACGCGCAATCAAATATTTTCCATTAATAATTAGAAACCTGGCGTTACTTGCAATGAGATATCTTGAGATGAATTAATTTGACCAAATGTATTCAACACCATCATGAATGTGATTTACAGAAGTTCTAAAACGTCAAAGATATATAAAGAGCATTTTGAAAATTAGCGCTTTGTTATTTTAGCCCTTAGATTTACTTCACATTGGAAAAAGAGTAAACTTTTCACAAACTTTTGGCAACGCGCAATTAAATAGTTCAAAGTATTAGTAATATTTCTTCAATAAGTTATCACATTTCCTAATGATGAGAAACATGCTGACTGAATCTTCGTAAATATTACAGCGTGTCATAATGAACTTCATTTTGATTTCTATATGTACGTAAATATCATTATCGGGACGAACTTTGTGACGTATTCGTTACTATTGGGTCGTGCGAAAAATATTAATCTGTACTCATTGACAATTCAATTGATAAAACAGGGTTAGAGAAATTTTCCGTAAGCGGATTCAAGGAATTTCTCCCATTCATAAATAGAAACCTGCCGTTACTTGCAATTAGATATCTTGAGGTGATTAAATTTGACGAAATGTATCCAACAACATCATGATTGTGATTTACAGAAGTTCTAAAACGTCAAAAATATTAAAGCAGCATTTTTAAAAGTAGCCCTTTGTTCTTTTAGCCCTTAGATTTACTTCAGATATCCTGTTGTTCAACATTAAAAAACATATAATCCGAAAGGCTCAACCACTTGAATGGCTTAATAAAGGCGTTTCTTTATAGAAAATCGGGGGAACATTCCGGTATCTTTGCATAGAAAGTAGAAAGTTGTAATATTGGAAAAAGAATAAACTTTTCACAAACTTTTGGCAACGCGCAATCAAATATTTTCCATTAATAATTAGAAACCTGGCGTTACTTGCAATGAGATATCTTGAGATGAATTAATTTGACCAAATGTATTCAACACCATCATGAATGTGATTTACAGAAGTTCTAAAACGTCAAAGATATATAAAGAGCATTTTGAAAATTAGCGCTTTGTTATTTTAGCCCTTAGATTTACTTCACATTGGAAAAAGAGTAAACTTTTCACAAACTTTTGGCAACGCGCAATAAAATAGTTCAAAGTATTAGTAATATTTATTCAATACGTTATCACATTTCCGAATGATGAGAAACATGTTGACTGAATCTTCGTAAATGTTACAGCGTGTCAGAATGAACTTCATTTTGATTTCTATATGTACGTAAGTAAGCGGATTCAACTAATTTCTTCCATTCATAATTAGAAACCTGCCGTTACTTGCAATTAGATATCTTGAGATGAATCAATTTGACGAAATGTATCCAACAACATCATGACTGTGATTTACAGAAGTTCTAAAACGTCAAAAATATTAAAGGAGCATTTTTAAAAGTAGCCCTTTCTTCGTTTAGCCCTTAGATTTACTTCAGACATCCTGTTGTTCAACATTAAAAAACATATAATCCGAAAGGTTCAACCACTCGATTGGCTTCATAAAGGCGTTTCTTTATAGAAAATCGGGGGAACATTCCGGTATCTTTGCATAGAAAGTAGAAAGTTGTAATATTGGAAAAAGAGTAAACTTTTCACAAACTTTTGGCAACGCGCAATCAAATATTTTCCATTAATAATTAGAAACCTGGCGTTACTTGCAATGAGATATCTTGAGATGAATTAATTTGACCAAATGTATTCAACACCATCATGAATGTGATTTACAGAAGTTCTAAAACGTCAAAGATATATAAAGAGCATTTTGAAAATTAGCGCTTTGTTATTTTAGCCCTTAGATTTACTTCACATTGGAAAAAGAGTAAACTTTTCACAAACTTTTGGCAACGCGCAATTAAATAGTTCAAAGTATTAGTAATATTTCTTCAATAAGTTATCACATTTCCTAATGATGAGAAACATGCTGACTGAATCTTCGTAAATATTACAGCGTGTCATAATGAACTTGATTTTTATTTCTATATGTACGTAAATATCTTTATCGAGACGAAATTTGTGACGTATTTGTTACTATTGGGTCTTGCGAAAAACATTGATCTGAACTCATTCACAGTTCAATTTATAAAACAGGGATAGAGAAATTTTCCGTAAGCGGATTCAACTAAATTCTTCCATTCATAAATAGAAACCTGCCGTTACATGCAATTAGATATCTTGAGATGACTGAATTTGACGAAATGTATCCAACAACATCATGAGTGTGATTTACAGAAGTGCTAAAACGTCAAAAATTTTTAACGACCTTTTTTAAAAGTAGCCATTTGTTATTTTAGCCCTTAGATTTACTTCACAATGGAAAAAGAGTAAACTTTTCACAAACTTTTGGCAACGCGCAATAAAATAGTTCATAGTATTAGTAATATTTCATCAATACGTTATCACATTTCCGAATGATGAGAAACATGTTGACTGAATCTTCGTAAATATTACAGCGTGTCACAATGAACTTCCTTCTTATTTCTATATGTACGTAAATATCATTATCGGGACGAACTTTGTGACGTATTTGTTACTATTGGGTCTTGCGAAAAACATTGATCTGTACTCATTCACAATTCAATTGATAAAACAGGGTTAGAGAAATTTTCCGTAAGCGGATTCAAGGAATTTCTCCCATTCATAAATAGAAACCTGCCGTTACTTGCAATTAGATATCTTGAGGTGATTAAATTTGACGAAATGTATCCAACAACATCATGACTGTGATTTACAGAAGTTCTAAAACGTCAAAAATATTAAAGCAGCATTTTTAAAAGTAGCCCTTTGTTCTTTTAGCCCTTAGATTTACTTCACAATGGAAAAAGAGTAAACTTTTCACAAACTTTTGGCAACGCGCAATAAAATAGTTCATAGTATTAGTAATATTTCATCAATACGTTATCACATTTCCGAATGATGAGAAACATGTTGACTGAATCTTCGTAAATATTACAGCGTGTCACAATGAACTTCCTTCTTATTTCTATATGTACGTAAATATCATTATCGGGACGAACTTTGTGACGTATTTGTTACTATTGGGTCTTGCGAAAAACATTGATCTGTACTCATTCACAATTCAATTGATAAAACAGGGTTAGAGAAATTTTCCGTAAGCGGATTCAAGGAATTTCTCCCATTCATAAATAGAAACCTGCCGTTACTTGCAATTAGATATCTTGAGGTGATTAAATTTGACGAAATGTATCCAACAACATCATGACTGTGATTTACAGAAGTTCTAAAACGTCAAAAATATTAAAGCAGCATTTTTAAAAGTAGCCCTTTGTTCTTTTAGCCCTTAGATTTACTTCAGATATCCTGTTGTTCAACATTAAAAAACATATAATCCGAAAGGCTCAACCACTTGATTGGCTTAATAAAGGCGTTTCTTTATAGAAAATCGGGGGAACATTCCGGTATCTTTGCATAGAAAGTAGAAAAGTTGTAATATTGGAAAAAGAATAAACTTTTCACAAACTTTTGGCAACGCGCAATCAAATATTTTCCATTAATAATTAGAAACCTGGCGTTACTTGCAATGAGATATCTTGAGATGAATTAATTTGACGAAATGTATTCAACACCATCATGAATGTGATTTACAGAAGTTCTAAAACGTCAAAGATATAAAAAGAGCCTTTTGAAAAGTAGCGCTTTATTCTTTCAGCCCTTAGATTTACTTCACACATCTTGATGTACTACATTAAAATACGTATAGTCCTGAGGGCTCATCCAGTTGAGTAGCTTTGTGAAGACGTTTTGTTTATAGAAAATCGAGGGAGCATTCCGGTATCTTTGCATAGAAAATAAAAAAGTTGTAATATTGGAAAAAGAGTAAACTTTTTACAAACGTTTGGCAACGCGCAATGAAATAGTTCAAAGTATTAGTAATATTTCTTCAATAAGTTATCACATTTCCGAATGATGAGAAACATGTTGACTGAATCTTCGTAAATATTACAGCGTGTCACAATGAACTTTATTCTTATTCCTATATGTACGTAAATATCATTATCGGGACGAACTTTGTGACGTATTTGTTACTATTGGGTCGTGCGAAAAATATTAATCTGTACTCATTCACAATTCAATTGATAAAACAGGGTTAGAGAAATTTTCCGTAAGCGGGTTAAAACTAATTTCTTCCATTCATAATTAGAATCCTTCCGTTACTTGCAATTAGATATCTTGAGATGAATGAATTTGATGACATGTATCCAACAACATCATAACTGTGATTTACATAAGTTCTAAAACTCAAAAATATTAAAGGACCATTTTTAAAAGAAGCCCTTTGTTCTTTTAGCCCTTAGATTTACTTCACACATCTTGATGTTCTACATTAAAATACGTATAATCCTGAGGGCTCATCCAGTTGAGTAGCTTTGTGAAGACGTTTTGTTTATAGAAAATAAAGAGAGCATTCCGGTATCTTTGCATAGAAATTAAAAAAGTTGTAACATTGGAAAAAGAGTAAATTTTTACAAACTGAGATGCAGGTCTTACCCGTGACCTGGCACTCTTATCTTTGGCTACCCAACGGATTTTATTTAATTTCTTCGTTGAGCGCCAGTCACTCCGGTTAGCGACAAAATTTCTTCCAATAGTAACGAGACTCGAAACTAACAACACTAAAATAAGGCGGGGTCCATATAAGGTCACAACAGTTTGGCGGGTAATGAATAAATGAACCAGAATTTGATTAAAATATAATAGATTTGGCAGAACACTGTTTTTATTATTAAAGTGAGATTCGATATAAATTTAAAATTAAATGTGAGTAATAAATGCCAAGATTTCTACATGAAAATTAGCAAACAACATGATACAAATCTCGGAACTTTCCGAGCCACGCGACAATATGACGAATTCGACTTATTCTAGCGCGCATCACCACCCGAGAGAGTTAGACTCGACTAATTTATTTTAAATTTTTAATTTACTTTCCGACCTGAACATCAAATAATATTACCGTTACGGACGGAAGAGCACTCGCGGACAAGAGAGAAAAGAGAAGAGAGGCTAAGTGGCCGGTATTTGTAAAGTACGCCATATGGCGTCAGTATCAGTTCAATCGTCCATCATTTTCCGGACCACTTGCCTGAGAAATAAAGTTTATAAATAACGCTCACGCTACCTGTATAACGTCCTGGAGTTCCGGGTCGAAACGTAATATAAACTCGCCTTCCATCCCAGCGGCAAGAATTCCACAATAGCAATTTCGAGTCTAAAAGGAAGGATCACACCTGTTTCTTTGAGTCGCAGGACGAGAGTGACGATGGCCGACGCGACGCTGACAGATTTCCCGACCTGCCCCACGAACTACATGCGTGACCCAATCGCGGACCCGGAAGCAGGTCACATGTCATACATCCAATAGACGACTAGGCAACTCGTGCCTAGTATAGTAATTGCCCTCGGCAATTATTTTCTATGAACACGCGGTTCTATTATTCACAATGGACGGCGCGTGTAACACGATGACACCATTATAGTCAGTGTTCATCTCCGTCCAACCTCACAAGTTTAGCATCACCAAATGTCCAAGATGCTAATCATCAAATGTGTTTCGTATCAAGCCCCAGGGTCCATGCGCCCTAGGGTAGATTTTCCGGGTCACGTGGTGGCCTCTGGTCGTCTGCTGTGTCGCTCTCGAACGATCGATGATGAGTGTCAATCGAAACGTCGATCCATCGTAGCTCGAAACTCGACATGGCGGCCAGTGTTTATGTTCATTCGGTAGCCGGTAGTGTCTCGTCTCCAACGCTGCTGTCCTCCGGTGCTGTTATCTTCGTGTTGCTCATGAAACAGACAGGATAGTAAGCGTGAGTGCGTTTGGTGCGCGAAAGTATGTTTCGAGTGCTCTCGTGTGACGACGAAGTGCGGGCTCTCGTCTCACGACTTTTTCCCCAGGGACATAACCCCACCTGTCACCGGTGAGTTTATCAAATCAAACATTTTTTTTTCCCTTGTGACGGGTAAAATTTACCATGTCACAAAACGTTTGTCAATGCGCAATAAAATAGTTGTAAGTATTAGTAATATATCTTCGAAAGATTATCACATTCCCGAATGGTGAGAAATATGTTGACTGAATCTTCGTAAATGTTCCAGCGTGTCAGAAGGAACTTCATTTTAATTTCTATATGTTCGTAAATATCATTATTTGGACGAAATTTGTGACGTATTTGTTACTATTCGGTCGTGTGAAAAATATTGATCTGAACTCATTCACAGTTCAATTGATAAAACAGGGTTAGAGAAATTTGCCGTAAACGGATTCAACTAAATTCTTCCATTCATAAATAGTAACCTGCCGTTACTTGCAATTAGATAACTTGAGATGACTGAATTTGACGAAATGTATCCAACAACATCATGACTGTGATTTACAGAAGTTCTAAAACGTCAAAAATATTAAACGACCTTTTTTAAAAGTAGATATTTGTTCTTTTAGCCCTTACATTTACTAGAGACATCCTGTTGTTCTACATTAAAAAACATATAATCCGAAAGGTTGAACCACTTGAGTAGCTTCGTAAAGACGTTTTTTTATAGAAAATCGAGGGAACATTCAGGTATCTTTGCATGGAAAATTGAAAAGTTTTAATATTGCAAAACGAGTAAACTTTTCACAAACCTTTGATAACGCGCAATAAAATAGTTCAAAGTATTAGTAATATTTCTTCAATACGTTATCACATTTCCGAATGATGAGAAACATGATGACTGAATCTTCGTAAATGTAACAGCGTGTCAGAATGAACTTCATTTTGATTTCTATATGTACGTAAGTAAGCGGATTCAACTAATTTCTTCCATTCATAATTAGAAACCTGCCGTTACTTGCAATTAGATATCTTGAGATGAATCAATTTGACGAAATGTATCCAACAACATCATGACTGTGATTTACAGAAGTTCTAAAACGTCAAAAATATTAAAGGAGCATTTTTAAAAGTAGCCCTTTGTTCTTTTAGCCCTTACATTTACTTCAGGCATGCTGTTGTTCTACATTAAAAAACATATAATCCGAAAGGCTCAACCACTTGATTGGTTTCATAAAGACGTTTCTTTTTAGAAAATCTGGGGAACATTCCGGTATCTTTGCATAGAAAATAGAAAAGTTGTAATATTGGAAAAAGTGTAAACTTTTCACAAACTTTTGGCAACGCGCAATCAAATATTTTCCATTAATAATTAGAAACGTGGCGTTACTTGCAATTAGATATCTTGAGATGTATAAATTTGACCAAATGTATCCAGCAACACCATGAATCACATTCCCGAATGGTGTGAAATATGTTGACTGAATCTTCGTAAATGTTCCAGTGTGTCAGAATGAACTTGATTTTGATTTCTATATGTTCGTAAAAATCATTATTGGGACGAATTTTGTGACGTATTTGTTACTATTGGGTCGTGCAAAAAATATTGATCTGAGCTGATTCAAAGTTCAATTGATGAAACAGGGTTAGAGAAATTTTCCGTAAGCGGATTCAACTAATTTCTTCCATTCATAATTAGAAACCTGCCGTTACTCGCAATTAGATATCTTGAGATGAATGAATTCGACGAAATGTATCCAACAACATCATGACTGTGATTTACAGAAGTTCTAAAACGTCAAAAATATTAAAGGAGCATTTTTAAAATAAGCCCTGTGTTCTTTTAGCCCTTAGATTTACTTCAGACATCCTGTTGTTCTACATTAAAAAACATATAATCCGAAAAGCTCAACCACTTGATTGGCTTCATAAAGGCGTTTCTGTATAGAAAATCGGGGGAACATTCCGGTATCTTTGCATAGAAAATAGAAAAGTTGTAATATTGGAAAAAGAGTAAACTTTTCACAAACCTTCGGCAACGCGCAATCAAATATTTTCCATTAATAATTAGAAACGTGGCGTTACTTGCAATTAGATATCTTGAGATGTATAAATTTGACCAAATGTATCCAGCAACACCATGAATCACATTCCCGAATGGTGTGAAATATGTTGACTGAATCTTCGTAAATGTTCCAGTGTGTCAGAATGAACTTGATTTTGATTTCTATATGTTCGTAAAAATCATTATTGGGACGAATTTTGTGACGTATTTGTTACTATTGGGTCGTGCAAAAAATATTGATCTGAGCTGATTCAAAGTTCAATTGATGAAACAGGGTTAGAGAAATTTTTCGTAAGCGGATTCAACTAATTTCTCCCATTCATAATTAGAAACCTGCCGTTACTTGCAATTAGATATCTTGAGATGAATGAATTTGATGACATGTATCCATCAACATCATGACTGTGATTTACAGAAGTGCTAAAACGACAAAAATATTAAAGGACTTTTTTAAAAGTAGCCCTTTGTTCTTTTAGCCCTTAGATTTACTTCACATTGGAGAAAGAGTTAACCTTTCACAAACTTTTGGCAACGCGCAATTAAATAGTTCAAAGTATTAGTAATATTTCTTCATTAAGATATAGCATTTACGAATGATGAGAAATATGTTGACTGAATCTTCGGATATGTTCCAGCGTGTCAGAATGAACTTCATTTTGATTTCTATATGTTCATAAAAATCATTATTGGGACGAATTTTGTGACGTATTTGTTACTATTGCGTCGTGCGGAAAATATTGATCTGAACTCATTCACAGTACAATTGATGAAACAGGGTTAGAGAAATTTTCCGTATGCGGATTCAACTAATTTCTTCCATTCATAATTAGAAACCTGCCGTTACTCGAAATTAGATATCTTGAGATGAATGAATTCGACGAAATGTATCCAACAACATCATGAATTTGATTTACAGACGTTCTGAAACATCAAAAATATAAAACGAGCATTTTTAAAAGTAGCCCTTTGTTCTTTCAGCCCATAGATTTACTTCACACATCCTGATGTTCGACATCAAAAAACATATAATCCGAAATTCTCAACTACTTGAGTAGCTTTGTAAAGACGTTTTTTAATAGAAAATCGACGGAACATTCAGGTATCTTTGCATGGAAAATTGAAAAGTTTTAATATTGCAAAAAGAGTAAACTTTTCACAAACGTTTGATAACGCGCAATAAAATAGTTCAAAGTATTAGTAATATTTCTTCAATACGTTATCACATTTCCGAATGATGAGCAAAATGTTGTCTGAATCTTCGTAAATGTTACAGCGTGTCAGAATGAACTTCATTTTGATTTCTATATGTACGTCAATATCATTATCGGGACGAAATTTGTGACGTATTTGTTACTATTGGGTCGTGCGAAAAATATTGATCTGATCTCATTCAAAGTTCAATTGATAAAACAGGGTTAAAGAAATTTTCCGTAAGCGGATTCAACTAATTTCTTCCATTCATAATTAGAAACCTGCCGTTACTTGCAATTAGATATCGTAAGATGAATCAATTTGACGAAATGTATCCAACAACATCATGACTGTGATTTACAGAAGTTTTAAAACGTCAAAAATATTAAAGGAGCATTTTTAAAAGTAGCCCTTTGCTCTTTTAGCCCGTAGATTGACTTCACTAATCCTGTTGTTCTACATTAAAAAACTGATAATCCGAAAGGCTCAACCACTTGATTGGATTCATAAAGTCGTTTCTTCTTTTAGCCCTTAGATTTTCTTCACTAATCCTGTTGTCCTAAATTAAAAAATATATAATCCGAAAGGTTCAACCACTTGATTGGCTTCATAAAGAAGTTTCTTTATAGAAAATCGAGGGAACATTCCGGTATCGTTGCATGGAAAATAAAAAAGTTGTAATATTGGAAAAAGAGTAAACTTTTTACAAACGTTTGGCCACGCGCAATGAAATAGTTCAAAGTATTAGTAATATTTCTTCAATAAGTTATCACATTTCCGAATGATGAGAAACATGTTGACTGAATCTTCGTAAATGTTATAGCGTGTCAGAATGAACTTCATTTTTATTTCTATATGTACGTAAATATCATTATCGGGACGAAATTTGTGACGTATTTGTTACTATTGGGTCGTGCGAAAAATATTGATCTGAACTCATTCACAGTTCAATTGATAAAACAGGGTTAGAGAAATTTTCCGTATGCGGATTAAACTAAATTCTTCCATTCATAATTAGGAAACTGCCGTTACTTGCAATTAGATATGATGAGATGAATGAATTTGACGAAATGTATCCAACAACATCATGACTGTGATTTACAGAAGTTTTAAAACGTCAAAAATATTAAAGGAGCATTTTTAAAAGTAGCCCTTTGTTCTTTTAGCCCGTAGATTGACTTCACTAATCCTGTTGTTCTACATTAAAAAACTGATAATCCGAAAGGCTCAACCACTTGATTGGCTTCATAAAGTCGTTTCTTCTTTTAGCCCTTAAATTTTCTTCACTAATCCTGTTGTCCTAAATTAAAAAATATATAATCCGAAAGGTTCAACCACTTGATTGGCTTCATAAAGAAGTTTCTTTATAGAAAATCGAGGGAACATTCCGGTATCGTTGCATGGAAAATAAAAAAGTTGTAATATTGGAAAAAGAGTAAACTTTTTACAAACGTTTGGCAACGCGCAATGCAATAGTTCAAAGTATTAGTAATATTTCTTCAATAAGTTATCACATTTCCGAATGATGAGAAACATGTTGACTGAATCTTCGTAAATATTACAGCGTGTCACAATGAACTTCCTTTTTATTTCTATATGTAAGTAAATATAATTATCGGGACGAAATTTGTGACGTATTTGTTACTATTGGGTCGTGCGAAAAATATTGATCTGAACTCATTCACAGTTCAATTGGTAAAACAGGGTTAGAGAAATTTTCCGTAAACGGATTCAACTAAATTCTTCCATTCATAAATAGAAACCTGCAGTTACTTGCAATTAGATATCTTGAGATGGCTGAATTTGACGAAATGTATCCAACAACATCATGAGAGTGATTTACAGAAGTTCTAAAACGTCAAAAATATTAAAGGAGCATTTTTAAAAGTAGCCCTTTCTTCTTTTAGCCCTTAGATTGACTTCACTAATTCTGTTGTTCAAAATTAAAAAATATATAATCCGAAATGTTCAACCACTTGATTGGCTTCATAAAGACGTTTTGTTTATAGAAAATCGAGGGAACATTCCGGTATCTTTGCATAGAAAATAAAAAAGTTGTAATATTGGAAAAAGAGTGAACTTTTTACAAACGTTTTGCAATGCGCAATAAAATACTTATAGGTATTAGTAATATATCTTCGAACGACTATCACATTCCCGAATGGTGAGAAATATGTTGATTGAATCTTCGTAAATGTTCCAGCGGGTCGGAATGAACTTCATTTTGATTTCTATATGTACGTAAATATCATTATCGGGACGAAATTTGTGATGTATTTGTTACTATTGGGTCGTGCGAAAAATATTGATCTGAACTCATTCAAAGTTCAATTGATAAAACAGGGTTAGAGAAATTTCCCGTAAGGAGATTCAACTACATTCTTTCATTCATAATTAGAAATCTGGCGTTACTCGCAATTAGATATATTGAGATGAATGAATCCACGAAATGTATCCAACAACATTATGACTGTGATTTAGAGAAGTTCTAAAACGTCAAAAATATTAAAGGAGCATTTTTAAAAGTAGCCCTATGTTCTTCTAGCCCTTAGATTTACTTCACACATCCTGTTGTTCTACATTAAAAAACATATAATCCGAAAGGTTCAACCACTTGTTTGGCTTCGTAAAGACGTTTCTTTATAGAAAATCAAGGGAACATTCCAGTATCTTTGCATGGAAAATTGAAAAGTTGGAAAAAGAGTAAACTTTTCACAAACTTTTGGCATTGCGCAATAAAATACTTATAAGTATTAGTAATATATCTTCGAAAGATTATCACATTCCCGAATGATGAGAAATATGTTGTCTGAATCTTCGTAAATGTTCCCGCGTGTCAGAATGAACTTCATTTTTATTTCTATATGTACGTAAATATTATTATCGGGACGAAAGTTGTGACGTGTTTGTTACTATTGGGTCGTGCGAAAAATATGGATCGGAACTCATTCACAGTTCAATTGATAAAACAAGATTAGAGAAATTTTCCGTAAGCGGATTCAACTAATTTCTTCCATTCATAAATAGAAACCTGCCGCTACTTGCAATTAGATATCTTGAGATGACTGAATTTGACGAAATGAATCCAACAACATCATGAGTGTGATTTACAGAAGTGCTAAAACGTCAAAAATATTAAAGCAGCATTTTTAAAAGTAGCCATTTGTTATTTTAGCCCTTAGATTTACTTCACAATGGAAAAAGAGTAAACTTTTCACAAACTTTTGGCAACGCGCAATAAAATAGTTCATAGTATTAGTAATATTTCATCAATACGTTATCACATTTCCGAATGATGAGAAACATGTTGACTGAATCTTCGTAAATATTACAGCGTGTCACAATGAACTTCCTTCTTATTTCTATATGTACGTAAATATCATTATCGGGACGAACTTTGTGACGTATTTGTTACTATTGGGTCTTGCGAAAAACATTGATCTGTACTCATTCACAATTCAATTGATAAAACAGGGTTAGAGAAATTTTCCGTAAGCGGATTCAAGGAATTTCTCCCATTCATAAATAGAAACCTGCCGTTACTTGCAATTAGATATCTTGAGGTGATTAAATTTGACGAAATGTATCCAACAACATCATGACTGTGATTTACAGAAGTTCTAAAACGTCAAAAATATTAAAGCAGCATTTTTAAAAGTAGCCCTTTGTTCTTTTAGCCCTTAGATTTACTTCAGATATCCTGTTGTTCAACATTAAAAAACATATAATCCGAAAGGCTCAACCACTTGATTGGCTTAATAAAGGCGTTTCTTTATAGAAAATCGGGGGAACATTCCGGTATCTTTGCATAGAAAGTAGAAAAGTTGTAATATTGGAAAAAGAATAAACTTTTCACAAACTTTTGGCAACGCGCAATCAAATATTTTCCATTAATAATTAGAAACCTGGCGTTACTTGCAATGAGATATCTTGAGATGAATTAATTTGACGAAATGTATTCAACACCATCATGAATGTGATTTACAGAAGTTCTAAAACGTCAAAGATATAAAAAGAGCCTTTTGAAAAGTAGCGCTTTATTCTTTCAGCCCTTAGATTTACTTCACACATCTTGATGTACTACATTAAAATACGTATAGTCCTGAGGGCTCATCCAGTTGAGTAGCTTTGTGAAGACGTTTTGTTTATAGAAAATCGAGGGAGCATTCCGGTATCTTTGCATAGAAAATAAAAAAGTTGTAATATTGGAAAAAGAGTAAACTTTTTACAAACGTTTGGCAACGCGCAATGAAATAGTTCAAAGTATTAGTAATATTTCTTCAATAAGTTATCACATTTCCGAATGATGAGAAACATGTTGACTGAATCTTCGTAAATATTACAGCGTGTCACAATGAACTTCCTTCTTATTCCTATATGTACGTAAATATCATTATCGGGACGAACTTTGTGACGTATTTGTTACTATTGGGTCGTGCGAAAAATATTAATCTGTACTCATTCACAATTCAATTGATAAAACAGGGTTAGAGAAATTTTCCGTAAGCGGGTTAAAACTAATTTCTTCCATTCATAATTAGAATCCTTCCGTTACTTGCAATTAGATATCTTGAGATGAATGAATTTGATGACATGTATCCAACAACATCATAACTGTGATTTACATAAGTTCTAAAACTCAAAAATATTAAAGGACCATTTTTAAAAGAAGCCCTTTGTTCTTTTAGCCCTTAGATTTACTTCACACATCTTGATGTTCTACATTAAAATACGTATAATCCTGAGGGCTCATCCAGTTGAGTAGCTTTGTGAAGACGTTTTGTTTATAGAAAATAAAGAGAGCATTCCGGTATCTTTGCATAGAAATTAAAAAAGTTGTAACATTGGAAAAAGAGTAAATTTTTACAAACTGAGATGCAGGTCTTACCCGTGACCTGGCACTCTTATCTTTGGCTACCCAACGGATTTTATTTAATTTCTTCGTTGAGCGCCAGTCACTCCGGTTAGCGACAAAATTTCTTCCAATAGTAACGAGACTCGAAACTAACAACACTAAAATAAGGCGGGGTCCATATAAGGTCACAACAGTTTGGCGGGTAATGAATAAATGAACCAGAATTTGATTAAAATATAATAGATTTGGCAGAACACTGTTTTTATTATTAAAGTGAGATTCGATATAAATTTAAAATTAAATGTGAGTAATAAATGCCAAGATTTCTACATGAAAATTAGCAAACAACATGATACAAATCTCGGAACTTTCCGAGCCACGCGACAATATGACGAATTCGACTTATTCTAGCGCGCATCACCACCCGAGAGAGTTAGACTCGACTAATTTATTTTAAATTTTTAATTTACTTTCCGACCTGAACATCAAATAATATTACCGTTACGGACGGAAGAGCACTCGCGGACAAGAGAGAAAAGAGAAGAGAGGCTAAGTGGCCGGTATTTGTAAAGTACGCCATATGGCGTCAGTATCAGTTCAATCGTCCATCATTTTCCGGACCACTTGCCTGAGAAATAAAGTTTATAAATAACGCTCACGCTACCTGTATAACGTCCTGGAGTTCCGGGTCGAAACGTAATATAAACTCGCCTTCCATCCCAGCGGCAAGAATTCCACAATAGCAATTTCGAGTCTAAAAGGAAGGATCACACCTGTTTCTTTGAGTCGCAGGACGAGAGTGACGATGGCCGACGCGACGCTGACAGATTTCCCGACCTGCCCCACGAACTACATGCGTGACCCAATCGCGGACCCGGAAGCAGGTCACATGTCATACATCCAATAGACGACTAGGCAACTCGTGCCTAGTATAGTAATTGCCCTCGGCAATTATTTTCTATGAACACGCGGTTCTATTATTCACAATGGACGGCGCGTGTAACACGATGACACCATTATAGTCAGTGTTCATCTCCGTCCAATTTCACAAGTTTAGCATCACCAAATGTCCAAGATGCTAATCATCAAATGTGTTTCGTATCAAGCCCCAGGGTCCATGCGCCCTAGGGTAGATTTTCCGGGTCACGTGGTGGCCTCTGGTCGTCTGCTGTGTCGCTCTCGAACGATCGATGATGAGTGTCAATCGAAACGTCGATCCATCGTAGCTCGAAACTCGACATGGCGGCCAGTGTTTATGTTCATTCGGTAGCCGGTAGTGTCTCGTCTCCAACGCTGCTGTCCTCCGGTGCTGTTATCTTCGTGTTGCTCATGAAACAGACAGGATAGTAAGCGTGAGTGCGTTTGGTGCGCGAAAGTATGTTTCGAGTGCTCTCGGGTGACGACGAAGTGCGGGCTCTCGTCTCACGACTTTTTCCCCAGGGACATAACCCCACCTGTCACCGGTGAGTTTATCAAATCAAACATTTTTTTTCCCTTGTGACGGGTAAAATTTACCATGTCACAAAACGTTTGTCAATGCGCAATAAAATAGTTGTAAGTATTAGTAATATATCTTCGAAAGATTATCACATTCCCGAATGGTGAGAAATATGTTGACTGAATCTTCGTAAATGTTCCAGCGTGTCAGAAGGAACTTCATTTTAATTTCTATATGTTCGTAAATATCATTATTTGGACGAAATTTGTGACGTATTTGTTACTATTCGGTCGTGTGAAAAATATTGATCTGAACTCATTCACAGTTCAATTGATAAAACAGGGTTAGAGAAATTTGCCGTAAACGGATTCAACTAAATTCTTCCATTCATAAATAGTAACCTGCCGTTACTTGCAATTAGATAACTTGAGATGACTGAATTTGACGAAATGTATCCAACAACATCATGACTGTGATTTACAGAAGTTCTAAAACGTCAAAAATATTAAACGACCTTTTTTAAAAGTAGATATTTGTTCTTTTAGCCCTTAGATTTACTTCAGACATCCTGTTGTTCTACATTAAAAAACATATAATCCGAAAGGTTGAACCACTTGAGTAGCTTCGTAAAGACGTTTTTTTATAGAAAATCGAGGGAACATTCAGGTATCTTTGCATGGAAAATTGAAAAGTTTTAATATTGCAAAACGAGTAAACTTTTCACAAACCTTTGATAACGCGCAATAAAATAGTTCAAAGTATTAGTAATATTTCTTCAATACGTTATCACATTTCCGAATGATGAGAAACATGATGACTGAATCTTCGTAAATGTAACAGCGTGTCAGAATGAACTTCATTTTGATTTCTATATGTACGTAAGTAAGCGGATTCAACTAATTTCTTCCATTCATAATTAGAAACCTGCCGTTACTTGCAATTAGATATCTTGAGATGAATCAATTTGACGAAATGTATCCAACAACATCATGACTGTGATTTACAGAAGTTCTAAAACGTCAAAAATATTAAAGGAGCATTTTTAAAAGTAGCCCTTTGTTCTTTTAGCCCTTACATTTACTTCAGGCATGCTGTTGTTCTACATTAAAAAACATATAATCCGAAAGGCTCAACCACTTGATTGGTTTCATAAAGACGTTTCTTTTTAGAAAATCTGGGGAACATTCCGGTATCTTTGCATAGAAAATAGAAAAGTTGTAATATTGGAAAAAGTGTAAACTTTTCACAAACTTTTGGCAACGCGCAATCAAATATTTTCCATTAATAATTAGAAACCCGGCGTTACTTGCAATTAGATATCTTGAGATGAATTAATTTGACCAAATGTATCCAACAACATCATCAATGTGATTTACAGAAGTTCTAAAACGTCAAGGATATAAAAAGGGCATTTTGAGAAGTAGTGCTTTGTTCTTTCAGCCCTTAGATTTACTTCACACATCTTGATGTTCTACATAAAAATACGTATAATCCTGAGGGCTCATCCAGTTGAGTAGCTTTGTAAAGACGTTTTGTTTATAGAAAATCGAGGGAGCATTCCGGTATCTTTGCATAGAAAATAAAAATGTTGTAATATTGGAAAAAGAGTAAACTTTTTACAAACGTTTGGCAACGCGCAATAAAATAGTTATAAGTATTAGTAATATATCTTCGAAAGGTTATCACATTCCCGAATGGTGAGAAATATGTTGACTGAATCTTCGTAAATTCTCCAGCGTGTCAGAATGATCTTCATTTTGATTTCTATATGTTCGTAAATATCATTATTGGGACGAAATTTGTGACGTATTTGTTACTATTGCGTCGTGCGAAAAATATTGAACTGAACCCATTCACAGTTCAATTGATAAAACAGGGTTAGAGAAATTTTCCGTAAACGGATTCAACTAAATTCTTCCATTCATAAATAGTAACCTGCCGTTACTTGCAATTAGATAACTTGAGATGACTGAATTTGACGAAATGTATCCAACAACATCATGACTGTGATTTACAGAAGTTCTAAAACGTCAAAAATATTAAACGACCTTTTTTAAAAGTAGATATTTGTTCTTTTAGCCCTTAGATTTACTTCAGACATCCTGTTGTTCTACATTAAAAAACATATAATCCGAAAGGTTGAACCACTTGAGTAGCTTCGTAAAGACGTTTTTTTATAGAAAATCGAGGGAACATTCAGGTATCTTTGCATGGAAAATTGAAAAGTTTTAATATTGCAAAACGAGTAAACTTTTCACAAACCTTTGATAACGCGCAATAAAATAGTTCAAAGTATTAGTAATATTTCTTCAATACGTTATCACATTTCCGAATGATGAGAAACATGATGACTGAATCTTCGTAAATGTAACAGCGTGTCAGAATGAACTTCATTTTGATTTCTATATGTACGTAAGTAAGCGGATTCAACTAATTTCTTCCATTCATAATTAGAAACCTGCCGTTACTTGCAATTAGATATCTTGAGATGAATCAATTTGACGAAATGTATCCAACAACATCATGACTGTGATTTACAGAAGTTCTAAAACGTCAAAAATATTAAAGGAGCATTTTTAAAAGTAGCCCTTTGTTCTTTTAGCCCTTACATTTACTTCAGGCATGCTGTTGTTCTACATTAAAAAACATATAATCCGAAAGGCTCAACCACTTGATTGGTTTCATAAAGACGTTTCTTTTTAGAAAATCTGGGGAACATTCCGGTATCTTTGCATAGAAAATAGAAAAGTTGTAATATTGGAAAAAGTGTAAACTTTTCACAAACTTTTGGCAACGCGCAATCAAATATTTTCCATTAATAATTAGAAACCTGGCGTTACTTGCAATTAGATATCTTGAGATGAATTAATTTGACCAAATGTATCCAACAACATCATCAATGTGATTTACAGAAGTTCTAAAACGTCAAGGATATAAAAAGGGCATTTTAAAAAGTAGCGCTTTGTTCTTTCAGCCCTTAGATTTACTTCGCACATCTTGATGTTCTACATAAAAATACGTATAATCCTGAGGGCTCATCCAGTTGAGTAGCTTTGTAAAGACGTTTTGTTTATAGAAAATCGAGGGATCATTCCGGTATCTTTGCATAGAAAATAGAAAAGTTGTAATATTGGAAAAAGAGTAAACTTTTTACAAACGTTTGGCAACGCGCAATAAAATAGTTATAAGTATTAGTAATATATCTTCGAAAGGTTATCACATTCCCGAATGGTGAGAAATATGTTGACTGAATCTTCGTAAATTCTCCAGCGTGTCAGAATGATCTTCATTTTGATTTCTATATGTTCGTAAATATCATTATTGGGACGAAATTTGTGACGTATTTGTTACTATTGCGTCGTGCGAAAAATATTGAACTGAACCCATTCACAGTTCAATTGATAAAACAGGGTTAGAGAAATTTTCCGTAAACGGATTCAACTAAATTCTTCCATTCATAAATAGTAACCTGCCGTTACTTGCAATTAGATAACTTGAGATGACTGAATTTGACGAAATGTATCCAACAACATCATGACTGTGATTTACAGAAGTTCTAAAACGTCAAAAATATTAAACGACCTTTTTTAAAAGTAGATATTTGTTCTTTTAGCCCTTAGATTTACTTCAGACATCCTGTTGTTCTACATTAAAAAACATATAATCCGAAAGGTTGAACCACTTGAGTAGCTTCGTAAAGACGTTTTTTTATAGAAAATCGAGGGAACATTCAGGTATCTTTGCATGGAAAATTGAAAAGTTTTAATATTGCAAAACGAGTAAACTTTTCACAAACCTTTGATAACGCGCAATAAAATAGTTCAAAGTATTAGTTATATTTCTTCAATACGTTATCACATTTCCGAATGATGAGAAACATGTTGACTGAATCTTCGTAAATGTAACAGCGTGTCAGAATGAACTTCATTTTGATTTCTATATGTACGTAAGTAAGCGGATTCAACTAATTACTTCCATTCATAATTAGAAACCTGCCGTTACTTGCAATTAGATATCTTGAGATGAATCAATTTGACGAAATGTATCCAACAACATCATGACTGTGATTTACAGAAGTTCTAAAACGTCAAAAATATTAAAGGAGCATTTTTAAAAGTAGCCCTTTGTTCTTTTAGCCCTTACATTTACTTCAGGCATGCTGTTGTTCTACATTAAAAAACATATAATCCGAAAGGCTCAACCACTTGATTGGTTTCATAAAGACGTTTCTGTATAGAAAATCTGGGGAACATTCCGGTATCTTTGCATAGAAAATAGAAAAGTTGTAATATTGGAAAAAGTGTAAACTTTTCACAAACTATTGGCAACGCGCATTCAAATATTTTCCATTAATAATTAGAAACGTGGCGTTACTTGCAATTAGATATCTTGAGATGTATAAATTTGACCAAATGTATCCAGCAACACCATGAATCACATTCCCGAATGGTGTGAAATATGTTGACTGAATCTTCGTAAATGTTCCAGTGTGTCAGAATGAACTTGATTTTGATTTCTATATGTTCGTAAAAATCATTATTGGGACGAATTTTGTGACGTATTTGTTACTATTGGGTCGTGCAAAAAATATTGATCTGAGCTGATTCAAAGTTCAATTGATGAAACAGGGTTAGAGAAATTTTTCGTAAGCGGATTCAACTAATTTCTCCCATTCATAATTAGAAACCTGCCGTTACTTGCAATTAGATATCTTGAGATGAATGAATTTGATGACATGTATCCATCAACATCATGACTGTGATTTACAGAAGTGCTAAAACGACAAAAATATTAAAGGACTTTTTTAAAAGTAGCCCTTTGTTCTTTTAGCCCTTAGATTTACTTCACATTGGAGAAAGAGTTAACCTTTCACAAACTTTTGGCAACGCGCAATTAAATAGTTCAAAGTATTAGTAATATTTCTTCATTAAGATATAGCATTTACGAATGATGAGAAATATGGTGACTGAATCTTCGTAAATGTTCCAGCGTGTCAGAATGAACTTCATTTTGATTTCTATATGTTCATAAAAATCATTATTGGGACGAATTTTGTGACGTATTTGTTACTATTGCGTCGTGCGGAAAATATTGATCTGAACTCATTCACAGTACAATTGATGAAACAGGGTTAGAGAAATTTTCCGTATGCGGATTCAACTAATTTCTTCCATTCATAATTAGAAACCTGCCGTTACTCGAAATTAGATATCTTGAGATGAATGAATTCGACGAAATGTATCCAACAACATCATGAATTTGATTTACAGACGTTCTGAAACATCAAAAATATAAAACGAGCATTTTTAAAAGTAGCCCTTTGTTCTTTCAGCCCATAGATTTACTTCACACATCCTGATGTTCGACATCAAAAAACATATAATCCGAAATTCTCAACTACTTGAGTAGCTTTGTAAAGACGTTTTTTAATAGAAAATCGACGGAACATTCAGGTATCTTTGCATGGAAAATTGAAAAGTTTTAATATTGCAAAAAGAGTAAACTTTTCACAAACGTTTGATAACGCGCAATAAAATAGTTCAAAGTATTAGTAATATTTCTTCAATACGTTATCACATTTCCGAATGATGAGCAAAATGTTGTCTGAATCTTCGTAAATGTTACAGCGTGTCAGAATGAACTTCATTTTGATTTCTATATGTACGTCAATATCATTATCGGGACGAAATTTGTGACGTATTTGTTACTATTGGGTCGTGCGAAAAATATTGATCTGATCTCATTCAAAGTTCAATTGATAAAACAGGGTTAAAGAAATTTTCCGTAAGCGGATTCAACTAATTTCTTCCATTCATAATTAGAAACCTGCCGTTACTTGCAATTAGATATCGTAAGATGAATCAATTTGACGAAATGTATCCAACAACATCATGACTGTGATTTACAGAAGTTCTAGAACGTAAAAAATATTAAAGGAGCATTTTTAAAATAAGCCCTGTGTTCTTTTAGCCCTTAGGTTTACTTCAGACATCCTGTTGTTCTACATTAAAAAACTGATAATCCGAAAGGTTCAACCACTTGATTGTCTTCATAAAGAAGTTTCTTTATAGAAAATCGAGGGAACATTCCGGTATCGTTGCATGGAAAATAAAAAAGTTGTAATATTGGAAAAAGAGTAAACTTTTTACAAACGTTTGGCCACGCGCAATGAAATAGTTCAAAGTATTAGTAATATTTCTTCAATAAGTTATCACATTTCCGAATGATGAGAAACATGTTGACTGAATCTTCGTAAATGTTATAGCGTGTCAGAATGAACTTCATTTTTATTTCTATATGTACGTAAATATCATTATCGGGACGAAATTTGTGACGTATTTGTTACTATTGGGTCGTGCGAAAAATATTGATCTGAACTCATTCACAGTTCAATTGATAAAACAGGGTTAGAGAAATTTTCCGTATGCGGATTAAACTAAATTCTTCCATTCATAATTAGGAAACTGCCGTTACTTGCAATTAGATATGATGAGATGAATGAATTTGACGAAATGTATCCAACAACATCATGACTGTGATTTACAGAAGTTTTAAAACGTCAAAAATATTAAAGGAGCATTTTTAAAAGTAGCCCTTTGTTCTTTTAGCCCGTAGATTGACTTCACTAATCCTGTTGTTCTACATTAAAAAACTGATAATCCGAAAGGCTCAACCACTTGATTGGCTTCATAAAGTCGTTTCTTCTTTTAGCCCTTAGATTTTTTTCACTAATCCTGTTGTCCTAAATTAAAAAATATATAATCCGAAAGGTTCAACCACTTGATTGGCTTCATAAAGAAGTTTCTTTATAGAAAATCGAGGGAACATTCCGGTATCGTTGCATGGAAAATAAAAAAGTTGTAATATTGGAAAAAGAGTAAACTTTTTACAAACGTTTGGCAACGCGCAATGCAATAGTTCAAAGTATTAGTAATATTTCTTCAATAAGTTATCACATTTCCGAATGATGAGAAACATGTTGACTGAATCTTCGTAAATATTACAGCGTGTCACAATGAACTTCCTTTTTATTTCTATATGTAAGTAAATATAATTATCGGGACGAAATTTGTGACGTATTTGTTACTATTGGGTCGTGCGAAAAATATTGATCTGAACTCATTCACAGTTCAATTGGTAAAACAGGGTTAGAGAAATTTTCCGTAAACGGATTCAACTAAATTCTTCCATTCATAAATAGAAACCTGCAGTTACTTGCAATTAGATATCTTGAGATGGCTGAATTTGACGAAATGTATCCAACAACATCATGAGAGTGATTTACAGAAGTTCTAAAACGTCAAAAATATTAAAGGAGCATTTTTAAAAGTAGCCCTTTCTTCTTTTAGCCCTTAGATTGACTTCACTAATTCTGTTGTTCAAAATTAAAAAATATATAATCCGAAATGTTCAACCACTTGATGGGCTTCATAAAGACGTTTCTTTATAGAAAATCAAGGGAACATTCCGGTATCTTTGCATAGAAAATAAAAAAGTTGTAATATTGGAAAAAGAGTGAACTTTTTACAAACGTTTTGCAATGCGCAATAAAATACTTATAGGTATTAGTAATATATCTTCGAACGACTATCACATTCCCGAATGGTGAGAAATATGTTGATTGAATCTTCGTAAATGTTCCAGCGGGTCGGAATGAACTTCATTTTGATTTCTATATGTACGTAAATATCATTATCGGGACGAAATTTGTGATGTATTTGTTACTATTGGGTCGTGCGAAAAATATTGATCTGAACTCATTCAAAGTTCAATTGATAAAACAGGGTTAGAGAAATTTTCCGTAAGCGAATTCAACTAATTTCTGCAATTCATAATTAGAAACCTGCCGTTACTCGCAATTAGATATCTTGAGATGAATGAATTTGATGAAATGTATCCAACAACATCATGACTGTGATTTACAGAAGTTCTAAAACGTCAAAAATATTAAAGGAGCATTTTTAAAAGAAGCCCTTTGTTCATTTAGCCCTTAGATTTACTTCAGACATCCTGTTGTTCTACATTAAAAAACATATAATCCGAAAGGTTCAACCACTTGTTTGGCTTCGTAAAGACGTTTCTTTATAGAAAATCAAGGGAACATTCCAGTATCTTTGCATGGAAAATTGAAAAGTTGGAAAAAGAGTAAACTTTTCACAAACTTTTGGCAATGCGCAATAAAATACTTATAAGTATTAGTAATATATCTTCGAAAGATTATCACATTCCCGAATGGTGAGAAATATGTTGATTGAATCTTCGTAAATGTTCCAGCGGGTCAGAATGAACTTCATTTTGATTTCTATATGTACGTAAATATTATTATCGGGACGAAATTTGTGACGTATTTGTTACTATTGGGTCGTGCGAAAAATATTGATCTGAACTCATTCACAGTTCAATTTATAAAACAGGGTTAGAGAAATTTGCCGTAAGCGGATTCAACTAAATTCTTCCATTCATAAATAGAAACCTGCCGCTACTTGCAATTAGATATCTTGAGATGACTGAATTTGACGAAATGAATCCAACAACATCATGAGTGTGATTTACAGAAGTGCTAAAACGTCAAAAATATTAAACGACCTTTTTTGAAAGAAGCCATTTGTTCATTTAGCCCTTAGATTTACTTCAGACATCCTGTTGTTCTACATTAAAAAACATATAATCCGAAAGGTTCAACCACTTGTTTGGCTTCGTAAAGACGTTTCTTTATAGAAAATCAAGGGAACATTCCAATATCTTTGCATGGAAAATATAAAAGTTGCAATATTGGAAAAAGAGTAAACTTTTTCAAACGTTTGGCAACGTGCATTGAAAAAAGTTCAAAGTATTAGTAATATTTCTTCAATAAGTTATCACATTTCCGAATGATGAGAAACATGTTAAATGAATCTTCCTAAATATTCCAGCGTGTCACAATGAACTTCCTTTTTATTTCTATATGTAAGTAAATATCATTATCGGGACGAAATTTGTGACGTATTTGTTACTATTGGGTCGTGCGAAAAATATTGATCTGAACTTATTCAAAGTTCAATTGATAAAACAGGGTTAGAGAAATTTCCGTAAGCGGATTCAACTAATTTTTCCCATTCATAATTAGAAACCTGCCGCTACTTGCAATTAGATATCTTGAGATGAATGAATTTGAGGAAATGTATCCAACAACATCATGAGTGTGATTTACAGAAGTTCTAAAACGTCAAAAATATTAAAGGAGCATTTTTAAAAGTAGCCCTTTCTTCTTTTAGCCCTTAGATTGACTTCACTAATTCTGTTGTTCAAAATTAAAAAATATATAATCCGAAATGTTCAACCACTTGATGGGCTTCATAAAGACGTTTCTTTATAGAAAATCAAGGGAACATTCCAGTATCTTTGCATGGAAAATTGAAAAGTTGTAATGTTGGAAAAAGAGTAAACTTTTCACAAACTTTTGGCAACGGGCAATAAAATAGTTCAAAGTATTATTAATATTTCTCCAATAAGCTATCGCATTTCGGAATGATGAGAAATATGTTAACTGAATCATCGGAAATGTTCCAGCGTGTCAGAAGGAACTTCATTTTGATTTCTATATGTAAGTAAATATAATTATCGGGACGAAATTTGTGACGTATTTGTTACTATTGGGTAGTGCGAAAAATATTGATCTGAACTGATTCAAAGTTCAATTGATAAAACAGGGTTAGAGAAATTTTCCGTAAGCGGATTCAACTAATTTCGTCCATTCATAAATAGAAACCTGCCGTTACTTGCAATTAGATATCGTGAGATGACTGAATTTGACGAAATGTATCCAGCAACATCATGAGTGTGATTTACAGAAGTTCCAAAACGTCAAAAATATTAAAGGAGCATTTTTAAAAGTAGCACTTTGTTCTTTTAGCCCTTAGATTTACTTCAGACATCCTGTTGTTCTACATTAAAAAACATAAAATCCGAAATGTTCAACCACTTGATGGGCTTCATAAAGACGTTTCTTTATAGAAAATCAAGGGAACATTCCAGTATCTTTGCATGGAAAATTGAAAAGTTGTAATGTTGGAAAAAGAGTAAACTTTTCACAAACTTTTGGCAACGGGCAATAAAATAGTTCAAAGTATTATTAATATTTCTCCAATAAGCTATCGCATTTCGGAATGATGAGAAATATGTTAACTGAATCTTCGGAAATGTTCCAGCGTGTCAGAAGGAACTTCATTTTGATTTCTATATGGACGTAAATATCATTATCGGGACGAAATTTGTGACGTATTTGTTACTATTGGGACGTGCGAAAAATATTGATCTGTACTCATTCACAATTCAATTGATAAAACGGGGTTAGAGAAATTTTCCTTAAGCGGATTCAACTAATTTCTTCCATTCATAATTAGAAACCTGCCGTTACTCGCAACTAGATATCTTGAGATGACTGAATTTGACGAAATTTATCCAACAACATCATGAATGTGATTTACAGAAGTTCTAAAACGTCAAAAATATTAAAGGAGCATTTTTAAAAGAAGCCCTTTGTTCTTTTAGACCTTAGATTTACTTCACACATCCTGATGTTCTACATTAAAAAAAAAATAATCCGAAAGGCTCAACCATTTTAGTAGCTTTGTTAAGACGTTTTTTTTTATAGAAAATCGAGGGAACATTCCGGTATCTTTGCATAGAAAATAGAAAAGATGTAATGTTGGATAAAGAGTAAACTTTTCACAAACTTTTCGCAACGCGCAATAAAATAGTTCAAAGTATTATTAATATTTCTCCAATAAGCTATCGCATTTCGGAATGATGAGATATATGTTGAATGAATCATCGTAAATGTTCCCGCGTGTCAGAATGAACTTCATTTTTATTACAATATGTACGTAAATATTATTATTTGACGAAATTTGTGACGTATTTGTTACTATTGGGTCGTGCAAAAAATATTGGTCTGAACGCATTCACAGTTCAATTGATAAAACAGGGTTAGAGAAATTTTCCGTAAGTGGATTCAACTCAATTCTTCCATTCATAATTAGAAACCTGCCGTTACTTGCAATTAGATATCTTGAGATGACCGAATTTGACGAAATGTATCCAACAACATCAAGAGTGTGATTTACAGAAGTGCTAAAACGTCAAAAATATTAAACGACCTTTTTTAAAGGTAGATATTTGTTCTTTTAGCCCTTAGATTTACTTCACAATGGAAAAAGAGTAAACTTTTCACAAACTTTTGGCAACGCGCAATAAAATATTTCAAAGTATTAGTAATATTTCTTCAATACGTTATCACATTTCCGAATGATGAGAAACATGTTGACTGAATCTTCGTAAAAATCACAGCGTGTCAGAATAAACTTCATTTTGATTTCTATATGTACGTAAATACCATTATCGGGACGAAATTTGTGACTTATTTGTTACTATTGGGTCGTTCGAAAAATATTGACCTGTACTCATTCACAACTCAATTGATAAAAAAGGGTTAGAGAAATTTTCCGTAAGCGGATTCAACGAATTTCTTCCATTCATAATTAGAAACCTGCCGTTACTCGCAATTAGATATCTTGAGATGAAGTAATTTGACCAAATGTATCCAACAACATCATGAATGTGATTTACAGAAGTTCTAAAACGTCAGAGATATAAAAAGAGCATTTGGAATAGTAGCGCTTCGTTCTTTCAGCCCTTAGATTTACTTCATACATCTTGATGTTCAACATTAAAAAAAAAATAATCCGAAAGGCTCAACCACTTTAGTAGCTTTGTAAAGACGCTTTGTTTCGAAAAAATCCAGGGAGCATTCCGGTATCGTTGCATGGAAATTAAAAAAGTTGTAATATTGGAACAAGAGTAAACTTTTTACAAACCTTTGGCAACGCGCAATGAAATAGTTCAAAGTATTAGTAATATTTCTTCAATAAGTTATCACATTTCCGAATGATGAGAAACATGTTGACTGAATCTTCGTAAATGTTCCAGCGTGTCAGAATGAACTTCATTTTGATTTCAATATATGTACGTAAATATCATTATCGGGACGAAATTTTGTGACGTATTTGTTACTATTGGGTCGTGCGAAAAATATTGATCTGAACTCATTCAAAGTTCAATTGATAAAACAGGGTTAGAGAAATTTTCCGTAAGCGGATTCAACTAATTTCTTCCATTCATAAGTATAAACCTGCCGTTACTTGCAATTGGATATCTTGAGATGACTGAATTTGACGAAATGTATCCAACAACATCATGAGTGTGATTTACAGAAGTGCTAAAACGTCAAAAATATTAAACGACCTTTTTTAAAAGTAGCCATTTGTTCTTTTAGCCCTTAGATTTACTTTAGACATCCTGTTGTTCTACATTAAAAAACATATAATCCGAAAGGTTCAACCACTTGATTGGCTTCATAAAGACGTTTCTTTATAGAAAATCAAGGGAACATTCCAGTATCTTTGCATGGAAAATTGAAAAGTTGTAATGTTGGAAAAAGAGTAAACTTTTCACAAACTTTTGGCAACGCGATATAAAATAGTTCAAAGTATTATTATTATATCTTCGAAAGGTTATCACATTCCCGAATGGTTAGAAATATGTTGACTGAATGATCGTAAATGTTCCCGCGTGTCAGAATGAACTTCATTTTGATTTATATATGTACGTAAATATCATTATCGGGACGAAATTTGTGACGTATTTGTTACTATTGGGTCGTGCGAAAAATATAGATCTGTACTCATTCACAGCTCAATTGATGAAACAGGGTTAGAGAAATTTCCCGTAAGGAGATTCAACTAATTTCTTCCATTCATAAATAGAAACCTGCCGTTACTTGCAATTATATATCTTGAGATGACTGAATTTGACGAAATGTATCCAACAACATCATGAGTGTGATTTACAGAAGTGCTAAAACGTCAAAAATATTAAACGACCTTTTTTAAAAGTAGCCATTTGTTCTTTTAGCCCTTAGATTTACTTAAGACATCCTGTTGTTCTACATTAAAAAACATATAATCCGATAGGGTTCAACAAATTGATTGGCTTCATAAAGACTTTTCTTTATAGAAAATCAAGGGAACATTCCAGTATCTTTGCATGGAAAATTGAAAAGTTGTAATGTTGGAAAAAGAGTAAACTTTTCACAAACTTTAGGCAACGCGCAATAAAGTAGTTCAAAGTATTATTAATATTTCTCCAATAAGCTATCGCATTTCGGAATGATGAGAAATATGTTTACTGAATCTTCGGAAATGTTCCAGCGTGTCAGAATGAACTTCATTTTTATTTCTATATGTACGTAAATATCGTTATCGGGAAGAAATTTGTGACGTATTTGTTACTATTGGGTCGTGCGAAAAATATTGATCTGAACCCATTCACAGTTCAATTGATAAAACAGGGTTAGAGAAATTTTCCGTAAGCGGATTCAACTAATTTCTTCCATTCATAATTAGAAACCTGCCGTTACTCGCAATTAGATATCTTGAGATTAATTAATTTGACCAAATGTATCCAACAACATCATGAATGTGATTTACAGAAGTTCTAAAACGTCAGAGATATAAAAAGAGCATTTTGAATAGTAGCGCTTCGTTCTTTCAGCCCTTAGATTTACTTCATACATCTATATGTTCAACATTAAAAAAAAAATAATCCGAAAGGCTCAACCACTTTAGTAGCTTTGTAAAGACGCTTTGTTTCGAAAAAATCGAGGGAGCATTCCGGTATCGTTGCATGGAAATAAAAAATGTTGTAATATTGGAACAAGAGTAAACTTTTTACAAACGTTTGGCAACGCGCAATGAAATAGTTCAAAGTATTAGTAATATTTTTTCAATAAGTTATCACATTTCCGAATGATGAGAAACATGTTGAATGAATCTTCGTAAATGTTCCAGCGTGTCAGAATGAACTTCATTTTGATTTCTATATGTACGTAAATATCATTATCGGGACGAAATTTGTGACGTATTTGTTACTATTGGGTCGTGCGAAAAATATTGATCTGAACTCATTCAAAGTTCAATTGATAAAACAGGGTTAGAGAAATTTTCCGTAAGCGGATTCAACTAATTTTTCCCATTCATAATTAGAAACCTGCTGTTACTTGCAATTAGATATCTTGAGATGAATGAATTTGATGAAATGTATCCAACAACATCATGAACGTGATTTACAGAAGTTCTAAAATGTCAAAAATATTAAAGGAGCATTTTTAAAAGTAGCCCTTTGTTCTTTTAGCCCTTAGAATTACTTAAGACATCCTGTTGTTCTACATTAAAAAACATATAATCCGAAAGGCTCAACCACTTGATTGGCTTCATAAAGTCGTTTCTTTATAGAAAATCGGGGGAACAATCCGGTACCTATGCATAGAAAATAGAAAAGTTGTAATATTGGAAAAAGAGTAAACTTTTTACAAACGTTTGATAACGCGCTATAAAATAGTTGAAAGTATTAGTAATATTTCTTCAATACGTTATCACATTTCCGAATGATGAGAAACATGTTGACTGAATCTTCGGAAATGTTCCAGCGTGTCAGAATGAACTTCATTTTTATTTCTATATGTACGTAAATATCGTTATCGGGAAGAAATTTGTGACATATTTGATACTATTGGGTCGTGCGAAAAATATTGATCTGAACCCATTCACAGTTCAATTGATAAAACAGGGTTAGAGAAATTTTCCGTAAGCGGATTCAACTAATTTCTTCCATTCATAATTAGAAACCTGCCGTTACTTGCAATTAGATATCTTGAGATGAATGAATTTGATGCAGTGTATCTAACAACATCAGGACTGTGATTTACAAAAGTTCTAAAACGTCGAAAATATTAAAGGACCATTTTTAAAAGTAGCCCTTTGTTCTCTTAGCCCTTAGATTGACTTCACTAATCCTGTTGTTCTACATTAAAAAATATATAATCCGATAGGGTTCAACCAATTGATTGGCTTCATAAAGACGTTTCTATATAGAAAATCAAGGGAACATTCCGGTATCTTTGCTTGGAAAATAAAAAAGTTGTAATATTGGAAAAAGAGTAAACTTTTTAGAAACGTTTGGCAACGCGCAGTAAAATAGTTATAATTAGTAGTAATATGTCTTCGAAAGGTTATCGAAATTCCGAATGGTGAGAAATATGTTGACTGAATCTTCGTAAATATTCCAGCGTGTCAGAATGAACTTCATTTTGATTTCTATAAGTACGTAAATATCATTATCGGGACGAAATTTGTGACGTATTTGTTACTATTGGAGACGTGCGAAAAATATTGATCTGTACTCATTCACAATTCAATTGATAAAACAGGGTTAGAGAAATTTTCCGTAAGCGGATTCTACTAATTTCTCCCATTCATAATTAGAAACCTGCCGTTACTTGCAATTAGATATCTTGAGATGAATGAATTTGACGAAATGTATCCAACAACATCATGAATGTGATATACAGAAGTTCTAAAACGTCAAAGATATAAAAAGAGCATTTTGAATAGTAGCGCTTCGTTCTTTCAGCCCTTAGATTTACTTCATACATCTATATGTTCAACATTAAAAAAAAAAATAATCCGAAAGGTTCAACCACTTTAGTAGCTTTGTAAAGACGCTTTGTTTCGAAAAAATCGAGGGAGCATTCCGGTATCGTTGCATGGAAAATTGAAAAGTTGTAATGTTGGAAAAAGAGTAAACTTTTCACAAACTTTTGGCAACGCTCAATAAAATAGTTCAAAGTATTATTAATATTTCTCCAATAAGCTATCGCATTTCGGAATGATGAGAAATATGTTTACTGAATCTTCGGAAATGTTCCAGCGTGTCAGAATGAACTTCATTTTTATTTCTATATGTACGTAAATATCGTTATCGGGACGAAATTTGTGACGTATTTGTTACTATTGGGTCGTGCGAAAAATATTGATCTGAACTCATTCAAAGTTCAATTGATAAAACAGGGTTAGAGAAATTTTCCGTAAGCGGATTCAACTAATTTTTCGCATTCATAATTAGAAACCTGCTGTTACTTGCAATTAGATATCTTGAGATGAATGAATTTGATGAAATGTATCCAACAACATCATGAACGTGATTTACAGAAGTTCTAAAATGTCAAAAATATTAAAGGAGCATTTTTAAAAGTAGCCCTTTGTTCTTTTAGCCCTTAGAATTACTTAAGACATCCTGTTGTTCTACATTAAAAAACATATAATCCGAAAGGCTCAACCACTTGATTGGCTTCATAAAGTCGTTTCTTTATAGAAAATCGGGGGAACAATCCGGTACCTATGCATAGAAAATAGAAAAGTTGTAATATTGGAAAAAGAGTAAACTTTTTACAAACGTTTGATAACGCGCAATAAAATAGTTGAAAGTATTAGTAATATTTCTTCAATACGTTATCACATTTCCGAATGATGAGAAACATGTTGACTGAATCTTCGGAAATGTTCCAGCGTGTCAGAATGAACTTCATTTTTATTTCTATATGTACGTAAATATCGTTATCGGGAAGAAATTTGTGACGTATTTGTTACTATTGGGTCGTGCGAAAAATATTGATCTGAACTCATTCAAAGTTCAATTGATAAAACAGGGTTAGAGAAATTTTCCGTAAGCGGATTCAACTAATTTTTCCCATTCATAATTAGAAACCTGCCGCTACTTGCAGTTAGATATCTTGAGATGAATGAATTTGATGAAATGTATCCAACAACATCATGACTGTTATTTACAGAAGTTCTAAAACGTCAAAAAAATTAAAGGACCATTTTTAAAAGTGGCCCTTTGTTGTTTTAGCCCTTAGATTGAAGTCACTAATCCTGTTGTTCTACATTAAAAAACATATAATCCGAAAGGCTCAACCACTTGATTGGCTTCATAAAGACGTTTCTTTATAGAAAATCAAGGGAACATTCCAGTATCTTTGCATGGAAAATTGAAAAGTTGTAATGTTGGAAAAAGAGTAAACTTTTCACAAACTTTTGGCAACGCGCAATAAAATAGTTCAAAGTATTATTAATATTTCTCCAATAAGCTATCGCCTTTCGGAATGATGAGAAATATGTTAACTGAATCTTTGTAAATGTTCCCGCGTGTCAGAATGAACTTCGTTTTTATTTCAATATGTACGTAAATATTATTATCGGGACGAAATTTGTGACGTATTTGTTACTATTGGGTCGTGCGAAAAATATTCATCTGAACTCATTCACAGTTCAATTTATAAAACAGGGTTAGAGAAATTTTCCGTAAGCGGATTCAACTAAATTCTTCCATTCATAAATAGAAACCTGCCGTTACTTGCAATTAGATATCTTGAGATGACTGAATTTGACGAAATGTATCCAACAACATCATGAGTGTGATTTACAGAAGTGCTAAAACGTCAAAAATATTAAACCACCTTTTTTAAAAGTAGCCATTTGTTCTTTTAGCCCTTAGATTTACTTCACAATGGAAAAAGAGTAAACTTTTCACAAACTTTTGGCAACGCGCAATAAAATAGTTCAAAGTATTAGTAATATTTCTTCAATACGTTATCACATTTCCGAATGATGAGAAACATGTTGCCTGAATCTTCGTAAATGTTACAGCGTGTCAGAATGAACTTCATTTTGATTTCTATATGTACGTAAATATCATTATCGGGACGAAATTTGTGACGTATTTGTTACTATTGGGTAGTGCGAAAAATATTGATCTGAACCCATTCACAGTTCAATTGATAAAACAGGGTTAGAGAAATTTTCCGTAAGCGGATTCAACTAATTTCTTCCATTCATAATTAGAAACCTGCCGTTACTCGCAATTAGATATCTTGAGATGAATTAATTTGACCAAATGTATCCAACAACATCATGAATGTGATTTACAGAAGTTCTAAAACGTCAAAAATATTAAAGGAGCATTTTTAAAAGTAGACCTTTGTTCTTTTAGACCTTAGATTTACTTCAGACATCCTGTTGTCCTACATTAAAAAACATATAATCCGAAAGGCTCAACCACTTGATTGGCTTCATAAAGACGTTTCTTTATAGAAAATCAAGGGAACATTCCGGTATCTTTGCTTGGAAAATAAAAAAGTTGTAATATTGGAAAAAGAGTAAACTTTTTACAAACGTTTGGCAATGCGCAATAAAATAGTTATAAGTACTAGTAATATATCTTCGAAAAGTTATCGAAATTCCGAATGGTGAGAAATATGTTGACTGAATCTTCGTAAATGTTCCAGCGTGTCAGAATGAACTTCATTTTTATTACAATATGTACGTAAATATTATTATTGGGACGAAATTTGTGACGTATTTGTTACTATTGAGTCGTGCAAAAAATATTGGTCTGAACGCATTCACAGTTCAATTGATAAAACAGGGTTAGAGAAATTTTCCGTAAGCGGATTAAACTAAATTCTTCCATTTTTAAAGAGAAACCTGCCGTTACTTGCAATTAGATATCTTGAGATGACCGAATTTGACGAAATGTATCCAACAACATCATGAGTGTGATTTACAGAAGTGCTAAAACGTCAAAAATATTAAACGACCTTTTTTAAAAGTAGATATTTGTTCGTTTAGCCCTTAGATTTACTTCACAATGGAAAAAGAGTAAACTTTTCACAAACTTTTGGCAACGCGCAATAAAATATTTCAAAGTATTAGTAATATTTCTTCAATACGTTATCACATTTCCGAATGATGAGAAACATGTTGACTGAATCTTCGTAAATGTTACAGCGTGTCAGAATAAACTTCATTTTGATTTCTATATGTACGTAAATATCATTATCGGGACGAAATTTGTGACGTATTTGTTACTATTGGGTCGTGCGAAAAATATTGATCTGAACCCATTCACAGTTCAATTGATAAAACAGGGTTAGAGAAATTTTCCGTAAGCGGATTCAACTAATTTCTTCCATTCATAATTAGAAACCTGCCGTTACTCGCAATTAGATATCTTGAGATGAATTAATTTGACCAAATGTATCCAACAACATCATGAATGTGATTTACAGAAGTTCTAAAACGTCAGAGATATAAAAAGAGCATTTTGAATAGTAGCGCTTCGTTCTTTCAGCCCTTAGATTTACTTCATACATCCTGTTGTTTTGCATAAAAAAACATATAATCCGAAAGGATCAACCACTTGATTGGCTTCATAAAGACGTTTCTTTATAGGAAATCGGGGGAACATTCCGCTTTTCTTTGCTTGGAAAATAAAAAATTTGTAATATTGGAAAAAGAGTAAACTTTTTACAAACGTTTGGCAATGCGCAATAAAATAGTTATAAGTACTAGTAATATATCTTAGAAAGGTTATCACATTGCCGAATGGTGAGAAATATGTTGACTGAATCTTCGTAAATGTTCCAGCGTGTCAGAATGAACTTCATTTTTATTACAATATGTACGTAAATATTATTATTGGGACGAAATTTGTGACGTATTTGTTACTATTGGGTCGTGCAAAAAATATTGGTCTGAACGCATTCACAGTTCAATTGATAAAACAGGGTTAGAGAAATTTTCCGTAAGTGGATTCAACTAAATTCTTCCATTCATAATTAGAAACCTGCCGTTACTTGCAATTAGATATCTTGAGATGAATGAATTTGATGAAATGTATCCAACAACATCATGACTGTGATTTACAGAAGTTCTAAAACGTCGAAAATATTAAAGGACCATTTTTAAAAGTAGCCCTTTGTTCTTTTAGCTATTAGATTGACTTCACTAATCCTGTTGTTCTACATTAAAAAATATATAATCCGAAAGGTTCAACCACTTGAATGGCTTCATAAAGACGTTTCTTTATAGAAAATCAAGGGAACATTCCGGTATCTTTGCTTGGAAAATAAAAAAGTTGTAATATTGGAAAAAGAGTAAACTTTTTAGAAACGTTTGGCAACGCGCAGTAAAATAGTTATAAGTAGTAGTAATATGTCTTCGAAATGTTATCGAAATTCCGAATGGTGAGAAATATGTTGACTGAATCTTCGTAAATGTTCCAGCGTGTCAGAATGAACTTCATTTTGATTTCTATATGTACGTAAATATCATAATTGGGACGAAATTTGTGACGTATTTGTTACTATTGGGTCGTGCGAAAAATATTGATCTGTACTCATTCACAACTCAATTGATAAAAAAGGGTTAGAGAAATTTTCCGTAAGCGGATTCAACTAATTTCTTCCATTCATAATTAGAAACCTGCCGTTACTCGCAATTAGATATCTTGAGATGAATTAATTTGACCAAATGTATCCAACAACATCATGAATGTGATTTACAGAAGTTCTAAAACGTCAGAGATATAAAAAGAGCATTTAGAATAGTAGCGCTTCGTTCTTTCAGCCCTTAGATTTACTTCATACATCTTGATGTTCAACATTAAAAAAAAAATAATCCGAAAGGCTCAACCACTTTAGTAGCTTTGTAAAGACGCTTTGTTTCGAAAAAATCGAGGGAGCATTCCGGTATCGTTGCATGGAAATTAAAAAAGTTGTAATATTGGAACAAGAGTAAACTTTTTACAAACGTTTGGCAACGCGCAATGAAATAGTTCAAAGTATTAGTAATATTTCTTCAATAAGTTATCACATTTCCGAATGATGAGAAACATGTTGACTGAATCTTCGTAAATGTTCCAGCGTGTCAGAATGAACTTCATTTTGATTTCAATATATGCACGTAAATATCATTATCGGGACGAAATTTTGTGACGTATTTGTTACTATTGGGTCGTGCGAAAAATATTGATCTGAACTCATTCAAAGTTCAATTGATAAAACAGGGTTAGAGAAATTTTCCGTAAGCGGATTCAACTAATTTCTTCCATTCAAAAGTATAAACCTGCCGTTACTTGCAATTGGATATCTTGAGATGACTGAATTTGACGAAATGTATCCAACAACATCATGAGTGTGATTTACAGAAGTGCTAAAACGTCAAAAATATTAAACGACCTTTTTTAAAAGTAGCCATTTGTTCTTTTAGCCCTTAGATTTACTTTAGACATCCTGTTGTTCTACATTAAAAAACATATAATCCGAAAGGTTCAACCACTTGATTGGCTTCATAAAGACGTTTCTTTATAGAAAATCAAGGGAACATTCCAGTATCTTTGCATGGAAAATTGAAAAGTTGTAATGTTGGAAAAAGAGTAAACTTTTCACAAACTTTTGGCAACGCGATATAAAATAGTTCAAAGTATTATTATTATATCTTCGAAAGGTTATCACATTCCCGAATGGTTAGAAATATGTTGACTGAATGATCGTAAATGTTCCCGCGTGTCAGAATGAACTTCATTTTGATTTATATATGTACGTAAATATCATTATCGGGACGAAATTTGTGACGTATTTGTTACTATTGGGTCGTGCGAAAAATATTGATCTGAACACATTCACAGTTCAATTGATAAAACAGGGTTAGAGAAATTTTCCGTAAGCGGATTCAACTAATTTCTTCCATTTATAATTAGAAACCTGCCGTTACTCGCAATTAGATATCTTGAGATTAATTAATTTGACCAAATGTATCCAACAACATCATGAATGTGATTTACAGAAGTTCTAAAACGTCAGAGATATAAAAAGAGCATTTTGAATAGTAGCGCTTCGTTCTTTCAGCCCTTAGATTTACTTCATACATCTATATGTTCAACATTAAAAAAAAAATAATCCGAAAGGCTCAACCACTTTAGTAGCTTTGTAAAGACGCTTTGTTTCGAAAAAATCGAGGGAGCATTCCGGTATCGTTGCATGGAAATAAAAAATGTTGTAATATTGGAACAAGAGTAAACTTTTTACAAACGTTTGGCAACGCGCAATGAAATAGTTCAAAGTATTAGTAATATTTTTTCAATAAGTTATCACATTTCCGAATGATGAGAAACATGTTGAATGAATCTTCGTAAATGTTCCAGCGTGTCAGAATGAACTTCATTTTGATTTCTATATGTACGTAAATATCATTATCGGGACGAAATTTGTGACGTATTTGTTACTATTGGGTCGTGCGAAAAATATTGATCTGAACTCATTCAAAGTTCAATTGATAAAACAGGGTTAGAGAAATTTTCCGTAAGCGGATTCAACTAATTTTTCCCATTCATAATTAGAAACCTGCTGTTACTTGCAATTAGATATCTTGAGATGAATGAATTTGATGAAATGTATCCAACAACATCATGAACGTGATTTACAGAAGTTCTAAAATGTCAAAAATATTAAAGGAGCATTTTTAAAAGTAGCCCTTTGTTCTTTTAGCCCTTAGAATTACTTAAGACATCCTGTTGTTCTACATTAAAAAACATATAATCCGAAAGGCTCAACCACTTGATTGGCTTCATAAAGTCGTTTCTTTATAGAAAATCGGGGGAACAATCCGGTACCTATGCATAGAAAATAGAAAAGTTGTAATATTGGAAAAAGAGTAAACTTTTTACAAACGTTTGATAACGCGCAATAAAATAGTTGAAAGTATTAGTAATATTTCTTCAATACGTTATCACATTTCCGAATGATGAGAAACATGTTGACTGAATCTTCGGAAATGTTCCAGCGTGTCAGAATGAACTTCGTTTTTATTTCAATATGTACGTAAATATTATTATCGGGACGAAATTTGTGACGTATTTGTTACTATTGGGTCGTGCGAAAAATATTCATCTGAACTCATTCAAAGTTCAATTGATAAAACAGGGTTAGAGAAATTTTCCGTAAGCGGATTCAACTAATTTCTTCCATTCATAATTAGAAACCTGCCGTTACTTGCAATTAGATATCTTGAGATGAATGAATTTGATGCAGTGTATCTAACAACATCAGGACTGTGATTTACAAAAGTTCTAAAACGTCAAAAGTATTAAAGGAGCATTTTTAAAAATAGCCCTTTGTTCTATTAGCCCTTAGATTTACTTCACTAATCCTGTTGTTCTACATTAAAAAATATATAATCCGAAAGTTTCAACCACTTGATTGGCTTCATAAAGACGTTTCTTTATAGAAAATCAAGGGAACATTCCAGTATCTTTGCATGGAAAATTGAAAAGTTGTAATGTTGGAAAAACAGTAAACTTTTCACAAATTTTTGGCAACGCGCAATAAAATAGTTCAAAGTATTATTAATATTTCTCCAATAAGCTATCGCCTTTCGGAATGATGAGAAATATGTTGACTGAATCTTTGTAAATGTTCCAGCGTGTCAGAATGAACTTCGTTTTTATTTCAATATGTACGTAAATATTATTATCGGGACGAAATTTGTGACGTATTTGTTACTATTGGGTCGTGCGAAAAATATTCATCTGAACCCATTCACAGTTCAATTGATAAAACAGGGTTAGAGAAATTTTCCGTAAGCGGATTCAACTAATTTCTTCCATTCATAATTAGAAACCTGCCGTTACTCGCAATTAGATATCTTGAGATGAATTAATTTGACCAAATGTATCCAACAACATCATGAATGTGATTTACAGAAGTTCTAAAACGTCAGAGATATAAAAAGAGCATTTTGAATAGTAGCGCTTCGTTCTTTCAGCACTTAGATTTACTTCATACATCTTGATGTTCAACATTAAAAAAAAAATAATCCGAAAGGCTCAACCACTTTAGTAGCTTTTGTAAAGACGCTTTGTTTCGTAAAAATCGAGGGAGCATTCCTGTATCTTTGCATAGAAAATAAAAATGTTGTAATATTGGAAAAAGAGTAAATTTTTACAAGCGTTTGGCTACGCGCAGTAAAATAGTTATAAGTATTAGTAATATTTCTTCGAAAAGTTATCGAAATTCCGGAATGGTGAGAAATATGTTGTCTGAATCTTCGTAAATGTTCCAGCGTGTCAGAATGAACTTCATTTTGATTTCTATATGTACGTAAATATCATTATCGAGACGAAATTTGTGACGTATTTGTTACTATTGGGTCGTGCGAAAAATATTGATCTGAATTTATTCAAAGTTCAATTGATAAAACAGGGTTAGAGAAATTTTCCGTAAGCGGATTCAACTAATTTTTCCCATTCATAATTAGAAACCTGCCGTTACTTGCAATTAGATATCTTGAGATGAATGAATTTGATGAAATGTATCCAACAACATCATGAACGTGATTTACAGAAGTTCTAAAACGTCAAAAATATTAAAGGAGCATTTTTAAATGTAGCCCTTTGTTCTTTTAGCCCTTAGATTTACTTCAGACATCCTGTTGTTCTACATTAAAAAACATATAATCCGAAAGGTTCAACCACTTGATTGGCTTCATAAAGACGTTTCTTTATAAAAAATCAAGGGAACATTCCAGTATCTTTGCATGGAAAATTGAAAAGTTGTAATGTTGGAAAAAGAGTAAACTTTTCACAAACTTTTGGCAACGCTCAATAAAATAGTTCAAAGTTTTATTAATATTTCTCCAATAAGCTATCGCCTTTCGGAATGATGAGAAATATGTTAACTGAATCTTTGTAAATGTTCCCGCGTGTCAGAATGAACTTCGTTTTTATTTCAATATGTACGTAAATATTATTATCGGGACGAAATTTGTAACGTATTTGTTACTATTGGGTCGTGCGAAAAATATTCATCTGAACTCATTCACAGTTCAATTTATAAAACAGGGTTAGAGAAATTTTCCGTAAGCGGATTCAACTAAATTCTTCCATTCATAAATAGAAACCTGCCGTTACTTGCAATTAGATATCTTGAGATGACTGAATTTGACGAAATGTATCCAACAACATCATGAGTGTGATTTACAGAAGTGCTAAAACGTCAAAAATATTAAACGACCTTTTTTAAAAGTAGATATTTGTTCTTTTAGCCCTTAGATTTACTTCACAATGGAAAAAGAGTAAACTTTTCACAAACTTTTGGCAACGCGCAATAAAATATTTCAAAGTATTAGTAATATTTCTTCAATACGATATCACATTTCCGAATGATGAGAAACATGTTGACTGAATCTTCGTAAATGTTACAGCGTGTCAGAATAAACTTCATTTTGATTTCTATATGTACGTAGATATCATTATCGGGACGAAATTTGTGACGTATTTGTTACTATTGGGTCGTTCGAAAAATATTGATCTGTACTCATTCACAACTCAATTGATAAAAAAGGGTTAGAGAAATTTTCCGTAAGCGGATTCAACTAATTTCTTCCATTCATAATTAGAAACCTGCCGTTACTCGCAATTAGATATCTTGAGATGAATTAATTTGACCAAATGTATCCAACAACATCATGAATGTGATTTACAGAAGTTCTAAAACGTCAGAGATATAAAAAGAGCATTTTCAATAGTAGCGCTTCGTTCTTTCAGCCCTTAGATTTACTTCATACATCCTGTTGTTTTGCATAAAAAAACATATAATCCGAAAGGATCAACCACTTGATTGGCTTCATAAAGACGTTTCTTTATAGGAAATCGGGGGAACATTCCGGTATCTTTGCTTGGAAAATAAAAAATTTGTAATATTGGAAAAAGAGTAAACTTTTTACAAACGTTTGGCAATGCGCAATAAAATAGTTATAAGTACTAGTAATATATCTTAGAAAGGTTATCACATTGCCGAATGGTGAGAAATATGTTGACTGAATCTTCGTAAATGTTCCAGCGTGTCAGAATGAACTTCATTTTTATTACAATATGTACGTAAATATTATTATTGGGACGAAATTTGTGACGTATTTGTTACTATTGGGTCGTGCAAAAAATATTGGTCTGAACGCATTCACAGTTCAATTGATAAAACAGGGTTAGAGAAATTTTCCGTAAGTGGATTCAACTAAATTCTTCCATTCATAATTAGAAACCTGCCGTTACTTGCAATTAGATATCTTGAGATGAATGAATTTGATGAAATGTATCCAACAACATCATGACTGTGATTTACAGAAGTTCTAAAACGTCGAAAATATTAAAGGACCATTTTTAAAAGTAGCCCTTTGTTCTTTTAGCTATTAGATTGACTTCACTAATCCTGTTGTTCTACATTAAAAAATATATAATCCGAAAGGTTCAACCACTTGAATGGCTTCATAAAGACGTTTCTTTATAGAAAATCAAGGGAACATTCCGGTATCTTTGCTTGGAAAATAAAAAAGTTGTAATATTGGAAAAAGAGTAAACTTTTTAGAAACGTTTGGCAACGCGCAGTAAAATAGTTATAAGTAGTAGTAATATGTCTTCGAAAAGTTATCGAAATTCCGAATGGTGAGAAATATGTTGACTGAATCTTCGTAAATGTTCCAGCGTGTCAGAATGAACTTCATTTTGATTTCTATATGTACGTAAATATCATAATCGGGACGAAATTTGTGACGTATTTGTTACTATTGGGTCGTGCGAAAAATATTGATCTGTACTCATTCACAACTCAATTGATAAAAAAGGGTTAGAGAAATTTTCCGTAAGCGGATTCAACTAATTTCTTCCATTCATAATTAGAAACCTGCCGTTACTCGCAATTAGATATCTTGAGATGAATTAATTTGACCAAATGTATCCAACAACATCATGAATGTGATTTACAGAAGTTCTAAAACGTCAGAGATATAAAAAGAGCATTTAGAATAGTAGCGCTTCGTTCTTTCAGCCCTTAGATTTACTTCATACATCTTGATGTTCAACATTAAAAAAAAAATAATCCGAAAGGCTCAACCACTTTAGTAGCTTTGTAAAGACGCTTTGTTTCGAAAAAATCGAGGGAGCATTCCGGTATCGTTGCATGGAAATTAAAAAAGTTGTAATATTGGAACAAGAGTAAACTTTTTACAAACGTTTGGCAACGCGCAATGAAATAGTTCAAAGTATTAGTAATATTTCTTCAATAAGTTATCACATTTCCGAATGATGAGAAACATGTCGACTGAATCTTCGTAAATGTTCCAGCGTGTCAGAATGAACTTCATTTTGATTTCTATATGTACGTAAATATCATTATCGGGACGAAATTTGTGACGTATTTGTTACTATTGGGTCGTGCTAAAAATATTTATCTGAACTCATTCAAAGTTCAATTGATAAAACAGGGTTAAAGAAATTTTCCGTAAGCGGATTCAACTAATTTTTCCCATTCATAATTAGAAACCTGCTGTTACTTGCAATTAGATATCTTGAGATGAATGAATTTGATGAAATGTATCCAACAACCTCATGAACGTGATTTACAGAAGTTCTAAAACGTCAAAAATATTAAAGGAGCATTTTTAAAAGTAGCCCTTTGTTCTTTTAGACCTTAGATTTACTTCAGACATCCTGTTGTCCTACATTAAAAAACATATAATCCGAAAGGCTCAACCACTTGATTGGCTTCATAAAGACGTTTCTTTATAGAAAATCAAGGGAACATTCCAGTATCTTTGCATGGAAAATTGAAAAGTTGTAATGTTGGAAAAAGAGTAAACTTTTCACAAACTTTTGGCAACGCGCAATAAAATAGTTCAAAGTATTATTATTATATCTTCGAAAGGTTATCACATTCCCGAATGGTTAGAAATATGTTGACTGAATGATCGTAAATGTTCCCGCGTGTCAGAATGAACTTCATTTTGATTTCTATATGTACGTAAATATCATTATCGGGACGAAATTTGTGACGTATTTGTTACTATTGGGTCGTGCGAAAAATATAGATCTGTACTCATTCACAGCTCAATTGAGGAAACAGGGTTAGAGAAATTTCCCGTAAGGAGATTCAACTAATTTCTTCCATTCATAAATAGAAACATGCCGTTACTTGCAATTAGATATCTTGAGATGACTGAATTTGACGAAATGTATCCAACAACATCATGAGTGTGATTTACAGAAGTGCTAAAACTTCAAAAATATTAAACGACCTTTTTTAAAAGTAGCCATTTGTTCTTTTAGCCCTTAGATTTACTTTAGACATCCTGTTGTTCTACATTAAAAAACATATAATCCGAAAGGTTCAACCACTTGATTGGCTTCATAAAGACGTTTCTTTATAGAAAATCAAGGGAACATTCCAGTATCTTTGCATGGAAAATTGAAAAGTTGTAATGTTGGAAAAAGTGTAAACTTTTCACAAACTTTAGGCAACGCGCAATAAAATAGTTCAAAGTATTATTAATATTTCTCCAATAAGCTATCGCATTTCGGAATGATGAGAAATATGTTTACTGAACCTTCGGAAATGTTCCAGCGTGTCAGAATGAACTTCATTTTTATTTCTATATGTACGTAAATATCGTTATCGGGAAGAAATTTGTGACGTATTTGTTACTATTGGGTCGTGCGAAAAATATTGATCTGAACCCATTCACAGTTCAATTGATAAAACAGGGTTAGAGAAATTTTCCGTAAGCGGATTCAACTAATTTCTTCCATTCATAATTAGAAACCTGCCGTTACTCGCAATTAGATATCTTGAGATTAATTAATTTGACCAAATGTATCCAACAACATCATGAGTGTGATTTTCAGAAGTTCTGAAACGTCAAAAATATTAAAGGAGCTTTTTTAAAAGTAGCCCTTTCTTCGTTTAGCCCTTAGATTGACTTCACTAATTCAGTTGTTCTATATTAAAAAATATATAATCCGAAATGTTCAACCACTTGATGGGCTTCATAAAGACGTTTTATTATAGAAAATCGAGGGAACATTCCGGTATCATTGCATGGAAAATAAAAAAGTTGTAATATTGGAAAAAGAGTAAACTTTTTACAAACGTTTGGCAACACGCAATAAAATAGTTCAAAGTATTAGTAATATTTCTTCAATAATTTATCACACTTCCGAATGATGAGAAACATGTTGACTGAATCTTCGTAAATGTTCCAGCGGGTCAGAATGAACTTCATTTTGATTTCTATATGTTCGTAAATATCATTATCGGGACGAAACTTTTTACAAACTTTTGGCAACGCGCAATGAAATAGTTCAAAATATTAGTAATATTTCTTCAATAAGTTATCACATTTCCTGATGATGAGAAACATGTTGACTGAATCTTCGTAAATATTACAGCGTGTCACAATGAACTTGATTTTGATTTCTATATGTACGTAAATATCATTATCGAGACGAAATTTGTGACGTATTTGTTACTATTGGGTCGTGCGAAAAATATTGATCTGAACTCATTCACATTTCAAATTATAAAACAGGGTTAGAGAAATTTTCCGTAAGTGGATTCAACTAAATTCTTGCATTCATAAATAGAAACCTGCCGCTACTTGCAATTAGATATCTTGAGATGAATGAATTTGAGGAAATGTATCCAACAACATCATGAGTGTGATTTTCAGAAGTTCTAAAACGTCAAAAATATTAAAGGAGCTTTTTTAAAAGTAGCCCTTTGTTCTTTTAGCCCTTAGATTTACTTCAGACATCCTGTTGTTCTACATTAAAAAACATATAATCCGAAAGATTCAACCACTTGATTGGCTTCATAAAGACGTTTCTTTATAGAAAATCAAGGGAACATTCCGGTAGCTTTTCTTGGAAAATAAAAAAGTTGTAATATTGGAAAAAGAGGAAACATTTCACAAACGTTTGGCAACACGCAATAAAATAGTTCAAAGTATTAGTAATATTTCTTCAATAATTTATCACACTTCCGAATGATGAGAAACATGTTGACTGAATCTTCGTAAATGTTCCAGCGGGTCAGAATGAACTTCATTTTGATTTCTATATGTTCGTAAATATCATTATCGGGACGAAATTTGTGACGTATTTGTTACTATTGGGTCGTGCGAAAAATATTGATCTGAACCCATTCACAGTTCAATTGATAAAACAGGGTTAGAGAAATTTTCCGTAAGCGGATTCAACTAATTTCTTCCATTCACAATTAGAAACATGCCGTTACTCGCAATTAGATATCTTGAGATTAATTAATTTGACCAAATGTATCCAACAACATCATGAATGTGATTTACAGAAGTTCTAAAAAGTCAGAGATATAAAAAGAGCATTTTGAATAGTAGCGCTTCGTTCTTTCAGCCCTTAGATTTACTTCATACATCCTGTTGTCCTACATTAAAAAACATATAATCCGAAAGGCTCAACCACTTTAGTAGCTTTGTAAAGACGCTTTGTTTCGAAAAAATCTAGGGAGCATTCCGGTATCGTTGCATGGAAATAAAAAATGTTGTAATATTGGAACAAGAGTAAACTTTTTACAAACTTTTGGCAACGCGCAATGAAATAGTTCAAAGTATTAGTAATATTTTTTCAATAAGTTATCACATTTCCGAATGATGAGAAACATGTTGAATGAATCTTCGTAATTGTTCCAGCGTGTCAGAATGAACTTCATTTTGATTTCTATATGTACGTAAATATCATTATCGGGACGAAATTTGTGACGTATTTGTTACTATTGGGTCGTGCGAAAAATATTGATCTGAACTCATTCAAAGTTCAATTGATAAAACAGGGTTAGAGAAATTTTCCGTAAGCGGATTCAACTAATTTTTCCCATTCATAATTAGAAACCTGCTGTTACTTGCAATTAGATATCTTGAGATGAATGAATTTGATGAAATGTATCCAACAACATCATGAACGTGATTTACAGAAGTTCTAAAACGTCAAAAATATTAAAGGAGCATTTTTAAAAGTAGCCCTTTGTTCTTTTAGCCCTTAGATTTACTTCAGACATCCTGTTGTTCTACATTAAAAAACATATAATCCGAAAGGCTCAACCACTTGATTGGCTTCATAAAGACGTTTCTTTATAGAAAATCAAGGGAACATTCCAGTATCTTTGCATGGAAAATTGAAAAGTTGTAATGTTGGAAAAAGAGTAAACTTTTCACAAACTTTTGGCAACGCGCAATAAAATAGTTCAAAGTATTATTAATATTTCTCCAATATGCTATCGCATTTCGGAATGATGAGAAATATGTTAACTGAATCTTCGGAAATGTTCCAGCGTGTCAGAATGAACTTCATTTTTATTTCTATATGTACGTAAATATCATTATCGGGACGAAATTTGTGACGTATTTGATACTATTGGGTCGTGCGAAAAATATTGATCTGAACCCATTCACAGTTCAATTGATAAAACAGGGTTAGTGAAATTTTCCGTAAGCGGATTCAACTAATTTCTTCCATTCATAATTAGAAACCTGCCGTTACTTGCAATTAGATATCTTGAGATGAATGAATTTGATGAAATGTATCTAACAACAACATGACTGTGATTTACAGAAGTTCTAAAACGTCGTAAATATTAAAGGACCATTTTTAAAAGTAGCCCTTTGTTCTCTTAGCCCTTAGATTGACTTCACTAATCCTGTTGTTCTACATTAAAAAATATATAATCCGAAAGGTTCAACCAATTGATTGGCTTCATAAAGACGTTTCTATATAGAAAATCAAGGGAACATTCCGTTATCTTTGCTTGGAAAATAAAAAAGTTGTAATATTGGAAAAAGAGTAAACTTTTTAGAAACGTTTGGCAACGCGCAGTAAAATAGTTATAAGTAGTAGTAATATGTCTTCGAAAGGTTATCGAAATTCCGATTGGTGAGAAATATGTTGACTGAATCTTCGTAAATATTCCAGCGTGTCAGAATGAACTTCATTTTGATTTCTATAAGTACGTAAATATCATTATCGGGACGAAATTTGTGACGTATTTGTTACTATTGGAGACGTGCGAAAAATATTGATCTGTACTCATTCACAATTCAATTGATAAAACAGGGTTAGAGAAATTTTCCGTAAGCGGATTCAACTAATTTCTTCCATTCATAATTAGAAACCTGCCGTCACTCGCAATTAGATATCTTGAGATGAATGAATTTGACGAAATGTATACAACAACATCATGACTGTGATTTGCAGAAGTTCTAAAACGTCAAAAATATTAAAGGAGCATTTTTAAATGTAGCCCTTTGTTCTTTTAGCCCTTAGGTTTACTTCAGACATCCTGTTGTTCTACATTAAAAAAAATATAATCCGAAAGATTCAACCACTTGATTGGCTTCATAAAGACGTTTCTTTATAGAAAATCAAGGGAACATTCCGGTAGCGTTTCTTGGAAAATAAAAAAGTTGTAATATTGGAAAAAGAGGAAACATTTCACAAACGTTTGGCAACACGCAATAAAATAGTTCAAAGTATTAGTAATATTTCTTCAATAATTTATCACACTTCCGAATGATGAGAAACATGTTGACTGAATCTTCGTAAATGTTCCAGCGGGTCAGAATGAACTTCATTTTGATTTCTATATGTTCGTAAATATCATTATCGGGACGAAATTTTCCACGTATTTGTTACTATTGGGTCGTGCGATAAATATTGATCTGTACTCATTCACAGTTCAATTGATAAAGCAGGGTTAGAGAAATTTTCCGTAAGCTGATTCAACTAATTTCTTCCATTAATAATTAAAAACCTGGCGTTACTTGCAATTAGATATTTTGAGATGAATGAATTTGACCAAATGTACCCAACAACATCATGAATGTGATTTTCAGAAGTTCTAAAACGTCAAAAATATTAAAGGAGCATTTTTAAAAGTAGCACTTTATTCTTTTAGCCCTTAGATTTACTTCACACATCCTGATGTTCTACATTAAAAAACATATAATCCGAAAGACTCAACCACTTGAGTAGCTTTGTAAAGACGTTTTTTTTTAGCAAATCGAGGGAACATTCCGCTATCTTTGCATAGAAAATAAAAAAGTTGTAAGATTGGAAAAAGAGTAAACTTTTTACAAACGTTTGGCAACACGCAATAAAATAGTTATAAGTATTATTATTATATCTTCGAAAGGTTATCACATTCCCGAATGGTTAGAAATATGTTGACTGAATCATCGTAAATGTTCCCGCGTGTCAGAATGAACTTCATTTTGATTTCTATATGTACGTAAATATCATTATCGGGACGAAATTTGTGACGTATTTGTTACTATTGTGTCGTGCGCAAAATATTGATCTGAACCCATTCACAGTTCAATTGATAAAACAGGGTTAGAGAAATTTTCCGTAAGCGGATTCAACTAATTTCTTCCATTCATAATTTGAAACCTGCCGTTACTCGCAATTAGATATCTTGAGATTAATTAATTTGACCAAATGTATCCAACAACATCATGAATGTGATTTACAGAAGTTCTAAAACGTCAGACATATAAAAAGAGCATTTTGAATAGTAGCGCTTCGTTCTTTCAGCCCTTAGATTTACTTCATACATCTAGATGTTCAACATTAAAAAAAAAATAATCCGAACGGCTCAACCACTTTAGTAGCTTTGTAAAGACGCTTTGTTTCGAAAAAATCGAGGGAGCATTCCGGTATCGTTGCATGGAAATAAAAAATGTTGTAATATTGGAACAGGAGTAAACTTTTTACAAACTTTTGGCAACGCGCAATGAAATAGTTCAAAGTATTAGTAATATTTTTTCAATAAGTTATCACATTTCCGAATGATGAGAAACATGTTGAATGAATCTTCGTAAATGTTCCAGCGTGTCAGAATGAACTTCATTTTGATTTCTATATGTTCGTAAATGTCATTATCGGGACGAAATTTGTGACGTATTTGTTACTATTGGGTCGTGCGAAAAATATTGATCTGAACTCATTCAAAGTTCAATTGATAAAACAGGGTTAGAGAAATTTTCCGTAAGCGGATTCAACTAATTTTTCCCATTCATAATTAGAAACCTGCTGTTACTTGCAATTAGATATCTTGAGATGAATGAATTTGATGAAATGTATCCAACAACATCATGAACGTGATTTACAGAAGTTCTAAAACGTCAAAAATATTAAAGGAGCATTTTTAAAAGAAGCCCTTTGTTCTTTTAGCCCTTAGATTTACTTCACACATCCTGATGTTCTACATTAAAAAAAAAATAATCCGAAAGGCTCAACCATTTTAGTAGCTTTGTTAAGACGTTTTTTTTTATAGAAAATCGCGGAAACATTCCGGTATCTTTGCATAGAAAATAAAAAAGTTGTAATATTGGAAAAAGAGTAAACTTTTTACAAACGTTTGGCAAAGCGCAATAAAATAGTTCAAAGTATTATTAATATTTCTCGAATAAGCTATCGCATTTCGGAATGATGAGAAATATGTTGACTGAATCTTCGTAAATGTTCCCGCGTGTCAGAATGAACTTCATTTTGATTTCTATATGTTCGTAAATATAATTATCGGGACGAAATTTGTGACGTATTTGTTACTATTGGGTCGTGCGAAAAATATTGATCTGAACCCATTCACAGTTCAATTGATAAAACAGGGTTAGAGAAATTTTCCGTAAGCGGATTCAACTAATTTCTTCCATTCATAATTAGAAACCTGCCGTTACTTGCAATTAGATATCTTGAGATGAACGAATTTGATGAAATGTATCTAACAACATCATGACTGTGATTTACAGAAGTTCTAAAACGTCGAAAATATTAAAGGACCATTTTTAAAAGTAGCCCTTTGTTCTCTTAGCCCTTAGATTGACTTCACTAATCCTGTTGTTCTACATTAAAAAATATATAATCCGAAAGGTTCAACCAATTGATTGGCTTCATAAAGACGTTTCTATATAGAAAATCAAGGGAACATTCCGGTATCTTTGCTTGGAAAATAAAAAAGTTGTAATATTGGAAAAAGAGTAAACTTTTTAGAAACGTTTGGCAACGCGCAGTAAAATAGTTATAAGTAGTAGTAATATGTCTTCGAAAGGTTATCGAAATTCCGAATGGTGAGAAATATGTTGACTGAATCTTCGTAAATATTCCAGCGTGTCAGAATGAACTTCATTTTGATTTCTATAAGTACGTAAATATCATTATCGGGACGAAATTTGTGACGTATTTGTTACTATTGGAGACGTGCGAAAAATATTGATCTGTACTCATTCACAATTCAATTGATAAAACAGGGTTAGAGAAATTTTCCGTAAGCGGATTCAACTAATTTCTTCCATTCATAATTACAAACCTGCCGTCACTCGCAATTAGATATCTTGAGATGAATGAATTTGACGAAATGTATACAACAACATCATGACTGTGATTTGCAGAAGTTCTAAAACGTCAAAAATATTAAAGGAGCATTTTTAAATGTAGCCCTTTGTTCTTTTAGCCCTTAGATTTACTTCAGACATCCTGTTGTTCTACATTAAAAAACATATAATCCGAAAGATTCAACCACTTGATTGGCTTCATAAAGACGTTTCTTTATAGAAAATCAAGGGAACATTCCGGTAGCTTTTCTTGGAAAATAAAAAAGTTGTAATATTGGAAAAAGAGGAAACATTTCACAAACGTTTGGCAACAAGCAATAAAATAGTTCAAAGTATTAGTAATATTTCTTCAATAATTTATCACACTTCCGAATGATGAGAAACATGTTGACTGAATCTTCGTAAATGTTCCAGCGGGTCAGAATGAACTTCATTTTGATTTCTATATGTTCGTAAATATCATTATCGGGACGAAATTTTTCACGTATTTGTTACTATTGGGTCGTGCGATAAATATTGATCTGTACTCATTCACAGTTCAATTGATAAAGCAGGGTTAGAGAAATTTTCCGTAAGCTGATTCAACTAATTTCTTCCATTAATAATTAAAAACCTGGCGTTACTTGCAACTAGATATTTTGAGATGAATGAATTTGAACAAATGTACCCAACAACATCATGAATGTGATTTTCAGAAGTTCTAAAACGTCAAAAATATTAAAGGAGCATTTTTAAAAGTAGCCCTTTGTTCTTTTAGCCCTTAGATTTACTTCACACATCCTGTTGTTCTACATTAAAAAACATATAATCCGAAAGGTTCAACCACTTGATTGGCTTTATAAAGACGTTTCTTTATAAAAAATCAAGGGAACATTCCAGTATCTTTGCATGGAAAATTGAAAAGTTGTAATGTTGGAAAAAGAGTAAATTTTTCACAAACTTTTGGCAACGCTCAATAAAATAGTTCAAAGTATTATTAATATTTCTCCAATAAGCTATCGCCTTTCGGAATGATGAGAAATATGTTAACTGAATCTTTGTAAATGTTCCCGCGTGTCAGAATGAACTTCGTTTTTATTTCAATATGTACGTAAATATTATTATCGGGACGAAATTTGTGACGTATTTGTTACCATTGGGTCGAGCGAAAAATATTCATCTGAACTCATTCACAGTTCAATTTATAAAACAGGGTTAGAGAAATTTTCCGTAAGCGGATTCAACTAAATTCTTCCATTCATAAATAGAAACCTGCCGTTACTTGCAATTAGATATCTTGAGGTGAATGAATTTGACGAAATGTATCCAACAACATCATGACTGTGATTTACAGAAGTTCTAAAACGTCAAAAATATTAAAGGAGCATTTTTAAAAGTAGCCCTTTGTTCTTTTAGCCCTTAGATTTACTTCACACATCCTGTTGTTTTGCATAAGAAAACATATAATCCGAAAGGATCAACCACTTGATTGGCTTCATAAAGACGTTTCTTTATAGGATATCGGGGGAACATTCCGGTATCTTTGCATAGAAAATAAAAAAGTTGTAATATTGGAAAAAGAGTAAACTTTTTACAAACGTTTGGCAATGCGCAATAAAATAGTTATAAGTACTAGTAATATATCTTAGAAAGGTTATCACATTACCGAATGGTGAGAAATATGTTGACTGAATCTTCGTAAATGTTCCAGCGTGTCAGAATGAACTTCATTTTGATTTCTATATGTGCGTTAATATCATTATTGGGACGAAATTTGTGACGTATTTGTTACTATTGGGTGGTGCGAAAAATATTGATCTGAACTCATTCACAGTTCAATTGATAAAACAGGGTTAGAGAAATTTTCCGTAAGCGGATTAAACTAAATTCTTCCATTCATAAAGAGAAACCTGCCGTTACTTGCAATTAGATATCTTGAGATGAATGAATTTGACGAAATGTATCCAACAACATCATGAGTGTGATTTACAGAAGTGCTAAAACGTCATAAATATTAAAGGACCTTTTTTAAAAGTACCCCTTTGTTCTTTTAGCCCTTAGATTTACATCACACATCCTGTTGTTCTACATTAGGAACATATAATCCGAAAGGCTCAACCACTTGAGTAGGTTTGTAAAGACGTTTTTTTTTATAGAAAATCGAGGGAACATTCTGGTATCTTTGCATGGAAAATTGAAAAGTTTTAATATTGCAAAAAGAGGAAACATTTCACAAACGTTTGGCAACACGCAATAAAATAGTTCAAAGTATTAGTAATATTTCTTCAATAAGTTATCACATTTCCGAATGATGAGAAACATGTTGACTGAATCTTTGTAAATGTTACAGCGTGTCAGAATGAACTTCATTTTGATTTCTATATGTGCGTTAATATCATTATTGGGACGAACTTTGTGACGTATTTGTTACTATTGGGTGGTGCGAAAAATATTGATCTGAACTCATTCACAGTTCAATTGATAAAACAGGGTTAGAGAAATTTTCCGTAAGCGGATTAAACTAAATTCTTCCATTCATAAAGAGAAACCTGCCGTTACTTGCAATTAGATATCTTGAGATGAATGAATTTGACGAAATGTATCCAACAACATCATGACTGTGATTTTCAGAAGTTCTAAAACGTCAAAAATATTAAAGGAGCATTTTTAAAAGTAGCACTTTATTCTTTTAGCCCTTAGATTTACTTCACACATCCTGATGTTCTACATTAAAAAACATATAATCCGAAAGACTCAACCACTTGAGTAGCTTTGTAAAGACGTTTTTTTATAGAAAATCGAGGGAACATTCCGGTATCTTTGCATAGAAAATAAAAAAGTTGTAATATTGGAAAAAGAGTAAACTTTTTACAAACGTTTGGCAACACGCAATAAAATAGTTATAAGTATTATTATTATATCTTCGAAAGGTTATCACATTCCCGAATGGTTAGGAATATGTTGACTGAATCATCGTAAATGTTCCCGCGTGTCAGAATGAACTTCATTTTGATTTCTATATGTACGTAAATATTATTATCGGGACGAAATTTGTGACGTATTTGTTACTATTGGGTCGTGCGAAAAATATAGATCTGTACTCATTCACAGTTCAATTTATAAAACAGTGTTAGAGAAATTTTCCGTAAGTGGATTCAACTAAATTCTTCCATTCATAAATAGAAACCTACCGTTACTTGCAATTAGATATCTTGAGGTGAATGAATTTGACGAAATGTATCCAACAACATCATGACTGTGCTTTACAGAAGTTCTAAAACGTCAAAAATATTAAAGGAGCATTTTTAAAAGAAGCCCTTTGTTCTTTCAGCCCAAAGATTTACTTCAGAGATCCTGTTGTTCTACATTAAAAAACATAAAATCCGAAAGGCTCAGCCACTTGATTGGCTTCATAAAGGCGTTTCTTTATAGAAAATCGGGGGAACATTCCGGTACCTTTGCATAGAAAATAGAAAAGTTGTAATATTGAAAAAAGATTAAACTTTTCACACACTTTTGGCAACGCGCAATGAATTTTTTTTTCATTAATAATTAGAAACATGGCGTTACTTGCAATTAGATATCTTGAGATGAATTAATTTGACCAAATGTATCCAACAACATCATGACTGTGCTTTACAGAAGTTCTAAAACGTCAAAAATATTAAAGGAGCATTTTTAAAAGAAGCCCTTTGTTCTTTCAGCCCAAAGATTTACTTCAGAGATCCTGTTGTTCTACATTTAAAAACATAAAATCCGAAAGGCTCAGCCACTTGATTGGCTTCATAAAGGCGTTTCTTTATAGAAAATCGGGGGAACATTCCGGTACCTTTGCATAGAAAATAGAAAAGTTGTAATATTGAAAAAAGATTAAACTTTTCACACACTTTTGGCAACGCGCAATGAATTTTTTTTTCATTAATAATTAGAAACATGCCGTTACTTGCAATTAGATATCTTGTGATGAATGAATTTGACGAAATGTATCCAACAACATCATGAGTGTGATTTACAGAAGTGCTAAAACGTCATAAATATTAAAGGACCTTTTTTAAAAGTACCCCTTTGTTCTTTTAGCCCTGAAATTACATCACACATCCTGTTGTTCTACATTAAGAACCATATAATCCGAAAGGCTCAACCACTTGATTGGCTTTGTAAAGACGTTTTTTTTTATAGAAAATCGAGGGAACATTCTGGTATCTTTGCATGGAAAATTGAAAAGTTTTAATATTGCAAAAAGAGGAAACATTTCACAAACGTTTGGCAACACGCAATAAAATAGTTCAAAGTATTAGTAATATTTCTTCAATAATTTATCACACTTCCGAATGATGAGAAACATGTTGACTGAATCTTCGTAAATGTTCCAGCGTGTCAGAATGAACTTCATTTTGATTTCTATATGTTCGTAAATGTCATTATTAGGACGAAATTTGTGACGTATTTGTTTCTATTGGGTCGTACGAAAAATATTGATCTGAACTCATTCACAGTTCAATTGATAAAACAGGGTTAGAGAAATTTTCCGTAAACGCATTCAACTAAATTCTTCCATACATAAAGAGAAACCTGCCGTTACTTGCAATTAGATATCTTGAGGTGAATGAATTTGACGAAATGTATCCAACAACATCATGACTGTGATTTACAGAAGTTCTAAAACGTCAAAAATATTAAAGGAGCATTTTTAAAAGTAGCCCTTTGTTCTTTTAGCCCTTAGATTTACTTCACACATCCTGTTGTTTTGCATAAGAAAACATATAATCCGAAAGGATCAACCACTTGATTGGCTTCATAAAGACGTTTCTTTATAGGAAATCGGGGGAACATTCCGGTATCTTTGCATAGAAAATAAAAAAGTTGTAATATTGGAAAAAGAGTAAACTTTTTACAAACGTTTGGCAATGCGCAATAAAATAGTTATAAGTACTAGTAATATATCTTCGAAAGGTTATCACATTACCGAATGGTGAGAAATATGTTGACTGAATCTTCGTAAATGTTCCAGCGTGTCAGAATGAACTTCATTTTGATTTCTATATGTTCGTAAATGTCATTATTGCGACGAAATTTGTGACGTATTTGCTACTATTGGGTCGTACGAAAAATATTGATCTGAAGTCATTCACAGTTCAATTGATAAAACAGGGTTAGAGAAATTTTCCGTAATCGGATTCAACTAAATTCTTCCATTCATAAATAGAAACCTGCCGTTACTTGCAATTAGATATCTTGAGATGAATGAATTTGACGAAATGTATCCAACAACATCATGAGTGTGATTTACAGAAGTGCTAAAACGTCATAAATATTAAAGGACCTTTTTCAAAAGTAGCATTTTGTTCTTTTAGCCCTTAGATTTACGTCACACATCCTGATGTTCTACATTAAAAAACATATGATCCGAAAGGCTCAACCACTTGAGTAGCTTTGTAAAGACGTTTTTTATAGAAAATCGCGGAAACATTCCGGTATCTTTGCATAGAAAATAAAAAAGTTGTAATATTGGAAAAAGTGTAAACTTTTTACAAACGTTTGGCAACACGCAATAAAATAGTTATAAGTATTATTATTATATCTTCGAAAGGTTATCACATTCCCGAATGGTTAGAAATATGTTGACTGAATCATCGTAAATGTTCCCGCGTGTCAGAATGAACTTCATTTTGATTTGTATATGTACGTAAATATCATTATCGGGACGAAATTTGTGACGTATTTGTTACTATTGGGTCGTGCGAAAAATATAGATCTGTACTCATTCACAGCTCAATTGATGAAACAGGGTTAGAGAAATTTCCCGTAAGGAGATTCAACTAATTTCTTCCATTCATAAATGGAAACCTGCCGTTACTTGCAATTAGATATCTTGAGATGACTGAATTTGACCAAATGTATCCAACAACATCATGAGTGTGATTTACAGAAGTGCTAAAACGTCAAAAATATTAAACGACCTTTTTTAAAAGTAGCCATTTGTTCTTTTAGCCCTTAGATTTACTTTAGACATCCTGTTGTTCTACATTAAAAAACATATAATCCGAAAGGTTCAACCACTTGATTTGCTTCATAAAGACGTTTCTTTATAGAAAATCAAGGGAACATTCCAGTATCTTTGCATGGAAAATTGAAAAGCTGTAATGTTGGAAAAAGAGTAAACTTTTCACAAGCTTTAGGCAACGCGCAATAAAATAGTTCAAAGTATTATTAATATTTCTCCAATAAGCTTTCGCATTTCGGAATGATGAGAAATATGTTAACTGAATCTTTGTAAATGTTCCCGCGTGTCAGAATGAACTTCGTTTTTATTTCAATATGTACGTAAATATTATTATCGGGACGAAATTTGTGACGTATTTGTTACTATTGGGTCGTGCGAAAAATATTGATCTGCACTCATTCACAGTTCAATTTATAAAACAGTGTTAGAGAAATTTTCCGTAAGTGGATTCAACTAAATTCTTCCACTCATAAATAGAAACCTACCGTTACTTGCAATTAGATATCTTGAGGTGAATGAATTTGACGAAATGTATCCAACAACATCATGACTGTGATTTACAGAAGTTCTAAAACGTCAAAAATATTAAAGGAGCATTTTTAAAAGAAGCCCTTTGTTCTTTCAGCCCAAAGATTTACTTCAGACATCCTGTTGTTCTACATTAAAAAACATAAAATCCGAAAGGCTCAGCCACTTGATTGGCTTCATAAAGGCGTTTCTTTATAGAAAATCGGGGGAACATTCCGGTACCTTTGCATAGAAAATAGAAAAGTTGTAATATTGAAAAAAGATTAAACTTTTCACACACTTTTGGCAACGCGCAATCAATTTTTTTTTTCATTAATAATTAGAAACATGGCGTTACTTGCAATTAGATATCTTGAGATGAATTAATTTGACCAAATGTATCCAACAACATCATGAATGTGATATACAGATGTTCTAAAACGTCAATGATATAAAAAGAGCATTTTGAAAAGTAGAGTTTTGTTCTTTCAGCCCTTAGATTTACTTCACACATCTTGATGTTCTACATTAAAAAACATATAATCCGAAAGGTTCAACCACTTGATTGGCTTCATAAAGACGTTTCTTTATAGAAAATCAAGGGAACATTCCAGTATCTTTGCATGGAAAATTGAAAAGTTGTAATGTTGGAAAAAGTGTAAACTTTTCACAAACTTTAGGCAACGCGCAATAAAATAGTTCAAAGTATTATTAATATTTCTCCAATAAGCTATCGCATTTCGGAATGATGAGAAATATGTTTTGATTTCTATATGTTCGTAAATATAATTATCGGGACGAAATTTGTGACGTATTTGTTACTATTGGGTCGTGCGAAAAATATTGATCTGTACTCATTCACAGTTCAATTGAAGAAACACGGTTAGAGAAATTTCCCGTAAGGAGATTCAACTACATTCTTTCATTCATAATTAGAAACCTGCCGTTACTTGCAATTAGATATAATGAGATGAATGAATTTGATGAAATGTATGCAACAACATCACGAATTTGATTTACAGATGTTCTAAAACGTCAATAATATAAAAGGAGCATTTTTAAAAGTAGCCCTTTGTTCTTTTAACCCTTAGATTTACTTCACACATCCTGTTGTTCTACAGTAAAAAACATATAATCCGAAAGGCTCAACCACTTGATTGGCTTCATAAAGACGTTTCTTTATAGAAAATCGGGGGAACATTCCGGTATCTTTGCATAGAAAATAAAAAAGTTGTAATATTGGAAAAAGAGTAAACTTTTTACAAACGTTTGGCAACGCGCAATAAAATAGTTATAAGTATTAGTAATATATCTTCAATACGTTATCACATTCCCGAATGGTGAGAAATATGTTGACTGAATCTTCGTAAATGTTCCAGCGGGTCAGAATGAACTTCATTTTGATTTCTATATGTAAGCAAATATAATTATCGGGACAAAATTTGTGACGTATTTGTTACTATTGGGTCGTGGGAAAAATATTGATCTGAACTCATTCACAGTACAAATGATAAAACAGGGTTAGAGAAATTTCCCGTAAGGGGATTCAACTAAATTCTTCCATTCATAATTAGGAAACTGCCGTTACTTGCAATTAGATATAATCAGATGATTGAATTTGACGAAATGTATCCAACAACATCATGACTGTGATTTACAGAAGTTCTAAAACGTCAAAAATATTAAAGGAGCATTTTTAAAAGTAGCCCTTTGTTCTTTCAGCCCAAAGATTTACTTCACACATCCTGTTGTTCTACAGTAAAAAACATATAATCCGAAAGGTTCAACCACTTGATTGGCTTCATACAGACGTTTTTTTATAGAAAATCGAGGGAAAATTCCGGTATCTTTGCATAGAAAATAAAAAAGTTGTAATATTGGAAAAAGAGTAAACATTTTACAAACGTTTGGCAACGCGCAATAAAATAGTTATAAGCATTAGTAATATTTCTTCGAAAAGTGATCACATTTCCGAATGGTGAGAAATATGTTGACTGAATCTTCGTAAATGTTCTTGTATGTCAGAATGAACTTCATTTTGATTTCTATATGTACGTAAATATCATTATCGGGATGAAATTTGTGACGTATTTGTTACTATTGGGTCGTGCGAAAAATGTTGATCTTTACTAATTCACAGTTAAATTGATAAAACAGGGTTATAGAAACTTTCCGTAAGCGAATTCAACTAAAGTCTTCCATTCATAATTAGAAACCTGGCGTCACTTGCAATTAGATATCTTGAGATGAATGAATTTGACGAAATGTGACACGTGAAGAAGCTCAAGAATATAAGTGCCTACAAATTTTTGTAACATCCTTCTAGCACGTTGTCTAATTAGAATGTCTAAATAACTGTTTGGAAGTGCTATATAAAAGTACGTATACAAGTATAAATTTTTTTTCACGCAACTTAAGAACATTCAAGTGCTTTCAAAAAGTATACTGAATGTACATGAATTTTAAATGCACAATTAAGTTTATCAATGGTAAAAATAAGAATCTGCTATAAGCACTAATCTGTTGTATGATCTTAGCAAACCATGTCAATCATTTCTATGTCTAAAATATTTGTTATACACATTAATGCGTAAGAAACAACTTTTTGAAACTAGACCCAATAGTACCTTTTACGTAGCGAATTCCGTACTGACTATGATGTTTACATACGTATATAATTATAAACGTTTTCCATCACACAACTCAGTAACATCCTTCTAGCAGGTTGTCCAATGAGGGTGTCTATATAACAGTTCTGAAGAGGTGCCAATTGTATCCAAATTGCTATAATAACAACAATAATCTGCTAAAAGTCGTTGACTTCACTTTTGTCTGATCATGTCGTTATAATATTAAGCGTTTACTTTTGATATTACTTGTATCGACAACCTTACCACAATAAAAAATGGAAAAGCCAAGACTGATTCAAGATTATAGTTGTATGCTCCTGTACAATAATCTTTAAATATATCTTAGCTTTAACAAAACGATGCACCGAATATTTATAATAGAGTGTATCTCCAAGTGTGTATATGAGAAACTTTATATCTTTCCTATTTGTCAGGTACAAACGACCCTTACATTTACAACTTACCAACCTAAGATTCCTTAAGAATGAACCTATAAATATTGAAATGAAACCTAATTTCTGTAAAGAAGATCCTCTATCGATAAAGAATCGACGTATTCAATTATAAATAAACATTTAAGGTACTAAATGTAAACTAGGATCGGGGGTGTTACGCGGTCTCACCTTCCATTCCTAACTTGGAGACAAGGTGGCCCTTGTATTGTAGAGCGCAGGGCCCGCTCGCCAGTCTTGCTATCCGATCCTACTCACTCTTTTCTACAAGCTTACGAGTTGTTATCGAGTATCTTAATCTCGGATGAAATATAGGTAAATGTACTCTAAGACTATGTGTTATCTGTAACAGATGACGATAACAAAAATCTGTTGAAAGTCACTGACTATACTTTTGTCTGACCATGCCGATTTATTTATTTCTATTTTTACAATATTTGTTAAAATAATGATAAGGTAGAAAATAAATTTTTAGAGCTGGACCCTATAGTACCCGATACGTTGCAAATTCCGCACCTACAATGACATTTACGCACGTATATAAGTATAAATGTGTCTTTCACGCAACTTAAGAACGTTCAAGTTCATTCAACAATTGCATTGGATGTGCATGAATGTCCAGTTCAATATTACAGGAAAGTTCGTGTACATTCATCAGTTCGTTCGCAACTCGCTCAACTTCTGATCTTCATAGAATATTGGTATTTTTCTGCAGAATCGTAGGATGTTGAATGTACGCAATGTACAACCAGGACGCTTCTAACTTTTATTAAAGTACCTGTCGGATCTTCTGGTACAAAACTAGTTCTATATAATTCAATAAACTTCTTTTTCCGTGCATACAAATACCCTGTTGATTACTTTGGAAGCTTCAAAATTATTGTAGCGTTCTTTTTGTTTGCTGTCGAATTCATCTTTTAGAATTATTTCTCTCAAGAGGTGGACGTAGTTATGTGGTTGCAATAGTATGAATAAGAATCCATTAAAAGCACTGAACTGAAATATAACCTAACTATGCCGTTTCTATCATTTCTGCGTTCAAAGTTTCTGTATTTTGCTGTAGAATCAAAGGATGATAAATTTCCATTTGAAGACATGTTCAACCCCTTCATACACGCAAACCCAATGTTGATTATTTCAGAAGTTTCAAAATCTTTTCGCCACCTGTTTAGTATCTTTTGGAATACATCTTTTGAAAATTATATGTTTTGACAGGTCTACGTCGTGTTATGTTATATGCTAAATTTTAATACCGGGTTTTAACTGTTTCCATAGGCGCATGGTTTGCGGTGGTTTGTGTTCTATCGGGTCGATACTAGAAATACATTGTTTATTCAAACAGAATGATGGAAAATTGCATAGTTGAAGAACTAAACCTTAGACGAGTTTATTAGACATTTTTTCCTATATATAACTCCATAACGTTTACCAAAAAACGAGGAATCATACGTATTATTAAGACCTGATAATGGTAGATATACGTACATTTACATATACATGATTTTCAACGCCGAATATCTGACTTTTTCGTTGTCCTAGAGTACTTTATATCCAATCTGTTGTTCAAAACATATGTTTCTAATTCATATCGTTATTTTGTTGATGTTAGAATGTTGTGTCAACAATTTCTTGGGAATAACCTTTTGTGACCTGATAATTTTGGATCTGCCAATTATAATGTATACAAATTTTGATGCTCTAAATATCCGATTTTACTGATACTCGTTCTATCTAAAAACTCAACTGCAAGTTACTAATACACATTACTCGCTTATGCAAAGTACATAAAATCAATGTATTAAGTATTTGCATTGTTTTTCCATGATTGAAATATATTACGACCCAATAACGCATGATCTACCTAATGTGGTGACCTGATAATACGTGATAGATATATTTATGCATATAGGGTGGCAATAGAAATTTTGGTATTTACCTGAATATGCTGCTACAATACGAATGAAATTCATAAAACGCATGTCTATCTCATTTATAAATTAGCCACAATCATTTAAAAACTTTCTTGGATAGAATCTTACAATTAACAACTTCAAAAAGTTGAAAAAACGTAAATGCGACCCGATATTTAGAGATCAGTACTTATTTTGTTATTCCTTCAAAAATAATGGACCTATTTTCAAAAAAAATGGACCAAGGTCTAAATTAGAGCCTCCCAAGTCTGACAAACCATAAAAAAATAAAATACATCTCCGACCCGATAATACTAGTTCTACATATATATATTGTAACCTTATTTTTGGTTTTAAATGATAAATGATAAACGATAGATTCAAGGAGGTTATGTTAGGTTAGGTTATATTTTTCACAATAAGAATGAACTACTATTTTGCATCACGTATCGAATAAACAATACTTATTTAAGAATAGCCGTATTTACAACGTTCGGGGCATTACATTGCACCCCGGGCAACCTAATCCGACCACAAGACCATTCCTGAACGCGACATTAATTTCGGTTAATATTACTGAGTTGAGCGCCAGGTTATTTTCTTTACAATGACCAAAATTTCCTATTTTAATACATCGTAATATTAATCCATCAGCCCACTCATGAAGGGTCACCCTGTACCCCCGTAACCGAAGCTGCAGGGACTACCAAATACCACGGAAAGCGCGGGGTAAGGAGCAGCGTCACTGCTCGCGACCACGGACACTGAGAGTTCGATATATTATTGTGCGTGGATAAGTACCACGTCACAATATATATATATATATATATATATATATACATGTCTGCTCATATATTAATCAAAATGAAGTCGATATGCGACGATACACTATCAGTATAATACAACGCATAGTATACAATGCCATGTTTAATACAATATTTATAATATACAATACTAATAATATAATAATAATAATAATATAAATAAGATAATATATAATATGATGTATAATATAATATAATGTATGATATTTGAATACCTATATTTACGGTGATCTTACCTTGCTCTATTTTTAATTCCAATTTTAATTTTATTTAATGAGCTCTTATTTTCCTGCGTTAAATTCAGTGTGTATTCACCATATTTTATTTTAACATGCATATACGCGTATTTCAATAATGTTCATCAACTTTAATATGCTTTCATCGAAAAGTTGTTAAAGTTGATATTAATGTATGTCAGGTTTTTTCATAACACGAAAACATTCGGTTTATCATCTGCATATTGAAGTTGATTAAAACCAATAACACTTTTAATAGCGAATATGTGATACAATGTAAGGTAGTGAAATTAGGAATTTCCTTCCATAACCAACCATCTGTTAAAAGTTTCTTGACCCGAGCAACGATAAGCTGCATCAGCGGCCTTGTCAAGGTGCTCGGTTGCGGGCTTTTCAAGTGACATGCGAATTTATGTAGTAATTTTAAATTAAATTTTTGCAAAAATTTGTTTGCCTTGACACGCTCGTAACAAACCACCCCCGGAATTTGTTGTTTTCGTCCCCGACAAACTGGAGATTTGGAAGTGAAATTTCGATTTCGCATGGTTGGAATGTCATTTTTATATAATATTCGATGCGTTACGGTTTTTCTATGCTGACGTGCCATTGCCTACTTAGAACTTGACTCATTAAACCTCCAAGTTATAACAAGGGTCACATTGACAGTGAAGAATTCTGAAGTGTGAACAAGGTATAGTTTTCGCGACACTTTTCTCAAGAGGCGGGTCCTGTATAAATTTTCTCAGTTTACCAATAAAAGAAGGAGGTGGGAATAGAACACTTAAGTGATCATATTCCTAGTTTCTGGATCATAAAATAATGTAATTACTGCCAAAAGGAAAATATAATTTAGTTATTTCTTCAGGGATTTTTTTTTCTTTTGATTGAACCCCTCTTGCGTCTATAATTCAAGAGCAAATCATTAACTGTCGAACGTTACCCTTTATTACTTTAGAATTTTCTATTCAAAATTGGTATGAGAGGAAATCCTTCAGCAGTCAAGCGATTGTCGTATCAAATTCTAAACTCTTACTGTTGAAGTATTTATGTTTGTCTAGGAATTAAACCCTTTGTAGTACAAATGTAATTTCGAAGATAAAAGGAAACAAATTGTATTATATAACCTATCTAATAAAAATATTAGAAATGCATACGAGCCCAACCTTGGCAAATGCCAATATTGAATTGATCATCATCAATCCTCTATTAATGATCCGTCTCAGATTTCAGCTGGAATAGCATTGAGATACAACCTTGTTTGTGCTACAAATTTTTCCATACGTGTAGAAATCGAAAGTTCATATAATTTTAAAAGGATGTTATCAAAATAATTTTTTAAACTTTGTTGAATTCTAAATTTCACAATGAAATTTATAGTATAAATTTCACTGATACTTTTGAATATAGATATATTTTGAAAGTGACAAACAACTGTTTGTTCCATAGGATAAATAATTGTATAAAAATTATACGCACAAAACTAATTGCATGTGGTTATAGTTTAACTAAACATTGCGAATAAAATTATAAAATGATGTTTTAGGATTTGAATATACGATACAAATATCCTACAATATTTACTTATAATGATATTATATACTGAGATACATGAAAAATCTGAGCATCTTGTTTTGTGTAGTGTTTTCAGAATTTATTTGATAACAAAAAAAAACAATGTTCCTATTTAAACTCATCAATCATATCAGTATGAATTCCCATATAAACCTTTAAATTTTAAACATTTAAAAGAAAAATTTTTTTTGGTACTATTTGAAATTATTATTCATTAGAAATTAAAGTTTCTATTACAGATGTTATTGTTTTAAATTTGTACCATTGATTATGAATGTGATTCGGAATTATTAAATTTTGGTTATAATTTGGAAATTATGTAGAGAGAATTGAACCTTAATCAAAATGAGGACATTTAGACAGCAGTCATAAAAATAATCTCCAATTTTGAATGAATTTTGAAAACATTATTATAGTTCAAATTAAAAGGAGAAATAAATTAAAATCTATTCCTGTTTGAAGGATGCCCAATCATGAATGCATATTACTCCTTTATAGTATTCGGGGATATTATTGTATCTTCCATTTATATTATATTAGAGTGTATGAGATGTATGTATGTTTGATCTTTACTTAATTTTTAAGATATGATGATTCTTTAATTTATAATGCAAATAATTGTTCAATTGGCTTGTGAAAATAAATTCCTAAAAATTGTTTTTAGTAGGAATATTACCGCCTTAAGGAGGATCTTAATTCAAGGTTGAAAGCATGGCCAATGATGTTTTAACCAGTTAACTGTGATTGACGAGTATACTCGTCATCAAGAAGTGTCACGATTTTGTGTATTGACGAGTATACTCGTCATGCGCATAAAGTAGTGACCATTGGCTGTTTAAATTGTAATTTTTGAGAAAAAAAAACATATTCTCAAATTTCAAGATGTTCAGAATATTTTGAGGCCAGGCCGGAATAAAACAAACGAATAAAAAATATAAATAATTTGAGATAAACTCATGCGCCCTGTATGCACCGGCTGAAACAGCTTTTCAAAAGCATTTTCAAAAATATATAAGGGTTCCTTCGCATTTTCTAATTACTATACATACGCAAGACTCTATAACTTCCTGAGAGTTAACTCGTGAACAGTGCAGCAACTTTGAATTTTTGGTGATCTCTATCTTCATCTTGTTGCTTCAACTCTAAAAAGTGTCTATCAGTGCATATCTTATCAAGTTTCAACGGATATTATCACGTTAGTACAGTGTAACGTAAGAATTCCAAGTGCGTAAATATTATAAAGTTAACCAAAAACGAATTGTAAATTACTATTTTTCAAATTTTTAGTTTATTTTATCCTCAGAATGAACAACTACAGCAGTGACGATGACCTTGTTTCACCTACGGATATATAATAAGCGGAGACGTGTACAAGTACTCTCATCGTCTTCTGAGGACGTCATCGAAGAAGACACCCAGTCTGACACTCAAACCGATGCCAGTATATCAAAAGATAGTGACTCCGAGGGCGACGAAAGTGAGAAAGAAAGCAGGGATACAAATGTTACGTAGGTTATAAAAGGACGTAATAGAGAACCATTACGATTTTCTGCGAACACTGGCCAACATAAAGTAATTTCAGCTGACCGATTTTCATTGTTTTGCAAATTTCTCCACTTCGAGAATAATCAACTTTACGATCAGACAGAGCCAAGAATCAAGGTAACTAAAATTAAAACGGTTATGGGGAATATTGTGAAAAAGTGTCAAGCTTTATATATTCCGGAAATGGATATTTGCATCGATGAATCATGTGGAAAAACGATTATCCTGGAAACAATATATTCCATGAAAAAGAAGTCGATTCGGTATCCAATTTATTGTTTTGTTCGAAGGTGAATCGGGAAATATTTGGAATTTTTGTGTATATACCAAAAAAGATACAGAGTTTGAATAGCGTTATTCAGAGTTCAATATTTCTGCACGTATTGTGCTACAGTTATACAGTGTGTCTAAAAAGTCCTGAGACGGTTGGATATTTTCTCAGGTGAAATATTTTCCCAAAAAGTGAAGGTCATTCCTGAAGTAAATGTCAACGAGAAATTCAATGGTGACCTTCATTTTAACCTTGAAGTTGACATTCATGGCTTTTTGAAGGTCAACTTTGTTTTTTAAAATGGAAACCCCTTTTTTTACATCTGCAATCGTTAGAGCAGAAAATTCTACGTTCAGATACGTACCCAAGTCATAGGTCAATTGTAACGTTCAAGGTCAATTAGAGGTTATTTGAAATAAACAAAGTTTTGCAAGAGGTCAGTGTAATTCCTGAAGTAAATTTCAACAAGAAATTCATTGGTGAGCTCTGTATTGATCTTGGTTACAGCGTTGTGATTATTGTAAAATCATATGTATCGGAAATTTTTCTTTAAAAGTTCCAGGAGTTCTGGTGAGAGTTCTGTTCCTCCCCAAACAGTTATATCGTAAAGTCCTATACCGTTTTTCGATACCTAAGTCAACACCTAAGACGATACCATAAGTCCTATACCGTTTTTCTATATCCGTACGAATATTACGAATCGAAACTAAATTTGCGTATTACGAGTACATACTTACTATCTTTCTCTAAAAGATTATTATGGCGCAAGCTAAACATTCGGAACGAGAGAGGGTATGTGTATTAATGATGTGTGATTGGGGAGATCGAGTTCGATCTTATGATCAAGTTCGTTTGCTTTTTAATCGCACTTTTCCTAATGGAGAAGGGTTAAATCCTGTCTTAAAATCAACAATTGAAAGAACTGTAAGGCGCTTTATGAATCATGGATCTACTAAGGACCTTCAGAGAACTGGTCGGCCAAAATCTGCAGGATCTGAGGAGATACAGATGGACATAGCCCAAGCATTTGTTGAAAACCTACACCTTAGTTTACGTCGAGCTAGTGATGAGCGTGACGTTGCTCCTGAGATGGTGTGAAATATGTTAAAAAGCATTAATTTCCATCCTTACAAAGTTCATCTAGTACAAGAGCTCAATGATGACGATCCTGATAGTCGGATTGAATTTTGTAAAATTATGATGGACAGAATTAATAGAGATCCTCTTTTCTTGTACAATACAGTATTTTCAGATGAAGCTACTTTCACTTTAAAAGGTGAAGTTAACAGGAAAAATTGTAGATATTGGTCCGACACAAATCCTGCTTGGATTTTAGAGAGTCACACACAATATCCACAAAAGATTAATGTTTGGGCCGGTATCTTGAATGATACATTGATAGGCCCTTTCTTCATCGATGATAATCTCAATTCCCGTGCATATGAAGAGCTTCTCAGAATCCAAATTGTACCAAGAATAAGGGAGATTACAGGCGATAATTTTCAAAATATTTGTTTCCAGCAGGACGGAGCAGCGGCTCATTACGGTAGGGAGGTTCGAGCATATTTGGATACTCAGTTCCCTCATAGGATTCTGCAAAAGGCTACTTTGATTGATAGGGAGATGATTCGTAATGCTGTAACTCATTTTTACAATCGCATAGCGTTTTGTCAAGAAGCTCAAGGTTTTCAGTTCGAACATCTTCACTGAAGGGTGAGAGGAAAGGGGACTCACGCTAATCAAGCACCCCGAAACGTGAGAGTCAAGGGGACTTATGCTATTCAATCACCCCGAAACGTGAGAGGCAAGAGGACTCACGCTAATCAAGCACCCCGAAGCGTGAGAGGCAAGGGGACGGTTTGTTTTCTAGTGTTCTGTTGAGGTGAAGTGATTTTGGTACAAATTTGGTTGTGTTTTATTGTGTTTTGAGGATTCGATTGGTTTCGAATCCTTGAAATTTTTAATTGTGCTTTTGTTTGGATATTAAGACAAATCCGGAACAGTGGTGATACGGGTTCAGGTTTGAAATGCTTTATGCACCGTCAAGGGGAATCCGTGTCCCCCTGGTGGGAATAAGATAACGGACCGTCCCACTAGCCTCTAGCAAGTCCTTGGACCGCGTCTCCCTGATTCCCTGGACTGTGGAGCCCAGTTCGTCCGGATTGACGCACTTCTTGAGCTCGCGCAGGATTGAGGCGTAGCTCCTCCCCTCATCTAGTTTTATGAGCACCGCTTCTGGGCGCGCACGTCGAGGTTTCTCTGGCGTTTTGGAAGTCTTCTTCCCTTTTCTTTTCCGAAGGTCCTTCTTTTTGGGGACTTTGACCCACTTTTCTTCTTTATTTATTATGCAAATTGTGGGCATAATGAGGTACTAAGAGAAGGTACGAATAAATGAATATAGGGCCGGTCGTTTACAAAATAAGGACCCTTTAATTTTAATGTGCTCCCAGAAGGGTTTTGGTCAAAAAATTTTTTTTTTTTATTTAGCTTCTGCCAGGCCTTTTAGATTTCGGTTTTCTTTTAACGGGAATAAATGATCCAATTCTAGGATTGTCACAAAATTTTTCCACCTGTGAAACTTTAAAGATGTGTATGGAGAGAAAAACATATTTCTTTTCTGAATAAGCGAGTAAGGCTCGAACACTAGCCTTGGTTAACTTAAGAAAAGTTTGGTCAAATTTTTAATTTTGGAAAAAATGAATTTTTCAACAATAAAAAAATTATTTAAATTAAATAAATCTACTATTAAAATTTCTTAGGTTAGCCTCAAGGTCAAATCCCTGAGTTATTTGATAAATTCGTTTTATTTGATCAAAGAATCTTGAGAAGTGGACAAGGTTTTAGGCTAATCCACTTTTTAATGAATTTCATATTCGAATTCAGACTCTCTGCTGAGGAGCACAAGAGGTTGGATTCTGAAATTGGTCTTCTGCTAAAGAACACAAAAGTGAATTCTCAAAACTCAAATATATTTATTTTTAAAATGGAAACATTATTTAAGTGGAGTTTGATATTTCTATCGATAATCAAAAACTTTGATTGATTAGCAAAGATATAAATATCAATACAAGTTTTTAAGTCAATTCACTCAGCGTGGTGACTAGCTACATGAATTTTACTCATATGATTATCGAGAAGAAAATAAAAATAGTAAAGGATATAATACAAATGCTGAAGTTGCGAATAAAGTAGAGTTGGAAGTATAGTCACTCAAGTTAGCCTCAAGATCAAATTCTTGGTCAGCACTACAATTTTAAATTATTCTGAAATAAAATATGATTATAGAATATAAAATTTAATTGTTCATAACAAGAGTCAAACAAGGCTCAAGTTATAAGTAATTAATTTTCATCTGACTAGCCTGGTTAGCCTCAAGGTCAAAACCCTGGGTAGTCGGGATAAAACTCACAAAACAAAATAATTTCAAATAAAGCAAAGTCGAGAGCTAGATCACTTAGGTTAGCCTGAAGGTCAAATCCCTGCGTGTTCTTACGGCTTTATTTTATTTTATTTCGCAATATGAAAATTTTATGAAAATTAATGGAATTTTTGAAAGAAGTGAATGGCGAAACAAAAAAGTTTTGAAAAGGAAGTGTTTCGCTAGTAAAAAGTTACTAGTAACCGTAGCCAGTGAAGAATAGCGCGAAAGACCGATATACCACCGCTGCCACCATCAGTTTGTTACGTACGGGTAATATTCGATAAAGCAAAATATAAAAATTCAAAAATAATTACCTATAATAAATTTTATTTACTAGTATGACTAGTACGCGGAGGTCGTTCAAACTGCCAAATTTAGTTAACAGAAATATTACCTAAATTTTTTCATTATTATGTTCGGTCGTTGGTCTCCTACTCTCGGACTGAGAGTGTATCCTACACACACCTACATTTACCAATTGAATTTTAGAAAAGAAGGGAAGGTGTTTTAAATGAACTCAAATTTAAAAGGCCAAGAGGTTGAAATTTTTATTCTCCAGAGAAATGAGATGGATAGGCATAAGTGAACATTTCTTGTTGAATTGATATAAACAGAACAAAAGATAGACCTGAATGATACAAATTGTACCTTACCGCATCCTTAGTCTAGATTCTTAATCCTACCAGGTCTCTGGAAAGCAGGAGGAAGGAAGAGAGTGCGTTCTCGTTGCTGAAGTCCTGAGTTATCCGGGCGGAACTTGATTTCATACATTCGTGGTGTCCCAAAGAAAACACTCTTGTCCCTTGCGTGATGTACTCACGCGCACAAAACCAAACACTGTGCCCACTTTTCTATTAGTTTCAATAAGAGAATATAACGGTTGGCTTTTAACCAGAAAAGGGTTGAGTGCTTTTGAACTCGCTCTTTTCACTGCTAAAATTTCCCTATTAAATCTAATTCAAATATTTTATGAAAATTATCACTACCGTTTTGAGATTCAGTATATTAATTTCCGGCGATTTCTCGCTGCTTTGTGCCGTTTTATTTTGGTGAAGGAAAACCGCGACAAACTGGGATTGGACTCTAGATAGTCCGCCGTAGATTAAATTTATTTTTATGCTTCTATTCGGATAAGGACTTTTTTATTGTTAACGTCCGCCCAAACGCGTTCCCCGATTTGAAGTCCTGAACTAGGTATTTTACGAAACTAGGTCAACTAGCCAGGTGATAGGACGTGATGGTTCCGAACCGCGGACGGGCAAAGTAGAGAAAAGTATATCCCCTACTGGCCGAGTAGTTCCGGTTAACACCGGGTTGCTCGAGTAACTGCAAATTTGGCTTGGCGTTGTTCTGTTTTACTGGTTCATCGCCAGGTGGACATGGTAGGGTTTTTCGATGATTAAGGAATCTATGATTGGACAAGGGAAATAGTGGTAGGGAGGTTTTAGGAATGTAGATGGACTTTGTACCGTGCTGATTCAGTTATTGCACCATTTCCTGATTTTGAGGTGTCGAATATTCCTCCCCTATATTCACACTTATCGTGAGAAAGGAAATGCGCTCATCGATTTTTAGTATTTGATGCAATGTCATCAAATTGTAGAAACGATTTAAGTTTCTAATATATTTCATACTAAATTGCAATAGATTTGATTAGTCTAAGCTTATAATCATTATATGAATTAAAAAGTCTTAACATAATTATTTGAATGTTCAGATGAGTCTTTAGGTTTTATTTACAAAAAGCACGTGGCCTTCGTTGGCTAAATCATCTAAGCAAGGATAGGCGCACTAGAAGGAAGTGTGAATATGGAATGTATGCTAGCTTCGCAATGTACAGCAGAGCACATCAAAATGCTTTCAAAAGAGACGGGTATATGGGGCATGTGCATGGGCGAACGAAGAGAGGAATTGACAAATGGCAGAAAGCTATAGTGATATACAGTGCATGAGTGACGCGTGCTGAATATCTCGTCCTCTCTCTTACGCTCTCTCTTTTTCTCTCGCGTTCTCTCCTCTGCTCTTACTTTCTAGTAAAAGATATTTATAATCTCGATCAATGTTTACCTGGATTTACATTTACTTAAAACATGATGAATTAGCGTTGTTTTGAGGCTTCTTCAGCCTTTTGCGCTGTTACATTCCTTATTTTAGATTTATTTTAGATACTTCTGAAATTACAATTTATGCGATATGTGTCAGGCCACTCGCATGAAGAACTGTAGTTATAATTATTCGTATTCACCTGTAAATATATACTCATATTCATACGCAGGTGCACGAGCCTGCATGTACACTAATATGTATATACACATATGTGACGCGATCTGAAGAGAGACCCCTAAGCGGCCAAACGTAAATTTTAGAGAAGAAGCAGGAGAAGTGACGACGGGCCGATAGGACTCTTTCAATATATTGGATCTATAACTTAATTCGTGTGGTTTGCTAAGAGATGGCGTAACTTGATTATTATTCCATCCTTCCAATATATCGAACATGCGTTAGAAAGCTACTCAGATTGTGCGGCTTTTTAAGTATATTTCATTCATTTGAGGCGTAAACAACAATAATTTTTTTCACTCAAATATGTCGAACTGTATGCCTAAAAAAGTGTTTTTACAGGGAGTTCTTCTTCATTACTTTAATATGAAGAAAACTGCTGCCGAAAGTCATCGTATTTTGGTGGAAGTTCATGGTGAACATGCTTTAGCTGAGCGCACGTGCCAAAAGTGGTTTGCACGATTTAAAAGTGGTGATTTTGGCTTGGAAGACGAAGAACGTCATGGGCAGCCAAAAAAGTTAGAAGATGAAGAATTGGAAGCGTTACTTGATGAAGATTGTTGCCAAACACAAGAAGAGCTCGAATAATCTTTGGGATTCACTCAAGCAGCCATCTCAAAACGTTTAAAAGCAGCTGGATACATTCAAAAGCAAGGAATTTGGGTTCCACATGAACTCAAGCCGAAAGACGTTGAAAAACGGTTTTGCATGTCCGAAATGCTGCTGGAACGCCACGAAAAGAAGTCATTTTCTCATCAGATTGTTATTGGTGATCAAAAATGGATCCATTACGACAACCCCAAGCGCAAGAAATCACATGTGAAACCCGGCCAACCAGCCAAATCAACGGCAAAGCCGAATATCCATGGCGCGAAGGTAATGCTCTGTATTTGGTGGGACCAGAAGGTTGTGCTGTATTATGAGCTGTTAAAACTGGGTGAAACCATCAATGGAGAACGCTGCTGAACACAATTAATCCGTTTGAAGAGTACAATAGCCGAAAAATGCCCGGAATATGCGACCAGACGAGGCAATAATTTTCCATCATGATAACGCTCGGCCCCATATTGCTATTCCGGTTAAGAACTATTTGGGAAACAGTGGATGAGAAGTTTTACCCCACCCGCCTTATAGCCCAGACCTTGCCCGTTCTGCCAACCATTTGTTCCGGTCGATGCAGAACGCCCTCACTGGAATACGGTTCACATCAGAAGAAATTTGAGTTTTTCGATGATTTTGAGAGACAGAAGCATGCTCTCTCGATCGGGCCAGTGCACAAAGCTTTGCGATCAAAAGTGACCGAAATCTAACGCATTTTATCTCGCGTTTATTTTTATTTCGAACGGACCCGTCTCAGAGAAACGCGATTTTCTCGAAAAGTTAAAAGGTGCTGTTAGCCGGATTTCTTTGTTCCACATCACATATATAATATCACTTTAATATAATATATCTATGATATAATAATATCTTAATAATAATATTAATAATATGATATATAATATAATATAATGCGTGATATTTGGATGCCTATATTTACGGTGATCTTGCCTTGCTCTATTTTTAATTATTTTTAATCTTATTTTCCTGTGTTAAATTCAGGGTGTATTCACTATATTTTATTTCAACGTGCATTTGCGCGTATTTTAATAATGTTTATCGACCTTAATATGCTTTTATCGAAAAGTTGTTCAATTTAATGTGAATGTATATAAGGTTTTTTCATAACACACAAAAACATTCGGTTTATCATCTGCATATTGAAGTTGATTAAAACCAATATCACTTTTAATGGCAAATATGTGATACAATGTAAGGTAGTGAAATTAGGAATTTCCTTCCCGAACCAACCATCTGTTAAAAGTTTCTTGACCCGAGCATCGATAAATCGAACATACACGATGAATAGAAAATGTTGAAAAAACATTTGACATCGTAAAATGTTCATGAAAATTAAAAAAGTGAAAACAATCGATTTTATAGGATAAAAGGGCATGAAAAATTCGTCAAAAGTCGCTCATAGAAAATTCAATTCAGATTTTTAAGAAGCAAGTTATGAGGATTTGAAAATACTCATTTTACTGAGGTTGGGTGAGGGGGGATTGCACTCCATGTAGTTTGAACAGAGATGGAAGTAAAAGTCTATAGATTCATGAGTGAACTACTATCGCATACGTGGACAAACTCTGAAAATTTGAAGGCGATCGGAAGGCATGACTTTCAAACTTGGGACCGTTCAGAACTTTTACAACTTAACTATACCAAATTCAATCTTTGGCTGCATCTAGGGAAAAAATTTCAAAAGTATATTTTACGAGCGAAATTCTATGAAAACTTTACTTCAAAATGAGCTCAAGTACTTACAAAAATTTTAATTATTTTCAAAGTAATTATTATATTTAAAACACATCGATGTAAAAAAACAGTAATATAAAAATCATATATATATATACTTTCCTTTATGGGTCATTCTATTTTGCGTATAACGTTGCAACACTTAGCCTGACTGACATAAGTCAGCAGCCATACTCGTCTCATAGGTAAGCAGTAAGAAATCTCCGACCTGGACAGAAAGTCGTGGTTATAGCTATCGTAGTTTAAACGAGTACATATGCCTTGGCAATTTTCAGTGATCCGTTCGGCTCCGTTTTATGTCGAGAACAGAAGGTTCTGAAAGTATTTGTAAAGCCGAACCAACTAGGAAGTGCTGGGGTGTTAATAAAACCAGGTCATTTGGATCGTCCGTAAGCGCACAAATAGAAAGAGAATTGAGACAGGATTTCACTTAAGAAAGGAAGGTAGACATCTGCCCGTAGGTTAGCGCTGTATTTCCCAATTTCCATTCCGTTCAATGTTTAGCAAGTGACAGGTAAAAATGTCCTAGCAGTAAATAGTTTATAGGCAGCTATGAATCTGTCTGCATCATAGCTATCCAGATGTCATTCTTGTGTAGCGAAGAAAATAAAAGCCGATTCAGACTCGGACTCCATAATATATTCTGATGAGTGTAGTCCTTATGGTAGATCCAAATCCATCAAAATATCTTCTAAATGTCAGCGATGAAGAAGATCGTGTACATCCTCCAGCGCAGAATGACATCCCTGAGCTCTGTGTGTAGCCTCGGGCCTGTGTGAAGCAGATTATTTAAAGACGATCCCCTGTCCATCTGACGTGGAACGTAAAAGACAGTTTTGAGGATTGTGCTCAAGGTGATCTCTTTACAACGCCATGATGAAGCGGAAAATACCCTCGGATCGATTGAAGTTCTTCGAAGATTGTGACTGATTCCATCTCTCCCACATCAGCATAATCCTGTAGGGCGCAGTCGATGCAGCTTCATCTTTTATCATGTCTGGTACCTAAAGTCAAGTCATAGCATCAGTAAAGATTCTAAAATATTTTAAGATACCTACCTTTGTTGTACGCAAAGCAACCTTGAAATTGCGACGGTGTGCAAGGCATGTACTTTATCAAAATTCCATCTTTTATAAACTGACAACTTATGAGTTATGAGTTAGCAGAATTGTTTTCTTTCCATAAAATTGAAAATTTTAGATAATAGAGTGAATGTACCGACTGGCAAAGAGGAAAGATTGACTAGTAAGCAGTTGATATATCTCCACCTAAACTTTTAATATGTCTGTTCTGTAGTAAAAGTCATTCAACAGGTCTATATTAAGTCTTTTAGTCATAAAGATTACTTACAAATGTAAAAATAGTAAAAATACGAAAGACTTAATCTTCAGAATCGACAATAGGCTGCTCCTTGGCAATTAGTGCCTTCACCCTATACAAAGCATCGACTCACTAAAATCCAAACTTGAAATAATAATCAAGCTGCAAAGAAGTTTGTATATTATTTTGATGTAGAGTTGAAAAACGAAGATGCAATTAACATAATTTTGCGTGTCCATGATTCTGGGTAATGAAAATATATGTGCCGTCATGGCAGGCACATGGTCCTTGTCAAAATTTGTCATAAGCAGTATAAAATTTATACGAAGTGTGAGAGATGAGTATAAAGGCTGGTTATATAAAAAAAGTAATATAGCGTTCATCAAACAAAACTCCTATCACTTTCAAAGTACTCTCTTCGAGCACATATACATTTATGCTAGCGATTCTTCCATTGCTTAGAATATTTTGTTTTTTAAATCATTTGATCAAACAACCAATAGTCACAGGGTACCATGTGAGGTGAGTAACTTAGATACTGAACTTCAGATGTACTGTGTTTTGCCCTCCAAGTGAAAATTAAACTGTAGCACCTGACGTTGAGCTCTACGCTTCGCCGAAGACCAATCATGGGAGCACCAATTCGTTGGTACTCGACACGGGAGCACAGTTGGGACCAGTTTGTCAGGATCGGGTCGGTCAATATCAACCTAGTCCAGCCTGACGAGCAGCCAGTAAGGGGTATCTGACGCTGGTTGCTGGATCACACCTAGAGACATCTGAGTGAAGTTCAGTGACACCTGACGCTAAACCATCATCCGTGTCAAAGGCCGGCAAGGTAGTACTCATCCGTCGGAGTTGGACGCGGCGTCTCCGGGTGGTCGGTTGGTAAACGGGCCCGGTCAGAACTCGATCAGGGGCAGCTGACGTCAAGCCCTGCTTTTCACGGAGGACCAATGATGAGGACCCTGGCTTTGTCAAAGATTCGGTAAATGAGGCAACTGAGGTGTTGAGCGGTATGCTCAACACCCACAAGTGCCTACTAGAAAGCGGGGTGGAAATCCAGAAGAGGCTCGAATCCCACCCCGCCTCGAAAAGGATGGGTATCTTTCGGAGACCGCGTTCTGAATACATGGATTCTTTGGTAAACATTTAAATTGTTGCTCTGATCGGCGTTATTTCTTTAATATATGTTCTTAGATTGCAAGAAAATCTAATTGTCATATATTGAGTTTCCTCTACTAGATTTTGATGCTTAGTAATTCCTGAAATGTTATGCTTTGGAAATGTTCTGCAGTCCAGTTTCTTTGTGCGTATTTTTAGTTTTTGCAAGCAAAGAATCAAAGATAAATAAAAATTTTTCAAAGTTTGAGGGCTCACAGATGATTCTATCTTTATACAAAGAAGACGGATTTAAAAATCAGATACTGATAAGTAAAGAGCGGATGAAAGTAGTCTGAACTTGGCGATGGACATTGGTCTCACATTCCTGAAAAGCTGGCTGAAGATCAGTAAATCGATGTCCAATTTCGAAATTTAGGCCTTGGTACATACTGCTGTGGAAGAGACCGCGCTTAATATCAAGTTCCCACTCTCGTACCTTAGCATTAAGTCGTGAATCGTAGAGCTGCTTCTTATTCACCTTTCTCAGACGCAACGTTAAATCCATCGTAGTCGTTAGATAAACGTGATCCAAGTGAATATTTTGCTTCGCGCAATAGGGAGGGCACCTTTTCAGGTATGTTAAGCATTTTTATTGATACTGTAATGAAAAGTGTTAGTGTTTTTACATAGATTGTGGAATATTAGCCTCAAGAGGTACATATTTGCAAATTCATAGAGTTACAATTAATCCGTTTGAAGAGTACAATAGCCGAAAAATGCCCGGAATATGCGACCAGACGAGGCAATAATTTTCCATCATGATAACGCTCGGCCCCATATTGCTATTCCGGTTAAGAACTATTTGGGAAACAGTGGATGAGAAGTTTTACCCCACCCGCCTTATAGCCCAGACCTTGCCCGTTCTGCCAACCATTTGTTCCGGTCGATGCAGAACGCCCTCACTGGAATACGGTTCACATCAGAAGAAATTTGAGTTTTTCGATGATTTTGAGAGACAGAAGCATGCTCTCTCGATCGGGCCAGTGCACAAAGCTTTGCGATCAAAAGTGACCGAAATCTAACGCATTTTATCTCGCGTTTATTTTTATTTCGAACGGACCCGTCTCAGAGAAACGCGATTTTCTCGAAAAGTTAAAAGGTGCTGTTAGCCGGATTTCTTTGTTCCACATCACATATATAATATCACTTTAATATAATATATCTATGATATAATAATATCTTAATAATAATATTAATAATATGATATATAATATAATATAATGCGTGATATTTGGATGCCTATATTTACGGTGATCTTGCCTTGCTCTATTTTTAATTATTTTTAATCTTATTTTCCTGTGTTAAATTCAGGGTGTATTCACTATATTTTATTTCAACGTGCATTTGCGCGTATTTTAATAATGTTTATCGACCTTAATATGCTTTTATCGAAAAGTTGTTCAATTTAATGTGAATGTATATAAGGTTTTTTCATAACACACAAAAACATTCGGTTTATCATCTGCATATTGAAGTTGATTAAAACCAATATCACTTTTAATGGCAAATATGTGATACAATGTAAGGTAGTGAAATTAGGAATTTCCTTCCCGAACCAACCATCTGTTAAAAGTTTCTTGACCCGAGCATCGATAAATCGAACATACACGATGAATAGAAAATGTTGAAAAAACATTTGACATCGTAAAATGTTCATGAAAATTAAAAAAGTGAAAACAATCGATTTTATAGGATAAAAGGGCATGAAAAATTCGTCAAAAGTCGCTCATAGAAAATTCAATTCAGATTTTTAAGAAGCAAGTTATGAGGATTTGAAAATACTCATTTTACTGAGGTTGGGTGAGGGGGGATTGCACTCCATGTAGTTTGAACAGAGATGGAAGTAAAAGTCTATAGATTCATGAGTGAACTACTATCGCATACGTGGACAAACTCTGAAAATTTGAAGGCGATCGGAAGGCATGACTTTCAAACTTGGGACCGTTCAGAACTTTTACAACTTAACTATACCAAATTCAATCTTTGGCTGCATCTAGGGAAAAAATTTCAAAAGTATATTTTACGAGCGAAATTCTATGAAAACTTTACTTCAAAATGAGCTCAAGTACTTACAAAAATTTTAATTATTTTCAAAGTAATTATTATATTTAAAACACATCGATGTAAAAAAACAGTAATATAAAAATCATATATATATATACTTTCCTTTATGGGTCATTCTATTTTGCGTATAACGTTGCAACACTTAGCCTGACTGACATAAGTCAGCAGCCATACTCGTCTCATAGGTAAGCAGTAAGAAATCTCCGACCTGGACAGAAAGTCGTGGTTATAGCTATCGTAGTTTAAACGAGTACATATGCCTTGGCAATTTTCAGTGATCCGTTCGGCTCCGTTTTATGTCGAGAACAGAAGGTTCTGAAAGTATTTGTAAAGCCGAACCAACTAGGAAGTGCTGGGGTGTTAATAAAACCAGGTCATTTGGATCGTCCGTAAGCGCACAAATAGAAAGAGAATTGAGACAGGATTTCACTTAAGAAAGGAAGGTAGACATCTGCCCGTAGGTTAGCGCTGTATTTCCCAATTTCCATTCCGTTCAATGTTTAGCAAGTGACAGGTAAAAATGTCCTAGCAGTAAATAGTTTATAGGCAGCTATGAATCTGTCTGCATCATAGCTATCCAGATGTCATTCTTGTGTAGCGAAGAAAATAAAAGCCGATTCAGACTCGGACTCCATAATATATTCTGATGAGTGTAGTCCTTATGGTAGATCCAAATCCATCAAAATATCTTCTAAATGTCAGCGATGAAGAAGATCGTGTACATCCTCCAGCGCAGAATGACATCCCTGAGCTCTGTGTGTAGCCTCGGGCCTGTGTGAAGCAGATTATTTAAAGACGATCCCCTGTCCATCTGACGTGGAACGTAAAAGACAGTTTTGAGGATTGTGCTCAAGGTGATCTCTTTACAACGCCATGATGAAGCGGAAAATACCCTCGGATCGATTGAAGTTCTTCGAAGATTGTGACTGATTCCATCTCTCCCACATCAGCATAATCCTGTAGGGCGCAGTCGATGCAGCTTCATCTTTTATCATGTCTGGTACCTAAAGTCAAGTCATAGCATCAGTAAAGATTCTAAAATATTTTAAGATACCTACCTTTGTTGTACGCAAAGCAACCTTGAAATTGCGACGGTGTGCAAGGCATGTACTTTATCAAAATTCCATCTTTTATAAACTGACAACTTATGAGTTATGAGTTAGCAGAATTGTTTTCTTTCCATAAAATTGAAAATTTTAGATAATAGAGTGAATGTACCGACTGGCAAAGAGGAAAGATTGACTAGTAAGCAGTTGATATATCTCCACCTAAACTTTTAATATGTCTGTTCTGTAGTAAAAGTCATTCAACAGGTCTATATTAAGTCTTTTAGTCATAAAGATTACTTACAAATGTAAAAATAGTAAAAATACGAAAGACTTAATCTTCAGAATCGACAATAGGCTGCTCCTTGGCAATTAGTGCCTTCACCCTATACAAAGCATCGACTCACTAAAATCCAAACTTGAAATAATAATCAAGCTGCAAAGAAGTTTGTATATTATTTTGATGTAGAGTTGAAAAACGAAGATGCAATTAACATAATTTTGCGTGTCCATGATTCTGGGTAATGAAAATATATGTGCCGTCATGGCAGGCACATGGTCCTTGTCAAAATTTGTCATAAGCAGTATAAAATTTATACGAAGTGTGAGAGATGAGTATAAAGGCTGGTTATATAAAAAAAGTAATATAGCGTTCATCAAACAAAACTCCTATCACTTTCAAAGTACTCTCTTCGAGCACATATACATTTATGCTAGCGATTCTTCCATTGCTTAGAATATTTTGTTTTTTAAATCATTTGATCAAACAACCAATAGTCACAGGGTACCATGTGAGGTGAGTAACTTAGATACTGAACTTCAGATGTACTGTGTTTTGCCCTCCAAGTGAAAATTAAACTGTAGCACCTGACGTTGAGCTCTACGCTTCGCCGAAGACCAATCATGGGAGCACCAATTCGTTGGTACTCGACACGGGAGCACAGTTGGGACCAGTTTGTCAGGATCGGGTCGGTCAATATCAACCTAGTCCAGCCTGACGAGCAGCCAGTAAGGGGTATCTGACGCTGGTTGCTGGATCACACCTAGAGACATCTGAGTGAAGTTCAGTGACACCTGACGCTAAACCATCATCCGTGTCAAAGGCCGGCAAGGTAGTACTCATCCGTCGGAGTTGGACGCGGCGTCTCCGGGTGGTCGGTTGGTAAACGGGCCCGGTCAGAACTCGATCAGGGGCAGCTGACGTCAAGCCCTGCTTTTCACGGAGGACCAATGATGAGGACCCTGGCTTTGTCAAAGATTCGGTAAATGAGGCAACTGAGGTGTTGAGCGGTATGCTCAACACCCACAAGTGCCTACTAGAAAGCGGGGTGGAAATCCAGAAGAGGCTCGAATCCCACCCCGCCTCGAAAAGGATGGGTATCTTTCGGAGACCGCGTTCTGAATACATGGATTCTTTGGTAAACATTTAAATTGTTGCTCTGATCGGCGTTATTTCTTTAATATATGTTCTTAGATTGCAAGAAAATCTAATTGTCATATATTGAGTTTCCTCTACTAGATTTTGATGCTTAGTAATTCCTGAAATGTTATGCTTTGGAAATGTTCTGCAGTCCAGTTTCTTTGTGCGTATTTTTAGTTTTTGCAAGCAAAGAATCAAAGATAAATAAAAATTTTTCAAAGTTTGAGGGCTCACAGATGATTCTATCTTTATACAAAGAAGACGGATTTAAAAATCAGATACTGATAAGTAAAGAGCGGATGAAAGTAGTCTGAACTTGGCGATGGACATTGGTCTCACATTCCTGAAAAGCTGGCTGAAGATCAGTAAATCGATGTCCAATTTCGAAATTTAGGCCTTGGTACATACTGCTGTGGAAGAGACCGCGCTTAATATCAAGTTCCCACTCTCGTACCTTAGCATTAAGTCGTGAATCGTAGAGCTGCTTCTTATTCACCTTTCTCAGACGCAACGTTAAATCCATCGTAGTCGTTAGATAAACGTGATCCAAGTGAATATTTTGCTTCGCGCAATAGGGAGGGCACCTTTTCAGGTATGTTAAGCATTTTTATTGATACTGTAATGAAAAGTGTTAGTGTTTTTACATAGATTGTGGAATATTAGCCTCAAGAGGTACATATTTGCAAATTCATAGAGTTACAATTAATCCGTTTGAAGAGTACAATAGCCGAAAAATGCCCGGAATATGCGACCAGACGAGGCAATAATTTTCCATCATGATAACGCTCGGCCCCATATTGCTATTCCGGTTAAGAACTATTTGGGAAACAGTGGATGAGAAGTTTTACCCCACCCGCCTTATAGCCCAGACCTTGCCCGTTCTGCCAACCATTTGTTCCGGTCGATGCAGAACGCCCTCACTGGAATACGGTTCACATCAGAAGAAATTTGAGTTTTTCGATGATTTTGAGAGACAGAAGCATGCTCTCTCGATCGGGCCAGTGCACAAAGCTTTGCGATCAAAAGTGACCGAAATCTAACGCATTTTATCTCGCGTTTATTTTTATTTCGAACGGACCCGTCTCAGAGAAACGCGATTTTCTCGAAAAGTTAAAAGGTGCTGTTAGCCGGATTTCTTTGTTCCACATCACATATATAATATCACTTTAATATAATATATCTATGATATAATAATATCTTAATAATAATATTAATAATATGATATATAATATAATATAATGCGTGATATTTGGATGCCTATATTTACGGTGATCTTGCCTTGCTCTATTTTTAATTATTTTTAATCTTATTTTCCTGTGTTAAATTCAGGGTGTATTCACTATATTTTATTTCAACGTGCATTTGCGCGTATTTTAATAATGTTTATCGACCTTAATATGCTTTTATCGAAAAGTTGTTCAATTTAATGTGAATGTATATAAGGTTTTTTCATAACACACAAAAACATTCGGTTTATCATCTGCATATTGAAGTTGATTAAAACCAATATCACTTTTAATGGCAAATATGTGATACAATGTAAGGTAGTGAAATTAGGAATTTCCTTCCCGAACCAACCATCTGTTAAAAGTTTCTTGACCCGAGCATCGATAAATCGAACATACACGATGAATAGAAAATGTTGAAAAAACATTTGACATCGTAAAATGTTCATGAAAATTAAAAAAGTGAAAACAATCGATTTTATAGGATAAAAGGGCATGAAAAATTCGTCAAAAGTCGCTCATAGAAAATTCAATTCAGATTTTTAAGAAGCAAGTTATGAGGATTTGAAAATACTCATTTTACTGAGGTTGGGTGAGGGGGATTGCACTCCATGTAGTTTGAACAGAGATGGAAGTAAAAGTCTATAGATTCATGAGTGAACTACTATCGCATACGTGGACAAACTCTGAAAATTTGAAGGCGATCGGAAGGCATGACTTTCAAACTTGGGACCGTTCAGAACTTTTACAACTTAACTATACCAAATTCAATCTTTGGCTGCATCTAGGGAAAAAATTTCAAAAGTATATTTTACGAGCGAAATTCTATGAAAACTTTACTTCAAAATGAGCTCAAGTACTTACAAAAATTTTAATTATTTTCAAAGTAATTATTATATTTAAAACACATCGATGTAAAAAAACAGTAATATAAAAATCATATATATATATACTTTCCTTTATGGGTCATTCTATTTTGCGTATAACGTTGCAACACTTAGCCTGACTGACATAAGTCAGCAGCCATACTCGTCTCATAGGTAAGCAGTAAGAAATCTCCGACCTGGACAGAAAGTCGTGGTTATAGCTATCGTAGTTTAAACGAGTACATATGCCTTGGCAATTTTCAGTGATCCGTTCGGCTCCGTTTTATGTCGAGAACAGAAGGTTCTGAAAGTATTTGTAAAGCCGAACCAACTAGGAAGTGCTGGGGTGTTAATAAAACCAGGTCATTTGGATCGTCCGTAAGCGCACAAATAGAAAGAGAATTGAGACAGGATTTCACTTAAGAAAGGAAGGTAGACATCTGCCCGTAGGTTAGCGCTGTATTTCCCAATTTCCATTCCGTTCAATGTTTAGCAAGTGACAGGTAAAAATGTCCTAGCAGTAAATAGTTTATAGGCAGCTATGAATCTGTCTGCATCATAGCTATCCAGATGTCATTCTTGTGTAGCGAAGAAAATAAAAGCCGATTCAGACTCGGACTCCATAATATATTCTGATGAGTGTAGTCCTTATGGTAGATCCAAATCCATCAAAATATCTTCTAAATGTCAGCGATGAAGAAGATCGTGTACATCCTCCAGCGCAGAATGACATCCCTGAGCTCTGTGTGTAGCCTCGGGCCTGTGTGAAGCAGATTATTTAAAGACGATCCCCTGTCCATCTGACGTGGAACGTAAAAGACAGTTTTGAGGATTGTGCTCAAGGTGATCTCTTTACAACGCCATGATGAAGCGGAAAATACCCTCGGATCGATTGAAGTTCTTCGAAGATTGTGACTGATTCCATCTCTCCCACATCAGCATAATCCTGTAGGGCGCAGTCGATGCAGCTTCATCTTTTATCATGTCTGGTACCTAAAGTCAAGTCATAGCATCAGTAAAGATTCTAAAATATTTTAAGATACCTACCTTTGTTGTACGCAAAGCAACCTTGAAATTGCGACGGTGTGCAAGGCATGTACTTTATCAAAATTCCATCTTTTATAAACTGACAACTTATGAGTTATGAGTTAGCAGAATTGTTTTCTTTCCATAAAATTGAAAATTTTAGATAATAGAGTGAATGTACCGACTGGCAAAGAGGAAAGATTGACTAGTAAGCAGTTGATATATCTCCACCTAAACTTTTAATATGTCTGTTCTGTAGTAAAAGTCATTCAACAGGTCTATATTAAGTCTTTTAGTCATAAAGATTACTTACAAATGTAAAAATAGTAAAAATACGAAAGACTTAATCTTCAGAATCGACAATAGGCTGCTCCTTGGCAATTAGTGCCTTCACCCTATACAAAGCATCGACTCACTAAAATCCAAACTTGAAATAATAATCAAGCTGCAAAGAAGTTTGTATATTATTTTGATGTAGAGTTGAAAAACGAAGATGCAATTAACATAATTTTGCGTGTCCATGATTCTGGGTAATGAAAATATATGTGCCGTCATGGCAGGCACATGGTCCTTGTCAAAATTTGTCATAAGCAGTATAAAATTTATACGAAGTGTGAGAGATGAGTATAAAGGCTGGTTATATAAAAAAAGTAATATAGCGTTCATCAAACAAAACTCCTATCACTTTCAAAGTACTCTCTTCGAGCACATATACATTTATGCTAGCGATTCTTCCATTGCTTAGAATATTTTGTTTTTTAAATCATTTGATCAAACAACCAATAGTCACAGGGTACCATGTGAGGTGAGTAACTTAGATACTGAACTTCAGATGTACTGTGTTTTGCCCTCCAAGTGAAAATTAAACTGTAGCACCTGACGTTGAGCTCTACGCTTCGCCGAAGACCAATCATGGGAGCACCAATTCGTTGGTACTCGACACGGGAGCACAGTTGGGACCAGTTTGTCAGGATCGGGTCGGTCAATATCAACCTAGTCCAGCCTGACGAGCAGCCAGTAAGGGGTATCTGACGCTGGTTGCTGGATCACACCTAGAGACATCTGAGTGAAGTTCAGTGACACCTGACGCTAAACCATCATCCGTGTCAAAGGCCGGCAAGGTAGTACTCATCCGTCGGAGTTGGACGCGGCGTCTCCCGGGTGGTCGGTTGGTAAACGGGCCCGGTCAGAACTCGATCAGGGGCAGCTGACGTCAAGCCCTGCTTTTCACGGAGGACCAATGATGAGGACCTTGGCTTTGTCAAAGATTCGGTAAATGAGGCAACTGAGGTGTTGAGCGGTATGCTCAACACCCACAAGTGCCTACTAGAAAGCGGGGTGGAAATCCAGAAGAGGCTCGAATCCCACCCCGCCTCGAAAAGGATGGGTATCTTTCGGAGACCGCGTTCTGAATACATGGATTCTTTGGTAAACATTTAAATTGTTGCTCTGATCGGCGTTATTTCTTTAATATATGTTCTTAGATTGCAAGAAAATCTAATTGTCATATATTGAGTTTCCTCTACTAGATTTTGATGCTTAGTAATTCCTGAAATGTTATGCTTTGGAAATGTTCTGCAGTCCAGTTTCTTTGTGCGTATTTTTAGTTTTTGCAAGCAAAGAATCAAAGATAAATAAAAATTTTTCAAAGTTTGAGGGCTCACAGATGATTCTATCTTTATACAAAGAAGACGGATTTAAAAATCAGATACTGATAAGTAAAGAGCGGATGAAAGTAGTCTGAACTTGGCGATGGACATTGGTCTCACATTCCTGAAAAGCTGGCTGAAGATCAGTAAATCGATGTCCAATTTCGAAATTTAGGCCTTGGTACATACTGCTGTGGAAGAGACCGCGCTTAATATCAAGTTCCCACTCTCGTACCTTAGCATTAAGTCGTGAATCGTAGAGCTGCTTCTTATTCACCTTTCTCAGACGCAACGTTAAATCCATCGTAGTCGTTAGATAAACGTGATCCAAGTGAATATTTTGCTTCGCGCAATAGGGAGGGCACCTTTTCAGGTATGTTAAGCATTTTTATTGATACTGTAATGAAAAGTGTTAGTGTTTTTACATAGATTGTGGAATATTAGCCTCAAGAGGTACATATTTGCAAATTCATAGAGTTACAATTAATCCGTTTGAAGAGTACAATAGCCGAAAAATGCCCGGAATATGCGACCAGACGAGGCAATAATTTTCCATCATGATAACGCTCGGCCCCATATTGCTATTCCGGTTAAGAACTATTTGGGAAACAGTGGATGAGAAGTTTTACCCCACCCGCCTTATAGCCCAGACCTTGCCCGTTCTGCCAACCATTTGTTCCGGTCGATGCAGAACGCCCTCACTGGAATACGGTTCACATCAGAAGAAATTTGAGTTTTTCGATGATTTTGAGAGACAGAAGCATGCTCTCTCGATCGGGCCAGTGCACAAAGCTTTGCGATCAAAAGTGACCGAAATCTAACGCATTTTATCTCGCGTTTATTTTTATTTCGAACGGACCCGTCTCAGAGAAACGCGATTTTCTCGAAAAGTTAAAAGGTGCTGTTAGCCGGATTTCTTTGTTCCACATCACATATATAATATCACTTTAATATAATATATCTATGATATAATAATATCTTAATAATAATATTAATAATATGATATATAATATAATATAATGCGTGATATTTGGATGCCTATATTTACGGTGATCTTGCCTTGCTCTATTTTTAATTATTTTTAATCTTATTTTCCTGTGTTAAATTCAGGGTGTATTCACTATATTTTATTTCAACGTGCATTTGCGCGTATTTTAATAATGTTTATCGACCTTAATATGCTTTTATCGAAAAGTTGTTCAATTTAATGTGAATGTATATAAGGTTTTTTCATAACACACAAAAACATTCGGTTTATCATCTGCATATTGAAGTTGATTAAAACCAATATCACTTTTAATGGCAAATATGTGATACAATGTAAGGTAGTGAAATTAGGAATTTCCTTCCCGAACCAACCATCTGTTAAAAGTTTCTTGACCCGAGCATCGATAAATCGAACATACACGATGAATAGAAAATGTTGAAAAAACATTTGACATCGTAAAATGTTCATGAAAATTAAAAAAGTGAAAACAATCGATTTTATAGGATAAAAGGGCATGAAAAATTCGTCAAAAGTCGCTCATAGAAAATTCAATTCAGATTTTTAAGAAGCAAGTTATGAGGATTTGAAAATACTCATTTTACTGAGGTTGGGTGAGGGGGGGATTGCACTCCATGTAGTTTGAACAGAGATGGAAGTAAAAGTCTATAGATTCATGAGTGAACTACTATCGCATACGTGGACAAACTCTGAAAATTTGAAGGCGATCGGAAGGCATGACTTTCAAACTTGGGACCGTTCAGAACTTTTACAACTTAACTATACCAAATTCAATCTTTGGCTGCATCTAGGGAAAAAATTTCAAAAGTATATTTTACGAGCGAAATTCTATGAAAACTTTACTTCAAAATGAGCTCAAGTACTTACAAAAATTTTAATTATTTTCAAAGTAATTATTATATTTAAAACACATCGATGTAAAAAAACAGTAATATAAAAATCATATATATATATACTTTCCTTTATGGGTCATTCTATTTTGCGTATAACGTTGCAACACTTAGCCTGACTGACATAAGTCAGCAGCCATACTCGTCTCATAGGTAAGCAGTAAGAAATCTCCGACCTGGACAGAAAGTCGTGGTTATAGCTATCGTAGTTTAAACGAGTACATATGCCTTGGCAATTTTCAGTGATCCGTTCGGCTCCGTTTTATGTCGAGAACAGAAGGTTCTGAAAGTATTTGTAAAGCCGAACCAACTAGGAAGTGCTGGGGTGTTAATAAAACCAGGTCATTTGGATCGTCCGTAAGCGCACAAATAGAAAGAGAATTGAGACAGGATTTCACTTAAGAAAGGAAGGTAGACATCTGCCCGTAGGTTAGCGCTGTATTTCCCAATTTCCATTCCGTTCAATGTTTAGCAAGTGACAGGTAAAAATGTCCTAGCAGTAAATAGTTTATAGGCAGCTATGAATCTGTCTGCATCATAGCTATCCAGATGTCATTCTTGTGTAGCGAAGAAAATAAAAGCCGATTCAGACTCGGACTCCATAATATATTCTGATGAGTGTAGTCCTTATGGTAGATCCAAATCCATCAAAATATCTTCTAAATGTCAGCGATGAAGAAGATCGTGTACATCCTCCAGCGCAGAATGACATCCCTGAGCTCTGTGTGTAGCCTCGGGCCTGTGTGAAGCAGATTATTTAAAGACGATCCCCTGTCCATCTGACGTGGAACGTAAAAGACAGTTTTGAGGATTGTGCTCAAGGTGATCTCTTTACAACGCCATGATGAAGCGGAAAATACCCTCGGATCGATTGAAGTTCTTCGAAGATTGTGACTGATTCCATCTCTCCCACATCAGCATAATCCTGTAGGGCGCAGTCGATGCAGCTTCATCTTTTATCATGTCTGGTACCTAAAGTCAAGTCATAGCATCAGTAAAGATTCTAAAATATTTTAAGATACCTACCTTTGTTGTACGCAAAGCAACCTTGAAATTGCGACGGTGTGCAAGGCATGTACTTTATCAAAATTCCATCTTTTATAAACTGACAACTTATGAGTTATGAGTTAGCAGAATTGTTTTCTTTCCATAAAATTGAAAATTTTAGATAATAGAGTGAATGTACCGACTGGCAAAGAGGAAAGATTGACTAGTAAGCAGTTGATATATCTCCACCTAAACTTTTAATATGTCTGTTCTGTAGTAAAAGTCATTCAACAGGTCTATATTAAGTCTTTTAGTCATAAAGATTACTTACAAATGTAAAAATAGTAAAAATACGAAAGACTTAATCTTCAGAATCGACAATAGGCTGCTCCTTGGCAATTAGTGCCTTCACCCTATACAAAGCATCGACTCACTAAAATCCAAACTTGAAATAATAATCAAGCTGCAAAGAAGTTTGTATATTATTTTGATGTAGAGTTGAAAAACGAAGATGCAATTAACATAATTTTGCGTGTCCATGATTCTGGGTAATGAAAATATATGTGCCGTCATGGCAGGCACATGGTCCTTGTCAAAATTTGTCATAAGCAGTATAAAATTTATACGAAGTGTGAGAGATGAGTATAAAGGCTGGTTATATAAAAAAAGTAATATAGCGTTCATCAAACAAAACTCCTATCACTTTCAAAGTACTCTCTTCGAGCACATATACATTTATGCTAGCGATTCTTCCATTGCTTAGAATATTTTGTTTTTTAAATCATTTGATCAAACAACCAATAGTCACAGGGTACCATGTGAGGTGAGTAACTTAGATACTGAACTTCAGATGTACTGTGTTTTGCCCTCCAAGTGAAAATTAAACTGTAGCACCTGACGTTGAGCTCTACGCTTCGCCGAAGACCAATCATGGGAGCACCAATTCGTTGGTACTCGACACGGGAGCACAGTTGGGACCAGTTTGTCAGGATCGGGTCGGTCAATATCAACCTAGTCCAGCCTGACGAGCAGCCAGTAAGGGGTATCTGACGCTGGTTGCTGGATCACACCTAGAGACATCTGAGTGAAGTTCAGTGACACCTGACGCTAAACCATCATCCGTGTCAAAGGCCGGCAAGGTAGTACTCATCCGTCGGAGTTGGACGCGGCGTCTCCGGGTGGTCGGTTGGTAAACGGGCCCGGTCAGAACTCGATCAGGGGCAGCTGACGTCAAGCCCTGCTTTTCACGGAGGACCAATGATGAGGACCCTGGCTTTGTCAAAGATTCGGTAAATGAGGCAACTGAGGTGTTGAGCGGTATGCTCAACACCCACAAGTGCCTACTAGAAAGCGGGGTGGAAATCCAGAAGAGGCTCGAATCCCACCCCGCCTCGAAAAGGATGGGTATCTTTCGGAGACCGCGTTCTGAATACATGGATTCTTTGGTAAACATTTAAATTGTTGCTCTGATCGGCGTTATTTCTTTAATATATGTTCTTAGATTGCAAGAAAATCTAATTGTCATATATTGAGTTTCCTCTACTAGATTTTGATGCTTAGTAATTCCTGAAATGTTATGCTTTGGAAATGTTCTGCAGTCCAGTTTCTTTGTGCGTATTTTTAGTTTTTGCAAGCAAAGAATCAAAGATAAATAAAAATTTTTCAAAGTTTGAGGGCTCACAGATGATTCTATCTTTATACAAAGAAGACGGATTTAAAAATCAGATACTGATAAGTAAAGAGCGGATGAAAGTAGTCTGAACTTGGCGATGGACATTGGTCTCACATTCCTGAAAAGCTGGCTGAAGATCAGTAAATCGATGTCCAATTTCGAAATTTAGGCCTTGGTACATACTGCTGTGGAAGAGACCGCGCTTAATATCAAGTTCCCACTCTCGTACCTTAGCATTAAGTCGTGAATCGTAGAGCTGCTTCTTATTCACCTTTCTCAGACGCAACGTTAAATCCATCGTAGTCGTTAGATAAACGTGATCCAAGTGAATATTTTGCTTCGCGCAATAGGGAGGGCACCTTTTCAGGTATGTTAAGCATTTTTATTGATACTGTAATGAAAAGTGTTAGTGTTTTTACATAGATTGTGGAATATTAGCCTCAAGAGGTACATATTTGCAAATTCATAGAGTTACAAGAAAAGTACCATCACGCACCGCTTTGAGTAATTTGTATGATCATTTCTTGCTGAGTCTCCTAAGTAGATTGCGAAATTCAGTTGCTGGTAGATGCTGGTTTGCTTGACATTTCGTGCCACGCTGCACGGTGTAAGTGAGTGCGCTAAGCGCGACGGGTAGTACAAAGGTGGTCCGAGGGATCGAAGGCATATTAATTCAAGCTTATTCTTGGTATAAAAACTATTTTATACTACCATCTTATTCCATCTGGAGAACCTCTGAGGTAACGCCAGCTGGCCTACGCGCGCACACTTTTTCAAACCGACGCTTCTTCGAAACGCAAGAGCCCAAGTAGCACTCGGTATTCTCAGTTTTTTTGCAGCGGGGATTGTGAATCGCGATTTCGTGTTAGACTACTTTGCCTTCAATAAAGGGTTGCATTCTTTTTTAGGAAGAGCCACGTTTACTTATGGGCTAAACTTTCTTCCTGATCTCTTTAGACATTTCTTTTTGAATAAAATACGGAAAATTTGATAGATAAGTAAAAAAATATAGGTTTTGTGATTAAGCTGAAAAGTTGCAGGAATAAGGACCCGTAAAAAGTGTGGGCCGACCCACCCATTAATAGCGAAGATCGCTCGAGGGAAGGAAATAATCGAAAAAAAAATCGCATAGAAGAAGAAAGACCCAAGTATAAAACAAACTGCTAGTTTAGTGCAAAAAAACAAGTGAAAAAAATAGTTGACCAAGACTCGATCACTGTGAATAACGTGCAGCCTCCGAGCGAAATGGGCTTGATATTTCTGCAAATTGTCTCCTACTCAGTTAAGTATCTTAAGAAACGTAAAACCATTAACAGCGACTATTATATGGTATTACTGAATCGATTGAGCGCAGAAGTTAAGAAAAAACGGCCTTACATGCAAAAGAAAAAAGTGCTATTCCACCAAGACAATGCACCGTGCCACAAGTTCATGAAAACGATGGTCAAATTGAATGAATTAAGCTTCCAATTGCTTCTGCGCCCATCATATTCTCCAGATATGGACCCCAGTGACTACTCGCTTTTTTCTGACCTGAAAAAAATGCTCCAGGGAAAGAGATTTTCCTTCAATGAAGAAGTGATTGCCGAAAAAGAGGCCTATTTTAAGAGCAAAGACGAATCATGCTACAAAAAGGCATAGAAAAGCTAGAGAAGCGTTGAGATAAATGTATTACGCTTGAAGGAAACTATTGGTATTTGTTTGACAGAATGTATTTGTCGAAAACAGCTTACCTTTAGAACCAATCACATTCTTACTTAAAAATGAAGTGCCTTTCGTTCGGTTCCAACCGGAAAAGAATGCCCGAATGTTTTCGTTATCACTTGAAATCGAAGAGTGGGTCCAAGAACAGACCACCGGGCATGCCTCCGGGTTGCAGATAAAAGGACTCTGTATTGAGCGTTGCTGCTGAATTCGGATACAAAATTAAATAAGCAGTCGCGGACAATGTTACAGGGGAGGTCCCGAAAGAAAAAGCCCTGTGCCAAGGTGATAAATATCATGCAAAAAGCTTTATGGCATCAAGAAGTAGTGTTTTACACGGTGACTCTAGGAAACCTGTTCATCTTCAGGAGTAATCAGACCTTACCCCTTAATGCGGGACTCTGCAGGGATGGATCAAATATATCCCAAGCTACTTGTGGGAGCTGTGCGGAGCCTGAAAAATGGTATATTATACCTCGAATCGCTCGAATACTTCCTTGGCCTGATAGTAGTGAAGGATAAAAGGAAGGAGACTTAAATAGGAAGGGTGAAGCGCTGAGCGAAACATGTTAGCAAGAAGTCCCAGACAGCCTTACTAACTGCGACGGAGTCTACTCCAGAATTGTGGAATCCTATAAAGCCCACTGAAGGAGTGAGGTACGCCTCGATACTAAAAGATCTAAAAAAGCGGGTCAACGCTGGGCGTGGCTGTTCAGAGTAACAGGGATACTTGCTCTAAGGATCTCTTGGTAGAGATTAAGTGTGTTTTTTGAAGAAAAGAGGAGGCTTGATTGTGTCCTTGAAGGCGTAGTTGGTGATGCTGGATCCGTCCTCCAACTGATCCCTCAAATTCAGGTGGACATAAGGGGTATTGATCTAACCATAGAAGATGTGAAAGTCGAAGAGGCTATCAGAAACTTCATTGATACAGATATGGCGACGAAAATGAAGGTGTCCTTCACATGGCGGCCGTTTTGAGGAAAACGGAAGGCTTACGTGACACTGAAGGAAGCGTGGGCCTTCAGGCTCTTGAACCAATACATGTAACCACTGTCTCGGCTTTGGCCATATGGCGGTCCACTGTGGAGGACCAAATAGGAGCAACAAGTAAAGGAGATGCGGCGTAGGTAGACACAGTGCCGAGGCTTGTTTAAGTGAACACCAGTGCTGCTTCTGCGTCGGAAAAAAATAATAGCCTTGGACCGATCATCTGTCGAGGACTATGAGATATCCGACTTTTTGGGAGGCAGCCCCGAAGAGGAGGCCTATAAAAGCCCCACGAAGAGCCACGCAGGCAAAAAAAAGTGCGGAGACCCAGCAAAGCGTGCCTATAGAGAATAAACCTGGAGGTTGAAGCTAAGACGGTTTCGGGGTCATTGTCTGGCGGGGAAAACAGGGGAGTTTCATGCTTAGTGGGTTTTGTTTTAGCTGAGTACCACCGAACATACCAAATTTCATCAGGCGCGTAAAATTGCCAACTACCGTTAAAAATGAAATACAACATCATTCAAATAGATGCCATGGCAGGCCGTATAGTAACCTATTCGATCAACCCAATTTTTCAGCATATTTTCGGTTGTTTGGGCAAAAGTTCAATAAGGTCGATAAGCAAAATTGTCGCATTTAAGGCTCAGAAAGCCCAAACGTCATAACTGAAAATACAGTTATTGTATTTATATTGAAATATGATGTGTATGTAGTATCATTACCCTCCATAGTATGTAATGATAGATAGAGATAGCCGATCCAGTTGAAGGTTAAAACGTAATTGAAGTACTCATTTTTGATTAATCACAAGTAACGTTTCGTTGGCTTGGTTTGCCAAACTCATCAGGCTAAATCTATTGAAAAATTATAAATTAATTCACAATAATAATTTTGTTCAAAAACAAACTTTTTATAATTAAAATTATGCTTACTTGAATTTTTTTTTTTTTTTTTTTTTGGTGAGGAGGGAAAATGGCAAAATCTTTTATAGACGTTGTACAGGACTCTCCTAGGACGGGTCTAGGCATACCTGTTAAAACCAAAAAACCCCCTCTCTCGAACCAATACACCACTCGCGGAACCGCCTTTCTTCTTTAAACTTCACGGGTGGTTGGTTCCATTAAAGTCGTGTACGACTCTTCCGTCATCCGTTCGCTCGGAACTTCCACCCGCGGCCACACGCCCACTAGGATAACCGACTAGCCGCGCCACCCAGGGGAGAAACAAACAGATTCCTCCCCCGAACGACACGGACAGTCAAGTCTACCCGAGACGCAGGACCGCGGGTGCAGGCTCCGATGCGATTTCTACTGGCCCTCCCCGTTGCTTCGCTCTCGACGCCCATCAAGTTCTCTCGTCTTCATCACAAGTGTGACGAATGACTCGATGAGCGTCCAGAACCGTTCAGACTGGAGCATGAGGGGACCATCGTGTCAGGAGTAAGTTCGGAACCCACCGCCTGACCGAGGACCTCCCTAGCCACACCCCATTTTGCGCAGACGAAGAGTGCGTGCTCCGCGTTATCCACCGGGGAATCGCAGTAGCAACACGTCTCCTCGTCTCTCTTCTTAAAGCGCCTCAGGTACGCGTTAAAACAGCCATGGCCCGAGAGACCTTGCGCCATGTAAAAGCCGACTTCCCCGTGCTTTCTGTTAAGCCAGGTGGCGAGCTCCGGGATCAGGCGGTAGGTCCATCTCCCTGTCTGCTCACCATGCCATCTCAACTGCCATTTCTCGACGAGTCTGCTCCTTCCATCCTTACGGATGGCCTCCTTCGCGCGAGCGATTTCCTGCAGATCGGCGCAGGTAAGCTCATTGCGAAGCTGAAAGGTTTCCTGCCTTTCCTCCACCAATAAATCTATTGGCGGGACGCTCGCCAGGACCAGCACAGCGCTCGTCGAGATAGTTCTATATGCCGAAACTATTCTCAGCGCAGCAGATCTTTGCGCCGAGAACAGCTTCTTCTGGATAGCATGGTTTTGCAAGGCATTGGCCCATACCGGAGCTGCATAAAGCAGCTTCGAATGGACCACTCTTGCCACCAATCTTCTTTTCGCTTCCCTGGGTCCAACAATGTTTGGCATAAGCCAGCCCAAGATTGCTCCAAATTGGATGGCATTGGCAACTGCGATCTTTAGGTGTTCGCCAAAGCTAAGCCTACGATCCAGCTGCACCCCCAGGTACTTAATGCTTGTTTTCCACTCGACTTCATGCTCTCCGAGAACGATCCTCGGATATTGGAAGGATCTCCTGTCCGTAGCGAGCAAAGCCTCGGTTTTCTCAGGGGCCATTTTGAGGCCTCTGCCATCCAACCAGCGCTTTGCTCGCCTCAGACTTTCATTGATCCTCAGCTCTAGGATTCTGACGTCGTCAGCGGCGCACACCACAAGTGCGTCATCCGCGAAGCCGACGATGCTCGTTCCAGCAGGCAGGTCCATGCGCAGAAAGTCATCGTACATGATGTTCCAAACGAGTGGGCCCACCCGCGACCCTTGAGGAGCGCCACATGTCATCTCTTCTTTGAGAGACCATTTGTCGCCCTCGTATATCACCCACCTGTCGCTCAGATAGTCATCTATCATTCGTAACAGGTAGTCTAGAACCTTTTTCCGCATCATCGCCTCGATGCAGATGTCCCATCTCGCGGTATTGAACGCATTGCGTATGTCAATGCTAATCAACGCACAGAATACCTTACGCTTACCAGTTCCTTTTCTTGCATTTGTGGCGATGTTAACCACAGCTTGGATGGCATCCACAGTGGACCTGCCTTTCCTGAATCCGAACTAGTTTTCCGAGAGCCCGTTCTCCCCGACCAAGAGAGCCTGAAGCCGTTGTAGAATCAACTCCTCCAGAAGTTTCCCCATCGTATCCAATAAGCATATTGGTCTATACGACGAGGCAACCCCTAGAGGTTTATTGACCTTCCTCAGCAGGACCAACCTCTGCTCCTTCCAATCTTCGAAGAACCTCCCATCCCGAAGACAGGAGTTAAAGGCTTCTAAGAGGCTCTCCGGGTATGCCCCGATCACCTCTTTGAGGATCTCGTTTGGCACCCCGTCGATACCCGGCGCTGTATTTGCCTTAAGCCTTCCACCCGCTCTCTTTAGTTCTTCGAGAGTGAAGAGTTCTTCGCGCCGGACCACGCAGGAACTTCGGTCCTGTCTTTGGAACGGCTCCACGTGTGGAAACAAGCTTCGAACAATGTACTTGACTCGATCGGGATTATCCAGGCCCGGGGTCTTTCTTCTTGTCACCAATCTCCTGGTGACTATTTTGAAGGCGAGACCCCATGGATCCTTCTCGACCTCACCGATCAAGTCTTTCCAGCATTGAAGTCGGCTTTTCTTTATGCCTCGCCTCAAAGCTGTTTTTGCCCCTTTCCATGCCTCGTGCAGCGTAGCGTCCCCCTTTGAACGGGTGAATTTTCGCCGCGCTGCAAGGCATTCTCGACGTAGGGCTGCCAACTGGTCGTTCCACCAGTACTTCGAACCCTTGGCTTGTCTGCGCTTACGGCGAGGCATCGAGTAGTGACAAGCCGCGACCACCTTCTGCCTCACCGAGCGCACAGCAGCTTCAAACTTCCCAGCAGGGCAGACCCAACCAAGCTCATCGATGAGCCTGGTTTCTTCGAGGTGTTCGCGCTTCTTGTTCTTTCCCTGCTAAGTCGTATCGTGTTCCAGGAGGGGCTCCTTACTTCGCCGCCCCTGCCCTTATCCACCGCCTGACACCGTTGTTCTAGTGTAAATCCGATGCACCGGTGGTCACTCAAGGTTATTACCTCGAGGACCGACCAGTCGCTTATCCTTGAGGCGAAGCGAGGTGCAGCAACTGTGAGATCAATTATTGACCCCCCTGCTCCTCGTCTGAACGTAAATTCCTCGCCCTGATTCAAGACATGGCCAAGTGTCCCGTGGCGCCGCATCTCCAACAGGCGTTTTTCCTGTCGGGGTTGCTGCAGCCCCGGGACCCGTGGACGTACCCAAGGCACCTGAAGCAGCGGGCGACTTCCAGGTGCTCGCGAATGCGGCGCTCTACCCACCCGATCCTCAACTTACCTAGCTGAAGCAGACGCGCGGCGTCTGCCTCAGCTAGCCGGATCACTACAGTCTTCACCCCACCAAAGCGGGTGAAGAGCCTGCAGGACCCCTCAAAAGCTGATCTGCCCAATGCCAAGCACAGGGCAGACACAACCTCTTCTTTTTCAACGGTCTCGTCGAGGTCCCTAATTTCGAGAGACCTCGTCGAGACCAGGGTTGAAATTTGCGCACTTTCCCCGACCGCCAGGTCGAGCTTCTTTCGGAAGGCCGAAACGTCTCCCCCCTTTTTGAGGACCAGAAGGACTTCTTCCTTCCTGGTCCTCCGGATAGACAGGACCTCAAGTCCTGCCTTCAGGGGGTCGACCTTCGCCTTCATTTCCCTCAAGATGTCGGCGTAGGACTGGCCGTCCTTCGCCGACACCTTGATGGCGTTGCCCGACCTGGCGGGCGTGGAGCGCTTCGACTTAGGAGTGGCGGTGGTCCCCTGCGCTTTTTGGGCAGGTTCCTCCGCCCTTTTCTCCTTTTTTTTTTCTTTTTTCTTTTTTTTTCTTTTTTTTGTGAACACATGCCAATCCCCTTCTTTATTTGGGGGCTGGCTCGTGGCCACCTCGGCATAAGAGGGCGAAGAGTCACCCTTCCCCCTCTTGGGAGTTTTTTCCATAGGGGGAGAGGGCGCAGATCTTTTTTCGCCCTTCGCCTGATTTTTTGGGGTATCTCCCAGAGACGCCGAACGTGGTCTCTGGAAGATCCCCAATTTCTTCATGGCGGGGTGAGATTCCATTTTCTTCTGGAATTTCACCCCGCTCTCCAGGAGGCACTTGTGGGTGTTGAGCATACCGCTCAACACCTCAGTTGCCTCGTTCACCGAATATTTAACGAAGGCAGAGTTATTCCTCAGCATACCCTGTTGTATAACGCTGAGGGCCCTGGCTAACTTTTCCATTTTTTCATTTTGCTCCTTCAGGAGCTGAAGAACGTCTTGCCATCCCTCAGCACCTGCAGGAGTGTGTGAGTGCGCACCAGGCGCCTTCACCTCTCCATCTCCTTTATTTTTTGCTGGATTCATATTTATTTTCCTCGAGTCTTAAGACGGTTCGCCCATCATGGGAGCCCTACCGCAGTAGGGCTACTATCCCCGCCTGTATAGATCCCTAGTTATATGCGCCGAAACCGAGAAGCGGCTTATCGGGAGGTCGATCCTTTCGGCACATTAAATGAAGCTAGCAAAAAAGGTTACGGGATAGGCCCGCGCCATAATGATGCTAAAGGTTTAACGTCACCCCTATCGAGCGAGTGGTGCCGTGTCCGCCCCGACACCTGACCCGAACTTCAGGCTAGACGGTGTGCGATTTATCTTACGCAGCGTCGGATATAAGGAAATACTGACCAGGTAATCCTTCATTCCAGCGCCCGGACGTCCATGATTTCAACCCCGACATTGGCTCCAGACAGTAGGATCGTGAGCGGTTTTCCCAGATTAACATGTGGTTTCACGGGATCTTTGACCTTCGCGGTCGAACACGGGAGGGACTTACGGTTACCCATATTACTTCCACAGAGGTGAGGTACTGACATCGCGTCCTACCCTGGTCGAGAGGCTACTACTCCTCCCTTGGCTAGTCTATCGGGAATATCCACCAGGCGCCGGCTGCAGCCCCATTCACTCAGCATCGCATTCATTCTGGTGTGTGTGGGTGTCGGTGTCGTGCATGTGATTGTGGTGTGACTGCAAGAGCGGACGCGGGAAGTTCAGTGTCATCGCCGCATACGCATTTGGGGCGATACCCCGATTAAGGCGCCACCCGCATTCACTCCGTGTTCGTTCATTCGGCATCAAGAGACCTGTTCAAGTTCCCCTGATGCTTTCGCTCCACACCGCGTCCTCACGTGCCTGAAAGTCGCAGAACAACCGTCGTGGCCCTACTGCTGGCAGAGTCCTTGCGGCTACTACCGTTGGTGGGCTGCAGGACGCGTCTGCTCCGTGCTTGGACTCATGCGTTCACCTCGGCGAGACCCTGCCCGTCCACAGAACGCTCTCCCGGTTGTTAGGTGTGTTGTGTTTAGTGTCGCTGTAATGTGTTGTGTCATGTTGCTGTCTGTGTGGCCCCTCCTCCTTTCTCATCCGGGCTTGGGACCGGCAATGGCGGAGTTTGCTTACTTGAATTTGAATAACCCAAAGGTCATCATTGGAAAGCCGATGCGCCCACGACGAGTGACTGCTTGGTGCGGATTTTGGTACGGTAGCATCATTGGGCCATTTTTCTTCGAAAATGAGCTAGAAGCCGCCGTTACGGTCAATGGCGAGCGTTACCGTGCCATGCTCAACGTATGTACTAAAAAATTGGGTAGATCGAATGGGGTACTGTAAGGCAGGCTATGTCAGCCATTTGAATGATGTAGTGTTTCATTCTTAAATGGAAAGGTTCAATCATTCTAATAAAACCATACTTTTGAAAAAATATCCATGAGTTTTTTTTTAGCCAATTCAAATTCCAAATGTTGGACGGCCCACCGTGTAATTTGTAAAATTGAAATTGTGAATGTACGTACAAGTTTTAGGCCTCTATGAGAATACAAACGCCTTCCATGTAAAGATTTTATACCAGATAGAATCTACTTCCACCTTCTTACAGAGAACGTCAGTTAAGAGGTCGAGAACAACAATTCTGTAAAACCTTTTTCTATTGCGAATATCCCGGTGAATCCCGTAGCAATTTCTAACGTTCACAATAATTTGAATGTCGTCGAAAACTTTACGTGGCCTGGAATAGCTCTTTCTGCTACTGTGGATGATACGGTAGATTCTGCATCAAAAATTGTTGATAACAACGTCGACGACAATGTTCACAGCGAAAACAATATTGATACAGAGGTTCTGCAAACTGCAGATATAGAACATCAACATCTTGTTTGTGAAACATTATTTGATTTTTCCAAGTGACATGTTTGATAACATAATGATATAAACTGTTTTAAAAACCGACTCGGGACATGTGGCTTTGCTGAACGACAATTTTTTTTTATATAAGCAATCCTGAGAGGTTCTTTTCCTCCTTGAAGAAGACTATTCTCCTATACCTAGTTTAGAAATTCAAGACGTTTATGGTGATTTTCACGAGTGGACGAAGGCGTGTATTTTTCAAGAAACGATTTTTTATATCAGCTTCACGGACAATCCATTTCACATTGAATTTGCAAGCAAGGCATTACAGAAACATAAATTATTATAATATCTATACATGTAGTTTTACACAATATTATTTGAGTATGTTAAAAAATATAAAAAAATTAAGTTGTTTATTACTGCATTCAGATTTATTCTGAGATGTTTTGAAAAATAATACATTTATCTTTAAAAAATAAGAAAAATGAAATTTTGTATTCGTGATATTAAGTATCACATTTGAAAAGTATTATTAAATTTAATTTGTTCTGAAAATGGTCAGAACCATGAGATATTCCACCTTTATACTGAATGTGCCATTTTTTAATTTTTATTATTGAAGAAGGATGCCAAATTGGTTATCCAAATACCTAACTTAAAGGGTTAGGATGATTGAAAATGTCAAAAAATGGATTTGCAGAAAATTTCTCCTTTTGAGGCTGCAAATGATACGAAAGGTTCATTTTGTGGTCCTTAGATATAAAATTCTATGTCAGTTGAACCACAAAAAATTTGTTTACATTCAAACAGCACTCAAAACTTTTGCAAATGGGTCCAGCCCCGAGTTCCATTCAGTCCTAAGAAGGGTTCTAAAGGGTTCTAAATGGGTACAAAAATTGTGCAACTATCGGGTTCTACACGCGTTGGGACCAGGTTCTACCCGACTTTAAGAAGGGTTCTAAATGGTGCCAAAATTGTGCGCGAATCAGATTCTATGTGGGTGTCAAACAGGTTCTAAGGACTTCAAAGGATTTCAGCTGGGTTTCATGCGGGGCCTGAAAGTATTCCTCGTATATAGTCTCAAACGGGTGTTAAGCAGGTCGTATCTGGGACTAAGAAGGGTTCTGTATGTCCACAACAGGGTTCTATACGGAACTAAACATTGTTACGCTAGGCCCTTTTAGACACGCAGAGCGCACTTGACCAAATTTTTCAATCTATGTCCCCGATATAACCCGTTCAGACTCTGTTAGACGCCTATACTTTCGATTCGAGAGATCCCTGATAGAACCACGGTAGACCTGTTTAGACACCCAGTGCACACTTTGACCAAAATTGTCAATCTACGTCCCCGCTAGGGACTGTTTAGACCCTGATAGACGCCCACACCTATGATTCCTTTGATACCTGATACAACCATGCTTCACCCGTTTAAACACCCAAAGTGCACTTTGGAAGAATTATTATCATATACTATTCCCAGACGGTAGCCAGGTATACCCTGTTTGTTCCCGTTTTCCAATTAAAATAATGTAAGTTGAGTACCAATCATCCATGTAGATCTCTTTTACACCCGGATACCATTCCACAATTATGTTATAACTTCCTGGTAGAACCCAGGTAGATCTGGATAAATTTCTAGAGCTTATGATGGGAACCAACCATGGTTCTAACGATTTTTAAGCCGGAACGTTTCTAGAAGATGGGTCACATGATATCTCCGTAACGATTAAACTGATCGCTTTTCTTTAGACCAGGCGAGGTAAGAAATCGTACGCATATTCTCGTACGCCAATAAAAACAGGTTAAGTAAATTAAGGAGAGAGGGGAAGCATTGATCAGAGTCCAGAAAGGTTAGCTACAGTTGCTGGGTGGCATTGGAGTCTTCATGGCAATGTAGGCGCGATGATTCAGAAGAAGGTCTGCTGATGCCAATTAGCATCGGCAGAAATCCATGGGTTTATTTATTTACAAATATCACCTTTAACCAGCATATTTGATTGAATATATGATCTTTCAACATTTTCGCTGCAAAGATATTTACAGTGACAATTTTTAACAATAATTGCTATTAACACGCTGAGTCCTTTCGAGTCATCAAGAAATGTTTAACTGTGCTTTAAATTTACCTGCTAGAATAAGACTGGGACTGGTATGAAAAGACATGCTTTCAGTGGTCATTCTATTTTGACATCATTTTATCACCATTAAAGTATCATTTATTGATTCGTTTCTTGTGAACAGTTCAATTTCATATTTTTGTATAATGGGGAAAAACAGGAACGGAGTTGTAATGCCCATTTATCAAATTACGATCGGTCTAAATGTTCAAGATAATATTTCATTTACTAAATCTTTCGCTATAATTTTTGGATAACATTTACATTTTCAGTGAACTTAGGTCCGAAGATAAAGACCGAAGACTCCTGCTCGAAGTATGGGACTGGGATCGGACATCACGAAACGATTTTATGGGTTCCCTTTCTTTTGGAATCTCCGAACTTATTAAGGCTCCCGTCAGTGGGTGGTTCAAGCTCTTAACACAAGAAGAAGGAGAATTTTACAATGTACCTGTACCTGAAGAAGGAGTTGACCTCGCTGAACTGAAATCAAAAATGAGAGTCAGTATACACAAATACAGAATATTTGATAAGATATGCCTTGAATTCTTTTTCTGGTGAATCAAAAATACTTATTATATGTGACGCGATCCGAGAAAAGGGACCTACTATCCAATTGACATAAGAGCGTTTTAGTATGTACTAACCACCAGAAAAGCGATCGTACGTCAAATGGATAGTAGGTCCCTTTTCTCGAATCGCGTCACATATTATGAATAGTTCAGATCCTTTCTAATTGTTTATAATTTTCATTTGCAATGAATTAGTGTTTTGTTATATGACTGAAATAATTTGCCAAGTGACGCTTGTTTCAATAAGAATAGTATATTATATGCCTAGGCGCATAATGAGGGTTATTACGCGACGAGCGACAATGCTCGCACTAGATCGAAGCCAAGGCGTAGTCGAGGCGTAGCTGAAGCAAAGCCTAGACGAAGCCGAGACGAAACCGACGCGAGATCAGTCCTGCGAGCATTTTAAGCGAGTAGAGTTTTCACTCTAATAACTCGGGAACAAAATTTTATAGATTCAACAGTCCGAATAAATGTAAATTTTCTTTCTAAACATAGCGGAGTTATTCAAAATTGGAAGAAGGGAGGATTATTGATAAATTTATTTTCTTCCAAATATCTCAAAAAGGAAAAACAATCGTAGACTTTATTTAAGGAAACGATTTTGCAGAACAACGCTTATTTCGTATCTCACATATTTTGGTGAAAAAAATCGAATTTTTTCAATATTAAAAATCAAAACATTAAATATACATCTTGTCGAGAAATTTCCCGATAAGAATGTGTAGACCTCATTTAGGCAAATAATTTTTCATCTAAACGTTTTTTTTTGTATCTCACATATTTTGTCTAATGGAATTATTGAATTTTAATCGTATTTTTTGGAATTGAAACGAAAAATATATGTTTTTTCATAAACTGTGTAAGATAAAACTTGTAGATCTTTTTGAAACGAACATCTTTGTATTCTTGCGTTTTTTTGGTATTTCACATATTATTTTTAAAAAATTGAATTTTGGATTTTCAATAGTTTTTTTTTTTTAATTAAAAAGAAAAATATGCATCTTATGAAAAACTGTTACAATTCAAATTTGTGGTTCTTTATATAGAAAATAATATTGTATCATAACGTTTTTTTGTATCTCGTATAATTTAGCTGAAAAATGGAATTATGATATTGACTTTTTTCGAATTTGAATATGCTGTAACATTTCTAATTTTGATTTAATCAAAAAATGTTATCAGGATAATTTTTAGAGATTTATGAGCACTATCAAAAACCAGTATTGAAATTTTTTATTTTTCCAAAAAATTATTTTCAAAAACACAAAAGTAGTGCTCAATCCCTCAATTTTGATTGGATGTGGCTGGTTAACGAACTTGTCCTTACATTTTCGGCCCCGATAAAGTGTGCCAAAGCACAATTCAATCTGATAATTCTATCGAGAGTTATGCCGCACACGACCTACAGACAGACCGACAGACAGACAGACACTTTCGTAAAAACCCTTTTTTTCGGACTCAGGGGGTCTCAAAACGTAAAGATTTGATGAAAATTTCGAAAGTCATTTTTCACATAAAACCAATACCTTCCCATCCATGATGAGAATGTAAAAATATTCAGTCAAAAGAGCGAGAGAAAAGTTAGACAGCAATAGATTTTATTTAACTTACTTTCTTTTTATTTTTTAGTACAAAAGGAATATATTCCCAAATAATCACTTGGAAAATCGATGTGGTCGTGGAAACTTGTAGCTGCAACTCGTAACTCCTTTATTATTTTTTATTTAATTTTTAAATTGGTGACCGAATGTATATATTTTTGTAGTAAAAGAAACTTTGAAAATATTCAACTGGAGAGTATAATTATGAAAACGTTTTTTCTTTTGAGAAAAGAACTGAAGTTTCTGGAATACGAACTTGGTGTATGAAAGAAAAAAAAACTTTTTTAAGAAGAAGAACTGACTTAAAAACTGAAAATGCATAGCTTTTTTTATGTATAAAATATTTTATATTATAAATTTTATAATATAATATATATATAAAATATTTTATATTATAAATTTTGTATTATAATATATAAAAGAATATATATAAATATTAAATATATATAAAAGAACAATTTATTGAAAATAACAATTTTTTATTTATATTTATTACATATTTATTGACAAATTGTTTTCAATATTCTTTCATTATCTTGATTACAATTATAAATAACTGGCTTATATTGACCCTCAATAATATTAATAGATAGATGATTTTTTACTTTGGCTTTAGGGTCCAGAAATAATGTAAACTCAGGGTTTCCTTTTTTCCTCAAACGTTTCGACTCAGATTGGAGTCCTCATCAGTGAGATTTATTTCTATAAAAATACAAAGAAAGAAAAGGATTAAAGAATAAAAAATTGCACGTGTGACGGATAAACATTGTGTTGACAAACGATATAAATGAATTGCACTTGTGAAACTATAGAATAGGTCTAACTCATAAACAAATACATAGGGAAGGGACTTAAAAAATTTGAATACGTGTAACGGATAACATTATGATAAAATTGCAAATGTAAACCATATAATTGGTCCATACTAACTAAATTCGAACAAAAATAAATAAATAGTGTGCAGAATTTTTGTATAAAAAATCTGCCTGCTTCGCGGGCACATTCTCATCGCGCGCTTCGCGCTCCGGAATTTTTGAACGTCGCGCTTCGCGCTCGGTCTTGTGCTCTTCGCATACATTTAAGTTTATTTCTTATAATTTAATACTGAAGCTCAAACCAATTTTATAATATTAAAGATGATGTGAATTACTCATTTTTCTCAAATTCACTAAATTTCTTTTTCAGTTTAAGTGAAACAGGAAATTCAATTTACTTAAGGCTCTATCGGCCTTAAGGAACACATTCTCATCATGACACTCGCGCTTCGCGCTCGATTTTCTGTATACATTTCAGTAACTTTTTAATAAATTACATGATTAAAATAATTTATTTTCTTCCAAATCTCTCAAAAAGAAAAAATAATCGTAGACTTTATTTAAGGTAGCACGATCACGAAAATTAGACCTCAGGCTAAAATAGATAATTTTGCTTTCAAGAAAAAATTCAAAAATAGGAAACGGTCAAGTTGTAGAGAATCTTTTTTCTAAAAAAATGAACCATAATTTATTAGAATCGCATCATTTTCAAAAATTTGACTCGAAGCGATAAGAAAATAAGTTTGGGCAAAAATAAAATTTATTAATAACATTATTTTTGTGTTTCAAATTTTTTTCATGAAAAATAATCTTTTCTCATTCAAATTGGCCCTTCAATAATAATGTTGCTATTCTTGAAAGCAAAATTATCTATTTTTGTCTGACGTCTAATTTACGTGAACGTACTACCTTAAGGAAACGATTTTGCAGAACAACGCTTATTTCGTATCTCACATATTTTGGTGAAAAAAATCGAATTATTTAATATTAAAAATCAAAACATAAAATATACCTCCTGTCCCGAAATGTCTTATGAAAATTTGTAGACCTCATTTAGGCAAACAATTTCCCATCTAAACGTTTTTTTTTGTATCTCACATATTTTGTCTAATGGAATTATTGAATTTTAATCGTATTTTTTGGAATTGAAACGAAAAATATATGTTTTTTCATAAACTGTGTAAGATAAAACTTGTAGATCTTTTTGAAACGAACAACTTTGTATTCTTGCGTTTTTTCGTATTTCACATATTATTTTTAAAAAATTGAATTTTGGATTTTCAATAGTTGTTTTTTTAAATTAAAAAGAAAAATATGCATCTTATGAAAAAATGTTACAATTCAAATTTGTAGGTCTTTATGTAGAAAATAATATTGTATCATAACGTTTTTTCGTATCTCGTATAATTTAAATGGAAAATGGTTTTTTGATATTGACTTTTTTCGAATTTGAATATGCTGTAACATTTCTAATTTTGATTTAATCAAAAAATGTTATCAGGATAATTTTTAGAGATTTATGAGCACTATCTAAAACCAGTATTAAAATTTTTGATTTTTTCAAAAAATTATTTTCAAAAACACAAAAGTAGTGCTCAATCCCTCAATTTTGATTGGATGTGGCTGGTTAACGAACTTGTCCTTACTTTTTCGGCTCCGATAAAGTGTGCCAAAGCACAATTCAATCTGGTAATTCTATCGAGAGTTATGCCGCACACGACCTACAGACAGACAGACAGACAGACACTTTCGTAAAAACCCTTTTTTTCGGACTCAGGGGGTCTCAAAACGTAAAGATTTGATGAAAATTTCGAAAGTCATTTTTCACATAAAACCAATACCTTCCCATCCATGATGAGAATGTAAAAATGCAAAGGAAGAAACATTAAAAATTACACATGTGACGGATAGACATTGTGTTGACAAACGATATAAATGGATTGCACTTTTTAAACTATAGAATAGGTCTAACTAATAAACAAATACACAGGGAAGGGACTTAAAAAATTTGAATAGGTGTAACGGATAACATTATGATAAAATTGCACATGTAAACCATATAATTGGTCCATACTAACTAAATTCGAACAAAAATAAATAAAAAGTATGCAGAATTTTTCTATAAAAAATGCAAAGGAAGAAACATTAAAAATTACACATGTGACGGATAGACATTGTGTTGACAAACGATATAAATGGATTGCACTTTTGAAACTATAGAATAGGTCATACTAAATTTACGTATGAAAATTGAAAATTGTACAAAATTTTCTATAAAAATACATAGGGAAGGAACTTAAAAAATTTACACGTGTGACGGATAACATTATGATAAAATTGCACACGTAAACCATATATTTGGTCCATACTAACTAAATTCGAAAAAAAAAAATAAAAATTGTGCATAATTTTTATGTAAAAAATGCAAAGGAAGAACCTTAAAAATTACACATGTGACGGATAGACATTATAGTAAAAAATGATATGAAAGAATTGCACGTTGGAAACTATAAAATTGGTCTAAATAACTGAGTTTGCGAAAGAAACTATACAAAAGGTTTTTTTGTGTGAAATTACATCCTGTGCAAAATTTTCCCCTATAAAAATGCAAAGGAAGAACCTTAAAATTGCACTTGTGACGAAAAACTTTGTGGTAAAACTGATATAAAAGAGTTGCATATATGACACTATCAAATTGGTCTAAATATATAAGAATACATAATGAAGAAACTTAAAGAATTGAAGTGTGATGGATAAACATTGCAGTAACACGGGACGGAAAAACCATTGTGGTAAAAAAATTTTATAAAAAATTGCACGTGTGAACTGTAAAATTGGTCTGAATAACTAAATCCACAACAATATAAGCCGTACATAATTTGTTCTGTAAAAATACAAGTGGAAGAAACTTAAAAAATTGCAAGAGTGACAATTAAACATTATGGTAAAAGGGGGAATAAATTCTAAATTTTTCAGCCTCATCAGGAAGTTGTATATAGATACAATTTTTAATTTATTTTAATAGAAACATTAGAAGCTAAAGAATAATTGAGACTAGCCTTCAGTCATAATAATGTAAATATTGTTATTTTGTACAATTTTCAATTTTCATACGTAAATTTAGTTAGACCTATTCTATAGTTTCAAAAGTGCAATCCATTTATATCGTTTGTCAACACAATGTCTATCCGTCACATGTGTAATTTTTAATGTTTCTTCCTTTGCATTTTTTATAGAAAAATTCTGCATACTTTTTATTTATTTTTGTTCGAATTTAGTTAGTATGGACCAATTATATGGTTTACATGTGCAATTTTATCATAATGTTATCCGTTACACCTATTCAAATTTTTTAAGTCCCTTCCCTGTGTATTTGTTTATTAGTTAGACCTATTCTATAGTTTAAAAAGTGCAATCCATTTATATCGTTTGTCAACACAATGTCTATCCGTCACATGTGTAATTTTTAATGTTTCTTCCTTTGCATTTTTACACTCTCATCATGGATGAGAAGGTATTGGTTTTATGTGAAAAATGACTTTCGAGAATTTCATCAAATCTTTACGTCTTGAGACCCCCTGAGTCCGAAAAAAAGGGTTTTTACGAAAGTGTCTGTCTGTCTGTCTGTCTGTAGGTCGTGTGCGGCATAACTCTCGATAGAATTACCAGATTGAATTGTGCTTTGGCACACTTTATCGGAGCCGAAAAAGTAAGGACAAGTTCGTTAACCAGCCACATCCAATCAAAATTGAGGGATTGAGCACTACTTTTGTGTTTTTGAAAATAATTTTTTGAAAAAATCAAAAATTTTAATACTGGTTTTAGATAGTGCTCATAAATCTCTAAAAATTATCCTGATAACATTTTTTGATTAAATCAAAATTAGAAATGTTACAGCATATTCAAATTCGAAAAAAGTCAATATCAAAAAACCATTTTCCATTTAAATTATACGAGATACGAAAAAACGTTATGATACAATATTATTTTCTACATAAAGACCTACAAATTTGAATTGTAACATTTTTTCATAAGATGCAATAATGGAAATAATTATGATTAATGTGTAAATATCCTGTTTTTTGTTAATATTATTTTGGTGACATTTTATGTGTATTATTTCAGAGATAAGCCTGGGTTTATAATCACTTTTAGAATGGACTCCCTCATTACATTATTTCAATTAAATTCATTGTTGAAATTTCTTTGATGTTGGCTTACACAGGTCTCATTATTTTTGTTGTCGACTATTCTGTAAAATAAGGTTTAGTAACAAATAATAAATATAAATAGTAATAAATAATAAACTTGCCGTATACTTACAAAATTCGTCAAACGCGTAATAGCTTTTTTCAACTCCAATTTTCTCATAAGAAATTACATTGTCAAAACTAATAACGTCACGTTCGTCAGACATATAAATTATGAAACTAGGTGAGTCTAAATTATAATTGACAAAAATTCTTTTTTTTTTTATTTCTTTCCAGTCTTGGCTCGTTTTTTAACTTAAGTTAGGACATAGCATTCGCATCCGAAGCTTCTCAATTTGTTGACATCTATTTTCAACCAAACCATAATTCAGCAGGACTTCTGCCCTTTAATGAACTTAATCTAATCTGATTCAATGTGAAAACTGCGTAGTTTACAGCCCCAGCCCACTAATTTTAATTTACTCCTCATGCATTTATAATAGACCGAGCTGCTTCAACAACTGTACACATTTCTCTTTCAATACGTCCGTTCTGTTGAGGTGTTTCAACAGTTGATATGATTCAAAACTCCAAGTTCTTTCAGAAGCCTTTCTGTATCGGCATTATTGATCTCAGTGCCATTATCTGACCTTAAACACTTTATTTTTCTGCAAAGAAATACTTAGCTCCTGCTAAAGATTTAATATCCATTTCATACAAGTCTTACATTTTTAAATATAGATTCATTTGCATTGGAAATCTGTATTTAACATTTATCTAACATTTGAGTAACAGAGTTAAAGATCATCTTTGGTACATATAAAACATTTTTCAAAACAACTTGATAGCAATCTATACCATCAAATGCCTCTGATTCTACATCACCTATTCCAATTCCTTTCAGTCCAGTGGCATCACCTGTCACAACCATTGTAGGTTCTTCAAATTTAACAAAGTTGACTAGCCAGTCGTATTGAGAAGTCATATGTCAAATGGCAGCACAGTCTTGATACCATGAATTTTGGCAATTACGTTTTGAATTCATTTGATTTACACTGGTAGTCGACAAACCAACGGTGATGAATGCGCGACGATTTGACTTTTTAGAATCATTCTGTTAAGACTTGTCATTATTCTGGTTACTACTTCCGCTACAACTTTCTTTGGGGCATTCTTTGGCAAAGTGTCCTTTTTGTTTACAATTATTGCACGCATAGTTATTTTTATAATAAGCTAAATTTTTGGCACACGGTTTACCCGTACAAAATTTCTTTATGTACCCTTGCTTACCACATTTAAAACATCCAAAGAGGAGTTATTAGACGAGTTTCCTTGCCAACATGGCTTTCTTGATTTCCTACTTTCTCTAGAGATGAAAGCATTTTGAAATATAAATTCACTTGACTGTTTGTTTAGATTTAGTCTATCATCTTTCAATCGTAGACGTTCAAATAGTGTACCTAAGTTTTTATCGACAGTTCTAACATCATCCCAGGCATTGCGAGAATATTAAAGTTTAGGTGGCAAACATTCCAAAATCCTGCCCACAATCCAACTCTCCTTGGCCTCTTCAACTTCGACATCTAAATCTTCAGCATATATTATTAAATGATCATATAATTGTCAATAACCGGTTTTGTTAGTATCATACTTAAAACTACTAAACAGCTACTAAACACATATCACGAAATATCTTTTCAAGATGTTACGCACTGGCGTGTTTTTCCTTCCTGGCGGAAATTTCTCATTTTTGTATGAAACTGAAACGCCACTCCTATTTTTAGAATCAATTTATAAAAATTTTGCAAGTAGTTTCATTATAGCATTGTGCAATTTTAGTCAGGTTTCTGAGTATCTCTCAGGTGGACGTTTGTTTTTGCTGCTTTTTTAGTCTCTATTCATTTTTTTACGCTGCTCAGAATTGCGCCTTGGCGGCTTATTCTTTTTTTTGTTACTGCATTTAGTAAATTCTTAGTTACATTCTTAGTCATATACAAAAATATTTTCTTTAATACCTGCGCGGGAAATCCGATTTTGGGGCCCTGACGCGAAACACAAAAATTGATCAATTCCATGATCGATGATGAGTCTATATGATAAAGTTTGCTTTTCCACACTAGTGACAAGAAAGTTTGGGAATATTCGAATCCCAACCTTAAATGTTAATTTACTGTACTCTGCGTAACATAATTGCACGTCCTTGTTGATGTCGACATTGCATCTACCGATCGTGGAAGCGATAATTTTTGCTATTTCACGCCAGGCCCCAAAATCACATTCTCCTTCGCAGTATGTGAATTTTTTGTGGAAAAAATTATTAATATTGTACATTTTTTGTTTTTGTTTTTAAATTGTAGAAATCTCGCGGATTGTCAAAGGATATAGACATCTTATGGTAAAATATTCAATATTTTAATTCTGGTGTTAAACATTTTAGATTTTGTCAACGAATTTTAAAACTGCAATTATATGCCAATCGATGTCTCAATTTTAAAATTTTATTCCTGCGCAAAGATTTTTCAAAAGTAACAACATTTCAGTATTTTGTATTGAAACTTTGAACTGTTTTTTTATCATTTCTTTGTATGTGATCCATGTTTATGTTATTATTTTTTAGTCTTGATGAGGACTGAAAGGATTTTAATATGGATTTATGATTTCCTATAATAAAGGGTTTTCCAATAGGGATATAACAATTTTATCTATGCATAAAACACAGAAATATTCGATATATTAAGTTCAAATTCATTGTGGGTGTAGTGCAAGCATTACATTTTTCGATGAAATTCTTAATTTTCTTCAAGCTTTGCCAGAGCCCGATTGGGGAAATTTCGGCGTTTCAAATGATCAAGTGGTTTTAGTTCTTGAGTCAATTTAATCTTGAAAGCATATAGGCCAAGGTCTTTTCGCATAATATGCCACAGTGTCGTTTGAGCGATGCCCAATTCTTGAGAACGACGTGGAATCGACTGATTTGGCTCATTTTTAATCGATGCACTTATGGCTGCGATTATTTCTTCGCTTCGAGCAATACGACGTCTTTTTGGCACCGGAACGTCCAATAGTGTAAATTTGGTCTCGAATTTATCCACTATAGCACGCACAGCCTGTCGGGTGGGGCGATTATTACGGCCGGAAATTGGAGTAAGCCCTCTTAAAGTTGCGACCACCGACTCAGAATTTCGGTAGTAATTTTTAATAATTTCCAAACGTTGCTGGTTCGTGAATTTTACTTTAATGAAAATGTTGACTTTACCTAACGTTCTGGCATTGACAGTTCCATTAAAAAGTTTAAGGGTGCGTTTATATAAAGATACGAAATTGTTATTGTCCCTATTAGAAAATCCTTTACATTTTAAATAATACCAGAAAGGCTATTACTCGCTCCACTTATTAGACAATATTAACTAATGTTTGTATGAAATTGTCTAAATAATAAAAAAATTACAGTTTTTATTAATTTTTATGCAGATAATTTGAAAAAGTAAATGACAGGAAATAGTTGTCATGTTCAATAGCAAATTTATTACATAAAAATTGTTTAAGCATTTTTTAAATCTAAAAAAATTTTCGTACTTAATTTGACCATTTGTAGTTACAATGAACAAATCCAGAAATATAATAATGGGTCACTAATATTACACGAAAATTTTAACTTTCAAAATGACTTTCATGGTCATGGATTAATCAGTACAGATGACTAAATCGACAAAATCAGTGAAATCAGTTTTCCCTAAGATTTTTTCACAATAATAAATTTTACTAACTGGAATTTTAGGACATAATGATGGTCGTATTGGCGGATGGCTGGAGATTCAATTATTTCTACTTTCAGATAAAATTTGTGGAATTGACATATTGCTTACGACTCATAGTTGTTTAACGCAGAATTTTAACTGCTTTCGTCTCATAGTCTTTTTCTAAAAAGTACTTTTGTTCTGTAAAAAATTCATCTGTAATTGCCATTTATACACTGAAGTTGTTTTTGTGAAAAATTTTTATGTAATAAATTTGTTATTGAACATGAAAACTATTTCTCGTCATTTACCTTTCCAATGATCTTCATTAAACATAATAAAAACTGTAATTTTCTTATTATATAGACAATTTCATACAAACATTAGTTAATATATATAAGGATACAAACATGTTAAATATTTATTTTGTCATATTCATATTATCAATAACAAGAAAAAATAAATTTGTCAACGTGTCCGGATAGCGTAATATATTGACAGTATGAGCTTTCTAGCCTCATTTAAAAAAAAAATACAGTCCAATCCAGCAAATTCTTAATAGTGGTTTTAGAAAGACGATTATAACGACCGAAAGTATCCGAAATTTGCAATATGCAGTTCTCGCAGATCCACAATTTTCGCAGTGGGTTTTAATTATTTTCATGCGATTGTCGATTGAAATTAGAGATATTATAATGAATTGTAGATCTTCTTCTTGGCGTATGTCAACATATAGATTGACAAAACTGTCACCATATCCAAAGGTGTCCCTGTTGAAAAAGAAAATTCCTGTTAAAAAGCCCTATAGTAATTGATATGGTTAAACACCTTGGTAAATTGAGATGCTTGATGAACTTAAAGTTGCCTTTTTTACATTCACATCTGGATCACTTCCCTCACAATTTGGGAGCCCTCGTGAAAATAAATACCAGTTTGAGACTACTTTTAGTTCAGAAAAAAACCAATTTTGGTCTTTTTCTGGCATGTGGTCTTCTGGGAGCCAAAATATACCACTTTATGGCCACTCTGAGATCTTCAGAGGTTATAAGAAAGTCAAATCACTCTCTTGATCTTCTCAGGCTGGTGTCTCGTATGGATAACGGGAAAATGAAAGGTATACTCAATAAAACACGTATTCGCACTAGCACCATTTATTCATAACTTACAATGGTCCGAAGGGGTGCAGCACGGGATCCAAAATTGGGAACCAAGGCGGTGACACAGACGAATGAGTTCTTTGAGCAGGAGACACACTTACGAGCAGCACTAGATACCTGTATCTTGAGTAGCTGGTAGCCGGGTGAGAAGAAATCAGAAACCGGCGACGGCAAGTGACCGCCAGGCATTCTGGGCCGCGTCCCCCCAAAATTCCGGACACAGGGCTTTGTCCTCACGGGGCACTGGTGTAACTCTGTTACAAGGTCATCTGAAAACCATCTTACATTTTTCAAATGGAAACTTCCATTGTTTAAATAGTCTTTTTGAAACCTCCTTACTTTTTCCGATGTTTCTCTTCGATCAATTGCAAGGTGGTACTTGGCACATACCAAGGTAGTCCCAGGAATACCCGACCTAACAAAGGAAACCCAGAAAATTTAGAAAAAATACCTTTATTTCTTAACATGGTCTCTTTTTAGCCCGATACACTTTTCCCAGCGATGCTCGATAGCTTCGATAACCTGTTTATAGTGAGAGCCGTCAAGCTCCTCGAAATAGTCATCAATCGCAAAATTCACCTCTTTATTGTTGGCAAACCTTTGACCATCGAGCCATTTTTTCAAGTTTGAAAAGAGAAAATTATCTGAGATGGATAAATCTGGTGAATAGGATGCGAGAGGAAGCAATAAGAACTTCAACTTATTGATTTTCGCTATCGCGATAACGGATGTGTGAATGGGTGCATTGTCTTGACGAAACAACACTTTCTTTTTTGCCAAATGCGATCCTTTGATCTTGATTCCATCACTCAGACGTTTTAATAAGTTCGCATAATACTCGCTGTTGATTGTTATTCCTTCCTTAAAATAATCAATAAAGCAGATGGAACTGTCTTCACCTTCTTTGGGACTGATTCTCCTCTTTCAGTCTATTGTTTTTACTGTTCCTTCGTTTCAGGTGTGGAGTAATAGACCCATGTTTCTTGCATGGCGTTCAATCGGCGCAAAAGATAAACTTTATTCCTGTAAAACATTGCCAAACACTCGAATGAAACATCCTCACGACGCTATTTTTGTTACATTGTGAGCAAAGGCGGCACCCATCTTGTGTACAGCTTTCTCATGGGAAAGGCTTTCTCAAATGGGCCCAGATTTTGCAAAGGTTTGTTTTTTTCGTTGATATTTGGCTTAGACCGAGTTTCATGTGTAAAAAGTACATCCTGTTAATTTCGTTGTGAAATTCCAGATTTAAAATTTTTTATAAACAATCCAAGTTTTTTGTGGTGTTTTGAGAATTAATTTTTTTCTTCAGCAAGTGGGTACCCGAATTGAATGACTTTTTAACTACAGGTCAGTAAAACATGACACTACAAAACAGTATGTTTTTCGTTACAAAAACTTCAATTTCAATGTTTATTAAAAACATTTTTTATACACAAATAAAAAGAAAAACTACCTCTGCGCCTCTGGGATCAACATTAACAACAACAAATTATGTTATAAACATTTGTGCATATATTCCTGAAAAAAAGCATGTAGATCGAAGTGGTTCAGTCACAACAATAACATTTTTGTGTGCGCGCGCACTACGTATATTGCCTAAGTTCCAAACTTTAACGCGCTTTTTATTCTATGACCGTTTTGAATGAAAGAATAATGATACATGGGCGAATCATTTTATTTTATTCCTTAATAAATATATAGATACTTGATTATATTATATTATAATATTAGCACTATACGGATCTTTGGTCATTGAATATTTTTAATTACTTTCGCAAAGTGTAACAATCACAACTTTTGTTATTCAAGAAGAATAAGAAGTGATGTAATTCTATACATTAATATATAATTGTATAAATAATTTATTTTATAAAAAGCATTATAGGTTTGTAAACATTTACAAAATAAAAACCAAACAAAAATAACATGATTTCAATTTTGATTGATTGATTAGATTGTCAAATTTTACAAAATAAAAATCAGACAAAAATTACAGGTCCCAAAAGTCTGTTTGATTGGGTGACAAAAACGAACATGAAAACCATTCTGCAAATTTATAAAAGCATTACTCAAGCGAAAAATCTAAAAAACACGCAACAATACCTACATTTTGTTCCAAAAAATAAAAGTGCTATTGTATGTAGAATATTTTTGGCTCATGACAAGTCTAAAGTCATTTCTGTAATGTATTATGAAATATTCCAAAAACTCATGTTCAAAAAGTAAAAATTATGTGTAACGGTGTATAAACGCTTTTTAGGACATAAATTATTTATCCAATAATATATTAATGTACAGAAGTATGTCACTTCTTATTCTTCTTCCACAACAAAAGTTGTGATTGTTACTCTTTGCGAAAGTAATTAAAAATATCTAATGACTAAAGATCCGTATAATGCTAATATTATAATATAATATAATCAGGTATCTATATATTTATTAAGGAATAAAATAAAGTTACTTGCCCATGTAACATTGCTCTTCCATTCAAAAACCATTATGGACGGATTTAAAATGAAACTCTCATTAAAGTGTGGAACACTCGTATGATTTGTCAATTTTTTTGTCATGTAACAATTTCATAACAGCATGGAACTCTTTCATATTGGTTGTATGAGCGATGGGTATTGATGGATATTCATTTCCATTGTGCAATAGAACACCTTTTAAACTGTTTATTTGCATCAATGAATAAAAGCCAATTCTCTTGCTGGTGTTCCTGACTAAGGCTTTTCATAAGCCCATCGACATTGGTACAATAAATGTACGTATCTTGACTGGAAAAAAAATGTTTTCAAATCTTTTTCTCGATTTCGCTAAGAGATTTTCATATCTTTTTTCAGCAAATTTTTTTCCTTGAGTCTAGAGCCCAAGATTCCAGCCTCATTTATCGATAAATTCAGGTCGCTTATCAAATCATTCAATTCTTTTTGGTCAAACAATTGTGAGATATTCTGGTCGGCTCATATTTTAGAGTTTGATGGTCATCAGCATTTCTGGTTTGCGTTTTGCAGGATAACCCGGAATAGAATCGTGACAGTCATAAGCAACTTTTGTCAGGGAATGAAAATTAGGGTAAATAATGGAGTCCTTGGATTTCAATGAGTAGCCTTTTACATCTGTTAAACAGAAATAACAATGATCGATATGATTGTGAAGTTCTTTTCAAAAAGTAGGAAAAGTGAATGTTAAAAGACGATCAAAATCTCTTCGACGTGCTGACCTTAAGGTTGAATGTAACTCCCATCCCCGTACAAAGAGTAGAGTCCCGTGGGACGCCGTCGAGCTATGCTGTTTTGAAAAAATTTCATGGGCTCGCATGGTGAAAATTTTATTGCACTACTGGCTTAGAATTCGCAGTATGTGTGGATACGTATGGTCACTGAAATTTAAATGTTCTAAATTAGAATATTTTTGGTGTACTTAGTTGGCTTTAGGGTCCAGAAAAAATATAAACTCAAGGTTTCATATTTTCAAACGTTTCGACTCAGGTTGGAGTCCTCATCAGTGAGAATTTATTTCTATAAAAAATACAAAGGAGGAATCTTAAAAATTGCCCGTGTGACGGATAAACATTGTAGTAAAAAAGTGATATATTATCTATAAATCTGCACGGTGGAGAGATTTCGTGTTTTTTTCAAAAATTTATATTTTCCAGCAGCACAAATACCGACATTTTTTAAATTTCTCTACCAGGGCATTTAAGGGGGGAAGTACCTTTAGACACTTCAAGAAATCGATTTTTTTAGGTGTTTTAATCGATAGATATATCGCCTAAGAACATCATGTCTAAGTTTCAAGAACTAATTCTCAAAATTGTGGAAGAGATGCATCCCGGAAGTGCCTTTAGTAAGTTCTTTTTCTCTTGACCACAAACTTTAAACGGCCTTTTCTCGAAACCATGTGCTTCATGGGGTACGGTGATGTCCGGTACTTCTAGTGTTAGTTCAATCGCATAAGTTGAACAGTGGCTGTTGAGTATCCAAATTTTTTCTCTATTTTTCAGTTTAATCTGAAAATATATCTCGCAGCCTTCTCGCATTGCAGGAGAAATGTTTTTTCTCTGTTTTTATGGGACGAAACAACCGCAAACATAGCAAAAACTATCGGGATGATTTTTGCAGCGCAAATATATAGGAGTTGAATAGAAATAAATATAAGTTCTATGATAGGTAGCATATGCCACTTGGCCACGGTGTGCCCACTCCCATGTATTTTGAAGGGGTACTTACAGATGGTGGCGGGGCGAATGAATTTATATCAGCGACATCTAGGGGACGTAGCAGGAACTAGATTGCACGAAAACTACCCATCCCCCCTCCACTTCAGATCCAGTAATGAAGGGCGCGAAATTTTCGCCATCGCATGCGAAAAAGGAAAAATTCGGATTTTATTATATTTGAGGTTACTTTGCATGGCTCAAATCGGCTTTGAAGGGGACTGGAGTTTTATCTTTATCGACACTTAAATGCGGATTTAAAACTGAAGGACAAAAATACTTTTTAATGCAAGCTTTCTTACCGGGTTTTGCAATATGATAATACGTAATGAATTTGTATACACAAAACGAGAAACCAAGCCTTTACGAGTTTTATTTTAGATTTAAAACAAAAGTTATTGGTGACTTACCCGATTTGCAGCTACAACTATTTTAATTTGGAGGACAAACAGTAACGCACTGCTAATTATTGGCACATTAGGTATTAGCACTTTATAGACCGAATTTCATTAAAATCACTTGAAATCGCTATGAATTTTAATCAATTAAAACATGCTACCGTTGGGCTTCGCGCAGCATTATGTATACTATACTAAAGCCAGATGCTCACAGTGTAACGCAGTAATTAATCAATTGTTTGACAAATAAATATATAGTTAACATAAAAAGTAAGTGACAAGTGCATAAATAAATATAAGCGTGAAAATAGAATTCTCACCGAAGCACAGGAAAGGAAAGGACTTTACTCGTAAAGGCAGTGCTTGTGCGTACTCGCGTAACGTATTTAACGACAAAAAAAGCACTTTTAGCACTTCCAGATAAACGTAATTTGAAAAGTCCTATTCAGATCAACAGTAAATACGTGAACGCCGAAGCCCTGCGGCAGCCATGATTGTTTTCATGCAGCAGAGCCCCTAAGCCCGCGGTGGACGTTTGTTTTGCCAATAGGAGTGGTCACACCGCGGACTTGGCAGAAGACTAACATCAAATTGAGGTAGCCCGGAGTGCGATACGAACCAGTGTTCGCAGAACGTGGGAGTAAAGGGCCCCCACCACCGACCCGTGTGGATCCTCTCACAACTAAACGTGGCGTGATGGTTTGTCCCCACTTTCTCGCTTCGAATTCACGCTGTTGGCAGTTGAGCCAAGATCGAGAATAATAGTACCGTTCAGAATTGAGGGACCACTTGTTTTTCGACAATTGCTTAAATTATCCTAATTTGAATGATGTAAGTGAACAAATTTGTTCTTTTGATTAAATTCAAAGCTATCAAAATTCTTTATAAAATAAGGCCAGCATGAATGCGTTGTGTTAAATTTTGAAAAAGTTATTGTGGAAATAATCAAGATTTCAATGCTTTCTTAAATTTTAAATAACTTTCGAAATAATCAACATTTTTCAATGTTGTTGGACTAATTTTAAAACTAAATTTCTACAAAATCGAACCAAATTCTTAGAATTAATGTGTAATTTTTTTCTTACATACTGCTCCAGGTTGAAGTTCAAATATAAAAGTTGGGAAAATTCCAATATTGCTTTTGCTGAAAAAAATATTTTTATAAGATATATAAAACATAAAATCATGAATTTTGTATTGAATTCCTTTAAAATAGATATTAATATGATCTTTATTATGATTTACCTACAGATGAAATGTTTTCGAAATTTCCCTACTTTTTTGTTACAATTTCAACTCTTTGCATTATGCAAGAAAAAAATTATAGATTTATAATGACAATTTACTGCGATTCTGTAGAATCTTAGCTTTAAAATGAGCCTAAAAAAGTTTTAAAATGTTGATTGTTTCGATAGTCATTTAAAATTTAAGAAAGCATTGAAATCTTGACTATTTCCACAATAACTTTTTCAAAATTTAACGAAACGACTTTATTCCAGACTAATTTTAAAGATAATTTTGATGGCTTTCACATTATTAAGAGTACAAATTTCATCATTCACAGAATTGAAATTAAGATAATTTTAGCACTCATCGAAAAACAAGTGGTCCCATAATTCTGACCGGTAGTGTATGTTTCTCTCGACTTCGTGTGAAAGGGGCGCGAAGTAGACGACAAATTCAAAATGACAAAATATATAGTTTAAGATATTAGCTTTATTTTTCAGATATTTTGATATACATTTACCTAAAATGAATATCTAAAAGAATTTTTATATTTTTAGGATGATTTAAATACTCGAAAAAATAATTTTTTGTGAAATTTATAATTTAATAAGTGTTTAAAGTCTAGAAAAAATATCGATTTATATATATTTCAAGACTTGCAAATAAATTATTTGAAATTAAAAATCATGTGGAGAATATTTCATACCAAGATAAGATAAATCATGAGATTAAAATTTAAAAAATAAAAGGTTCGGATAAAGTACTTTGGACATTTTTTTGAATACAAAATTACAGCTTGAGATTTCTCTAACACGGACTAAAATTGAGAAATATTTCATTGGAATAAATAACTTTGAAAATTGTTTTTATAATACGTAACATCTTTTACATGACTAGTTGAATATATAAGTATGAACAAAAGGTTTCTATTATTGAAAAAATAAGTAAATTATATCTTATTTTGCACACAAAATTACACATTCTAATTTCTTTGTTATGAAGTAAAATTGACGAATATTATAATAATAAAATACTGAAAAAACTTGTTTGAATACTTAGCAACTTTTATATGACAATTTCAATATATAAGCGTGAATAAAAGGTTTGATTTTCAAAAAAAATTAATAAATGTATTTTATTATTGTATTTGTAAATTCTGCTTTATACCAAAGAATTCTCAATGTTTAAATTTGTATGCAAAATAAGGTATATTTTATTTCATTTTTGAATTACCAAACATTTTATTTACATTTATTTGTTGAAATTGTCATGCAAAAGATGTCAAGTATAATAAAAGTTATGTTTGAGGTATTTTATTCCAAAGCAATTTTCACAAATTTTATTTTATACTAGAGAAATTTAAGGTGTAATTTTGAATACAAAATTAAATATGGTGTTTTATTTTTTCAATAATCGAACCTTCTTTTTACAATTATGTATTGAAAAAAAGGCTTCTTAAAAGTTTTACGTATTTTAGAAGTTCTTCTTCTCAGAGTGTAAAATATCGATTTATACATTTTTTAGCCTTGTGAATAAGCTATTTGAAATTAAAAATTATGACCAAAATACTTTGTATTGAAAAGTTATAAATATAAGTATTGAGTTTGAATATGAAAACAATAGATGAATTGTATTTAAATTTACACACAAAGCTACACAATAATATTACTTTGATAGAAAGCAGCATTGAAAAACATTGAATTAGAATAAAATATTTTTTAAAGCTTTTAAAATACGTAAAATTTTTTATCACAGGTCATTTTCGAATTACGACTGCAAATTGAAGGTTTCATTGTTTTAAAAAGAAATCATGTTTACATTTGCATACGAAATTACACGATGTTTCTCTGCTGTAAAGTAAAATTGAAAAATATTTCTTTCGAATAAAATGCTTCGAAATAAATTTCCTAATATACGTATTACCCTTATTGGCACGGCAATTTGAATATATTAGTGTAAATGAAGGCTTCTAATATTTGATAAATATGTACACTATATCTAAATATGCATTTAAAAAAATACTAAAATTTTGGTGTTATAAAGCACAATTTTTTAAAAAGTTCTTTCAAATAGAATACATTACGTAGATGAAGAATTTGTCACATTCACTGAGTCCATGAGTTAACGTAGTGAAAGCATAACATTTTTGTAAAATTAACAGATATTTTAGAACAATTTAACGCATTTTTTTTAAATAACAGTTTTATCAATAAATATTACGAAAATGCCTGTTAAAATTTAAATTTTGAAGAAAATTTCTAATTTTAATAATTTAAGAGGCATTTCGATAATGATTATCAATAAATGTCTTATGATTATCAAAAAGCGGTGTATTTTACTAAAGTCTCTGCTGAATTTGCAGGAATTTAAAAATTTTTAAATACATTTATTAATTTAAAAATTTTGGACTCGGTAAAGTTGTGTTTTCCCTGAAGCCATGCAAAATAAGAACAAAATCGACGCCAAATTATAATTTACGAGATATTTATGTCGATCAATGTTTTCCTGGATTTACATTTACTTAAAACATGACGGATTATCGTTGTTTTGAGGTTTCTTCAGCCTTTTGCGCTGTTACATTCCTTATTTTAGATTTATTTTAGATACTTCTGAAATTATAATTTATGCGATAATGTGTCAGACCACTCGCATGAAGAACTGTAGTTATAATTATTCGTATCCACCTGTAAATGTGTACTCATATTTATACGCGGGTATGAAATAAGAGAAACGCTAGGAATTAGTGTAAAGCAAGAGCGATGATATAAGAACTAGGATGAGGGGAGAAAGAATAGAATGGGAAAGAGAATAAGCAATAGCAGACTCGCCATTAAATTATCGCGATAGAATGGATGAATAGGAGAACGGATGAATAGAACGAAAAAAATAAGCAAATAAGAAGAATGCGAAAATGGAAAGAAATGTAAGGAAGAGAAAGAAGGAGTGCAAGAGAGAATGAAGCCTGGAGGAGAGAGATTTTTTTTCACAAAGATACCGTCATATCAAGTTTTGACATTTATCCGAAAAACCTTATGAGCATTCACATTGACTCTTTGGTGCATACCATTCTGCATTCGAAAATTTATCTTGAAAATTTGGGCTTGCGGGTCTTGATGGTCTGTGAATCGGAATTTACAGTCAGAAAATCGACATTTCCATTTCTAAGATGGCGGATCGGAATCAACGAAATTAAACAATTACTCTCTCTAAAAACTCTTACTCGGGGGTTTCGGAATTGCTGATTACGAAAATGGGGTCGCAAGATTGAGATTTTTATTTACAAGATGGCCGGCCGTTTTAAAATGTCGAACTGAAATTTACGGGGAAAACAATATCGTGTCTGAAATTCTGTACTTGAGAGTTTTTTGAGTCACTGAGTACGAATGCATGTGTACAATATGCGAAGTTTTTTCTGTGTATTAGGAAATTCAACTTTCATGAGTCAATTTACTGGTCTACCATAAACAACCTTAAATTTCTCAGGGTCCGAAAATTTTTAGAGAGCGAAATAGTTTAATTTCGTAAATTCCGATCCACCATTTTGAATCCGCCATCTTAGAAATGGAAATGTCAATTTTCTGACTGTAAATTCCGATTCACAGACCATCAAGACCCGCAAGCTCAAATTTTCGAAATAAATTTTCGAATGCAGAATGGTATGCACCGAAGAGTCAATGTGAATTCTCATAAGGTTTTTCGGATAAATGTCAAAACTTGATATGGCCGTATCTTTGTGAAAAAAATCGCTCGTGACTGTTTAATAGCTCATTTTGAAGGGGAAGAGTAGTGCTAAATGATGACATTTAAAAAGAACCAAAAAAATTTCTTGCGCCCTGTACATAACCTCAAAAGTTGCGAAAAACCCCATTTATTGAGCACATAACCTCAAATATCTCAAAATCATTACGTGATAGGCTGATTCTAATTCCGGATTCGGATTCTACGTCAAAAATTACTCCGGAAACGATCCATAGCTTTTCAACAACAAAACCTCACAGACCTGTGTTATATATCACCATTAAAATTAAGACAAGCTAAAATATTCCAATCAAAATTGGAATATAAAAGAAACTAAAAATCGTTTTGAAATTATTGATGATTATGAATAAAATGGTAGTTGTGAGCCACTTCCTTTCGCCATAATAGCCCGTCTGCGGTCCAGAGCGACAGTTTTCAGATTCGTTAGTTGACTAAAGTCGTAAAATTACCTATCGAAACATTTTACAAAATTTTTCGGGCGGACGTAAAACACACACTTCATTTGGACGGTAGCAAAAATATATGATATATTAAAATATATGAAATTAAATTTTTAATATATCTACTTTCGGCGGACCATTCAATTAAAAAGAAGTCTTATGAAAATGCCTAATGAAACGGCTCACGGCATCTTATTCCCGCTATTTCATTGTTTCGAAATCCGTTCCGAATAAAATCCTAGCTGATCATTTGGCGGTTTTTTCAACAATTTTAGTTTTTCGATTTTTAGATTATTTACTTATTTTTGACGACATGTTTTAGAGGAATATGAAAATTCGTTATTTTTTTCATCTGTTTAACTGAAGAGCCAACATTAGCGTGATAATTATCTAAAGCTTCAGTAGTAAAAACAACAGGTTTTTTTCAACTGAATTTGAAGTAACTCTTAACTTACGGCCTATTGTACTCAAATTCAATGACGTGTTTTGATGATTAGATATGCTACTATCGTCAAAGTCGCTAGATAAATCAAATTTCCTTTTCATATTTAGTATCGAAGTAGCAACTTGCTCATTCTGTTTTTCAGGAAAATTTTCAACAAATTTTAATACATTATTCCGAGATTAAGCAGGAGTAGTACCAGGATGAGATTTAGCTCTACCGACTTCCTGAAAACACAAATTGCAAATTGAAATAGATGAGCGTAACGTATCTCTGGGTGGCCTTCATATTTTCCAGTCAAACAAATGAACAATTACATGTCTTCATTTGTGCGAGTTTCTTTAAGTAAAATTATATCCGTATAATTAGGCATGGATGGCAAAGTTCATCCAGACTTTCCATTTCCGTAATCAGTCGAAGTACGACGACATGTTCAACAAATTCCATGTGAAAATAAAGAATCAGACACTTCAAAATTTTCATTGACATGCTTTTTTACAAGATACTCATATTTTTAGGTAGTATTATAATTACTTTAATGATGGCTAAAAACAACTTTTTTCCCACAAGGGGCACAAACTTTTGATCGGTTTACTTCGTGTTTACATTTCAAACCAAAACACAAATAAAAAGCCATAGAGATATCAATAAAATAGTTAATCGTCGCTGAGAAATTCCTAAATGTTATTTATAAGTTTGGGCCTTACCCAAAACAATTCGTATAATCTCAATTGACCCCCACTCCTTTATTGTTTATATGTATTTTACTTAAAAATTTCTACTGTAGGTAAACAACATTTAATAAGTTGCCACCTAGTGGCCTTACCCAAAACAATTCGTATAATCTCAATTGACCCCCACTCCTTTATTGTTTATATGTATTTTACTTAAAAATTTCTACTGTAGGTAAACAACATTTAATAAGTTGCCACCTAGTGGCCGAATATGAAAATATGATTTGCTTAAAATTCTTCCGAAAGAAAAGTCTGTTGAAGTAACAATTAGACAATTTGACTAAAGCCGCAAAACGATCAGCTAGGACTTAATTCGGAACGGATTTTGAAATCATGAAGTAGCTGGAATAAGAAGCCGTGAACTGCTTCCTTAGCCATTTTCATAAAACTTCTTTTTAGTTGAGGATAGGTGTGAGTTGTTCCTTCTTTTCAGGAACAACGATTAGCAGAAAACATCCCGAACCAGTCTAGGACGAATAAGGAGCCCAGGGATAAACCTCTCTCTAATTTTCTCCTAGGACTGGTAGAGTTAAGAGACACTTATTGTAAGAACTCACGGGTATGGTTTTAATTGTATATACAATACCGGTCAGAATTGTCTTGGACCAATTTCAAAGCTAAATTTCTACAAAATCGATCAAAATTCTTGAAATTAATGTGTAATTTTTTTCTTACATACTGTACGAGGTTAAAGTTCAAATAAAAAAGTTAGAAAAATTCCAATATTGCTTTTGCTTAGAAAAACATTTTTATAAGATATATAAAACATATAATAATGAATTTTGTATCGAAACCCCTTAAAATATATATTCATATGATCTTTATTATGATTTACCTACAGATGAAATGTTTTCGAAATTTCCCTACATTTTTGTTACAATTTTAACTCCTTGCATTATGCAAGAAAAAATTTATATATTTATAATGATAATTTAATGCGATTCTGTAGAATCTTGGCTCTAAAATGAGCCCAAGAAAATTAAAAAATGTTCATTACTTTGAAAGTCATTTAAAATTTAAGAAAGCATTGAAATCTTGACTATTTCTGGAATAACTTCTTCAAAATTTAACAAAACGAATTCATGCTGGTTTCATTTTATAAAGAATTTTGATAGCTTTAAATTTAATTAAAAGAACTAATTTTTTCACTTATATAATTCAAATTAGTATAATTTAAGCAATTATCGAATAACAGGTGGCCGGACAATTCTGACCACTACTGTATATATATATATATATTGGATCTATAACTTAATTCGTGCGGTTTGCTAAGAGATGGCGTAACTTGATTATTATTCCATTGTTCCAATATTCCGAACATGCGTTGGAAAGCTAATTTCATGTTGCTTCTTTTCCACTATATGTCATTCATTTGAAGCTTAAACAACAATAATTTTTTTCACTCAAATATGTCGAACTTTGTGCCTGGAAAAGTGTTTTTGCATGGACTTCTTTTTCATTACTTTAATATGAAGAAAACTGCTGCCGGAAGTCATCGTATTTTGGTGGAAGTTTATGGTCAACATAATCTAGTTGAGCGAACGTGCCAAAAGTGGCTTGCACGATTTAAAAGTGGTGATTTTGGCTTGGAAGTCGAAGAACGTCCTGGGCAGCCAGAAAGTTTGAAAATGAAGAACTGGAAGCATTACTGGATGAAGATTGTTGCCGAACACAAGAAGAGATAGCAGAATCTTTGGGGGACACTCAAGCAGTCATTTCAAAACGTTTAATAGCAGTCGGATACATTCCTAAGCAAGAAAATTGGGTCCCACATGAACTCAAGCCGAGAGACGTTGAAAAACGGTTTTGCATGTCCGAAATGCTGCTAGAACGCCACAAAAAGAAGTCATTTTTCCATCGGATTGTTACTGGTGATGAAAAATGGATCCATTACGACAACCCTAAGCGCAAGAAATCACATGTGAAACCCGGCCAACCAGCCAAATCAACGGCAAAGCCGAATATCCATGGCACGAAGGTAATGCTCTGTATTTGTTGGGATCAGAAGGGTGTGCTGTATTATGAGCTGCTAAAACCGGGTGAAAACATCAATGAAAAACGCTGCCGAACACAATTAATCCGTTTGAAGAGAGTAATAACCGAAAAATGCCCGGAATATGCGACCAGACACGAGGCAATAATTTTCCATGATGATAACGCTCGGCCCCATGTTGCATATTCCGGTTAAGAACTTGAAACGGTCACAATTTACGTCAGCTGATTGCGCCCACGACATACTAAAGGTATAGTACACGCGGTGCAGTAGGAACTCAGGGGTAGTGGTACCAACAGCCTCCGCTAGGCTCGCAGCGCAAGCTTGCCCGCTCTAAACCTGAAACCGCGTGTCTATAACCGAGCGCACTCAATTCTCAGCGGTATCTCCAGCCGGGGTCTCAGGACCTCCAGCCAGGGTTCTACCACTCACCGGTACAACAGTCTGCCGTCAGAGGACAATCAAGAGTTATCCACGTGGGAAACCGGTAAATATTTTGTGGAACGATTCTGGGTACGCTACCTCATGCTCCAAATTCTTCTCTAAACTTTTTAAATTAATTTAATCTGGGTAGGCTGCACCAGGCTCCAGAGAAACTCTTCTTTTAAAAACCTTTCTCTGGGTACGCTGCCCCAGGCTCTAGAGGGGGTTTCCGCCACTAGGTACGCTGCTACAGGCTCTAGTGTGTGTTTTCTCAAGATCTCTCTCTCTGGGTACGCTGCACCAGGCTCCAGTGTGTAATTAACCTTGTTTCAGTTCACTTTCATCGCGACCGGAGTGCAATCTACAAGCGTAGGTTAATGCTTCTTTAATTATATCATACGTAGGATCGTGTTAGCGACAGAGCATCGCAAGTAGCCAAGATTGCTTACGTTCCTGATTGACATTACCGCGATATCAGCGCCATCTACGTGATATTAAGAGAAATTGTTTAACAACTTTGCTTCAATCATTATAAAATTGTGTTAGCGACAGAACTATCGCGAACTGTCAGAATTAGCTGTATCATTTATCTACATTACCGCGATTTCAGCGCCATCTACGTGATATTAGAGGAAATTGTTTAATAATTTTACGGTGATTGTTATAAAGTTGAGATAGCGAGAGAGTATCGCGGGTAATAGAGACTGACAGAGTGTTTTTTTATTTATTTGGTCGCGACGTTAGCGCCATCTACGGATTATTAGTAGACACTGTTCTAAAACATTGTTTTAAGCATTATAGAGTTGTAATAGGAACAAAGCATCGCAAACCGTCAAGATTGATTTAGTTCTTTACTTATGTAGTTGCGGCATCAGCGCCATCTATGTATTATTAGGAAATATTGTTCGAAAGCATTATTTTAATTGTTATAGCATTATAATAGCGACAAAGCATCGCGAATAGTCTAGATAGACTGAGTTCTTTATTTATTTTATTGCGATCGTAGCGCCATCTACGCATCATTGATAAATATTATTCTAAAGCGTTACTTTAAATATTATAGAGTTGCGTTAATGATAAAGCATCATAAGCAGTCTAGATAGACTGAGTTCTTTATCTATTTCAGCGCGACATTAGCGCCATCTGCGCATTGTCAGAAAAGACTGATTAGAAATATATTCTACGATAATACAGATACACGAGGGAAGCTTGAGTGATTGGAATTATGTTTATTTACGATTTGTTCTATTGTGATACCAGCGCCACCGGTCAACCTGAAAGGTATTTAGGTTAGCGACGTCAGTATTATTTTGTAAACCACGGACGGTGGTAATTAGGACATTAGGTGACGTCACTCTGACTAGTGCGCCACTGGCGGCCGGAAGAGAACTCAGAGTCATAGAAGTAGTTCTCTGTCATTGTAATCTATGGAAATAAAGACTGTTATTATTCATTGAAAACGCCTACCAATCTTTTCCATGCCTTTGGGTCCGCAAACATTATTAAAATTAATATAGGACAATTTCGAACTCTTTCAAACTAATTAGAAAACAGTGGATAGGAAGCCTTACCCCACCCGTTTTACAGCCCAGACCTTGCCCCTTCTGAATACCATTTGTTTCCGGTCGATGCAGAACGCCCTCACTGGAATACGGTTCACATCAGAACAGGGTATCCACAAATTGCTAGAAAGAGGGGAAAAAGTCATAGCTTTAGATGGGAAATACTTTAAGGAATACTATTGTACAAGTTTTTCTTGAATAAACGTTCAAATGTTGAGAAAAAACCGCATGAATTAAGTTATAGATGCAATATATATATTTATATACACTACCCTGCAAAACTTTAGATTCACCTGTTGTTTAAGCCACTGTCAAAGTGTCTTAATACTTATAAAAACAAATTATCATTCTACTTTTGATAATAAAATTAATTTTAATTTCATTTTGCATTTAATGATCCCAAGCTGAAGACAAAATATTAATTTTATGAAAATATATTACAAAAAACGTCAAATTTCGGTCTTGTTGAAAAATGTTAATAACTCTAAAAATAATTAACATTTTATAAAGTTTGTGGTCTTGTTTTAAAGGTAAGTTTTCATAGCAATTTTTCAATTGTTCAAAATATTTTCAGAACTTTTCGCTGGATTTTCCCTTGGGGTTAAACATGATACAAAATAGTCGTAAAATTTTAAAAATGTGTAGCTTCTCGTAAGAATTATTTATAATTGAACGTATATGATATTCCAAAAGAAACTAGAAATATTTATGAAAATATTTATATTCTCTATTTATTTATATAATGTATAAAGTACAGTCTTTATTTGAAATGTTACTACGTTTTTGTACAATGTTTGACCCCGAGTTAGAATCCAGGAAAAAATTCTAAGAATATCTTGATTAATTAACAAATTTCGATGAAAACTTACCTTTAAAACGAGACCAAAATATTTTTTAAATCTTAGTTATTCTTAGAGGTATTAACGTTTTTCAAAAAGATCGAAATTTGACGTTTTTTGTAATATATTTTCATACAATTAATATTTTGCCTTCAGCTTGGGATCATTAGATGCAAAATTAAATTCAAATTTATTTTATTATCAAAAGAAGAATGTTAATTTGTTTTTATAAAAATTAAGACACTTCGACAGTGGCTCCAACAACAGGTGAATCTAAACTTTTGCAGGGTAGTGTATATTGTTATAATTGTGTAGCCTGAAGTCGCATACGATAAAAGTATTTCAGTTGTCAATTATACTCTTGAAGAGAATATAAATAATTGTAAAGTAGTTTTATTTCAGGTTTAGAGTTTTCGCTCCAATAACTCAAAACGCTACTATTCAAAATTGAATCCTTATAAAAAATTTGCACAATAATACACATAAATGGGAAAGACAATGTGAATTTTGGACAAAATCGTACTATTCTCATACAAGGGAGCACGACAATTTGAACTAAAATCGGTGATTTGGAAAGAAAGGAACAAGTTTACAAATGTCAGTACTGGAATGGATACGAGCACTCAAACATTTGTATTAAAAATATTTAATTAACGATAATGTAAAAAATACAGAGGGAGAAAAAGTCAGAGGAACACAGCAATTTAAAATACAACTTACTTTTATTAATGTTGTTTGAAAACTCCTCGTTGAATCCTATTATAGTTTTTTTTAAATCCTTGGAACAGATGCTGAACCTGGAGGTCTTGATCACTTTTATGAAAATATTTTATTGGAAACTTGTAAAACTTTTAAGATAAACTTGTAAAATAACTATACTAGCCGGCTGACATTCCGACTGTCTATTTATAAAAATATTTTCAAAATCCGTAAGGAAATTGTATTTAGAAAAAATGATTTTAAATCTGGAAAAATAACTGTGTGAAAAAGTAACTGAGGAATTTTCTCTGCAGTTCGTTTTTGTGCAGCTTCCCAATTCCCTGAACATATTTCAAATTTTAGGGAAAGTCTGGGGGTAGCGGTCTTAGCTCTCTATTGGCCTAGATAGCCAAGCCTCGTTATGCCCCAACCTCCTCTAGTGTGAAAATTCGGGGACCAAGTCTTCTCCAGGTTCATCCACCTCCTTAAAGATGTCGACATTTGTAGAGTTTTGCTATATAAAAATGGAATTTTACATAAATTTGATTATTATGAAATAGTATATTACGTGCCTAGGCGCACAATGAGGGTTATTGCGTGACGAGCGACAATGCTCACAGGAGATCGAAGCCGAGATAAAGCCGGGACGAAGCCGAGGCGCGATCAGTCCTGCGAGCATTGTTGTGAGTCTCGTAATTTCCCGAATTGTGTGCATTGGCACGTATTCTATTTTATGTGACTTCGGTGCGGATACGAGTTTTTATGCGTATACTCGAATCTAATCTAGTATTGTAGTTGTTTGCGGCGCTCGTCATTACACTTGATATTTCGCGACTAGTCCCAGCCATTTTGATTTTATCGATCTTGTGAAGTAGTAGCTTGTTGTAATAGAGCATGCGCAGTTCAAATGTACAAGGCTTTGCCAGTAGGGTGCTAACACTGTACGAAGAAGAAAAAGAATAAGAAGAAGAAGAAGATTCTGCTCCGCTGTAAGACTATATGCGCATGCACAGTTCAATTTTTACATTATATTCCTCTGTAACGGAAATACGAGTTTCCGCGCCGGAGGCACATAAAATTAATTTCATTACCTTTTAAATAATCAGTTCGATAACATATTTACTAATTTCAATTAGTAAATAATAATAATTAAAACCTGTTTTTAGACTACGCATGTCTTATTCTTACACATTACTTAACTATGTCTAAGTTCATTCGTAATAAAGGATGTAATCATCTATTCTTCTAATACTTTTGGATAAAACTTGCTCATTTCTAAATTAAATATGTGTTTAAAAATATTTGAAATACATATATAAAATTACATAAGTATATTACTAAAAAATATTTATAATGATTTAAAGTTACTAATTTTACTAACTCATTTGTTATTTATACTGGAAATCAATTTGTTATGTAGGAAGTATATATGTATATTCAATATGTATGCTGACATTAAAACGTGATTCGCGCTAGATGTTTTAGATATTTGAATCTCTTTTGCAATATATTGGCATGTACATATATATTTCAAATAACCTTTAACTGACCTGGAACGTTACAATTGACCTATGACTTGGGTACGTATCTGAACGTAGAATTTTCCGCTTTATCGATTACAGATGTAAAAAAAAGGGGGTTTCCATTTAAAAAAACAAAGTTGACCTTGAAAAAGCCACGAAGATCAACTTCAAGGTCAAAATGATGGTCACCATTGAATTCCTTGTTGAAATTTACTTCAGGAATGACCCTAACTTTTTTTAAAAATATTTTACCTGAGGAAATATCAGAAATTCGTGGTGAAATGAATGAAGACTTGGATTCACCAATATCGCCCACGAAAAAAATGTTGATCTTGTTAGATCTGGTCAGATCAAATTTCTAGATCTAACCAGATCTTGATTTTGTCGAGATCTGACCAGATCTGGTCAGATCTAAAGTAGATCTGGTCAGATCTAAAGTAGATCTGGTAAGATCTCGACAAAATCAAGATTTGGTTAGATCTGGGAATTTGATCTGACCAGATCTAACAAGATCAACTTTTTTTTCGCGGGCGCTCACGACAGTCAAAATCCGGCTTGAAGAAAAAGGTATAATTGGACGCATTGCTATCAGAAAGCCACTTCTACGGCCAGTAAATAATCAAAAAAGACTGAAGTTCGCTCAAGAACATGTTGACTGGACGATTGATCAGTAGAAATCAGTTTTATGGACAGACGAATAAAAATTCGAACTTTTCGGTAGCCATCGGCGTCAATATGTTCGCAGAAAAGTCAATGAAAGATTCAAACCAGATTGTATTGTGCCAACTGTAAAACATGGCGGTGGCTCAGTAATGGTTTGGGGCTGTTTCATCAGCCACGCTGGCGTTGGTCAACTCAAAAAAATTGAAGAAATTATGAAAAAAGAGCAGTATCACAGTATACTTCAACGCCATGCAATACCATCTGGCATCAATTTAATTGGTCGTGGATTCATTTCGCAACAAGATAACGATCCAAAAGATACATCAAAACTTTGTACTTCTTATTTGGAACGAAAAAAAGTCGCAGGTGACCTTAATATAATGCAATGGCCGCCTCAATACCCCGATTTAAATCCCATCGAGCTATTGTAGGAAGAATTGGACCGACGTGTGAGAGATCTAAAGCCAACAAGCCTTCCTGGTCTCTGAAATTGTTTGAACAAAGCGCGGAATAATATTCCATTTCAAGCACTTCAAAAACTCATCAAAAGAATGCCAAAATTGTGCACTGCAGTCATTAAGGCAAAAGGTGGCCATTTTCAAGAAAATCGCTTGAAATAACATATTCACTATTTCCTTATAAATTTTGATGAAAATTTCAGTAAAATTCATTAAAAATGTCTTAGAATCATGAATCTACATTGAACATAAAAAACTACCGCGAATATGTAAATAATATTTCAATAAATGATATGGTAAACTGCCAAAAACCTCTTTTTTATCTTGTTCTAATAGTTTCCGACTGTATTGTATGTACGAAAAAGAGATAGCTTAGTTTAATAATTTATATCGAAACAATATAATTTTCCTAGAGTTTCATAAAGTAATTTTAAAGTTTTGAGAAATGCGTAATATTTATATATATATATTTTTTCATAAATTATAAACCGGCATTTTTCTTTCGTACATAAACTCTTTTAATATTATGCTTGATTTAGTTGTGTTTCGGGCCGTAAAATAAAAATTTTTAAATATAAAGTCACTATTTGAAATAAACTTTAGTCATTTGCAGCATTAGCTTTTAGACATTAGGCCTAAAAATTCATTATTAATAAAATATATGACTAAATGTTCTTTATAAAATAATGTTAAAAGTAGTGTCATGCCCCGCGACGTATTTGAATACATTTAATACACACAGGCTGGATTGAGTTGGAAATCTATGAGAAAATCGATATAGGGGAATAAGGAGTAGGGAAAGTAGGGAGCAGTATAGGGCCCCTTCTCCTCTAAGAAGATATGACTACGTCACGATTTACGCTAACCGTAAAATTTGACCGGGACAATTTAAAATCCAAGTTCGAGAGTCGTAAAAGTCATCGTGGACTTGTATAGATCTTTGTAAAGATCTTAAAACAGTGTCATCAATTTGGATCACCGCCTTTACAGAATATACCTGTGCGCTCTATATCTCCGTCTCTTTCACACACCTCTGGGGATCCAGCGTACTACATACTCACCGCAGTGTGGATCACCCCTCAACGCAACTTAACGAAGCATAAAGGTACCGAACCTATCTCTCTCTCTCACTCCTTATTTTCTGTCTCTCTCTCACACCCACGTACCAACCAGCCTGTGCCTACATTTATCTACAAACTTTGTATATAGTGAGCTTCAATCAATTAAATAAATCCAATTTGTATTATTTTAGTAATCGATTGTGTGTTGCATTGACTTATCCTCATCCCTAAGAGAAAATCATTCGATCCTAACTTAAAACGAGGAACCTTTGATCAAAGTAAGTATTTATTCAATTGTGACGTAACATACTTTCTTTTTTCTGGTGCATCGGCCGGGAATCACAAGTCTAATGAAATTTAACACATTGATTATTAATAGTGAATAAATAAATGATTATGAAATATTATTTCAACTTGAAAACTTAAAATTTCAATAACATAGATTTTTTAGATTACAAAGGGATTTGACCTTTAGGCTAAACTTATTGATTTAATAATCAAATCATTTCTTAGAAATTTTAAAATTTATATAAATAGTATAAAATAAAATAATTCTCAAAAATCACGCAGGGATCTGACCATGTGGCTAACCTAAGTGATTAAGTAACTTATCTTATTTAAAAAATTATTCTAATTTGTTAACTCAATTTTGATTTAAGTTAAAACAAACATAAAAAACAGCACACGAGAGTATAAGTCCTTTTCGGGTACGTTGAACGCTCACCTTCTTTACCTCCTGTATGCTGTCCCTGATAGGGAGGTGAATATTCTTCTTTGTTCTGGAGAAGTTCTCTATCTTCTCCGGCGCCGATTCCACCTCCTTGAGGATCTCCAATTACTTTACGTTCCGCTCGTGAAGCCGGTTCCTGACGGCATCCTCAACGTCTTCCGCTTCAATGGTTGGTTCCCGGTCGGCGATCTCGACCTTGATCCTGGGGATGAGATGGTGGACCGTCCCCCTGGCTCCAACCACTTCTTTAAAGGCATTATCGATCTTCTTTCTGCTTTTTGTGGAACATTTCAGTTCCACCAACAAATCCTTGGAGCGCGTCTCCCTAATTCCTTGAACTATGGCGCCCAGTTCGTCAGGGTTGACGCGCTTCTTGAGTTCGGGCAAGATAGAAGAGTAGCTCATTCCCTCTGCTGGTTTATTGATTACCGCTTCTGGGCGCACAAAGCGAGATTTCTCCGGCGTTGTGGAGAGCTTCTTCTCTTTACTCTTGTTATTTCGGAGGTCCTTCCTGTTAGGGGCCTCCACACACTCCTTTTTTTTGTTGGAGGCTCTCGGCCTCTTCTCTGCCAACTTCGTCGCCGCAGACACCTCCGGGCTCGCTGTCAACTCTCTCGGCCGTTTGCGGGTGTCTGGTGTGGACCTCGCAGCCGGCTGGGGGAGGGTTTGGCTACCCTCGTCCGAACGTTCTTTCTATTTTGTTGGTCTTACCTCCTTCATCTTCTGTACCATGAGGCCTCTCATCAGGAACTCGAAGGAGTCGAGGTACCAAACGGTATCCTCTATATCATACCGCTGTGCCCCGAGCTCCTTCTTTGCCTCCTCTATGCCGTCCCTGATAGGGAGGTGCATATTCTTCTTGGTCCTGGAGAAGTTCTCAATCATCTCCAGGGCCAATTCTACCTTCCTTGGGATCTCCAATTGCTTTTCGTTCCTCTCGTGGAGCCAGTCCCGGTACTGCCGTACCTGGGACTTATCGGTCTCGGACGCATTCACCGTCTCCTCCATCACGTCCAACTCGCCTCCAAACATCTGCTCACACATTGTTTTATTTAAATTTTTAAACTCCATATTTGTTCCCATGATTAGCTAGGGAAGTATTCGGTCCACCCCTGCAGAGCCCCGCATGCAGGGGTAAGGGCTTAATACTCTAGGATTTGGCCTAGTTTCCTAGAGACACCGTGTGAGACGGCATGCAGCCCTCGGCACGGTAGTTAACACCTTGGCTTGGGGGTTATTCTTTCGGGACCACCCCTGGAACATTCTCCGCGACTGCTTATTTAGTTTTGTATCCGTATTCAGCAGTAACCTTCGGTACAGGGCCCCTCTATCCGCTACCTGAGGACGCGCCCAGTGGCCTGTTATAGGGCCCCCTGATTGGTTTCCGAGGAAACCAATGCAGGCCCGGGAATAATAATAATAATAATAATAATTTTTTTTTTTTTGAGGAAGGGAGAAATGATTTATGCACCGTAAAGGGGACTCCGTGCCCCCCCCCCGGTGTGTGGGACTCTGCAGCTCGCGCGGCCGTACCCACTAAAACTCTCTACCTGTCTCTAGGCCGTGGAATCCCACCCGGGAACCGCCGTTTTGCATTACTTCAGGGTAGGGGCCATCTATTAGCATCCTCTGCCTCTTCTTCTGGCTTCTGTTCTTCTATTAGCTGGCCTCATCCTGTATGTCCTACTTTTTCTTCCGTTGGACATCCCGGACGAAGCCAGCGACCGTCGTCCAATTTTTCCCGCCCTGGAGCATGACGCCAATGATGCTGTCAGGCGATATCTGCCCCAGGGCAGTGTCCACATCATGGCGCTCCTGCGCCCACCTCTCACAACTGAAAAGGTGTGGAGGGCGTCGTCTTTGGGGTCCCCACAGTATAAGCACTTCGGGTCCCCCACCTTCCCTATTTTATGGAGATACGAGCGGAAGAGCCCGTGTCCCGTCAGCATTTGCGTGAAGTAGTAGTCCACCTCACCATGTCGACGATGGAACCACGGGGACATCTCACCAATAAGCTTCGCCGTCCAACTTCCGCGCGTATCCTCCATCCAGTGTCCTTTCGAGGCGCGTAGCTCCTGGTCTCTTTCGAGCTGGCGGCTTCTTGTATGTCCGAGTGTGCCCTTCGATTGGTGGACAAAATTTCGGCCCTGAGCAAGCAGGTCCACGGGGATCACCCCCGCGATGACCAGGACTGCAGCCTCCGTGACCATGCGGTACTAGCACGCCATGCGAAGGGCTTTTTTTCTCTCTACAGCTGTCAGGAATTTGCGGTACTTTTCGTGCCGCATACTGTCTGCCCAGACTTCAGCACCGCCGAGCATAATGGACTCAACAGCACGCAGATACAGGCGCCTCACGCAGGGACGAGGTCCACCAATGTTGGCCATCACCCTGCTAAGAGACGCCGTCACCTCGCTACTGCCTTTAGTACTTCAGCCGGCAATCCATCCGGACCCGGAGCATTCTTGTTCTTCAATGAGCACAAACCTCTTCTGAGTTCCACCAGTGTGAATGGTGGAGCCTCCAGGTTCTCCGCTGTCCTTGGATCCTCAGACCTTTTTGGGTAAGTGGGGAATAGGGCATTGGCAATCCTGTCCATCGTTTCTGCTTCTATCGGGGCATTCTTAGCGAAAGCCCCGAGTGTCCGCATCGCGATTTTTTACCCGACCCCACGGATCGTTGTTCAGATCATCCCTCAGTCTGGTCCAGCATCGGTACTTGCTGGCTTTGATGGCCCGACCTAGAGCTCTTTCCGTCACCAGATATTCGGCTCTTTTCAGGGCCGTATTGCGGTCGCTCTTTTTGGCTTGTTGAGCCGCGCGCCTGCAGTTTAGGGACTTCCTTTGGAGCCCCGCAATTTCGTCCGTCCACCAATAAGCAGGACGCCTGTCATCGCGTGCCCTTTTCCTCGGTATAGCCTCCACGCAGGCCTGGTGGATCAAACGCATTGTCATGCTTGTCACAACTTCGGCCCGCGCTGGGGACACAGCTTCATCCTCTGTTTCGGCTAGGGTCTGCTGACCGCGTTCTATAGCCAGAGACAGCCTCTCGGTGTTCATTTTTTTGAAGTTCTACCTTGGGGGGGGGGGGGCGCTTTGTGCAGCAGCACGGGACGGCATTTCATCACGAACGCGGAACGTTATGTACTGGTGATCGCTGGCCGTAAAGTCCTCGATTACCTGCCAGTCCCGCACATGCACCACCAGGCTTTCCGTGGCCAGGGAGACTTCCGGAATCGTCTACCTATAGCCAGCCCTTCTGAAGGTGGACGTGGAGCCAGTGTTTAAAATCACTAGCCCTAGCCTGGACGCCATGTCCAGGACTCGTCCGCCTCTTGAGTCGGGCTGCCTTTCGCCCCACTCGAGGGCCTTGGCGTTAAAATCTCCGGCCACTTTCAGCTCCCCTTCCATGTCTATGGCTGTGTCTTCCAGGCAATCTAGCTTTGCCTGCAAGCCGCCTATGCTCTCATTTGGGGTGAGGTAGCAGCTGATAAAATTTATCTGGCTGCATCTCACCCAGACATAGCCTCTTCCCGACCCCTGATGCGACACCAAGTGTCGCCGCGTGTCAGGAATCCAGATAGCTGCTGTACCGAGGACGTCGCGATAGCATCCTGCTTCAGTGCTGTCTCGGTACTGTTCGCTGACGATTATTACGTCAGCGTTCTTCTCGAGACAGATCTGGGCAAGCAGGTCCTGGGGCCGTCCTGCTTCTATTCAAGTTTCCCTGCAGAACCTTTATGAGGAACGGCCATATTTTGCTAGGGCTTCTCGGAAGACCCTGCAACTACCCGACCCCGCTATATGCCCTACTGCACCACCAATGCACAGGAAGCACTTGGGGCTGGCTTTGCAGTCAGCCACCTTATGCTCCCCGCTGCCACACCTGGAGCACTGGTTGCTTCGGTCAGACCCCTTGCAGGTCCGGCTTTCGTGGCCGAAGCCGAGGCATCTGAAGCAGCGAGTAATCTATTCTCGCTGCCTCAGCCTACAGCTGATCCACCCAATGCGGATGCGCGCTGACTCAAGGATGCGCGCAGCTACCTCCTCCTCTATGGAGAAGACAGTCATGCGCTGCCCGAACGCATTTGGTCTGGTCAGACGCACGTCCAGCCTCCCCTCATAGGTCGGCAGCTTCTCTCGAAGGGCAAGCTCCACCTCTTCTACAGTCGTGCAACTGTCCATGTCCATGATTTCCAGGGTCGTCCTGGGGACCAGAACGCGGACGCTGCCCGACTCTCCTAATGCTTCCTTCAAGGAATCGGTGAAGCCCTGTTTCCCCTCGGCCGTCGTTTTCCTTATCTCTATAAGGACGTCCCCACTCCTAGTTTTGCGAACGGCCTTGATTTCCGTTCCGCTCTTTTTAGGGTCGACCTTGCTGCGAATCCCGCCCAGTATTTCTGCGTAGGTTTTAACCACCGCAGGTCTGAGCGCGATCGCCTGAAGACGAAGCCACCTCTTCGCTAATTTTTTCGGGAGGTTTTGGGATCTGGCAAGGTTTTTTCCGCCTTTCCTCCTTTTCCCTCCTTCTTCTTCTTCTTCTTTTCGACGTTTTGAACGACGGTCCATTCTTTGGAGGGCGGTTTCTGTACCACCGTACTCCCCTTCCTCTTTTTTGCGAATTTGGCACCCTCCGCTGGTGCCAATGGAGAGGCAGAAAGCTGCCTCCTCCTGCTATAGCGACAAAAGACGTGAGCTTCCTTGTGGCCTCGTTTTCGTCTCTTTTTGCCTCCTCCAGGTGATCTATAATTACTTCCAACCGTGGAAGCGCGTCTTTTACTTCTTTACTTACATTTGGCTACCTCTGTACGGTAGCCACCATGATTTTGATGCGCTCGTGCATTTTCTGCATGCGCTCATCGCTCTTCTTCTTCGCTTCGCCGATGATGTAGCGAAGTATTGCCACGTCCTCCTTGGTTGCTGCTGCAGTGTGCCCAGATCGGACACGCTAACCATTCGCACACAATTACAGGCTAGGTCCGTGTGAACAAAGTAGGAGCTGTAAGTTTGGTTGCGCGCACAACCGACTTCTCCTCTTCTGAATTCGAAAACCCGGAGACGCCCGAAAATCTTCGGGAAACTTCGGCTCTCTCCGTATTTCATCTATATATAGCATATACGAAATAAAGTAATAGCAAGCGTTCCCTAACTTTCTGAGTTTCTGCGATTTCTTCGATTCCATGTCTCGTGCATCTCCTCGTCTGCTCGCCCGGCGACTTCTGTTTACAAAATTTGACAGCTAACAAATTTTGTAAAAACTCTTAAATAATGTTAATGACGTGACATAAATTTTATGAATTTCAGGAAATGTTAAATAAATGTTTCGAGTGTGTGACCAGCAAGGACTATTTATTTGATACTACTTGTTTCTAGAATTTTAATGCAGAATTTGAGGTTAGGTTCATAACCTAATACGTTGTATTCAAGTAGTTTTATACGGTTTTATATTTTAACTTTCATTGATTTCACTCAATTGATTTTGAATATTGTAAATTCAGATTGTTAATTAATTGTATTTTTATGTCAATTTTTAAAATAATAATCGTTTTTACTTAATAGATTCTGTCATAATTACCTTTCTTATAATTCTATTTTCTGACAATATATAACTCTTTAATTCTTCCTTACCTATACTATACCTTAGGTAATAAATTACAGATATTAATATGTCACAAAAGCACAATATCAATCAGATAAATTAATGACACAATATATGATCTGAAAATGAAAGAGTTTTAAAATCGTTTGAACTAAAATTTTTTTCAATTTTCAAAAGCTTTTTTAAGACTATAAGTTCTTTTTAAAAGTCATTAATGAAAAGCTCACAAGAAAATCATAAATGGATAAATTAAAAATAATGAGGTTGTCACGTATCCATGACAGTTATATTATATATTATAATCATATAAAATTATTATGCTATTATATCATATAACACGTTTTATTGTTGTTATAAATATTGTTGCTAGATACATGTAACTGTTTTTATAAATAATTTCACTATTACTATTAACTAAAATATCAATAAACAATTGATTTTATTTATCCTAATAAAGATACTAGTATAATAATTAGTTCTAGTATACCTCCAAAGGACCGATCAAATTTATCAGATTCAATATTATTCGATAAAAGTATTTTTGATACATCAAATTTAACCGGAAATTCTACTAAAGTCGATAAATTTGACCGCACGTTGATCTCAACAAATACATCAAATTATAAAAAACAATTACATTTATCTGAATCCTCAGAAGATTCAGACCGTGAATTAAATTACAAATTCCCAGAAAAATTAGCAGAAGATCCCGAAAAATCAATTTCTAACGATCCACAATTATTAGAACCTCTAATTAAACAATATAAAGAAGAATATTTGCCTATTTCGAATAAAATGACTACCAATAACCCACAAATTATAACTGTTGCTCATAATCAAGTAGTATCATTGCGAGATGCACTAGAAGTTGTACCAATATTTACAGGAGATAATATATCTCTGGATCAATTTATAGAAGGATGTAGAGAAGCAAAAGATATGCTTCCTGCAGGGGCAGAATCAAACTTAACTAAATTAATCAAAACAAAGGTCAAAGGAGAAGCAAGAAAATGTGTCAGTGGAGGACAATACAGAAGTGTAGAAGATATTATAGATAGTCTTAAACGCGTTTATTCCTTAAATAAATCAGTATATCAATTACAAGGTGAATTAGGTAACATTTATCAATGGGTTAGTGAGAAATTAATTTCCTATGCAACTCGTGTTAGGGAACTCGGAGAAAAAATATTAGATGCCCATAAAGCAAATAATAATAATAGAATAGACGCAAACTTTCAAGCAGCCCTTGACAGCACATTCGAGATTGATTTTTACGAGGATTAAAAACCGAAATTGAATCCAGATTACGAGGTGTACATAATTTTAAAGATACGGTAAACAACGCCCTAGAAATAGAAAGAAAAATCTCAGCAACTGCAGCACTACGATCCGCACGTACACCATATAGGCAAAAAGAAGATAATTTAATAGGACCATCAGAAAAACGAGACAGAAATAGGATAAATATAACTCAGGAAGAAATTTTTTGTCAAATTTGTGGAAGAAGAGGACATACAGCTCCCACCTGTAGACAATGGAACGAAATAACCTCAAACAGACAAGGATATTCAAACAATTATGGAAGAAAATTGCAGCCTATAAGAAATCCTCTATATAATAAAAATTTTTACGACAGGAATAACCAGCGGCAACCTTTTAACAGAGGTCCACAACCGAACGTGAGTCAATGGACCCCCCGCCAAAAAGATATAGGTCAATGGCGACCTCAATCATCTGCACCAAACCAAAGTTCATGGCGACAGCAAACAACTAGCAATTTTAATAGAAATAGAGAATTTCAATATACTTCCGCAAATTATCCAAAAATAAATAACAATAAAAATTGTAATTACTGTAAAAAAATAGGTCATACAATTGACGAATGTCGGCGTCGAGCATACAACGAATCACTTAAACAGCAACAACAACCTAAACGAGCTGAGAAACAGAACCAGGGAAACTCCAGACCCCTCCCCGCTCAGGGTGCGATGAGGGAGGCCATTTAAAACATTTTACAGCACCCACTTCAAATCAGAATATTATAAATACAAAAATAAATGTACACTCAGACAACCCAATTCCTTCTATTATGGTATCTGCTGATGGTCTAAAAAACCCAGCACGTATGACGATAGACACAGGAGCAGGACGAAATTTAATAAAACTAAATATAATTGATCACAACGTGGAAATAAATCAAGATGAAATTTTACGCCTTACAGGTATAAATAGTGTACCAGTTTATACATTGGGTCAGATAACTCTCAATATTTTTGGATATCCCACAATTTTTAACTTAATTCCAAATAGTGTACCAGTAGAAGAAGATGGAGTAATAGGATCCGAATTTTTCACTGATAATGACGTCAATATAAATTATATATCAAAATGTTTAGAAATACAAAATAATAAATATCCATTTCGAAATCCGGAGACCATAATTTTGCCAGCAAGATCAATTTCAACTCTTTGTATCCGAATTTCAAATACAAATCGAAAAGAAGGATTTATACCTTTACTTAATTTGAAAAAGGAATATATGCAGGAAATGCTATTGTCAAAAATCATGGTGGAAAAGCCTATATAAAAGTAGAAAACATACTTTCTATACCTATAGAAATAGAAACTCCTTTAGTTATGCTAGAAGATTTTGAAGAAATCACAATGAGTAGTACTTCAATTAAACCAACTACAAATCAAATTAACACTTTTACGAACAAGAATCATAACAAATCCCCTGAAGAATTAATAGACAAATTTATAAATTCTAGTGACACAGAACAAATAATATCTCAATTTTATAAAATCAATGGAGAAAATAGAATTAAAATAATCGAAGAATTACTTCGTTTAGATCACTTGAATAAAGAAGAGTTCGATCATGTAACAAAATTAATTATTAAACATTCAGATAGATTCCAAATACCAGATGAACCTTTAGAACCAACTAATGCTGCTATGCATTCAATTCCTACAGTAGATGAACGACCAATTTTCTCGAAACAATATAGATTTCCACCAGCACACAAAGAAGAAATCACTAAACAAGTTAATGAACTTTTAAAAAATAAAATAATTAACCCTTTTCAATCACCGTATAATACACCAGTATTTATTGTACCTAAAAAACTAGATTCAAATGGTCAAAGAAAGTGGAGAATGGTTTTAGATTTCAGGAAATTAAATGACAAAACGATCGGAGACTCCTATCCATTACCAAACATAATAGACATTTTTGATCAATTAGGAAACGCACGATATTTTTCAGTCTTTGATTTAGCCACTGGATTCCATCATATTCCCATGGATCCTAAAGATTCACATAAAACAGCTTTTTCAACTCCATTTGGACACTACGAATTTGATAGAATGCCCTTTGGATTAAAAAATGCGCCAGCGACATTCCAAAGACTTATGGATATAGTATTAACGGGATTACAAGTGTTACATCTGTAATCAGAACATGAATACAATTATTCATCTTCTGAGTGTTTCCTTTTTGCTCTAACTTTTATTTCTTGGTTAATGTGCGACACTTTTAGTCCATTAGCGTGTACCACCTTACTGTTCCCTTTAAATTGAATTTTTATATTGCTTTTATTTATGACTTCCAATACTTTATGAGGGCCCGTATAATGGTCCCCAAATTTGCCTGGTTTTGGTCCCTTTAACAAAAAGACGTAGTCACCTACCTTGAAATTTTTATCATTCAACTTCTTATCGTAATAATTTTTAGATCGTTGTTTAGCGCTAACAAGATTGTTATAAACTGTTGTTCTTATTCCTATCAAGCGCGTGACTAAGTCTTTTACGTATCCCTGATAGGTAGGTTGCAAATCATCCTCTCGGAGTGGTTCACATGATGGAGACCTAGCTAATCGTCCGAAAACCACTTCGAAAGGCGTATGTTTGGTGCCTTCATGCACACATGTGTTGTAATTAAAAATTGCAATATCAACCCACTGATCCCACTCGCAATCCTTCTCGGAATATTGCTTCAAAAATTCGCCTAATGCGTGATGTGAACGCTCTAATGAACCGTTGGATTGTGGGTGAAAAGCAGTGGTTTTTATCCTTTTAATTTTGAATCGTTTTGCTATTTTCTGAATTAAATTACTAAGGAAATTTCGTCCTTGATCGGTCAAAATAACCTTAGGTGTTCCAAAAATACATATGAACCTTTTTATAAATGCGTCGGCTATAGAAGTGGCCAAGGCATTTGGTAAAGGTACTGCAAGGCTAAATTTTGATAGTTGGTCTTGTATTGTCAGTATGTATTCATTATTGTCTTTAGTTTTGGGAAGAGGGCCCACTATGTCAAGAGCAATTTTTTCAAAGACTGTTCCGGGTGTGTCTGTTATGACCATCGGTTGTTTGGTTTTAAGTCTGACTAATTTTTTTAATTGACAAGGTATGCATTGTTGTATACGTCTTTGTATATCTTGTTTCAAATTTTCCCAGTAAAAATCCTGACGTATTCTATGAAATGTTTTCGATACCCCCCTATGACCTCCTATTGGTGAACTGTGGAGCTCCTTAAAAATTTGGTCACGTCGGTCTTCAGTTACGTATTGTAATGTTCCCTTACAGATAATAATTTTTATTGGATCATTCTGAAATGTAGTTTTAAGGATTTCAATTACGTCTACCCATGGTATATTCTCGATATAAGGGGTCTTGGCTATGCTAAATTCTTTCACATTTTTTGCTGTCAAAGATTCGTGTAAGAGTGTGAGCGTCTCGTTTAGATTGTTTTTTACTATTTGCTGGGACTCTGGGTTTTCCCCCCGAATACACAAACCGAACAAATATTTGTTATTACTTCTTTTAGTTTCGCCGATCTTACCTACGCATACTGTTTGGTTGGCTGGGATTTTATTTGCTTCAATCAACACTCGACTACCATTATCGCAAGGACTTCCGTCACTAGCTATAAAATATATAATATTATCTTTACGAAATTGTAATAACTCTTTACTTTCGATTATGTTACGTCTAAACGCAGTGTGTGTTGTTTTCTTAGTTTCAGACTGATGATTATCTTCACTTGATGTTTTAGTTCTTGATTCTCCTTCATTTCTTCCAGCTATTGTACCTTGTTCTAAATGTGCAGATACATTAGAGTCAATATCAGAAAGTGACAGGTCAGTTTCTGTACCCTTATGGTCTGAATTCCAATCTACTGCATTTGGTTGTTCTTGAACTGATCTATCATTTGTGGAATTAGTTTGGTGGTTTTTGACATAGGATTTTTTTCTAGGCAACCTAATTCTTGCTTCAATGTCGCTATCGGTATCGCTCTCGGCGTAATTTATTCTTTTGCCTCGACTTCGTTTTTCCTTTATTTTTGGGTTATCCTTTAGTGTTATTTTGCTTGAGTTTAGTTCCTTAGCTTCATTGTTAGACCCCTTCGTTTTATCTTCTTCCTTGTTTCTCATCAAAGTTTGTCTTCGGGTTAAAACACTAATTCGTTTATATTCCACTGGATTTCTTGACAGTGCGTCAGCGTTAGCATTCTGTCGCCCAGGTTTATATATGATCTCATAGTCATATTCAGATAACTTAAACCTCCATTTTTGGACTCTGGTGTTCAGATCAGCTGTCTTAAACCATACCAGAGGTTGATGATCTGTAACTATCGTGAATTTTCTTCCAAAACCGTAAGATCGAAATGTTCTTACTGCATGTATTACTGCTAAAGCTTCCTTTTCATATGTATCATAATTCAATTCTGGTCCTCTAAGAACCCGAGAAGTATAAGCAACAGGCAAGTCACTGCCGATTTTGCCTTGTGATAAAATTCCACCAACGGCGTAACCAGACGCGTCTGTTGTTATGATAAAAGGTTTACTCATATTAGGAGGTTGTAAAAGTGGCGCTGTGCACAATACTTCCTTCAACTTTACAAACGCCTTTTCTGCTTCATCTGACCAATGAAAGGTCTCATTCTTTTGTAATAGTTTTGTTAATGGTTTCGCGATTTTAGCAAAATCCTTAATAAAACGCCTATAATATCCCGCTAGTCCTAAAAATTGTCTGACGGTTTTAACGTTCTTAAGTTTGGGAAATTCCTTGACCGCCTCGACCTTTTTTGGGTCGGGGTTGACCCCTTCGGCATTAATAATATGACCTAAGTATGTGACCTCCCGTCGTAATAATTCGCATTTTTTTGGCTCTAGTTTCCAACTTGCCTTCCTTAATCGATTCATTACCTCGTTGAACAACCTTTCGTGTTCTTCCAAGGTTTTTGCGTAAATTACAATATCGTCGATATATACGAATACTCCTCTCCCTATCATTCCTTCAAATGTCATGTTCATAGCCCTTTGATACTCTGGGGCTGCATTTCGAAGTCCAAACGGCATCCTTACAAATTCAAAATGTCCGCTAGGAGTAGAAAACGCGGTTTTGTGTGCATCAGCTTCATCTAAAGGAATTTGATGAAACCCAGAGACACAATCTATCACTGTAAAATAACATGCATTATCGACTTGGTCGAAAATATCAGTTATGTTGGGGAGGGGATATGCCATTGGAATTGTTTTCTCGTTAAGTGGTCGGAAATCTAATACTACCCGCCACCTTGGTTTGCCACTTTGATCAGGTTTCTTAGGAACTACCCATAGGCTTGTGTTGTAAGGAGATTTTGAAGGTCTTATAATTTCTTTCTCCAATAGTTCACTTATTTGCTTATCAACTTCCGTTCTCAAATTATGGGGCAGTCTATATTGTTTTGTATTTACTGGATATTGGTCTACCGTGAGAATCCGATGTTTAGTTATGTTTGTGGCCGATAATTCATCTCCTTCTAGTTGAAATCTCTCCGCATGTTTTTCTAATAACCTATACATCTGTTCTCGTTCTTCAATGTTTAACTTATCTAATTCCAAGATTTCTTTTAATTTGTCGAAGCGATTTGCATGATCTAAATTGTGCTTAGTTGAATTTACGAGGTGTTTCGTCACATGCTCTGAATCGAATATTAAAAACGTATCTAAACAACTCAAATTCACATCCTTCTTCATCTCTGGGATGCCTAAATCTTCTACAGTTTCTAGGTTGACATTCTGAAAGTGATGACGTTCTCCTAGGCTGATCCTATTATCCCATGCGTCATAAACGCTGTATTCCAATTCATTTGATTGATGATCGTTTTTTTCAATTTCTTGCACCGAGGTATCGTCTTCTTCTGTCCTTGATGCTTCCGTATTGTTCCGTGCTACCTCTTCACTTGTGTGGTCCGCTAGTTTCCTCTCCTTAAATGCGGAAGATTTTTTTCCAATTTGTATGAATTTATGCTCAAAATTCAGTAAAGCATGAGAAATCTCGAAATATTCAGCACCTAATAATCCTTCGCAAGGAATTGGGAAATGTTCCGGCACTACTTGAAAATTAGTTAGGTGGCCAAAAATTGTAATTTGGGCTGTTCCCAAGGTAGAAACAGCCTCTCCACAAATTCCTTTTAAATATACAATTTTAGTATTATCTATTTCGCAATCAAATGGCAGAGAACTTATTTTAATTAAGTTTCCTTCAGATCCGGTATCTAATAAAAATTGCCCCACGTATGTAAGTTCTCGGTTTAAAACGTCGATGAGCGGTAAAGTTTGCGTCTGATAGAGTTGATTGACATTGAATATTTCATCAATCATACTGTTTTTATGTTGACCCTTATTTTGTTTAAAAGGTATCGTATAGTTACCGAAATGTAAATTCTTGAGGTTAAAATCCATAAGCACTCCGTACTCATAAAGAAAATCTATTCCCAATATACCGTCGTATGGAATATGTAATATATCCTGAATTACATGAAAATTAATCGCCTGATTAAAGATTTTTAAAGTTACACTTCCTATTGTGCAAAAAGGTTTGTCAGAAATCCCTTTAATCCAAATTCTTTTTGAATAATTTATTTCAATATTACGTGGTAGTACGTCAACTTTAATTACATTTCCCTGTGAACCAGAGTCTATCATGAGATCTATCCCCTGCTTGCTACCTGGATATTCAAAAGAAATAAACGGAATTAAATCGCAAAATTTATTTAATCCAATGGTAAGAGTTCGCAAACTTGATCCTCTGTTTGTAAAAAGTTTGTTGAGCGCATTTGGTGTCGAGGAGTCTCCGTACTTGCGCTCGCATTCGGGAGACCTTGCCCATTTCCCGACCTCATCCTTTCATTATATTGGCGTTTACGGCATTCTTCAATTGTATGTCCCTTGTTTTGACAATAGGTGCAATTTTTGTCGATTTTTACGCGACAAGTTGCAGCAGTATGCCCAACCTTATCACAAATCTGACAATTCAAATGCAATCTTGATTCTATTTGTGAATTTAACCTATCTGTAGCCGATTTAAGTTGATAACATTGATTTGCTACGTGCCCGACCTTACTACAAATCTGGCACGTATTCATGCCACTAGCTTGAGATCGGCACTGTCTTGCAGAATGTCCGGGTTTCTCACATATTTGGCACTTCATTGAGGTTGTGCATTGATTAGCTGAATGACCGTCCCTACTGCATAATTGACAAACCACCCGGGCGTAATTTATTCCGGTAATTCGATTTCGACATTTATCAGCAGAATGTTCCGATTTATTACAATACTGACAAATAACTAAAGATTGGGGGCTAATGGCTCGTACCCCTACCTTAGTTTCTTCCGAATTATAAACTTGAGATATATACGTACCCTTTTTAAACTCCCTATTTGGATGCATGGTTTTAATATTATTTTTATCTTCCCTTCTCAAATTTCTTCTAGCCTCAACTAATCTTTCTGCCTTGATGGCATTTTGTACTATGTGTTCCATGTCCCCAGCGTTTTCTAACCTCTGTTCAACCTCCGGTTTCAATCCGCGTTTAAAACATTCTATACAATTATTTTCAATCGATGTCCTGAACGCGACATCAATATTCCCCGTGTTGACTCTTTGAGTTTCTATAATGCATCTTCCTAAATCCCTGATACGATTAGCAAATGATATAACCGTTTCGTAATCTCTTTGGTACTCATTACCCATTTCGCCTAATAATTGATGCACGGTCTTAGCGGGTGCATAAATACTCTTAATAAAATCCTTCATTTCTTCAATGGTTCTGAAGGCTTGCCCATAAATAGCCTTCCGTGCTTCCCCCGTTAGTTTTGATCTTATTAATTTTACTAAATTTGCTTCGTTTTCATTTGTAACCATCTCCTTTGCTTCATCGCAACCCTCAAGAAATACACTTAAAGGGATATTTTCCCCATTATATTCAGGGACTACCGTCAACGCATCCTTCAAGGGTATGGTTTGCGCCGCCATAATTTCTGTGCTTGTAGTTGGAGTGATTGACTCTATTTTAGAATTTATAACTTTGTTTCCTTTCTCAAAATAAGTCTTCGATTCGGTTTCTTCACGTGATTCACCGCGCGGAATTGATCTATTAGGGGTAAAAGGGTCGAATGCTTCTACTTCCCTTCTATGATCTTCGTCACTTCTCGCTAAACTGCGCGTTATTCTTTGAGTATTCATGTACAACAGGTTACTGAAATAATGTTATGGAAGATAAAAAAAAATATACAATATATTATAGGATAAGTTGGACTCTTAGATTACTCAAAATAAAATAAAATGACAACTAGTTGGGTTCAATTAAAGACTTAATTTATTATATAACTTACACACGAAAAGACCACATTAATTAAAAAAAATTTAATATAATCAATTTATTTTCAATCAGATATATCCGATTCACCAAATAATTCTCTGAGTTTATCTCTTAAAATATTTTGAGCGTGATTATAATGGTAATTACATTCAAAGCATTTTTTACAAAAGTCAGGTCGAGGTCTAACTTTACAATCACCGCAGAACAAAATCGGGCGTGATTTGCCAATGGAAGAGGAGTTGATTCTTCTCCCTGCTTTAAAAGCTACTTTGGAACCTAATTTTGGATCACGAGTTTTTATAACTGATGGCTGAACTGGCTGCGGAAGAATTTCAACGTCTGGATTCTCATCAGACCGCGGAGGAGTAATGAGACAAATCAGTGGTGGTTCAACTGATTGCTCTGGTTGAAAACAAATCCGTGGTTTAACCAATATCTTGTCCCCCAAATCCTTAATTATATAAGGTTCTCGTAAAACGGCGGAACTGATGACCTTTGGCTTGCCAATTTTTTTGCGAAATTGCTCCTTGACCGGAGGACAACTAGTTACGTCCCTGTAAGTCGCGATAAGGTTCAGGCCTTCTTTGTCGAACTCTGCTTGTAAGAGTTCCTTCCTTCTCCTTATCCTTTCCCGAGTCTTTTTATTATATTTTCGTTTTTTGAAACGCTTGTTCGAGTTAGATCCTTTGCCTTCCACTAAAAAGAAAAAGAAAGTTACACACTATTCAAAACACGTAAAATCTGTGCTGTCCATCGGGTTCAATTTTCCTTTTGAAATTCTACTGTTTGTTCTATAGTGTTGTTTATTTTTGACACTTGTTCGGTTAAGTCTTTGTTTGCTTTTTCGAGATCTTTATTTTTCTTCTCTAAGTCCCTAATACTTCGCTCGAAACCTTCTAATTTTATACACAAATATGCTACTGTGGACCAACGATCTTCGTCTAAATCTTCTAAGTCCGTAATCCTATCAGCAGCTCTTTTCAAATTTTCTAAAATAATTATTTCGGATAAAGAAACTTCTAAATCGCTTAGCATAATGAAAGCTTAAAACTAATCTCTCATTTTAGCATCCTAAGATAAAAAATATTCGGAGTTTACTTCGAAGTAAACAAGACTCGCTGTAAGGAAATAATTCGATCGGATAAAATCTCGCATTTACGAATTGTTTGAAGAAAGATAATACGCTGGATTCACGAATATCGGCTTCAATTACTACGCTCTATCACACGTTATGGCTATCCCTCCGGGGCTTCCAAAAATTTTCTTTGTTACGTCCGAAAACAAACAAATTAGTCATCAACGATGTTGATTATTTCATTTTCAGGTCAACACAATCGTGCTATAACCTAGGAAACGACCACGTGTGATATTTGATCGATTTGTGTAACATTTGCCGCGAAGCGCTCAAAACACTCGTATCCAGAGAATCTCAATTGACAGTCAAAAGGATTGAGGTTCAAATATCTATTAGATATCCAAAACGCCTTAACCAAAGCAAGGGAATCGGTAATTGCAAGAATAACTCAAGTGCGCCTAGTGATTTTAAACGCCTAGTACAAATAAGAGTTTGATTTATCAATTATTTTAAACGAAAATTCCAGATTTACGCCTAGCGATATTAAACGCCTAGCGTTGCATGAATTGAATGTTGATCAAAGAGTAAATATAAATTTGAAATACGCGCCTAGCGATCTTAAACGCCTAGCACAATAAAACTTGATTTATCACTCATTAATTGAAAAATTTAAGTTTACGCCTATCGATATTAAACGCCTCGCGTTCCGCAAATTAAATGTTGATCGAAGAATAAATATAATATTTAAAATACGCGCCTAGCGATCTTAAACGCCTAGCACAATAAAATTTATTTACTAATTATTTTAAACAAAAATTCAAAGTACGCGCCTAGCGATTTCAAACGCCTAGCACAATAAAGGTAAAAGAATCAAATATTTTTAATGAGAAATTCAAAATACGTGCCTAGCGATTTCAAACGCCTAGCACAATAAGAATAAAATAATCAAATGTTTTAAACGAAAATTCAAAATAAGCGCCTAGCGATTTCAAACGCCTAGCACAATAAAAGGTAAAATACTCAATTATTTTAAATGAGAAATTCAATTCACGCGCCTAGCGATTTCAAACGCCTAGCACAATAAGAATAAAATAATCAAATGTTTTAAACGAAAATTCAAAATAAGCGCCTAGCGATTTCAAACGCCTAGCACAAGAAAAGGTAAAATACTCAATTATTTTAAATGAGAAATTCAAATTTACGCGCCTAGCGATTTCAAACGCCTAGCACAATAAAGGTAAAATAATAAAATATTTTAAAAGAAAATTCAAAATACGCGCCTAGCGATTTCAAACGCCTAGCACAATAAGAAATAAATAATCAAATGTTTTAAAGGAAAATTCAAAATACGCGCCTAGCGATTTCAAACGCCTAGCACAAGAAAAGGTAAACTAATCAATTATTTTAAATGAGAAATTCAATTCACGCGCCTAGCGATTTCAAACGCCTAGCACAATAAGAATAAAATAGTCAAATGTTTTAAACGAAAATTCAAAATACGCGCCTAGCGATTTCAAACGCCTAGCACAAGAAAAGGTAAACTAATCAATTATTTTAAATGAGAAATTCAATTCACGCGCCTAGCGATTTCAAACGCCTAGCACAATAAGAATAAAATAATCAAATGTTTTAAACGAAAATTCAAAATACGCGCCTAGCGATTTCAAACGCCTAGCACAAGAAAAGGTAAAATACTCAATTATTTTGAATGAGAAATTCAATTTACGCGCCTAGCGATTTCAAACGCCTAGCACAATAAGAATAAAATAATCAAACGTTTTAAACGAAAATTCAAAATACGCGCCTAGCGATTTCAAACGCCTAGCACAAGAAAAGGTAAACTAATCAATTATTTAAAATGTGAAATTCAATTCACGCGCCTAGCGATTTCAAACGCCTAGCACAATAAGAATAAAATAATCAAATGTTTTAAACGAAAATTCAAAATACGCGCCTAGCGATTTCAAACGCCTAGCACAAGAAAAGGTAAAATACTCAATTATTTTGAATGAGAAATTCAATTTACGCGCCTAGCGATTTCAAACGCCTAGCACAATAAGAATAAAATAGTCAAATGTTTTAAACGAAAATTCAAAATAACCGCCTAGCGATTTCAAACGCCTAGCACAAGAAAAGGTAAACTAATCAATTATTTAAAATGAGAAATTCAATTCACGCGCCTAGCGATTTCAAACGCCTAGCACAATAAGAATAAAATAATCAAATGTTTTAAACGAAAATTCAAAATAAGCGCCTAGCGATTTCAAACGCCTAGCACAAGAAAAGGTAAAATACTCAATTATTTTAAATGAGAAATTCAAATTTACGCGCCTAGCGATTTCAAACGCCTAGCACAATAAGAATAAAATAATCAAATGTTTTAAACGAAAATTCAAAATAAGCGCCTAGCGATTTCAAACACCTAGCACAAGAAAAGGTAAAATACTCAATTATTTTAAATGAGAAATTCAAATTTACGCGCCTAGCGATTTCACAATTTAAGTGTTATTTAGAATAAGTAGAAATTCAAAACGAATTGAACAAGATTGGAAGTTTTAAAGAAATTGAATGCTTGAGTAATTATACTTACTTGAAATTTTTATTAGACGAACAGTGAAAAGTATTACACAGGTCACAATTTAGAAATAACTTTTTAGGAGCTAGCCGAGGTTCAAGCTCAGAACTAGTCCTTTTTCGGAGTGTGTAATCTTTGAATTTGACTCAGTTTATATACACTTTGACCCCCATAAGGTCTACGTGTAAGACGAAGAAAGGTAAGAGAGATGACAGATGTTATACTGGGTGTCCTCTTATTTTCCTAGTCTTTTACAAGTTTATCATTCTAAATTATACCTCTACTATTAATTATCTCATAGAGTTTTAATCAATTGAACTCGATTTTATCATTAATTAATTTAACTGTTGTAGATATTTATTTCATACAGAGAGAGAGTGTACTTACTATGAGTTAAGTTATAGTATTTTATATTTATATTGAATTTAATGTAGAATTATATGCAATCTTAAAACATTCGGCCTAAACATTCAACTGTCTTAGTTTTAAATCTTGAACGCAAACATTTCGTTACATTTCCCTATTTCTACACACTAAAATATTTAAATTCTAGTCCTTAATGGAAACTGAGCTTGGATTGTGTTATTGAATATAAACTTGAATAATCAAAGAAAAATTCTATTTCGACTTTGAAGTGAAAATACTTGATTTCTATGGTTATGTTATTAAGAGAGTTTAATTGAAAGAAAATTTAGAAAATATTATTTGGACGAGAATCTAACATTTTCCTAAAACTTTTTCAAGTGCAGTTCCTAGAAACTAGGGGAGCGCTCTTATCTAACGCAACCGACATGTTTATTGCACTCCTGCACTCGGAGTCAGCTGCATTCGAGTGTCCATTTCCTGTATCTATAGTGTGACCAAAATTCTTATGAATTACTCTATTTGTTTCCTTATTTTTCATAAAATTAATATTCTAAACTTATGCAGGATGTAACACAAGGAAACGAACTTTTTGTTTATTTAGATGATATTGTTCTGTATGCCGATACATTAGAAGAACATGAAACAAAATTCGATGAACTTATGAATCGACTTAGAAAAAGTAACTTACATTTACAACCTGATAAATGTGAATTTCTCAGACCTGAAGTAGCTTATATAGGACACATTATAGACAAAAACGGAGTTAGACCCGACCCTAAAAAAATAAAATCTGTACAAGAATTTCCAAGACCAAAAAATGAAAAGAATATTAAACAATTTTTAGGTTTAGCCGGTTATTACAGAAGATTTATAGAAAATTTCTCGAAAATTGCAAGTCCCTTGACACAACTTCAAAAAAAGGACACACCTTTTGTTTGGACTGAAAAAGAGCAAGTAGCATTCGATACTTTAAAACAAAAATTATGCGAAGAACCTTTACTGCAGCGACCCGATTTTTCCAAACCTTTTATATTAACTACAGACGCATCCGGATATGCGATAGGAGGCATACTTTCTCAAGGAAAAATAGGACAAGATAAACCGATAGCTTATACTTCTCGTACACTTAACAACAGTGAAAGAAAATTTGACACTTATGAAAAGGAGGCACTAGAAATAGTTTACTCAGTTCAGCACTTTCGACCTTACCTTTACCGCAGACGTTTCACTCTAGTAACCGACCATAAACCATTAGTATGGTTCCAGAATTCTAAAGACCCCTGTTCTCGAGTAACGAGATGGAGATTTAAATTAGCCGAATACGATTTCGATGTTGTATATAAAGCAGGAAAAACGAATGTTAATGCTGATGCATTATCTCGAAATCCTGTCGAAAATATTAAAGAAACTGAAAATAAAACAAATAAATTTGAATCTAAAAACAATAATGATTCAAAATATTTCATCAAAGAAAATAATAAAGAAGAAAATTATAAGACGAAAACAAAATCTAAAAAATCTATAAATTCTACGAAACATACAAATCCTTTCTATTCAATATATTCAAGTTCTGATGACGAGACCGAAAATTTGGTAATCACATATATATTATCAAAATTGAAGCAAAAACAATATGCAAAACTCGAGTCAAAAATATATACAATATTGACTCGAAATCAAGCAAGGAAACAAAATTTGAAAATATACAACCAGCCAACATATAAAGATTTTTCAGACTCAAATGAAGAAAAAGACGAAGATAGCGACGACGAACCTCCTGAAAGAAAAGAAAAACGAAAAATTATCAAAAATAAAACTAATATCAGTGCCTATATCTGGAAGAAAAAGAGGCAGACCAAGAAAGGATACACCAAAAATTGTAATAAAAAATAAAAACAAACCTCAGAAAAGGAAACAGAAAGGAAAAGAAAATGATAATCTTGAACAAGATGTAAATGCAATTGATTCAGATTATGAATTTAATAAAGATCCATTGATCAAAGAAAACACAGATTTAGATTCTTTTTCTGATGAATCCGATATTTTAACAGAAGACAATTCTCTACAATATAAGAATCAACATTTAGAAAATACTGAAGAAAGAATTCACGAAAACTTTAATGATGATTTATATTCACAAAACGAAAATATAGCATCTGAAGACTTAGAAAATCGACCTCCACCAGAACCACCCCCCGCTGAAAAGGACCTGTCGGCCATAAAATTAACGACAAACCGCAATATAATCGAATGTCGAGATCAACTTACAATGCGTAAGGACAATTATGCTTATTTTATTTCAACCAAAAACGAACCACGAGATAATGGTTCTAAA